>OW569406.1:91830487-93030487 GCA_937654795.1 Cistogaster globosa | reverse complement strand
CATCCACAATGCTCGACCCTTATACCAAAGCGAACGTGGAAAGTAATGTAAAATTATTGTTAAAATAATTATGGCAGCTGTAGCTTCTTCATAGCGACTTGAGAAGTAAATCATAACCAATGACATTAACTGCAACAGCCACTTGATAATGTTCTTTGAACGTTTGTTACTAGGAGGACCCCAACGATAACAGAAGAAGAAGGACACAATGCCGGTTATGCAAATATACCAAAAGACATAAGTTCGATAGGTTAAAATAATGACTTGAATATTTTCCCATAGCATTTGTATAAAATATAATCCTATGGTCCAGCCACCAATCAATACCCCATACATCATGGTGCGTCTGCAAAAGAATAAAAATATAGTATCTTTCACATCTTTTTTCTACAAATTAAAGCAAAGGTACCTAGGTACTAATTTACTCGACAGCCATATTAGTAACATAAACGAGGAACAAATACCCAAGGTCACACCAGTTATGTAATAGAAGATTGCATTTTGTGACAGCTTCCCAGCATAATGAAATATTAAACAGCCCACAACTAGTTGGATAACTCGCCAGAAATCCACTCTTACTTTATGTAAACGTATACGATATGGTTCTATTGTCTCAATACCCATACAACTAGACGCGAAGGGAGACAACTGTAGGCGAGTTCGTTTTTGATTAAACAGACTAAAACTAAATAATGAGCGATGTTCTTCGTAATGCTCTTGAACTTCTGCAGGAGTTGCACCATCATATTGTGTATAATCACCACTTTCAATTTCTATTATCAATTCTACGGTCTCAAAAAGCCGACGCAGTGTTTTCCGTTCTCCTTTATAACAATATATACGAAAATCCTTTTCAAAAAAACCATGATTTCTACGCACGGGTTCATAGATATGAATTTCACCAGCTTGCAAATAAGTAACTAAAAATAGAATATGAATACTTAAGTACAAATTGTTATCAGAAACAATTAAAATTTACCTTTGCCACTTAAATCACCGAGATCACTTTTAGTTTTTTCAAGATCTAACAAACCTACCACAGCCACAATGCAGCACAACAGGGCATAACTTCTTAAAGTCATTGTTTAAATTAAATCTTTTTCTGTTTATGTGGACATAACTTAAAATGGGTTTTAATATTTGTTACAAACAAAAAAGCAATGTTGAAAAATAATAAATCGTGCCCGGCTTCGTTTACTTCTGTCAAACTTTGTCTTTGCATTAAGCTGTAATAAAATGTGATGCCAATCAATTTTAGTTTTAAAATACGGCGTTGCCATGTTAATATGTGAAAAGTGATGCCCATCGTAAAATTTACCATGTACTAAAAAGTCTTACCATAATTTTTAAAAAATTTAGTACTGATCTAAACAAGAAAACTATTATGTACAAGTTAATTTTTAATAGTAGGATATTTTTTTTCTAGGCAAAGAAAGTTGTACGTTTGCATGCCTAATCGATTCTAATAAAGCTTTGACTAATGATAGATCCCTGATCGGATATATAGATATATATAAAATAATTGTTTAATTTTTTGAAGGGTAATGCTTCTTTAATATAATAATCTCTTCTCGAATGTTGTAAAAATGTCCGTATTTTTTATGATTTTCGTATACAAGCATAATAACATTTTGTATTTTCAAATGTTATTTAACAGGAAAAAAATATAACTTCCGAATTTTAACGTGAAATGACACTTCAATATACCTTCAATAAAAGGTGCACAAAAAACTTTAATGCTGATAAAATTAATATTGCTAAGATCGCTTAATGCAATTCTTCAAGCTTTAAATAACAAAATAAAAACAGTTACGAATGCTACATTCGGCTTTTAATCGGAGTCGTAAAAAAGAGGAAAGGTTTTTTCCCCTCCTGGTCCGCTATTTGAAAATATCAATTAACTATTGCACCATGAGGATTAATATCTACCAGTGTTTCTAATTTCATTAAAATCGATTCAGTCGTTTAGCCGTGATTGACGCACAAACAAGCAAATAAAAAGATAAACTTACAAAATATTTATAATATAACACAAACTTATTGTATCCGTCGTTGCCTAGCTTTAATTTTAGAGCCTTTCTATGAACTATATAACTTTACAAAAATATCTAATCATGTTTAAAATTTTATTGTAATCGGTACGGACTTAAATTCCCGTGTTTACCCTTTTTTCTCTCATCTTAGCTCTAAAAACAGAATGAAGACAAGGACCTATATATGTTTCGAACTTCATTAAAATCGATTAGGCGAGACTGGAAAAATTGTTCTCCCCTCCTAAAGCCTTTTTCTTTATTTCTTGTAGCCTAATCTAAATCTCTATCGCTAAAAAGCAAGAAATTAATTATGGAAAAAAGTGTTCAGAATAGCTTTATAGCCAAAAATCGCCAAATAGATGTTTTAAGAGTTTTAGCGATTTAAGTAAGGCTTTAGCGATTTACATAATGAGGCTGCTGGTCAACCATTTTAAAATATAAATATCCTATTTTAAGGAGGGTTTAGACGGTACGACTTTACGTACGTAAAATCCAAGAGAAAATAATATGAAAATCCATCCGTATTTTAAAAAATGAGATTAAAAATCTTACGACAGATTTGTTCGCGTTTACACAATTGGTATACCTACATTTTTAGGCAGTTTGCAGAAAAATGCATCCCTGATCTAATGATTCGTAATTGTCTTTTAAAAACTTTCAGAAAACATAGAGAGCCATACGACTGTCAAATTTTTATCCATAATTTCTCTCAATTTGTGCAGATTCATTACATATTTGGTTTAGACGATCCCACTGTTACTATGCTGCACAGAAAATTGACATGTCGTAAGACTTCTATGACCATGTAAACCGCCCTTTACCATGAGGACAAATATCTACCCGTGTCTTAAATTTTATCAAAATCGGTGTTGTAGTTTAGGGGTGATTGACACACGCACAAACAAACCTATAAAGGCATTTAAAATAAACATATATTAAATTCACCACATTACTATTTTGAGTTGAAGTTGAATATGATCATGGCTGAATCATGATCATGGTTGAATATGATGATGCGCCTTGAATATGATTTTACGAGACAAATAATCAGGTTAAATATCTCATTGGTCTTTACTTTATGTTGCTGTTTTGTTCCGTGCCGTTCTGCCTTTTAAATAATTGTAATTAGTTTTTCTGTAACAACATATCAGCTGGTTATAATAAACAAAGAAAACACAATACACAACCGAACAAAAAATAAACCACAATTACAATGACAAAAATGGTTTGTTTACAATTTTGCACTCACACTACCAAACAACTTTCAAGTAACTTAACGTTGAATTCTATTTTCTACTGATTCAAACGGAACAGAACAGAACGTCAAAGTAATAACAAACCACAAATACATATTTTCCATTTAATAAAAACCGATCAGCTGATTTGTCACGGAACGGAAAGTAAAAACTAATTCTGCCTTAATTCATTTTAGACGGTTAAATAATTTTGGGGTACATATTTCACCAAAATTAACATTAAATCTAAGATTCCCAAGCAAAAATTAAAACACAAAGATTTTAGGGAAGAAAATTGTCATAGTTTATAAACGTGCATTTGTTTTTTGTTTCATTCTTTTCTTATTTTTTGCATTCTTTTTATTTTTATTATTTTAAGGATAGGTACTTGTATAATGTTAAACTTAAATATTATTTAATAACATTAAATTTTTTAAATCATTTTTTTATTTAAGATTATTAATTTAATGCTTAGTTTTTTTCTGTTTTAATATTTTTGTTATCGAAATTAGCAAATAGAGACTTATTTATATTAAAAAGTTTTTGTTTTATTTTTTTCTTTAATTTTACGCAAGATTATCGCTTTATTTAATTTTTTTTTGTATTTTATTTAATTTTTTTAAGAAAGATTGCATTTAAGTTTTACACCATTGAAAGGTATTTGTTGCTTATAATAAGAAATTTTTGTTGTTTCTGTTTATTTATGTATATTAAATTTAAATATATTTTTTTAGAAAAAAAAATGATTAAATTTTATATTTATCTAGATAAGAATTAGTTTTATATATTCTTTTTTATATAAATAATAGTTGAAAATTTTATTTTTTTTTTTAATTCATGTGAGTATAAAAAATTAAGTACTTTTGTGTCATTTCAAAAAAAAGAACAAAAAAAATTAGAAAATGCATTTAATAATAATAACGTTGTTTGTTAACCGTTACAGAAAAGATAAGATCATGAGCTTAGCCAGAGAACTTTTATGAAGAAGGGCTGTAGCCCCTTAACGGAGAGAAAATTGTGTCAAAATTTACAATTAAGAAGGTAAAATTGGTTTATCAAATTTGTTTTGGTGGTGGTACAGTCTGCTGTATTTATCTACGTTGAGTGTGACCATTTAACATTTAATGTATACGATTTTGATGACATAATTTTTAGATCAAATCTTACATTCTCCTTTCTTTTTTTCTGTTTTTTTGCACGTAGATTGTTTTTGTTTGTTTTGTGTAACTGTAGAGCACTTAAAAGGTATAAAACCCTGGCATGAAGCCAAGATAAATCATGAGATTCTATTATATTTTATTTATCTGAAAATGAGTCAAAAGATTATTGTTTAATATCTGATTTCCTTTTTAGCTGTGCCAGTTAAGAAATCAACTCATGAAACATTGGTAGCAATGATTGAACTTTTGGTGAACATATTTTCTGGCTTTTGTTTAGTAGTTATAAACCAACAGTTTTAAGCATAGTTTCAGTTTTCACATAACGATTAGGTTACTGGAATTTCAACCTTAATCTTGACATTCAGAGCGGCTATTAGACGGTTATAGTACTCATGTCAGAGAGGTTTGATGAGAGAGAGTTTCAGTCAAAAATTTTTTAAATCCATCCAGCGCCGCTGACAAACACGAACTTAACCCTATTGTACGAGTATGGTGTCATGTCATCAAACCGTGCTAACATGTCAAATTTGACCGTCTAATAACCGCTTAAGGTTGCTTTTTAGCGTAAAAAATATTTTTCTGCACGTGTTTCAGCCGTTTTCTTTGAAACTGGCATAAGTCCATTAAAGGTTTGTATTTATTTTATGTTTTAACTATTAAATTGATTTTCTTTTATAAAATAATCGTTTTTAAAAAGTGTCAATTATAGACCGTTAAAACTTATCATGATCTCAAATGTATCTGCTCCACTTTACTTTCCAAATCAACAAATTGTAAAAATCATAGTCAAAAAGTCTTTATTTCAATATTATTGCAGGTAACGCCAATTTAATTATATTAATTACACCTTCAGATTATTTGGTTCAGTTAAAAAATTTTTTCAATTATCAAAAAGTTTTTGAAAGTACTCATGATGTATTGGAACCTGTTGCAGATTGCTCTCAAAGTTAATCATGACCCAAATTTTTGTTAAAAAATGGACTTATGCCTCTTTAAAAGAAAACGGCTGATTTATTAAAGAACTTGTGCTGATTTAATAAAGTTTCCGTTAAATTAGCTCGAAATGCTTAAATTAGAAAAAACTATCTTTGAGTAATGACAATATGCATTCGATAGAGAATTAGTTCTGGAATCTGGAATATTTTTTTAATTTCATTTTTTTTTTTTGGTTTACTATTTCTTTTTACATTAAGTAAAAAACTAAAAATATTTGTTTAAATAAGGAGTGTGTAGTAAAATGTGTTTCATGTTTTTTGTTGCTTTATTATTAAAAGTTATTGCTTGTGTTTTTTTTCTTTCAAATTTTAAAATTTATTTCTTTTAGTTTATAATAAAATATGTTAGCAAATTTTTATTACAGCCTTGTGCAGATGTTGTTGAATTTGGTAGGCATGAAATTTGTTATAAAATTATCTTGTTTACAATAAAATAAATACACATTTTCGAAAAAATATAACATATTTTGTTCACTTATTTCAAAAAAAAAAAAAAAAAATTATCAAAAAAATAATTTTCTCATCAACTTGTGAAATTTTTAACAAAAATTTTATAACTATTTCGGTTTTGTTAAAAAAAATATATTTAATAAAAGTTTTTTGACTTAAGTAAAAAATATTTAGTGGAAGGCTATAAAAATAATTAATAAAGGCAAAGAAATAAAACAAAACTTTGCGATATTAATACAGTAGTTCATGAGATTTATTTAATGGCAAACTTGACAATCAGCCCAATCATGAATATTCACACTGAATTTCTTTCTCACGGAAAAAAAATTTTGTCGAGAAAACATTCCTCCAGTTATAAATTCAGAGGGAACAAATTATTAAAAAAAGTGGCATCACCGTAATTTGAAGGGAGTATTTTTTATTTACATTAATGTGCTGTTTCTGTATTACAGGCGATCAACTCGTCTGGAAAATTTATATGAAAATAACTCAAAAATTTAGTGCTTTTTATACAAATTTTTTAGACGAGTAGATCGCCTGTAATACAGAAACAGCACATAAATTTGTTTTTATAAATTCATACTACCTACTTTTTTCCCTCGAATTTTTTCACCTTCCGCAATCGGTAAAGAAGGGAATAAATTTATAATACAAGAAAAGGGAAAAGTGAGAAAACTCACGCACGGAATTTTTGTTTATAATTGGGCTGAATATTAAAATTTAAGTTAAAAATCATTGATAAATTAATAAGAAGCAAAGAAAAAAATTCTCTATTACTGCATGATTTCATTTAACAAAAACAAGAAAATCAAATCGCATTTTTAGTCGGTGATGGACTAGAACAGGCAAGAAATTCTTCGCTTTTTTGTTGAAGATTTTAAATCGAAATCTAGTCCCAACCGTTTTATACGCTCCAAGTCTATAAAAAAAGCATATGAAACAAACATACTCATTTCATCATTGCTGTAATTAAAGTTTTTCAAGTTGTTGTCACTGATAAATATATTTTTTTTAATATGAAATTTATTATTTGGAATCTTTTTTCATGTTAATCTACTTTAATTGTGCTTGATTCAATGTTTAATGTGTTTTTGTATAAAAGTTTTTGGATATTTTTTGTCTTTTTGCTTTTTGCTTTGTTGATTTAATTTAATTCTCATTTAATACATTTGACTTAAGATATAAGACTCTTAGGTTTTCTATACAAAATTTGGATAGAATCCACTGATGAACTGTAGCAAAGGGGCCATATGGATATGCTTTTCCCGCGGCAATACATTTTATTTTGTAGTTTTGAATAATAAATATATAAACGTTTGTTTTGAAAGTGGTATTAGTCACTTAAAAAAAAAACAAGTTTAAATTTTTTGAACTGCTATGATTTTATGATGACTGAAGATTTTATTGAGGAAAAAGCATCCTGAATATAAGAAGTACAAGTAAGTCTTTCCGAGATTTAGCCTGAATACTTTTAAAACCTTTAAAGGCCGGGGCACATAGAATCCGTCATACGTTAAACTTTGACAAATTCAACTGACAAGTCAGTTAAAATACATGTTTTCTTATGAGCGTTGTCCAATCAATACGTGTCCGTCAACGCAAAGTACGAAAGTTGGTCAACTTTTAACTTTTGAATACTTTGACAACTATCAACTGCTTCTTCTTCTCTGTTTTCTGTTAACTCTTGCTGTGTTTCAATTGTGTTTTGTGATTTTAATAAAACAATTTCGGTGGCAAACAATAAAAAATAAATTTAATTAAATAAACAAGTGAATAAAATCAAATTAAATTTAAAAGTGAATGAAAATAGAGAGCAAAATTTTGATTCTATGTGCCCCGGCCTTAAAACCCAATCCTTTAAATATGTGTGTCAGCTTAAAAGCAAAGTGACTTATTTCACTTTCAAAATAAAAGGCTCATTTTATAAGAATATCATAAAAGATTTATGGAATTGCGTCACTGCGCTGCATCAGATGCGCAGTACATTCGATAATATATCAGATGGCATTACCTCAAATGTCGTATGTGTGTGCATCGCAGATACTTCTGATGGGAAAAAAATTGTCAAACACGAATCACAAAAATGGCTAATGCGATAGATGAGTAAAGGCACATAGAATCCGTCATTTTTTTTTTTTTTTTTAAGAGAAGCAGCACTTCAGGTAATAATGCCTATTTAGTTATTTTCGTAACCGTGCTACGTTCTTTAGGAAAGGGATAGATGAGAGATAAGACAGTTGGTGAAAAGAGAAAGATAGATAGATATAGCCATTTTATTAGTTGTTTTTCTTCGCCGGCGAATATGTTATTAAGAAGTACCGACGAAGCAGTCTGCATGTTTAATGTTAATTCTTAACATGTATTTATACCAATAAACAGAAAAAACATTTTTTATTTTTGGTTGCCGCAGGGGTACTTTGTACTTTGACAAATTCAACTAAAGTCAAAGTAACGACGGATGAGCTTGGCACAATGAATACTTTGCTGACGTATGTTAAATGAAAGTTTGCTCTCTATTTTTATTCACTTTTAAATTTAATTTGTATTTTATTCACTTGTTAATTTAACTAAATTTGTATTTTATTGTTTGCCACCAAAATTGTTTTATTAAAATCACAAAACACTATTAAAACACAGTAAGAGTTAAAAGAAAACAAAGAAAAAGAAGCAGTTGATAGTTGTCAAAGTATTCAATATACGTCAAAAGTTAAAAGTTGATCAACTTTCGTACTCTGCGTTGACGGATACGTATTGATTGTGACAACGTTCATAAGAAAACATGTATTTTAACTGACTTGTCAGTTGAATTTGTCAAAGTTTAACGTATGACGGATTCTATGTGCCCCGGCCTAAAGTATATAAATATATTTTTTGATATTTATTAACTTGATTTTATTAAATTACATTTGTTTATGAATTTCTAAAAATGAATTATACGTAAAATTTTTAGAAGCTTTTAATAAGAGCTTATTAGTGAGCAAATAATTAATTATTAATTTATCCACTTTTAATGCTTACGCGTATGAAATTGAAAGGAAATAATATTTTCTTTTTGTCTGCGCTTCAACTCAGTATCAGCATTAGCTGCTTTGCATCGGCAATGCAAACTAATCACACATGCGCATCAAATGCATTGATGCATTTTCAAACAAGACCTGTATTTGAAGGAATCAAGCACAATTTTTTAAATTTACATTCGTCTCTGTTGCTTAGACTTTAAGTGGAATATGATAAAAAAAAAAAAAATAAAGACAGATAATTAAGTACTCTATGCTCTTTATGTTACAATTTTTGTAACAAATTTAAAGAATTACTCTAGAACCAATAAGTAACTGGTATCAATAGCTTATTTCAGAAGATCCATAGAAGCAAATAAATAATTTTATTTTGCCATTAAGAGGTTTTATAAAATGATTGAATTCAAGCTCGCTAGAGTCCTAATTATTTCTTAAAAATGTTTGTGTAAATTATTATTGAATTACTGCTTTAAAGAGCCTGCGTACTATTCTTCGAATTGCAGCGACTCTAGTCAAAAAACAAAAAGTTATTTAAGGGTATGATCTTTAATTTTAAATTAAATACACGCAGTAAAGAAGAGCTGATGATAAAATTTCGCTTAGATTAAGATTAAACATTACAAATGGTAATGTAATCTTTTATTTTTAATTTTCAAATTTCGAAAAAAAGAAAGAATAGAAAGTTGAAGATAATAGAAATTTAAGAAAATAATACTGAAATAAAGATCTTATCTTTTAAATGTCGGGAGGTAAGAACTCACTTTTTAAAATCAAAAATATTGCAATATTTTCAAACAAATTTTTAAAAGCATTAGGAAAATTGTTTTAACAAAAATTACTAATGCGAGACTTCTAAGACTAGCCAAGATGACTAAAATTGCGTTTAAAAACAGAATCAAATATAACTCCGACAAACAAAACGAAAGTGACTTATTTAAAAAAACAAAATGTGCAGAATGTAAGCAATCATTAATTGCAAAGGCTCGAAATGTGACTTTGTTTTTTATTAATGTTATTTGCCATGTTTGATTAAAAACAAAAATACAACTAGAAATGTGTGTATAAAATGGTTCGAGGGAGACTCGCATACTCGAAACATATTCGAGAAGTCGCGGCTAGGGTACCATTTTCTCCCGACAAAGCAATCATTTTCGCTTCAAAAACGAGCGCATAAACGATTATTATAATCGAGAATAGTTAAAAAAATTCGAATATGATTAAAAAAATGCTAACTGGGATGTTTGCGTAAAATATGGTTCGAAAAAGACTGGCATGTGGCTAGTAGTGTGATTTAAAATGGCTTGATAAATTTTCGGATTTGACTAAAAGTACGATTGCAAACAGTATCGAAAACGAGTTAAATACGCGATTAATAAAGAACTCGTTTTGAAGAGTCGCGGCTAGGGTACCATTGTCTTCCAACAAAACAATCATTTTCGACTAAAAAACGAACGCATAAGCTATTATTATTATCGCGCAGAAGACTCAAAAAAGACTTGAATATGATCAATACTTTTAAAAAATTTTTATTAAAAAAGGAATAGAAATATATATATTTTTTTCATCAATGACTACTTTTATGGGTATACTTTTGCACATACTGGATTAAAAATTAAAAAATTTGTGTGTTAATTAATTTTTAAAAATTAAACAACTTTATTATTAAAAATTCCTAGAAACTAAAATAACAGGAGCAAAAATAAATTCAACAAAATTAATTAACTAAATAAACCAGTAAATTAATTAGACAAATATAACAAAAGGAATTAACTTAAAAAACATATACTACAATTTTAAGTTAAGAAAACTAAAGTAGCTAAAAACTAACAACAATGATTCAAAAGAAAAATAAAGCAATTTAAAGTGGTAACTTAAGAGATTCTTAAAAAGGATTTTTTTTTTTAGGAAAGAAGTATAAATACATAAAATTATATCGATTTGTTGTTATCTGATTACCTTCAGCTAAATATTTATTATTATAATTAAGTAAAATAAGTTTGTATGTTGTTGTTGCTGTAAGTATTTATATATATATATTTTAATTTTTTTTCTTAGAGCTTAACAAGTTTAAATTCTTCTTTATAGAATAAAAATGACTAACAATTGTTTTAAAGTTTAAAAAAGATGGCACGTATATAAAGACCACATATCATAATGATCACTAAGTAATTAAAACAAAAAAGTTTTGAAATTTATGAAGGAGTAAAGAAATAAAAAAAAATAAAAAAACACAGTTTACCTTGATTTGGAGTAAGAAAGAAAATGTAAAAAATATCTATGATTGATGGAATGGGTAACATCCTTGTTTTAGTTTTTTTGTTTTTACTTCTTTTATATAAATATAAAAATAACCAATAGTTTTTTTGTTTTGTTTTTTTAAGTAGGCATACGTTATAAAATAGTAAGAAAAGTTTTAGTTTTTTTTTTTGTTTATTGGTTTAAGATTAGTTAAAGCTATCTAAAAAGTTTTAAATCGATACAAGGTGAGAGAGAAGTTTTAGTTTCAGTTTTATATGTTAATAGGGCGAGAGATTTAGAGTTAAAAGAAATATGTTTATTTTATTAATTTTATGTTTCTGTTCTTAGTTTTTTTTTTTTCAAATAATTTTTTATTGAATTAATATTAAGTTGTTGATAAATTTTTTTATGTTGGCTAACTTTTATTAATAACTTCATAAATGTGGTAGATTTTTTATTATTTTTGTTTTTCATTATGATTTCTTAAATTTCAAAAAAATTTTCAAAATTAAGTTTTTATTTCTTGTTAAGTTTTTGATATATGCTTAAATTTATTTTTCCTCTTCTGCTCTTCGTTTTGTTGTAATTATTTGAATTACTCCTGAAAATATAAAAAAAAATATATTGTCACAATATTTTTAAAAGGACTAAAAATAAAAAAGAGACACATAAAATAAATAAAAAGATTTTAAAATTCTAAAAGTAATTCGAAAATCCATGGAAATTATAATAATAAAATGAAATAAATAGGTAAGAAAATTAATCACTTTATTTTAAATTATTTTTTAGGTTGTTTAACAAGTCAAGTAATGTAAGTAAATTAATGAGTTGCTTTCACATTTCCAAGACCTAAATTCTTAAAAATAGAGTCCAACTGAATTCTTTTTTTTTTGTTTTTGGCAAAAGTTAAAATAATTCAATTTTACACATTTTTTATCATAAAGAAATGATATACATATATGGTGTGCTTTTCGTAACACCACAAATCTTTAAAAATCAGTTTTTAATTTGATGATGCACATTAAAATGAAAGTTACAACAGATTTCTTTCTGCCTATTAGGCCTTATCGATCAGGAGTTATCAATGTTTTAAATATTCTTAAAATCGTTTATTGTGAAAGGTCAGGATTCACTATCATACAAAATCGTACGATTTATTCACACAAAAATCTGACAGAATTCTGTCCTACTTTAGAAATCGTTTTAAAATGGCGTCGTAGGTGCTACACTGTTATACAAAAAAAGATGTGAAATACATATGCTTTTAACATTTTGTTGTTTGTTTTACTCATCTTCAAAAAAATCAACTCTGATCGCATAGAAAAAATCATTTTATGAAATATTTCAAAAGATTATAAAATCGTACTAATCAAGGAGAATTAATTTTACCAGGTGGCATCGTTGCGGCAGCTGAGAATTTTTTGTTTAATTTTGTAATGTGTAGAATAGCTGTCAAAAGTGCATCATTTTATTTCACAAAATTTCTTTTTTTTATTATTCTTTAAAAAAGAATTGTAAGAAGAGTTTCAAATTAATTTAAAAAACGAATCATAGTACAAACGTTATTGAAAAGGGTAAGAAAAAAGTGTAGTAATTATTTGTGTTCTAAAGTTTATCATACACTTCAGTGCCTGTTTTTCTTTTTATTGTTGTATTGTTGTAGCCGCGCTGCCACCTTATGTGAATTCGCCTTGGTACTAATCTGTCAAAAAGTCTGTCACACACATTTACTTTTAATCCACACTATCATATTTTTGAGCACACATGCAATTTATGACAGGTCGTACGACTGAGTACGATAGTGAATCCTGGTCTTAAAACCGGTTCAGCATTTGTTTTAATTAGCATGTCCTTAAACAACTACTAAATAAATATCTACCTCTGTTTTAAATTTTATTTAAATCTGTGCAGTCGTAAGGGCTCATTTTACCTTTCATCTGGGTTCTAGCTTTGGAAACAGACATTGTGTATTGGATCTTCTACTTGATGATAGACTTGTGTAGTCCATAAAGGAACTAGTTAATTTAAACGATTCCATCGATTGAACTAAGTGATCTAGTTTAAACTTTCAAGTACATCTAGTTCATATTTGAACCATACTTTGTATTTGAACTATCAGACAAGATAAACTAGAATCCATGTCTTTATTTTCTCGTTGACTATTTTCGACATGAAATTAGTGTTGCTACGGTTTTAAAAAGAACATTTGAACTCAAAGAGCTTTTGAACTAAAGAAAGCGTTTGAACTAAAAGTACGAACAATACGTCAACAGAACATTTGAACTAAAGAGAGCCATTGAACTAAATTTTGAACTAGTTCATTTTCAAACTTTGAACTAAAAAGAGCGATCACTAGATTGAACTATATGGCACAAGTCTACTTGATGACTTATCTATTTTAAGGATTTTATTAATATAAATTTAGTTTTTTAAATCGGTTCGAAAGCATAAATTTACGACAAAGGAGGGAGCTTTTTTTCCTACTGGTCCGCTATATAAGAACTCTATTTTGCCATGAGCACAAATATCTACCTGCGTCTTAAACTTCATTAAAATCTGTTAAGTCGTGTAGCCGTAATTGAAGCATGAACAAACAAACAAACTTAAAAATGGATATAAATTATATTTAAGATTGATTATTAGATATGTGTAATAAAATTAATTTATAATAAATATTTGATTACAAAGGCGCCACCTGTTAACATATAGAAAAACAATTATGAGTTACTTTGTTGAAATTAAAAGCAGCTTCAAATTTGAGCATAATCAGAATAAAACATATTAGTCGCTGTTTGAAAATATAAATACCCCATTTTACCATAAAGAAAAATATCTATCTGATTTCCAAATTTCATTAAAATTAATTAAATCATTTAGCCGTGATTAGCGCACAAAAAACAAACAAGCTCACAAAGAGACCAAAGAGTTGTTTCTCTTACTCTTGCTGAACTCAAAAATATTCTGCAGCATAAAAAAACTTTACATCAAATTTTTAAAGCTTTTTTTCTTCTCTTCTTCATCTTCTTTACAAAAAAGTATAGGAGTTAAAAATAACAGTTAAAATAATATCGCTTCCAAAAAATTAACTTTTCTACCCTTTTCTATTTAAACCAAATTCGAACGATTATTTCTAAGATGATATATTTAAGGCCAAATACTAAATATTTGGTTAAACTCTACAAATTGTTATGTTTATTTTGAATGCCAAAATAAATGAAAATAATTTACGAAGTAAAAAAAAAGCAGTGAAAGCACTCATTAATCATCTTAAAATCATAATGAATGAAAACAAATAATTAGATAAATTATATTTCTAAAGTACTTGCATGTGTGAGTATAAGCAAATGTTGTATTAAGTGCTGTATAATTACACAATGTCTATTGACATTTGACATTTTCAACTGGTGCCACTAAGGCTTGATAAAAAATGAAAACAAAAGCAAAAAAAAAAAAAAAAAAATAAACAAAAAAAATATAATAAAAAAGCTGCAGTACGTACTAATTAAATTGCCATAACTTTACGTTTTAAAAATTTTATTGTATAGGGTAATTCAAAATTTACACTAGATTTTAATAAAATAGAAAACAGATATTGATTACTTTTCATAATTTATTTTTTTTTAAGTTATTAAGTATACAAAATTGGGTTATGTGTGAAATAGCACTTTTAAAAATAACTTTTACGGATTTTCCGGCGTCTACGAATTTTTAGCGATTGTCTTACATAAAGGCCTCAACTGCCTTACGAGGGC
This sequence comes from Cistogaster globosa, assembly GCA_937654795.1. NCBI lineage: Eukaryota > Metazoa > Arthropoda > Insecta > Diptera > Tachinidae > Cistogaster > Cistogaster globosa. Next base: position 93,015,607 of record OW569406.1, on the reverse strand, counting down.
TGCTCTATATATTTCTGGCCTAATAGTGAAAATGCGAATATTTATAATCAAAAATGGTTTTATTGCTTTTCAAAGTATTCTCCAGCATGAATTATACACTTTTGCATGCGCTCAAACCAGTTGTCGAAGCACTTTTTCCACTCCGATTGAGACACCTCTAAAACATGGTTTTTGAACACTTCAACAGCTTCTTCTGGCGACGAAAATCGTTGACCACGCATTTTTTTCTTGATGTGCGAAAACAAGAAGAAGTCATTAGGTGCCGAGTCTGGGCTGTACGGCGGATGACCCATTAATTCGACGTTTTGGCCGGTCAAAAACGCTCTGGTTTGAGCCGATGTGTGAGAGCTCGCATTGTCATGGTGAACAATGATTCGTCTTCTCTTGTTGGTTTTTCGAATTTCTCCGATGACTTCAGGCAAACAAATTGTAGTATACCACTCAGAAGTGACCGTCCTACGTTGCTCAAGCGGAACAGTCGCCACATGACCTGTTTTTGCAGAAGAAACAGGCGACCATTTGCTTCAAAGCGCTTCTTTCACGAACAACATTCGTTGGATTTTGCTCGTCTTTGAAGACCCACACGGTCGATTGTTGTTTCGTTTCGGGCTCACACGCATAGATCCATGATTCGTCACCTGTGGCGATCTTATAAACGTCTTTTAAAGCACCGCAATCTTATTTTTGCAACATTTCTTTGCACCGATCGACACGAGCATTTTTTTGAGCAACTTTAAAATTGTGCGGGATCCAACGGGAACAAACCTTTTTTGCGGCCAGGTATTCATGCAGTATCGAATGTATGCTGGTGGAAGAAATGTCCAAGGATGTCTCTATCTCTCGTTATGTCGCATGTCGATCTGCATTATGAGTTCACGCTCGGCATCAATGTTCTCTGGCACAACAGCCGTTTTTGGGCGACCTTCACGGAAGTCGTCTTTGAGCGAGCTTCGGCCACGATTTAATTTATTATACCAATTTTTCACAGTGCAATAGGATGGTGCTTCATCGCCATACAAAGATTTATGTTCATCAAGGCACTCTTGTCGTGATAACCCACGTCGAAAGTTGTGAAAAATGATGGTACGAAAATGTTCACGAGTTAATTCCATTTTTTTCTATATTAATTTTTTCAAGTCACTGTAAACAACACAAATAATGGTCGTACGTCAAAACGTTTCGAGTACGATTATGCTTAAAAATAACAAACTTTCCAATGGAAATGTAAGATTGCACTTGGCAGCACTCAGTGTTGCTAGGCCAGAAATATATATAGCAGCCCTCGTATGATTTCATGAAACTTCGTGAACAGTTGTCTAATAGTGTTAAGTCACACGGTCTAGGTACCTATTACATTTTCATCATTGAAACAAGAGAAAACACGCAACCAGAAAATTGATTATGCCGTAATTGAAATTTTTCGCGGTTCATACAGAATATTACATCATTTTGCTGAGACCAAATTTCGTCCACATCAATAACAAGTAGTTAAAGCAGATGAAACTATGTTTTCATGTGAAGATGTACTAAAAAAAAATTTAGTAAACGGTACTTAAATCTGAAATTAATTTGTAGGTGTGTTAAAAGCACGGTTAGTGTGGATTTTCTCAAATCAATTACAAATTCTTAATTCAAGAACGAACCCAACAAATTCTGAATTCTGGATTTTATTTTTAATTGAGTTGATTTTTAGAAACAATCTCGTTTCTCCTGGCTTAAGGAACACTTCATTATGAATCACACAAAAAGAACGAAGAACTTTATTTTAATGAAGAATAAGTTTATGTGTCACTGTTTACTTTGGTCTTCAGCCAAAAAATCCTATAGAGCAGTGACAGGTTCTTTGCTTTGAGTTGTGTGTAAATTTCGTCCAACCAAATTAATATTGATTAGTTGGTTAAATGATATTGACAATATACGCAACTCAACTCAATGATATTTACAATATACGCAACTCAAGGTGATGGATGCGAAGAATGCTGATAATGGATTTAGTGGCCCTGAAAATGCCGCATCACATTCTGCCAGCGTCTAATTTTTCTTGTTTTCTTTGGAAAACGTCCGCGTACATTTGAAAAATAAATTTTCTTAATAAAATTTAAATTCAAAAATGAACCGAAGCCGAAAAAGTAAATTTTAATTGATTTAGAAATAATAAAAAGTCATTAGGTCAAAGTGTCGCTCAGCTCAATGCATTCAAATTTTCTTCATTTGGAAATGTTGCCAACCAAAAGAAAAAAAAAATGTTCAAATTTTTATGGAGTTCCGTTTCCCTGTTAAAAATCAACACATAAAAGTTTCAAATTATGGATTATAAATTTTTTACGATTTATTTGCACATCAGGGTAAATATGTGGCTTAAGATGATAATTGTCCTAGAAATATAGCAAAAGCATTTTCTTTGACTTACTCTACACGTTCCTAAAAGTGGTAAACACTGAATATATGTTGTTAAATTAATATCTTGCGTTAATTTAAAGACACGCCTTATTTTTAAATATCAAAGGAAAAAAGCAAAGAAAATACAAACACATACTACACCAGCACATGCATAAATATTATTCATCTGTATGAGTAAACTTTTAAATTCTTAATTTATATAGTGCATATTTACCTTCATAATCCATTTTATATATTCGACCAAAACTGCTGAAGAAGAATATATAAACGTGAGTTTGTTTAAGAAAGAAGAAAAAAAAGAACCTTAAAACTTGTTCTAACAATATCATTTGTTTAGCATTGTTTGTTTGGTAAGTTGTTTTATTTTTTGTATGGTTGCTGGGATTTTTATTGCATAATGACTTAGAATTATCCGTTGATTGAATTCGCATTGGCATTGGCGGCTGCAGCTGCCTGCTGAGACAATGTTTTTTGGCCTTCTTCAGCCGGCGAGGGTGTTGTATCACGTCGTGGGGGCATACGCTCATTAACAGCATCCAAGCCTTTGGCCTCCGCAAAGGATGTGATTTTGTGATTTGGCGAAAAGCCTTGCATGGCATTTTTCAATGATTGTTTGCCACCCGATAAAGCTCCTAGTGGCAAGGCACCGGTTGGTGTCAAGCCCTTTAATTGCAGTACCGACTCAGATTCTTCCCGTAAAACAGAGAAGACACGTGCCATTTTGCCAATGGCACGTATCTTGTTGCGTATGACTTCTTTGCGTAACGCAGCCTCATCGTCTGAGCAGGGTTCTTCATTTTCGGTCATAAGTTCATCGTCAGAACAAATGTTCAAGACGTTCACTAACATTTCGGTCACTTTTTCGCCTACAAATGGCAGGGACCAAGTAAAAACGTCCATAAAGTTTGGCAGCCAATAAGGATGAGGCGAACAATTAAATTGGCGTATATTCATGACATTATTTTCATATTTCAATACAGCAGCCTTATTATTGTAGACATCCAAATAATTGGGTGCTGAGAATATTGTTATGAGCGACGGAAAGCCGGTGGTTTGTGATTTCCGATACATACGGTAGCCAGCGTCCTGCGCTTCATGTGCTCGTATAATCGAGAGTAGATTGTTGTTTTGCAAAAAATCGCAACATGCCGCATAACTATAGAAATATGAACAACCTCTTACCGAATTGTGCGTATAGAAATCTGAGTTTTTTTCATTGCCAAAGTCCTCTAGTGGATCGGACCACAACAGATCACACATTGGCCCAAAGGCAGGTGGTTCCTTAAAACGATCTAAACGTCGTATATCCTCTAGTTCGTGTATTTCAGGTGACAGACCGCCGTGGACACAAAGGAACTGTTGGTTCATTAAAGCCGCCAGCGGCAAACAATCAAATGCCTCCATACATGCATCATACACTCGTTCCGAATATTTGATTTTGCATTCTTGCTTAAAAGTAAAGTATTCAGTTAAATGGCGACATTCATGATTACCACGCAGTAAGAATAATGTTGTGGGATATGTGATCTTTAGCGACCACAAATACAAGACACACTCAATACTAAAATAGCCTCGGTCCACATAATCACCCAAAAATAAATATTTGGTGGTGGCGGGTGAGCCACCGATTTCGAACAATTTCATGAGATCATAAAATTGTCCATGTATATCACCGCACACTGTTACGGGTGCTTCAATATCAATCATGGTCTTTTCTTGCCTGAGCAAGGCGGCACCATCACGTATAATTTTCAAAGCAGCCTCCTCTTCGATTCGGCCCTCTAAAATGAAATGTTGCTTAAGTACATCGTAGTTGGGTTTACCAGTTCTCTTATCGAATACATCAGCCAAATTAAGTTTACGACTGGGCGGAAAGGGTACACTATCGATGACACGATCTTTAGTATTTAATGGCGGTTTCTTGGTAGGACTATTATTGAGGCTATTCGAACTTGTTGTTGTATTTCCTCCGCCACCAACACCGCTGCCGACAGTTGATGCTGCTTGTGTTGTTGTTGTTGTTTGCGATGAACCTTTAGTTGTTGCATTCACAGCTGTTGGTTTCTCGTGTATATTATTATTTGTAGCGGCTGCCGATTTTTGTTGTTGTTGCTGTTGTGTTGGTGGATGCTGTGTTGCTGGCGAAGACATATTTTCTTATTTTTTTAATTTTTTTTTTTGCTCTTCAGTTTTAGCTTTTAAAGCTTTACCTTTTACTTATTCTGCACTATAGTTTGTTATTTCTTTTTAATTTGGGAAAATATTTAAAATTTTCTTTGTTGTTGTTTTTTTCTTGTTTTCGTTTCACTGGATGTATTTTTCTGTTGATTTTTTTTTTTGTGCCTCAAGGCTTTTTCTTTTACGTTTTTTAGTTAGTATGCTTTAGTTGTTGTTTGTTGTTGTTGTTGATGTAGCAAAATTTCATATATATTTTCCTTTTTTCGGGGGAAGCAATTGTTCTGGTATGCTTTCTTCTATATAAATTTCTTTATTTCTTTTTGCTAGTCTATGTAAACGAATGCGTTAAGAGTGACCTGAAAAAATAAGAAGTTTGAGTATTTAAGAGTAAATATGTTTTATATATAAATTCTATATAAATGCAGTAGAATTATGAATAAAAGTATTTTTTTTACGTTTTTAGTATACTTTTATGGAATTTTGATGTTAATGCATTTCTTTATATTTAATAGCACAATGAAAGAACTGTTCATGTGAAATTCGGACGCAATATTACTAAATTTTTTATGATAAATAAACAACTAAATGTGTAATATAAGCTCAAGAGTTTTTATGTGTGCAAGTCCTCGCCCATAAATGCCATTTTTGTTGTAAAATGTTCTAAAATTCTATTTTAATATTGCATTCGTGATTACACATTCCAATTTTGTTTCTGCAATTTCAGCCTTGATTGCTTATATTTTGTTTTTGCTTGAACATCGAATGACAATATAAAAGAGTATTGCAAAGTTAGGAGTTGCGCAACAAAAGTTGTAAAGTGTGGACTTAGTCCCCGTCCAAAATATTTAAAATTTTTTATTTGTTAATGTTTGTATTTCGATTCGAGGGCCAATACTTCCGATTGTGTAAGCCATAATAACTCAAAGAAACAAAAACATTTTAAAATGATTTACGGCAAAAAGCCACCTCAGCTGTTTTTGACGCAGCGCTTGCTAGACGTAATGATCAATACCACAACAATATTGGCCTCCAAAGCGTCAATTGTTGCTGGCTTAAAAGCCAAGTTCAATGACTACGTGAACCCATAGAAAATTATTGAGAGTTGTAAAATAGCATGACCCCGAAGGCCAATTGACAGGCTCATTTCTCGAAATCAACTTGTTAGCAATCTGTGATTTCAATAAGTGTGGTCATCATAAGCTAAGTAAGCCATTCTGTTAAAACCATATATTGCCCTAATTAATAGCATCCATATTTTTCACATGGGTTCCCATGACGACGGTGACTGTAAAACTCTGAAGTCTTAATATATTTAACTTCGTTCACATTTTTTTATTGTTTTTTTTCATTCTTAAAGATTATTCTGTTAGAAACGTGCTGGTGTTCTTTTTCAGAGACTTACAATTATAATACTTCCAGATTTTAAAAGAACACTTTTATTGTGTTAATATTTAGAGAAAATATATTTTTAAATATTTTTATAGTTTTCCTAGGAAAAACAGTTTTAGCTGCACAACTGACTCTTAAATGGGTTTCACATAATGGATACTTTGTTACTTGTTTGTTAAAATTTAAGATTTAAGAACTAAATTTTAAACTTTTGTTGTACTTTATTACTTTGGTTACAATTGAGATTTGCCAACACACCGTGATTTCTTTATGATTGTTGATTTACGTTTGCTTGTTGTTTGTAAATGTGACTTCAATCGATTTTCAAAATAAAATATAAAACTTAACGAAATTTAAAATTTTACGCTGATAAAATTCTTCGTTATTCTTAAAGTATCGTATAATATTTTTATATACATATTTTAAAATGTATTTTTCAAATGCTTTGAAATACAAACAAACCACAAGAAAATGTCAACAAATACTAACTTTATTATTTCACAGCAAACTACTTGCTTCCTTTCACAAATGTCTTAAACAAATAATAAATTTATTTCAAATTTGCATAAAATAAAAAAAGCAATAAAATTTCTAAATCGTAATTTGGTGCTGAGGGCCCAAAAATAATTTAACACAATAATTATACAATGTTTACTAAATAAATTAATGTCATAGAGAAATATGTAGTTAAATATGAAAAACTGAATTTAACATAATGACTAATTTCAACAAAATTTATTTAAAGTAATTATAAAACCAAACAAATTATTATTAAGAAAAAAAAAAGAAAAATATATTAAAACAAAAATATCTATGCAAAAAAAAAAAACCACCATTAATAAACAGACGATTTAATATAATACCGTTTGCAGAGGCGAAAAACCACGAATCTACAAATAAAAAAAATCATTTAACCACAAGTAAACTACTAACGGATGGCCAAAATGTAAACAACAAAAGATAGAAGAAGATGAACATAATTAAACATACATACCAAACTATTCGAAATGTAAAAATGTTACGTGAAGACCGTAAACGTTAACATTCCTCATAAAATACATAAAATGGCAGTGTCGTTCTTTTTAATTTTATATCTTAAAACAAAAGAAAAAAATTAATAATAAATTTTGTTTGGTATTCATTTAATTCTCTTTACTTTACTTGTCTTAGTTGTTTAAAATTATGAAGTAAAATATAATGAATTACTAAACTTTATTGACTAAATGAGAATTACATTTAATCAAGAATTGTAGAAAAATGAAATAAGAATAAAAAATTTTCAATGGTTACTGTGTTATCTGTTTAGGATTAGGGATTTTTAAATTTCTTAATTCAATATAATTCTTGTTCAATCAAATTAATTAATTGGCTGTTCGAAATATTATTGCCTTCTCATCCTGAATAATGTCCGTAATAATAAATATAATAAAAATATACAAATATATAATTTTCTAGTCTGAGGTTGCTTTGAAAAATCTTCAACCTCCACTCAAGGCAAAGGAGAAAATAATGACAGCCTTAATCCTGAAAAAAATTTGCAAAAGACCTGTTGTAGGTCGGTAACCACATCACTTATATTTATTTAGTATTTTAAAAGACAACAATCGGGCAAATAAAGTGTTTAAACTAGAAAATATAATGAATTTCTAAACTTTATTGACTAAATAAGAATTACATTCAGTCCTGAAAAAGCAATAAAACTCTAATGTAGAATTTAGGATTTTTAATTTCTTAAGTTAATAGAATTCTCATTTAGTCAATTAAGTTTAAGGCATAAGAATCTAGGTATTTTAAGCAAATTGGAAAAATTGGCTGCTGAAAATAATACTTCTCTCTCCTCCTGAACAGTGTCCCTATTAATAAATATAGAAAATAGACTATTTTCCAGTTTAAAGTTGTTTTGAAAATTTTTCAACCTTCACTCAAGGCAATGGAGAAAATAATGACAGCTTTAATCCTAAAAAAAAAATGGCAGAAGACCCAATGCAGATCGGTTACCTCGTTACTTCTATTTTTCTAGTGTTTTAGAAGACAGTAATTAGTGCAAATGAAAGTTATTATACGAGAGTTATGCCATTTTTCACAATTTTTTTTTCCAATGAAAACTGTCTATAAAGTATCGAGATTGGTTTAAATAATATTTTCTTACATGTAGTCTGGCATATCAAAATGTCGGCTACCCGTTAAAATTTTTGTGTGTGTATGTTTACGAAAAAAAGTTCACATTATATCTTGAACGCGAACTTGCTTGAAGCCGAAGTTGTGAACGCTAAGCCTCTTTATTAAAAAAAGTTATTTGCCGACGCTATTTATTACCATCAGTTTTCATAAGTGTTTATCGCGCTTACTTCCTTTAAATAAATTTATTTTGAATTATTTTGATACTTTGTTAAAATTGTGTTTTTAAACAAAACATTATTCATTTCAACATGATGTTTGTAAAAGTTTACAATATGTGATATAAACACAAACATTAAAAGATTAGAGGCAGTTGAGGAAGCATATAGCAGTCGTCATACTGTAGAATATTTATTTTTACCCGACACCGGCAAAAGTTAATTTTTTATATTTAAATGATAAATGTTATGTGTTTTAGAAATTATGCACAAGAATTAAATAAAGTTATTAGTTTAGTTACACAATTCTGAATATACTCTTTAGGAATATAATCTTTAAAATATGAAAGTTATTACTGCAGTTCAGGCTAAGAATTTCGTTAGAAACTACTTTTTTACCACTTATTTTTAATACTTTAATAATAAATTAAATTTGAAGAAGTAAGCGGCCAAGCTGCTTGAATCAGAAATAAAACTTGTTTAAATTTTTAGTAGGTTTTTGAGCGGCAAAGTATAAACATGGCAAAAGTGAATGCGGAGCTTATAATTTCATCTGTTAAAAGCCGACCGCTATAATGGCAAGATAGATTACCAAATTTTTAAAATAAAAATATAATCGATAAATTATGGAGCGAAGTTGCACAGGTAAGACTTTAATTAATTTATATATTTATTTAATAATTTACTTTAATCGTGCTTGATTCCTTTAAATATAAATATTTTGGGTAAAATCCACTGACGAGCTATATGAGCAGTAGCGAAATGGTCATGTGGATATGCTTTCCCCGAAGTAATACATTTCATTTTGTAGTTTTAAATAATAAACATTTCATGAGAATATCATGAAATATTTATATTTGAAGGAACCAAGAACGATTAAAGTAAATTATTATAAAAAAGATTCCGAATAATAAATTCATATTACAAGGGCTGCTCTATATATTTCTGGCCTAATAGTGAAAATGCGAATATTTATAATCAAAAATAGTTTTATTGTTTTTCAAAGTATTCTCCAGAATGATTTATACACTTTTGCATGCGCTCAAACCAGTTGTCGAAGCACTTTTTCCACTCCGATTGAGACACCTCTAAAACATGGTTTTTGAACACTTCAACAGCTTCTTCTGGCGACGAAAATCGTTGACCACGCATTTTTTTCTTGATGTGCGGAAACAAGAAGAAGTCATTAGGTGCCAAGTCAGGGCTGTACGGCGGATGACCCATTAATTCGACGTTTTGGCCGGTCAAAAACCCTCTGGTTTGAGCCGATGTGTGAGAGCTCGCATTGTCATGGTGAACAATGATTCGTCTTCTCTTGTTGGTTTTTCGAATTTCTCCGATGACTTCAGGCAAACAAATTGTAGTGTACCATTCAGAAGTGACCGTCCTACGTTGCTCAAGCGGAACAGTCGCCACATGACCAGTTTTGCCGAAGAAACCACGACCATTTGCTTCGAAATGTTTCTTTGCACGAACCTTTTTTTGAGCGACTTTCAAATTGGGCGGGATCCAACGAGAACAAAACTTTTTTACGTCCAGGTGTTCATGCAGTATCGAATGTATGCTGGTGGAAGAAATGGTCAAAGATGTCTCTATATCTCGGTATGTCGCATGTCGATCTTGCAATATGAGTTCACGCACGGCATCAATGTTCTCTGGCACAACAGCCGTTTTTGGACGACCTTCACGGAATTCGTCTTTGAGCGAGCTTCGGCCACGATTAAATTCATTATACCAATTTTTCACAGTGCTATAGGATGGTGCTTCATCGCCATACAGAGATTTAAGTTCATCAATGCACTCTTGTCGTGATAATCCACGTCGAAAGTTGTGAAAAATGATGGCACGAAAATGTTCACGAGTTAATTCCATTTTTTTCTATATTAATTTTTTCAAGTCACTGTAAAGAACACAAATAATGGTCGTACGTCAAAACGTTTTGAGTACGATTATGCTTAAAAATGACCAACTTTCCAATGGAAATGTCAGATTGCACTTGAAATATATATAGCAGCCCTCGTATATTTATTTAATACATTTTATTTAGGTTTTAATTATACATGTAATTATAATATATTATAATTATGTTATTTGTTTACTGCTAGCAGATTCAGCGAAAGCAAAGTGAAACATTTTAAAGACACATTCTGAAAAACTTTGCAAAAAATCCACCAGTAACATCTGGCTCCAGAGCTCATACAAACAAAGTCTGTCTGGAAATTTGTATAGATTTGTATATATATGCTTAAATTCTCTGTAATGTCTGTCGCCTTGCTTGATTTATAGGTTAAATACCAAATCTTCTTTTTTCTTAAACACATTAAATTCTTGCAAGTATGAATACAATTTGCGCATAAAAACATTAAACAAACCTCTCTTGACAATGGCATTTTAACAACTAACCGCACTAACCGCTCAGAAATGAGGCTCAGTAATAAGCCAGTTGCCGTTTAAAAATAAAATATCACAACAACACTACAATAACTTATTTTGACACTCACAAATTATAAATTGAAATAAACTAACAGGAATATTAAATTAAATTAATTAATTTTTAAAAATATAGCGTGCTATTTTTTATCTCCATTAAATTATTATTATTATAATGACCATTTTTATTTAAATTAATTATTTTAATTTAATATTCCCGTGGCTTATTTTAATCAAAAAATTTAAATAAAAAAAAAATACCTAAAGATATTTTGCATTTTTAAAAAACTTTAGTATTTTCTAAAAAATCTCTTCAAAAGCTTTTAAATTATACCCCAATTGATATCCTTAAAATATGTTGCACAATCGTACTTTCCTATGAAAAGTTCAGGGGCCCATAACCAGAAAATATGGGCGAGCGCAAATTTTTTTCACTTTTTTTTTTTATTTTTTACTTATTTTTTAATTTTCTAATATTGTTTTAAATGATGTGGAAAAATTTGATTTCAACACACTTTTTTTTAGTATTTATTACTGTAGAAAAGTGATGTGTGTTTTTGTTTCTAAACACAATGTTATATTGCTTTATGTTTAAAACGCTAATTAAACTTTACTGATATGTAAAGGTAGTTAAACAATTCAATAAAATTTTTTATTCTATTGTGGTTATAAAATGTGTAGCAATTTTTTAAGGTTTGGGCAACATGCAAAACATTCCATGTGATTGTTGGGTAACATTTATTTTCAGAAAAGAAAACGCCATTAGATATACCCTTTTTTTCACTTTTTGTGTTGAAGGGTATAACAACAAATTTAAGCACTTTTTATTTAGCGCTTTAATTTACAAAGACCTGGTCACACTGGTGGTTAAATAAAAAAGATATTCAAAAAGCAAACAGATTTTTAAAATGCAAAAAAGCGTTACAAAAAGCATTTCAATTATTTATTTTATTTTTTGAAACATAAACTCAGTGCGGGTTTTTGCATTCCTAGAAATAAAGCCGCCTACAAACACTGAAGAAAAAAAATTAAAACTATTTTTATTATTTTATTTCAGCAAATTATTTTTTTTGGAACAAAGTAAAAGGCACTAACTTATACATACACATGCATGTACTTTTCACTTATTATATGTATTGTTGTGAAATATACAGTGAAGAAATTCTTTAATAATCTGACATAAAATATAAACTACAACAAAACCAAACGACAATTGTTAAAACAAATTACAGGTAGTGTTTTTTGTTTTTTGTTTTCTGCGATACAAGAATAAAAACAATTGGCTCGTTTTCAAAACGAAATATCAGGGGGAAAAACAAAACAAATTTACTAAATATAAAAAAGTGTTTCGAAAATAATATAATAGAAAAATTTTAAATAATTGAAATTTAATTTTTGTAAAAACAGTATTTATTGTACGAGTGAAATATTTAAAACAAATTAAAATTTTTTTCTTTGCAATTTTAAACCAGACAGTAAAGTAAAAAAATTTAATTAACAATAATTAAATTTATTAAATAAAAAATTTATAGAATACAAACATGTAAGGAACAATATTTACAATAACAAAAATGTTATCACAATAATTTATGGTTACGGGACAACAGATAGATAGACAAACAAAAACTACAAGTTAATAAATAAAGAAGCTAACAAAACATAACTTTTCCTAAACTGTTCCTTGGTGACCTGGCCCTTTAATATTGTTATTTTTATTACCGTTTATTTTTACAATCAGGGGCAAATCATCGCTTTCGATAACGAATACTTTGTGATCGAAATGTTGTTAACGTGGATTACGGCAGTCGTTATCGAAACACATTTACTCGTAGTTGCACTCGATTGGTAATTTACTATCGAAAACAAATAAACATTTTGCCACGATACAAAACAAAGACAAATAGAAGTAACTAAAGAAGAAGAAGAAGAAATTAAACATGTCAGTGTGAATTTTCCTGCTATTTATATAATAAAATAGTTTAAAAATTAAATTTTAAATGCTTTTAGGGAAGGTGAATGTGAAGACAAAGATTTCCCAGGAATCAGTGCAAAAAAAGTCAACGCTAAAATTGCTCCCAGAACAAATACTAATGAAGTAAATATATTTGGGTCCAATTAAATGAGTCTTGTTTGTTTATTTTTTTTTTTGCACTGTTACACTCTTTTCACTAAATAATTTATATTACGTTTTGTTTTTTTACTGTCATATGTTTGCAGCAATATAAAAAATAGTAGTAAATAGAAAAAATTACGATCGAATACTATGATCCAAAAAATTAAAGCCATCGAAATATTTCTCGACACGAATGCGCACTCGATATCGAATGCGGTGATTTGCCCCCAGACCTTTAAGTACGTATTGATCATATGTCTGCATGTATGTATTTATATTCAAAAAAACATCGACACTTTATATTTATTATAATTATGAATAATTTTTTTTAACGATCATTAATATTTCACATCAATGGATTAAGGAGATGGTCGTATTCAAGATATAGAATATTTAGTAGGTGCGATACCAATTTTTTACAAATCCAACCATTTACAGTTAAAACAAAGGTATTAAAATTGAAAATTCTACCATTTGCAATTAAAATTTTCAGAATTTATAAAACTAGGATGCAAAATAAATTATAGAGATTAAGAAACAACAAATTAAAAAATAACTAATTTGCTAACATAAATCTTCTAAGAGGTACAAATAACTTTTCATTCTAACGTAACCGATTTAAATGACATTTATGTTTTTGTTTATCTGTACCATTAATTAATTCACTCATAGTAGAGTCGAAGTATTGACCTGTAAAAGTTCAACATTCGATGCCCATGCAATTTGTTTTTTTAAGTTTTTAAACAGTCAACTTGTTGTCATCTGGTAGTTGGGAAAAAGATGCTCTTAAAAAACAAATTTAAGGAGATGAGTTTTTATATTAATTGTTTGTGTAAAATTGAGCTTTTCATTTTAAGAAGAAGAACGAAAAAGTTACTTCTATCGAAAAATGCTGGCAAAGATAACTTTTTCCATCAAACTTTTTTTATTGTGTTAGTTAAAAAAAACTTAATACGTATGGGTTGATGTTAGTTTGGGAAAAATCAAAAAAAATTTTTTACTTCTCTGTCAAAAACTAAAACTAGTTAATGCATTGCCACGTAAGTTTATGTTTATGAAAAATGTTATTTTTTGCTTTTTATACTCTTCACCACAGGTAGAAAAAGGGAATAATTAAGTTTGCCATTCCGTTTGTAATTTATCTAATATCCATTTACGGCCCCATAAAGTATAAATATTCTGAGTTCTTATGCAAAGTCGATTGAGCGATGTCCATCCATGTTTGGGTTGAAATCAACTTAGCCAAGGCACTAAATGAGCTAAAGAAAACCTATATATCAGACATAGTTTCGAAAATTTCACTATTGAAAATCGGCAAGATCGGTCCATGTCCTTCGAGGCAGCGGCGAAAAACCACGCATAACTCTAATTTTTCCATATCATTTGGAACAAATCTACACACAGAAAAAAGACTGGTAAAAATTCCATCGATATGTTCAAGATTCAATTAGGAATATAATAATTTGATTTTAATTATTAATAAATTACAATCTTGACTTATTTTTTATATTAAAAGCTAACATTTAATATTTGCCTCCAAATGTTGGTTGTAACACCTTTTATAAAAGGTAACCTGACCGATTTGTATCTTTACTAGAATCTATTCTATTAATTGGAAGATGCAACTAAACTTATTCAGCACATTACTTCTGAAAACCAAATTTTGGTAGTTAGAATTATAAAAATCAATTGTATTTTCTAAAATAGAAAAATTTTTGACGTACTAATAATAAAATTTATACACATTACACAAAAAATCAACAATATTTCAGTTTAAAAGAACAAAGATTTTTTCAAAGTGGTGAAAAGTTCTTCAATGTTGTATGGTGGTAAGTTTAAAATTATCTCACAAAGCCATATGTAAATAAAAGAAATTTAAAAATGTTTTATACTTTTCACAGACGCAAGACTTGCGGTATAGGATGGCAAGTTAAAGAAACTATATAAAAAAGGGTATCTTGATTTCAAAGAAGGAGTTGGTTTAAATAAATGATTCAAATCATGAAATTTATGATGTAAAATCTTATCACTGTAATTTATTTTTTTAATAAAAATAAATATTAAAAAATTATATCGTTTTATTTAATTCACAATAATATTCTATAGTCACCCAAGAATCATTTAAAAAAATAGTTGTGAGTGCCATACTCATTCAGTTATTACAACCGAATACAAGATAATACACGCAACCGAAAAAATTCGATTGGCAACGAATTCGGTTCCCCCAACGAATTTCTTTTCTCTGTGTAGGCTATTGAAGTAACTCTAAAAAAAAATATGGGGCAATAGAGAATTCAAAAATAAGAAAAAAGAACATCAAGTGAAAGAAGTAGCGCTCGCCAATATTTTCCTAATTATGGGTCTCTGAACTTTTCCTAGAAAAGTATGATTTTGCACCATATTTCTTAAGATGTTAGTATGGGTACCACTTAAAAGCTTTTGAAGAGATCTTTCAGGAAAACCTCAAATTTTGAAAAAATGCTTAACCCATTAAAAGCCAAGGAAATTTTTATGCAAACATTGTTTTCTTTTTTTAATTCTCTATCACCCATATATTTGTTTTTTTTTTTTTTTTTAATTAGAATTATGTCACTTAACTAAATTTACATATATAGTGAAGGGTATAGAAGATTCGGCATAGCAAATGTAGCACTCTCACTTGTTCTAATTCATTTTTATTACTAAAGAGTTTTAATTTTCAACCATTAAAATCTTGCAATTTTTTAAGTGACCATAAACATTTTATGATTATTAATTTTTTGGAAAAAAATGAATATTTTTAGGAATTTAAAAATGCTATAAAAAGATTTACTTACACATGTTAACTGCAGCTAAAAAATGTTGTTGGAATTACCTTATTTATTTAACTTAAAAAATATATAAGACCTTTTTTTAAATTTAAAAGAAAACATTTTACTGGTAACGAAAACTAAATTACAACTTCAGTAAAAGTTTGTTTTATAATACGTAGCAATGCTCACGACCAGAGAAACAAGTCGTGAGAAAAATAAACTTTAGACAAAGTAAATGTTACAAATAAAGACGCAAGATTTTAAAAATTAATTAAATTATTTTATTTACATACATTTAATAAGTTATGCATTGTTTTCTTCAGAAATATATTTCTATTAACAATCAATTTAAAAAAACAGCTTCAAATTTTAATTTATATTTCTTGACTGAAAGTAATTTAAGTATACAAAATTTAAAGTATGAAAATTGCCGGCTAACATTTTTGAGTCGTGACAAGCCGCTCGACTATTAAAAAAAATCGGCGGCGGCTTTTAGCCGGCTTTGAGCCGCACGACTTGTTTCTCTGCTCAAATTCAGAAAAATGTATTTTAGTGCTTTCATATTTGTATCTCTATCTTCTCTACGAAATGAAATATTTTTTTGAAAAAAAAGTTTTCTATATTAGAACCAAGAATCTAAGGGACCTCCTCATAAAATTTTATTTAAGTCCATCTAGCAGTTTTTACGCAATAAAAACACAGGCGAACAGATAGACAAAAATTCTATATCGATTACTATCTTTACCAACAACAAAATTTTCATAAATTATTTTATGTAAAGAATTGATCCCGTTACAGTTTTATTATATGTATAAATGGACAAATACGGGTTATGAGACCAGAAAATCATACATCCTTTCTTCTTCAAAACAACTGTGAAGTAATATTTGATAGAATGAATTTGATATGTTGATACATGATAAGCAAAGAAAAATAGCCAAAGATAGTACATAGAATTTGATGTAACAGTTTGATGTATGTCCATGGCCCTTTCTTTGTGCATGTAATGCTTTACTTATCTCTCTTTCATCACTAGTTTTGCCTAAAAAGTAATGCGTTATGTAAAACGCGTAATAATTATAATAATTTAATAATTATAGTAAACTGTCTTCCAAAAAATATGTATGTAATTATCAAGTTTTTTATTGTCAGACATGGGCAAAGCATTAAAAACTCGGATGAAACTATTATACAAATTTTAGATTTGCAATCAACTTTAGAGAAAAAGTTTACAGCGTCATCAAACATTTGAGTATAATCAAAATTATAAAAAGAAAATCTCCCAAATTAAGAAATTTAAAAGTTTCAGCTGATACAGGTTTAAGTACGGACATCGCATTACATCAGAGTGTCACTTAAGATAAGACAACAAAGGCTTAATGAATTTTCTCTTCGTGGGTGCATTGCTCAATGACAATCATTCATTAAAAAATATTTAAAATGCAGACCGCAATTTGCAAAAAATTTTAATAATCGAAAAACGTGCCTTGGAGTGCTGAACCCCAGTTTGTTGATCGGGACCTGATGGCAAGCGATATGTTTGACGTTCCAAAAACCAGCAGCATTTATTTTTGACACAGAGTTAGGTCACTAACCAAAGTTTTTTCAGAATATTATGAAAACTACTAGTATTATCTATTCACGTAAGAAAAGATGCTGCTACTTTGGAATTTTAAGCAAAACAGAGCTTTTTTCAAGGTATGTTTAGCGTTATTTCGAGAAACAAAACATTACTGTTATGAAATATGACGTTAATGATAACGAAATGATTGAAATAAAATAATTTTTAAAAATTTGAATAAATTATGGAAAAACGTTGAGACGGCTTAGAAAGCTGTGCGCACTTAGCTTTGCAGGCATTTGAGTGTCTCAAGGTTATAAGAAGAAATATATGAGATAAATTAAAAATATAAACGAAAATTAAAATTAAATTAGAATTAGTAAAGCACAGGTAATTGTTTAAAATATTTATGCGTCCAACCTTGTATAAAAACAGCAAACTAATATTTTATGAAAGAAACATTTAATTTGGTTAGATTTTTATACATGAGTTAATGTTTTAACGATTGCATTAACATTCTTTCATTCATTTTTATATATTTTCCGATAGATAACTTTATTAAGTGCTAAAAAAAATATTGGGGAAACGCACATTATGAAATGTCTCCTTAGTTGTACTACGTTTATAGTTTTTTTTTTATTTATTTAATTTTGTTTATGCTTAACGTCTACGAAATTTTATTAAAAATTTATAGCAACGTACAATTTAGTTGCAAATTCTTTAATAAAAAAAATCATATTAGGAGAAAGTAAAATAGAAAAATGTGTACGTATGCATGTATTTTGTATACAAATATGGCTTGAATTCCTAAAATGAGTAATAAATCAAAATATAAATTATTGGTTATTAAATGATTTATGGAAAAATCAATTATAGTCGATAAAAAGCAAACAGTTTTTATTTTCTTGTTTCATGTTATTTCAAGCATTATAAATATTATGATAAAGAAGAACTAGTTAAAACTTATAAAAAGCACTTAACAAGTTTCATTTTTATTTTTTATTTATTTTTTGCTAGAACTATATTTACCCAGTGTAGGTAATAACTAAACAACCATCTGTTAAGGCAAAATTGCATAAGTGCCACTAAGATGATAAATAAAAATCATTATTATATTCAACATTTAGTATTAGAGATTGTTGTTGCAAGAAGATATTATTTTAAAACAAAGCCATGAGCACACCACTCTCTCTCTCTCTCTTATACTTGTTGACTCTCGTTGCTTGTTGCTCGTTAATGGTATAGTACACAGTGGTTCGAGAACGATTTATTTTTGACATAATTATACAAAATTTTGAATTTTAACATATAAAATGAAACAAAAAAATTATGTGGGGGCGAGGTTTGGGAAGCTCCTAAAGTTTAAATATATGCTCGATATATATGTAAGTGGTATCAGAGGAAAACTTATGACTTCTAGATTAATAGTATTAAAATAATTTTTTCGCGTTTAATTTTTCAATGGCATTTACCTTAAAAACTAAAAAATTTACTCTAAGGTGTTTTTTTTGAAATAAAATATGGAATTTAGAGGTGGAAGAAGCGTTACAATTTTTGACATCATTTTTCTTTTATTTGCATTTTCTTTAAAATGATTTAAGAAGATTTTCTAGTATCGAAGTAAATTTTATGTGCACACGAAAAAAGTAAATGCCACCCTTTTGTTAAAAATCCTGAAATAAGACAGTAATTTTTACACTTTTCCAATTTTAACGAAAAGCGCAATCAAAACAAAATTTTAAACTGTTTTTTTTCTAAATTTTATTAATATTATAACAAATGTCTCAAAGTAATACTATGATCATTAAAAATAAGGCTACGCAAAAAATACCTACTGAAGTTCGGCAAAAAAAAATTGTAAGCCCATTCGCTCCCAAGTTGAAAGAGAGATAACCTACACATGTAACAACATTTTTTATAGATATTTTCAAGATCTAATTAAATTTTAAATATTTTAGCATTTAGGTTAAAAATAAACTTTTTATGACAATTCCAAGAAATTATAAGCTCGAGTTATCCAACTTGGGGGGCCTACCCGGAACACCCCTCTTTACCCTAGGGTGCCAACCGTTTGCAGCTATACTCGGAAACTCTGCTTTGCATCTGTAAATTTTCATTAAGATATCAATAGTGGTTCATAAGATACCGAATTATGTCCAAAATAAATCATGTTCAAGTCACTGTGCATTACAATTATAATGGTCTTGTCTGTCAATTATTTATTCAGTCTCTTTTGTGCAAAGAAGCTATTAATTTTTACTTGTAATTAATTCATTTTAATCAAGTCAACACTTACAAGGTGATGTTACTGCTAAATGAACTACAGACACATTAAAGAAAAAAAATTCATTTAAAATGCAAATTATATCTAAATACATAATTTATATTTTCTTAACATTATTGTAGTCTAAAGTTAAGGTTAACTACTGTAAATCATAAAAAAAAAATATTAAAATTTTTGACTGTCAACAACAAGACAAGCAGAAATAAAATTCGTGTTGTTTGCCACAGTTTTAACTGCCGGAGTAATTTTTAAGTTTTTCACATTTTTGGTGTTAAGGAAAAAATTTTACAGCGATTTCGATTTTTAATGAATATTAAAAATCAGATACTTTTTGATTTAATTAATAATAACTTTTAATTAAAATCTCCTTACTCTCCTAAACACTTTGATTAACTAGAAAAGAAGAAAAACTCTTAAATAAAAACGTGTTGCCTTATTTTTGTAATTCAAAAGCTTATGGCCCTACCAGTGCAAAACATAAACAGTGTCAAATAAGATAAGAAATTAAAGACAAATTTTAAAAAATTACAAAAAATACAGATGGTATTATGTGATACTGATAATGCTAAAAACTTGTATGTGTTGTCGAGATCCATAAAAAATTCAACCGACAAGTTCCAATGATTTGACAATTGTTTTTAAAGTTGTGAATTTACAATTAAGCTTTTCTTAATATCAACATCAATACATTGAAAAAGGAGTAGTATAAGGAAATCATATATTCCGCGTTTTTGTCGAATAAATGCAATATTGCATGCATGTTGTACGTATACTTTTTTAAAATTACAGATTTTAAAATTTAATTTGTTCTTTGCCAGCAAACGCATGATTTACTTCATTGATAAGATGAAGTCTAGATTTACACTATGCAACTTTTCGAGGCACTTTTTTCAATTGTTTATTTAAGCTGCAGTAATATGCCTAGGTATTTCATGAAAAATTGCATAGTGTAAATAGATGTTGATTTTAGCGGTTTAATGACCTGGTTTCGTACCCCAGATGTAGCAAATTTGATAAAATTAAACAGATTATTAATCCCCGCTTTTGACCTAATTAATCGTTAGCGTAATGAAATAATAATTAAGTGGCGGTGTATGCGGACGTTTTTCAAAGAAAACAATAAAAACTAGACGCTCGCAGAATGTAATGCCGCATTTTCAGGACCGCCAAATCCCTCATCAGCATTCTACGCATCTATCTACCTTAAGTTGGTTGGACGAAATTCACACACAACACAAAGCATTTCTTTGTACAACACGTCTTGTACAATTGCCACGAAGCAATTTTTTATTTTAATTTTTTTATAACATTATAAAAAATTACTCAATAATGATAGAAAAGCAGAAGAAAAATCTGTCACTTTTTGATAATTGTTTGTTTGAGAATTTTATAGGTAACCACGATTTTTGATTTTTCGTTTCTTTTTTGTAAATGTAGATTTTTTGTTGAAACTTCGATTCTTTTTCAGGCTCTGACGATTTTTGATGAACTAATTTAATTTTTATTTTCTTACCACGTGTGTAAAATTCCGTTTGTAATTTTTATAATATCTATCTCAATCAGACATATGTAGTTTTGAAAATTTTATTATTTAAAATCGGAAATATCGATCCATGTTCTTCGAGGCAGCGGCCAAAACACCCACTCTGCCTCTAGTATTTTCGATCTTTTTCAACTTTCGTTTATATTCCTGCAGGTGGCATTTTTTATGATAAAGGGCAAGAAAACTTGGCAGCACTTACTAAGCTGGTTTTAACTTTCATTTGTATTCATGAAATTAATTGAAATTAATTTGGGATTACAAGCAAAAGCAATTCTTATAAATTTCGAAAAAAGCTTTTTTTTAACAGAAAAACTTTATAGTAGGAAGGAGATTCTTATGCTGATTTTTATTTAGACTATTCAATGGTAAATCTGCAGTATTGTTCATGTAGTTATATATACATACATATATGGTGAAGGGTATACAAGATTCGGCATAGCCGAACAAAGCACTCTTAGTTGTTTTATATATTTTTTTCTGAAACTTTGGTTTAATTTAAGATTTAGCAATAGGTAAAAAGAAAAAGTGTAAAAAAATAGAGGCACTGGGCTGAACAACTAAATGTCAATTAGTACAATTCAATTTTTGAATATGTATGCACGTATGGACATTCTACAATTTTTGTATTTAAAAAAAATATAATTAACTTATTATCAAACGTTACAAAATGAATTTTAAAAATTATAAATTGTATTTCCAAAATTAAAATATTTTTTTTAACAAAATTTCTATGTTATTTCTATGTTATTTCTAAAGTAATTATTTAAAGAAAATTTTTCAAACTGCAGAAGTTATTTCATATTTAATTTATTTTGAAATGTTTAACTCATGATTTTTAAACTGTCACAAGCATATAGATTGTGTAGGATTTTTTTTGAAGATTTTCTATTTTTTGTAGATAATTTTTAATTTTTTTATTTTTTTAAAAGTGTGAAGATTATTAATATTTAAAACAATAATCCAAATTTTGTTACTAGATAATTAAAAATTAAGCACATTCAAGATAAAGATAAAAGATTATAAAATTTAAATCATTTTGTGTGTTACAAAACTGTACATTGATTTTGGTACTGTTTTAATGAAAAGTTTGGAATTTAATTGCAATATCAGGAAGTTGTCTTAAATTTTGTGATTATTTGTTTTTATGCATTTTTAGCATTTAAGCAAAAAGTCTGGGGGATGATCGATTCGAAAAAAAAAAATCGTTTTCGATATACTAATTATAAGCCTCGATGGCGACCGGTAACAGGTTACCAGTTAGGTTTTGCCTCTGGTAGAAAGCTGCCTTACAGATTATATTTTTAAATAAAAAGTGGAAAATAGGAGTATTTTTGCGATTTTCTCTGATTTGGGAATAAAATTTTTTAAGAGTGGCAACTTCTTGGTTAATTGTGTCACAATTTACAATTATTTTTTATTGACAAACGCAATAATTGTTTTTAATTCCAGCACTTGATTAAACAAAATTGTTTTATATACTTATGTACATAAATGAAGGCAAATGTGTGTAAATTGTTCAAAAGAGTGTTTTTTATTCTTAAAAAATATTAGACACTTTCTAAAAGCATTTAACATAACGAACATAAATGACAGTTATAAGGCAAATGTATATATGTACATATGTATGTACATATGTATGTTTGTGGCTGTAGGTACAATGATAAAATTTAAGAATACATTTCAATACTGCAAAGTTGCAAACAGGTTGATATTAATTATTAGGTCGTCGGTTTTGGCAAAACCGCAAAATTAAGAAGGAATGTGTATCAGGATAGTACATAAACACTTATCAACGTATGTGTGTGTGTACTCAAGGATAATTCTGCTCTCGTTTCTTGTTGCTGTTCCAATTTTTTTTAAGTTTAGTCATAATGGATACTTAGATATTTTTTTGTTTAGTTAAAGGGGTGATTTTGAAATAAAACTTAATGCAAAAAATACACTTACACATCTACAATATGAGCAATAGTGGCAACAAATTGGCTGCAACACCTTTTTTAACCTTTTAACAGCACTGTGACTTTAAACGAAACTCGAACACAAGACCCAACAAATAAAAAGAAATCTTGCGCATATTATTTTCCACAAACACACGCACAAAGGTATTGAAAACTGTTAGATTCTCTTTCTACGCGCATACAAATGACATACATACACAATTATGCATTGCTGATTTAATTTTTTTTTTTTTTTCGTCACAGCGTATAACTAACACAAAAAACTAAAATTATTTTATTGTTATTTAATTTCTTTTTGTTTTTTAAGAAATTGCACAAACAAATCACAGCATTAGTTGCTTGTTTTATTTTTTTTTTTGGCGTTGGATGAGTAACAACTAAAAAATCGGAACAATTATTTTTAAATTTTATTAAAAAAAAATCGCGCACTTGTATTTGCCGTACGATTTTTACTACCTCACTGTATCGACCCGCAAGTTAGCCAGGCAGCAAAAGTTTTGTAGATTCCTTTTGCAAATGAAATCGTTACCAATGCTTTTCGAACTAAAACTAACACACCACAATAAAATAATAATGCTTTACTACAGTTGCTTATTTTTAGCGCCGTCGTAGACGATAGCGATATATCAAGAGTTACCAGATGATTAATGAGAAAAGTACGGTTGAGGTAAAAAATATTTGGCAACAATTTGATTCTAAAAAAATCTTTATACGATGTCCAGAAAATAGATGTCGAACATTTCAAGTTCTCATATGATAACAAATTTACTTTTCAATTCATTTTTTTTTATTGTATAGAGTCTTTAAATGCTCATTTCCGTTAAAATATCGGAAGATATTAAAAAAAAGCACTAAATATGTTCTTTTTAGAATTCGTTAAGAAGTAAAGTTGTAATCTTTGACGCATTTGTAAATCATTTGTTCATCGATTCGATTAAGGAATGTCTTTTAATATGGAAAGGTATATGCGCGTAGATAAATACACATTCACATTTTCAAATTTAGATTGTAGTCATATGATATTAAGCTTTAACAGTTTTAACCAGATGTAATATTCTAAATAAAAATGAAAATGCATTTTATTTTGATCGTATCAGAATTTCATGAATTGAAATAAAAATTTTATTTTAAGTACTTGTGATCTCCCATTATTCTTATCGGTGTTAATAAGTATTTTATTTATTTCCAAAATTCAGATTTTCTTTTAATATTTCTGTGTTTTATAGTTCTGTGCTTAATATTTGTTATACCCTTTACAACAGGTAGAAAGAGTTCTTATACATAGCAAAGTCGATTGAGCGATGTCCGTCTGTCCGTCCGTTTTCGTGTTAAAGTCAATTTCGCTAATCGATCAGACATAGTTTTGAAAATGTTGCTATTCAAAATCAGCAAGAGTGGTCCATGTCCCCTAAGGCATCGAGCAAAATACCACGCCTACCTTTAATTTTTCTATATCATTTAGAAGAAATGTAATTTAGTTGGGTAATTCCAATCAAATAATAAATATATGAGGCAACAGACAATTAAAAAATAAGAAAAAACATCATCAAAAAATAAGAAAAAATTGGCGCTCGCCCATATTTTACGAAATATGAGCCTCTAAACTTTTCATAGTATCATTTAAAAGCTTTTGAAGAGATTTTTTGGAAATACTAATTTTTTGTTTAAATGCTTAACCCATTAAGAGCCGATAATATTTAAAGAAATTATTTTTTTATTTTTTTATTATCTGTTACCCGAATACTTCTTTTTTTTCTTTTCTTTTTTTTATTGAAGTTACTTCACGAGACTAAATTTACATACATTTTGAAGGGTATATAAGATTCAGCACAGCCAAATATTAGAGTGATAAAAATATTATATTGCGAGAGAGTAACGTTATTAGAAGCCACTTTCATAAAAAAGTAGAAACGTTAGAAAAACGTTTTTTAAAGTTGTTGGCTTTCTTACGAAACGCCTCTCTTAAGTCGATTTAAAAAAAAAATGCATACGATTTTGAAGTAAAAACAAAAAGATATTAATATTCACAATTGCTAGAAAAAAAATCCTGAAGGAACGCAAAGAAGTACAGGCTTCATTGTTCTATGTCTTATCTATGAAATTAATAAAAAAAACTACACAACTTCTTTATTTCCTATGGTTTGCAAAATCCCATTTAATTACGTATCGAGTGTATTGCTAAGTGTCAAATAATATAGAAATTAAATAAAAA
Source organism: Cistogaster globosa (assembly GCA_937654795.1). Taxonomy (NCBI): domain Eukaryota; kingdom Metazoa; phylum Arthropoda; class Insecta; order Diptera; family Tachinidae; genus Cistogaster; species Cistogaster globosa. The sequence continues at coordinate 92,990,411 of OW569406.1, read as the reverse complement.
TAAAAATATGTTTGTTTAAAAAACAAGAATGTTTGCTTATTTTTATTATTAGTTTCTTAATTAATTTTTTATTTACGAAATATATCCTGAAAATGTAAAGTTGTTTACATTTCTTGATAAAAATCACCAACAACAAATTTATACTGTCGTATTTTGTACAATAAAAAAAATTATAGATGCGACAACACAAAGGGATTGAGGGAGACTACGAAAAACCCTTCGAAAAACCCTTAATAAACATCTTTCTAAAACTTCTTTGTCCAAAATGTGACTCCACTCCAAATACAGCGGATTTTTAAGCCCAGGAGGCAAATACCACGAATAAAATATATAAGACGAACAGCCTAGTCAGCTTAAAGGAATATCAAAGATAATCCTACGACGCCTTTGTTTCGTTAGTTGTGATTGGCGTCAAATTTTTGACAGCTGAAGGCAGATGTTCTTTACTTTATGCTTTTAGAAAATATAAAATTAAAAAAAAAATGCTTAACCCATTAAGACTCTCATTGTATTACATACACAAATTTTTATGAAGCAGGAGGTTTTTATCGGTAGCCACTCAACTCACCGCTTGAGGATTTCATACATTATTGAACACATAACACCTATTTTCAAGTTAAATTAGGTTGTTTTAGAATAATATGAAGTAATAGCAAACTTTTATAATAATTTTTAAGCCATGAAAAGATTAAGTTTTATTATCGAAAAAGTAATTTATTATTTATGAAGTCTGTATTTAAAAATTTCAATATAATGGCCACAAGCAAGTAATATCTACAACAAGTTGCAATTATAAATTGAGCATTTAATAAGTTTGTATAATTATGAATATTATTACTTTTAAGTTTTTCTACACCAAACTTTTGTTGCAATTTATTATTTATTGCTAAACAATTTTATTTTCCTTTTTAAGAGGGTCAGAAACTGTTTTTTATATTATTTATAATATTTAGAAATAATATTAGAAGTTTTATTATAACAAGACCTGAAAATATTTGTATTTTTTATTATAAAAATTATTCTGTGTTATAAAACTCAAATATGTCTTTTTAGAAGAAACAATAAAAACTTAAAACATAATTGCAATAAAATACGTTATACTCGTATCGGTATTTGGGATTCATATGGCAACATTGCCATCAGTTAATTTTGTGACATAAACGCACACAAATCACTCAGGAATATACACAACACTACAAGTGATTTTTCTTCGCCAAAACACTAGTTTCAAATTATATCAAAAAACATAAAAAATTTATTATTTTCTTTTTACTTTGCTGTACAGATAGATATCTCATTATTTGGCTTGTTAGTTGTACATTTTTTTTCTTTTAATTTTTGTGTATCGTTCGACTAAAATTTTTTTTCCAATTTATAATACCAAAGAAAATAAAATTTGCACTTGTTGTTTGTTTTATTAATAATTAATTTTATTCAATAAACACAAAAGAGCAAAAATAATCTTGATTATTATAAAAAAAACCCGTTTTTAATTAATTATGCAAACAACTGTTAACGAAATGCTTTTGTAAATACAATCTTTTAATTAAAAATTCACTTTACGCACTTGACTGTTGGTGATAAAACCACAAAAAATAACTTTTTCTTCTTAAGTTCGAAATCTTTGTAACGGGGCACACTTAACACACTTATTAATATGCTTTACTCTGTAAGCTCTGCTAACTGCAATTTGCAGCTGACTGGTGTTTTTAGTCCCTTTTTGGGGCTTCTATGTATTTACTCTGTATTTCTTTGTTTTTTCAACTTTCGCTTTTGTTTGCAGCTTCTGTTTTGCTTTTAATTTAAGCTTTACCGTCCTTTGATTTTTCTTATAAATGTGTATATTCTTTATTTGTTTTCATATACAATTTATTTTTTAATATTTTAATTTAATATTTTGTTTTTTATCATAAAGATTGCTTGGTAAATCATGTTTACTCACATTTATCATCAAAATTATGTTTTTTTTTTTTTGTTTGCTTTGTTTATAGTTTATTAAAAATTGTTTTTTGCAAAAAACTATATCTTTTAATTTGAAAGCATCATCCGAAAATACTGTGCGCTCCCTTCCGCCAACTAACGATGACTAATATTTTAATCGACTACTTTCATACAGTATTATCAAATTGGGGAAAACAAATAACGTTGCCAGATCAAAAACTTAATTTCAGTCTTGTTTGAAATTAGATTTTTATTTTTATCAAAATTAAAGCAGAAACTAAATGTTATTGTTTTTTAGCTCTATAATTAATTTTCTTTTCTAATTTTTAAACCACTATGTCAGTTTTTTAAAATAAAAATAACAAACAATGCTTTTATTAAAAAAATAAATTATTAAATTAAACATACATGTTAGAGCAAAAACAAGAAAAAGCAAATAAATACTTGCTTAATTCATATTGAAGTACTTTTCAATTAATGTCATAAAGAATATGACGTCAGATCTGTACACCTGTAATGTATAAAAGGGAAAAGTTTAACTGAAAAGTTTGTCATTTTTTAAAAAAATATTTGATAGTGTACAGAATTGAAAAATAATAGAAATAAAAAATTTCTATCATACATTAATATATTACGCAAAAATGATAATATAAGACAAAAATTATGTTTGAAGTATACTTCCGTCTAGTAAATGAATTATTCAGTCCACTGAAAAAAGTAATTATCCAGTGGCATTTTTATGCAACAAAAAAAAAAAAAAAAATAAATAAACAGTCTCTATATTTCTCCGGGCAGTTAAAATCAGTCTAGAGCCTAAAAGAAAGTTTTTTTTTAGTTTTTTATTGTTTCTGTTAACCTAATTTTTAAGCAAAAAAAAAATATTTTTTAAATTTTTAATTCTTAAAACCTTTCGAATTCATATCTATCTTTGAAAAAAGACAAATAATGCTTGCTTTGTAGCTTAAGCCCAAGAATATGCTCTACAAAATAGACAACAAAAGGTGATTATTTTCAAATAGTTTCTTTATAAATTGGCCGCAACTGCGGTACAAGAAAGGAAACAAAAATTCGCCAGGTGAAAAAAATATTTAGTAGCTTTGACATTAAAAAAAAATTTCCATACCATGTATATAGTAATTTTTGACTATGCAATACTTTATTTAATTGTTTAGTGTTCGACTAAATTGCAAAAATTTTTCCAGCTGATTTATAAATCAATTTGAAGATTTATGTCATCACTGTAAAATATATGCACCATCATTTTGCCTACGCGCTCACGAACTCTTAAAATTAAGAGTAACAAGATTTTTTCAAAATTTTTAAACAGAGATATTTGGTACATTAAATAACAACAATACCCAAAAAGCGCTTTCACCAAAGAACTGTTTGATATGGCATCACCAAAACTCTAAAAGTCTGAATTATTTGTCAAGGGTTCTCTTTAATCTGCAAACTTCGAATTGGCCGTAATTTTATATTTGAAGCATCACTACATCATCATTTATTTTTCTCAAAGAATATCTCAATGGTTTTGGCCTCCTTAAAACTAGGACAATTCGAAAAAGAGTGTCGACATTTATCGATTAAAGTTTTTCTAGCTCTGTTGTCATTTTCATATATTTGCTGATATTTCGTTTTTTTTTTCTTTTTTGTTTCTTTATACCTTCTTGCACTAATACATTGCAGTATAAAAAGAAGTCCTTTTAATATCCGACAAATAAAATTGGCTGTTGATTGTTTACAGTCACTGCATACTTGTGTTAGTTTAGGAGTTTATGTCGCTATGGTAGCAGTAGGTTTTTTCTTATTGTTTTTTTCTTTTATTGTTATTTTCTGCATGATATCAACAGGAAACAGATGGCATGTTCAATGTTAAACTAAATTTTAAACATTAAGATTTTCTTTTCTCTGCTTTTTTGCAGACAAGCAAAACATAATAATTTTTTTTTTAATTTGTGTTAGGAGTAAATTAAATTTAATTTTAGGAATAATAAATATTAAATAAAGTTTGTTTAATTTAGGTATAAATATTTAATGAAATTTTATTTTAAGCTTAACTATTGGAAGAAAAATTAAACCAGCAATGAAAACTCTTAGTTCAAGGCTGTTTAACAATAAATAAAAAAAGAAAAACTGCTTTGAAAGTGCTTAAAGTTCAAAGCGAACATGTAATAATGTGTATGAAGAAAATTATGTTATAAAGGATTTATAGTTCAAGGTAAATGACTTATATTATTTAAAAGAAAATTCTTTGACAGACTCATAAGCTTTTTTTTTTAATTAAAATCAACTGCAGAGTATATATAATAAATATATATAAGAATTTTTATTTTTCAATGCATTGCATTGAATTTTTTGAAAAGTTTGAATTCCTCTAAACTATTAAATTTTAATGGTTGAATTTTTTTGTTTGTATTGCCAGGCTCTTCAACAATCGGAGCTGTTCGTAGACACATATGACGCTTAAACAAATGTAAATCATTTCCTTTTATATGTTTTAGCATGTGTCGAATGAGTTTTACATACATATACTTTGGTACTTTATCAAGTCACTTAATCCAAAAGACAAAAACTGGCAGCATAATTATTTAGTAGAAACAAAAACAATAACAGACCTGATTGCCTTTAAGAAATAATTACAACGATTTTGAGATACATATATGTATAACTGTCCCATATGAAGTACTGTTAATAGCTTCGAACTTTGGCACTAATTTTTGTGTGTATATATGTATGTGTGTTTTAAAATAAATATGGATGTGTGTATGTACATGCATATTTTCAATTGCGTGGGTGTGCATTTAGATGATTTTTACGTTGTATACAACTTTAGGTTAATTTATATATGTGGCTTCAAATTTGAATCAATGGGAGTTAATGCATGTACTTTCACGATACGTTATTTTGAATACGAAGAACACATAATATGAACACTTCGACACCGAGGGGTTTTGGCCTGTTAAATACGCGAAATCTACTAACTTGCTTGAGTTATTCTCTCCTAAAACTCTGCTATTAAGGCTATTATAATTTGTTACAAGGCAGTTTTCAAATCTTGTTTTTTTAATTTTAATTCTCTTGTTTAACAAACTGCTTACGGTATAGCCATTACATCTGTACTTGCAATTTTATTAACAATTAAGAAACCTTCCTTTTGAAAAACTAAAAAGGAAAGATAACCATCGAAACGAATAAAATACAACCTTAAGCACTTAATTTCAAAAAGAGAGGACCGTTAAAGTGTGTATAAATATTTGACAAAGGTTGCGGCGAGAGAATTTGACAAAGGATGCTGCTGAAAGCGATAATCACTGCACAACAGAACCGTCCAACATGCGAAGGCCTTAAAATTTTTTTATTATGAATTAGGAAGTATAACATAACTAATTGAATGAGAATTATAATCAATCAATATAGCAAAACGGGCCACAATTATTTATTTTGCTTGATGTCTTTAAAAAATGTTAAAATTTGATTCTATTTCATTCGTATTTTAGTTTAAAGAATAGTTTGTGAGATTTAAAAGGCAGGTAGAAAACAAATGTGTTTATTTTAATAACTAAGAACTTAGAAATATTTTTGAGAAAGTCCTTAATACAATTTTTTTATTGAGTTTGATTTTAGGAATCTGTTAAAATGATCAAAATTTTTTTTTATATTTTCGTTTTAATCATTTTCAATTTATACTTATACTGTCATATTTATAAAAAATAAAATAAGTTTGAAATGTGTTTTATGCGGAAATTTTCATACAAAATTTGTTTTAAAATACATTTTAAACTTATTTTAATATTTTATGACTAAGACAGCTAGTAATTGATTTTCCCTAGTTTAAATAGCAAAATTTACAATTGACAAATACTTTGGTTAAAAAGAACTTAAAGGTCTCAAATATGCATATTTTTTGCTATTATTAGTCTCCGTATGATCCAGACAATTTATCAGATATGACATCGAAGTTAGTTTAAAAAATTTCATTTGTTAATAAATGGTTCGAATAAAATATAACTTAAAAATACATAAGTTTGAAATGATATAACCACTCCTAAGGTGACATTAATTTTATTAAAGTGCAAATATGCATAAAATAAAAAAATACATTCAGAGTATATCGTTTTTTTAATTTATATAAATTGAAGTTTAATAATCCACATGGTTATCTACAATGGCAACTTTGTTATAAGCGATTATATGATTTTGTGATAAGGCAGTTCTTTTTATGGCATAAGAGCACTGCATTAACAATTCCAAATAAAAATAACCATACATATCTATAGCTTTGGGTTGTGTTTATAAAAAAGATTAAATAGCTATTTTTTACTTGGAAAACTTGTAAAACATAAAAAGCATTTTGTTATGGAATCGTCTTATTTTCATCTGATAATTAGTGCTTATTTAAAATCTTCCTAAATTAGTGAGTACTTAAAATTACAACCATGTGCACTTTAGCACACTATTAACGTAATACTAAATTTTCTTGTCAGTTTGACATAACTACTTTACGCGTGCGGTTGACTAGACGTTAATAATTATTTTTATGCCCGCTGGTTGTTTTCTCGTTGTTTTATTTATAAGAGCCCGGCACTTTTTCAATTCTTTCACTTAGTAGTATTTGGATTTTTTTCGCTAATTAAATTTAATTAAAAGTGGCTATTAAATTCTTCTCGCAAAGAAAGAAAGTTAAACAAAGTTTTGTCCTATTTGGATTAATGGTGTATTGTCAAATTTATAAACTTTAAAATAAACAACCGGTTCCCTAAAAAAGGAAATTAAGAAAATTAAAATATTTTGTATATTAAAAAAATATTTAAAAATCGCAAGTAATAAAATTATCAGTTTTCCTTTTAAACAAAAAAGGTATTCTTTTAGTATTATGTTTCCACAAAAAATTAAAAAAATATATTTGGTTGTTGTTTTTTATTATTAAAAAAGTGTTGTCGGCAAATACGTTGTTAAAAAGAACGAAAAATTAATACATTGAGGAAATTATCATTGTTGCTAGTGTGAAATGTCTGCGGATTTTTGTTGTTATTCTTGTTAAGACACTGAAAATGTTTTTTGTTGTTGGACTTTTACTTATGTTTAATTTCGGCCTATAATCAGTTATAAGCAAAATATGTAATAAGCCCCAGCACAACAATATGAAAAAAAATAATTCTTATATAAAAACCCAACAGCTAACAGCAACAACAGTAATTAGTGAATAAATAAACAAACAACAAAATACTGGTAAACTAGTGCCAAGATCAGTGTCAACAGTGAGTGTATAAATAAATAAAAGAATAAGAACCAGCAACATTACTTAAACAGCAGCAAAAATAAAATCAACAACAAACAATACAAGACCATTGTGAGCGAGTTAAATGCAGCAGTGTTAGTGTGCGATTTTTTGTCTTCTTATTTTTTTTTTCTTATGGCATATTTGTTATCATTTATTTCCTCACATGTTTCTCAATGCAGTCTTCTTCCTGTTCGTCTGTCATAACCACAACAAACAAAACATTTACCACCAGTAGCAATAATAACAGCTGCTATTCGATTAAAATGCGCCGTTCAACATTAAGTCGCAATCATTATTTTGTTATTGGCCTATTTTTGGGCTTGATCTTATCGTTTTATGTTCCTCAAAATATTTGGGAATTGGTACAGCAAGAAGAGTGTCCACAACAGGTTGCTGAAAATAATTTAATTGAAAAATTTGGTCAAGAGTTCGAGCCACATTTGAACTTGATCAATAAACCGTTGGCAGCCAAAAAACAGGTAAGTGTTAAAAACTTGCAATAAAGTTTTAGTAAAAAATGTTCTTTTGAAAACAAGAGGATATACACTTTGGCAGGAAAATAAATTTAACAAGCAAGAGTGCTATATTCGACTATGCCGAATGTTATATACCCTTCACCATCTATGTAAATCTAGCTTAGTGAAGTAACTCCTATCATAAAGACAAACATCGCGGTGACAGAAAATTAAAAAAAATTAAGTACTTTATAAAATGTCATCGGCTCTAAATGGGTTAAGCATTTTAAAAAAATTTTAGTATTTCCTTAAAGAGATCTTTAAAAGCTTTAAAATGATTAATATTTAAAAAAATTTGAAAATTTCAGAGCCCTATAACTCTGAAAATGTGGGCGAGCGCCAACTTTTTCACTTAATGTTTTTTTCTCCTCATAATGTATGTGTTTTCTTGATAAGAGTTACTTCATTGTTCCAAATGATGTGAAAAAATTAGAGGTAGGCGTGGTGTTTTGCCCGCTGCCTCGATTTCCAATAGTACCTCTTTCGAATCTATGTCTGATCGATTGGCGTATTTAAATTTTCTCTAGCTGATCTATTGCCTCGGCAAACTTAATTTCAACTTTAACACGAAAGAACAGACGGACATCGCTCAATCGCGTTTTTTCTTTTTTTTTTGTGGTGTGCATATTTTGAGTCTGGTACTACAACTTTCATAACGTACTTTCAAACTCTAACAACACTCGTACATTTAAATAGAAGAAATCATACTTTTGGCCATTTTGAATTAAGAACATAAATAAATTGTAAAAACTGAACACGTTTTTTACGAGCCTTTTTTATCGTTTACATATATTGATTTGAAATCGCAAATATCTCGATTGGGTTTTTATCTGATAACGCAACATATACTTTTACGAATTAAACTTACCGCTAGGTTTTTATTATTAACATTTATTATCTATGTATTGTACATATAATGAAACTGTAACGGGATCATTTTTGTATATGAAATATTTTTAAAAAATATTGTTGTTGGTGCAGATAGTATCGATATTAAATACAAAACACCTATCTTTGGAATTCTTGTCTGTATGTCCTACTGTCTATGTTCGCATCACGAAAAAACTGCTGGGAGAACTCAAAAATAATTTTGTGAGAAAAAACCTTGGTTAAAATAAAGAATACTTTTTTTTCATTAAAATAAGCCGTTTTGTAGAGAAAATAGAGATACAAATATGGCAGCATCCAATATTACCGCTATAATGTTAATAAAATAGTTATCATCACATTTTTGTAGATGAAAAATTTTTAACACAGTCTACAGAATAATTATTTTAAAACACTCAGCTATATATTCGCCGGAGGTTTTAACTACTGCACTAGGCTGGGCACGTTCTTAGAGCAGAGTGTCGATAGCATAAAAACAAGGTGGTTGCAACCAAGGATCCAAATCTTCACATACTTTACAGAAAACAAATTCATCAAAATTACAATTTTGAATTTTTGGTCTTAGGCCAAATCAACATGGCATTCAAAATGATTAGTTTAGATTTTATTGAAACTTTTTTTTTATTTATATTCAGGTTTTGACTTTTAAACTTATAAAGATAGAAAAAATCGCATATGCTCCCGAGGCTGAAATATATGTATTCTATTTTTAGCTCTATAAACCCTAGAGAGTTGATTAAGAGCTCATATTTTTTTTTTTTTTTTTTTTGATAAATTTACATATCTTTTTAAGCGTGGTTTGACGAGTATTCATAAACATTTTAAAGCAGAATCAGAAGTTATCTTAAAAAAAACTTCATATTGATTAAAATTTTTTTAAACAAATTTATTTTCTTATATTAATTTTTTTTTTAAGTTTTTAAGATTTTTATTTATTTTTTTTTTTAATTTACATAAAAGCAAAAAATTTTAAGTTTATTATTTAAAATAAGTTCTTACTCAAGTTTCTAGGGCTTACAGAACCAGAATTAAATAAGAAAGTTTCAATAAAAATTGAATGGCATATTTGAAAACATTTTGTTTTGGTTGATAATGACTCAATAAAGTGTTTGATAACTAGCAGCCAATCTCCAAAATATCTTTCTATAGTTAAAGAGCTGTCACGTGTGTAAGAATTTGTCTTGTTATAATTCTACGTAATGTCATTCTCAGCTTGTAACCACAGTTTTCTGTTATCTGGCGGATATAGACGATCAAACGAGAATATGTGTAAAATCACTAGGATGATCTAGACTAGACAAATTTACAGCAAACTACAATTCGTATTGCAGAAACTTTTTATACCCTTCAACACAGGTGGAAAAATGGTATATCTAAGTTTCTCATTCTTTTTGTAATTTTTACAATATCCATTTTCGACCCCATAAAGTATATATATTCTGACTTCTTGTTAGTGTTGTAATAAACTTTGCCAAGGAACACTCTAGAAAAAATTGAAATACGCTAATACGCTAATCGATCAGGCATAGTTTCGAAAATTTTTCTATTGAAAATCAGCAAAATCGGTACATTTTTTCGAGGTAGCGGGCAGAACACTGTGGCTGCCCCTGATTTTTCGATATCATTTGAAAAAATTAACACTCGTCTGTCTATATTTTCCGAGTTATGGGCCTCTGAACTTTTCATAGAAAAGTACGATTGTGCACCCTATTTTTTAAGAGATCTTTCAGGAAATATTAAAATTTTTAAAAAATGTTTAACCCATTAAGAGCAGATGACTTTTGAGATGTAAAATTGTCTATAGTAAAATATTTTTTTTTTTTTTATTGGGGTTACGTCACTTAACTAGATTCACATATATGGTAAAGGGCATATAAGATTCGGCAAAGCCGAATAAAGCAGCTTAATCAAACTATAAAAATTTTGTCTTCTAATCAGGAGTTGCAACTGGAACAGCTGAAATATTATGAAAAAATCCTACACATTCTTATACGGCAACCTTTAAGCATTCAATCCATTTTCCTGTTTGTATTTCCTCTTACTTAGATACATACTTAACTATACGAGTCCATATGATACATGGCATAGACATGGCGAAAGCAGTGTTGACTTAATTGTATCATATATTAAAAATTTCACAAGAGGACACAATCTTAGATGGAGGGGCTAATTTTTTTTTATAATTTGTAGAGCGTTTCCTTCCTCAGACTGAATTATACATCCAGGTCACAGCTTGCCTAAAGTTTAATATTGGAATTATTCTTATGAAAATTAGGAAATCATATAGAGGAAAAAAATTAAAAAATTGTACCAAATAAATCAAACGTAAACTCTACTTATTTTTTTCGGAATGCACCAAGGAAAGAACAATTGTTCTTAATTTTCCATACCTGACTGTGATAGTTAGATTTATAAAAACCTTTCATTTCTACAGTTAGTGAAAAAGAAAGTACAACTTTTTTATATTTTTAATTAAAAATCTTATTTTGTCCATTTTAATATAATATTTACTAAAAGTATCTAAAATACAAATAACAAAAATAAACTTTTATCTGAGCATTTTCTTCTTTTTTTGTTTTTTTAACTCAACACAATTTTCTTCTATTAAAAAAAAAAAAACAAAAAATAGTTTTTTAAAATTGTTATTGATAGCAGTGACATCCACTAAAGCGATTTAGTTGTTGAAAAATTAATTAGCATCTTAAGAAAGAAAAAAAAAAACAAATATTTCAATTTCATGGAAACAATTTCTAGTGCTGTTTGCGATCTGTGCACCAACAACAAAGATACACTAAAAGAGATTAATTTTTAAGCGTTACGTATAAATTTTACATGCATTCAGTTGCGTAAGATAATAAAAAATAACAACACGTGCAATTAAATATTGCATATTAATACACATTTATATACAAAATAATTATTTCATGTTATCTGATACTTTACACTCTGATCTTTGGAGCAGATATTAATGTTAAGAAAATTGTCTGCTGCTGCTGCGAAATAATTTAATAGTAATTAAATTTAATTAAATGGTATTCCAACTTTATGCAATATTTGTATTAAAAAGGAAGCAAAGTTTTTCAATAGATTTTTTGTTTGTTTATTGTATTATAAAATAGCGCATCAAGAAAATGGTCTCTGCACACTTTTATCCAAATTGTCTGTCAGCATTTTGCATAAACCTTTGGCTTCATATCTTATTTGGAGAAGCGCACTAAATAATTCAACACTAAAGGCATTGAAACATATTTTAGCAATAAGTTAATGGTTTTTAATTAAAAATATACGCTAGCGGATCGGAGAATATCGCTTAAAAATTTCTTTCTAATGGGGTAAGCGTTTTCCAGGCTGAAATTCTACCTACCAGGGTGGCTAATAAATTTTTTTATAATAGGAATGTTAGAGGAATTGTTGACGTTTCGTTAATAGTCGGCCTTAAATCGAACAATACTTTTGCGCTTTCTGTACGAATCGTTATCCAGGCCGGGCGGTGAAGTGTGCACAAAGCGACTTCCTTGGCATATGATTTTGTTCGCTAAGGAAGTCTCTAAGACGGTATTGGTCACACTGTTATTGGACACTATTAGAAATGAATGTTTTAAGCGTTGCCAACAGAGAGCTGAAACTAGACATTTGTAGGATTAGTCGACAAATTTGTCTATGTTATAATAACAATCGTTCAGATCAATTGTAAATAAGAGCAGGAGGAAAATCTTAAGGCTGTTTGTCGTATTAACAGGTCATTATACAGTATAATAGGTACTGTCGCAGCTGCCATATACATGTTAAGGAGAAAAAGGTTTTTTACTTTCTGTCTGAATACCTGGCAGTTTAAACTTCGATTCATTAATTTCTTGGAACTTGATAATAGACTTATTTGTGTAATCAAAAGCTGGCTTAAGGGACTTCGTTTATATAATAATATAATGCAACAGAATGGATCTAATACTATTTACCTGAATTCAGGCTGGAATTAACAACATCGTTTATTTTTTTAAACGATAATGCTCCATTTTTTTTAACTTTCATGTGGCAAGCTGTCACTTCAACCGAGAGAACAAGTGGAATTAAATCATACGATATACCGTGCAGGTTGTGACCAACAATCTAAGTGTTTGCAAGAAACGCTTCATGTAATAACTGAGTTATTTCATGGGTTGAGTGACTTTTGCCACAGTCTATCATCTAAATAAATATAATTTAATTTAGGCAAAAATAACTTTTATAATAAATATCATTTCTTGACCAGCCTCACTTTCAAAAATAGTATTTTCAATAATACAACCTGCCGAAAATTCTCTGAAATGCCTTCTAGGTAGAGCCATCCCAAGCGCTTTATAAAATTTAGCTCCAAAAATCAACATCCATACTCTCATTATGTCTTACTTAAAGCCACTTTATTTTTTCGAGTAACTTTAAATTTGAATTTAAGTTTTAACTTTTAATTTTGTTTTCTTAAGTAGCTTTAAATTTATTTCAACACTTCTGTACAAATGTATAATACATTTTGGGTGAATTTTCGCATAACCTCCTTATAATTGCAAAAGATATTTTATTTGAACATGTTATTAATTTTGTTTTTCTTTTGTGCAACATAAATATTTTAATAAAACTTTTTGCTTTGATTAGTCACTTGACCGTAATAATCTTTATAATCTTAAAGTATACTTGCATTTGTAATTTTGTTTGCCTTGTCTCTTTGGATAATTCTTTGTATTCGTGTAGAAAAAATCATTTTTGTAGACTTTAAAGCAAAAACACACTCATCCGTATTATAAAATGTCACTCAAGTCATACTTGAAGTTAATTTAAGTTAATAAAACAACATTTATTTGGATAGTTTATGATCTTCTATACTTGTTGATATTTTAGTTGCTTTTGCGATGCTTTTTTTTTTTTGAAACCTTTTAAATTTTTTCCTCAGCTTTTACAAAATACATCTGAATTTATGGATATTTACATATGTCTCAATATGAAGCACAAACTGTTTTGGTTTGTTTTTATGCTGGAAAACTATAGCTGCACATCATTGGACTGATCTTCTTGGAATTCTTACAGTTTGCTATAAAATATGCTGTAGGTAAAATAGGGTACTTATGTTTTTGATATTTCACGTGGGCGTGGCGCTTGCCATATAAAATAAATATTGATCATGGTTTTATGTACTTAATATGACTGTAAAAGGAAGCAACTTGAAATTAATTTCGAATAACTTTTTTAAAATTAAGAATAATGGATGGATTGGAATAGTGGACGTGGCGCCTCCCTTTCAAAGTGAAAAATTATTATCGTACAGCTAGAGGACTATAATAGCTAAAGTTCTGAAATTTTGAACTAGTAATCTCCATACCAATATACAAAGTTTAAAGAAACACTGACAAGGTTGGAATAGTGGGAGTGATAGCCCTCGTAAAACGCGAATAGTTATTTTCGTTCACCTAAATGACAATAAAAAATAGGATTATAAAAATAATTAATAATTAATCATCAATTTAAAGGCCGGCTGGATTGGAAGAGAGGGTGTGGTATTATTAGTTCTACTGCGGTAGCATAGCGCACCGCGAATGCTCTAGTGTGCATATAAAGCACAAAATGTATTTGTCAAAAATCTATAATTGTGTGCACCGGTGCATTGATTATATTGAAATTTTCAGAATTGGTTAGTATCCATCTTACAGATAAAATAGGTTACGTATTTCTTCCCACTGAAGTAGTAGTAGGGCCGTGAAATGTTGTAAAAGTAATTTTTTTATTAATGCGCATAGTCTGGCTTGATGGGAAAAGTAAACGTGGTACTCAAACAAAGTAATTAATTATTATCATGTCCCTAGAAAACTAAAGCACCAAGAATCCTATAATTTTTTACAAGTAAATCCATACATAATCAAGCAAACACCTTTCCGAGTTAAAACCGTGAGCGTAGTAACTGACCTAAAAGGTGAAAATTATTGCCAGGTTCCAATAGAATTCTAACATGTAGTGCGAGAAATTCTCCCATAAAAATACACAATATTCTACAGAGGTAGCGAAGCGCACCGGATTTAGCCAGTACAACAAAAATAGTTGATAGATTAATTTGTTTTCATAAGCATTTCTATTAATTCTTAAAACAAATGCAACACTTTAAGGACAACTTACAAAAAATTATGTATGATTAATTATGACAAGCCACGCGTATAAATATGGGTTTCAGTAATATGTTTTATTAGTAATATTATTTTAATAACAAATCATAGGTACCTCTTGACAGTTTTTACAACACTAACAACGATTTACAACAACAATAAACAATTTTATAATAAAATTAAATTGTATAAAAATGCGGGAGTTTATAGTTTTTACAATTTTAACTGTTAAACAAATTTTTAATAATTGTTCTTTTTCTTTAAATAATCGCTGATAAATACAAAATTCTTCATAACATTTCTATACATACCGATAATACCAAGGAACGTGTTAAAGTATAATAACAATAATCCATTGCACTGCACTTAAATGAACTTTTATTAAATTACAAGCAGTTTAAGGTGTCAAAATATTAAAAATTATTTAAATGAAAATTTCTTTTGTTACTTATTTTCAACATTATTGATTTTTCGAATGCATTAAAATTTTACAAAATTGTTTCTTCGTACATTTTTTGAGTTTAGCTTCAAATGACGGATAGTAAATATAAAGAGAATATATCTTGTAGCTAGCTTGTATTGCACAGTGAGCCTAACTTTGAAAACCTATAAATACAAAGTTTTTATACCATTTCTGTTGCAGTATTTAGATCGTGTTTATATGCAAAGTTACTTAATATTGAAACTATGTGCTTTGTTTGTTTTCTGTTAAAAAAAATAGCTGATGCAATGCATCATTTTTAGCAAATCAGCCGTTTGTGTTGTATTGGAAAATAGTTTGTGTTGTTAAAAACGAAAATTAGATTATTTTCAATTCGTCAGAGAGTGCCAAAATTCGACAAGCTTTATACACCGCATTAAAATAAGAAATGTTTAAATAGCTTCAAAAGACTAGGGGAACGAGGACAATTAACCAGAAAAATCAAATTCTAGGAAGTGTGGTAATCAAATGTTCTTACATTTGCAAATTATCAGTTATATATTTTTTTCATTAGTTTTCAAAAAATAAATGAGCATATGATAACATTAAAAAAGAGTACCATCTTTTATTTTAGATACACACGAGGCAACATCACATGAAACATGGTTTTCTTTTTTAATACAGACGAGGCAACCACATAAAAAACATAAAAAAAAAACATCAGTTATGTGTGTATTTTGTGCATTAAACAATAGGCGGAAGAAAACAAATTTAAAATGAGCGGCACATAAAAAATTATATCTGCAATTATTCTTAATGACGAAAAATTTTATAAAGAAAAATATATAAAACTAAAAAAGAATACAGAAAAAGTTTATTAAAAACAAAAATTTCATTTATGAAAACCTATTAAAGAAATTTAAATAAAATGAACGGAAAAGTAATGAATATTCGAGAATCATAAAACAACCTTTACACCGCGACTACTTTCAACCAAATAACAAAGAAAGAACGTTATTATCGATACAGACTACAAAAAAAATATATATGTCATATCAAAAAACTTTGATATTTCAAGCAACATTTCCTTCAGTGTTTCCCTGTGTGTATCTAGCATGAAAATAATGCGCTAATTGCTGCTCACAGCATTTCTTGTCGATAGCGTTTAAAATAGGTATGTGTAGTCGATGTTTTGTACTGAGGCTTTAAAAAAATTCAGCCTGATGGAATTCGGAGCCATAGAATTGACACTGCTTCTCCCCACGTGATTAAGAAAATCTTTTTCGATCGATGTGGCTGTACATTACCTTTAATTTTATTTTTATTTGATAAAGAAATATTGATTTCGCTTCATAAAGGCGATAAACAATCCAACACAATCGGACGATTCAAACAATTTACTACACATTTTATTTTAGTTCACACTATCCTATTTTTTTTGGGTATAAACGCCTTTTTTGACAATCTACCTTCTAACAGTCCACCCTAAATACGGGCGTTAGGCACGACGTAATTTAGCGTCTAGTTTTTACGCTGTAATGAGTAACTTAAATAAGAGCGCCAACGTTGTGCAACGAACAGTATTGTTTACTTATCTTATTTGCTAAAAACCACAAAATTAAAATAATTAAGAGAGATAAAATCGCGAAATTGACCTTAAAGTAGCTGTAATGTCATTACTGTTGGAAATACTTTTGTATATACCACAAAAAAAAAAAAAAAAAAAACAATAACAACACTTCTTTTGCAGCCAACTTCACTTTTTACGCGCAGTCAAAATTGGATTTTTCAATTGTCCAACGTTAGCGTCGCGCTATTTGGGTTGGTCTCATACATTTTGTATGGGCATGAGAATTTTTGACAGTTAAATAACGTCTTACGCTCGTATTTAGGGTGGACTGTAAGTCCTGGTTTCAAAATGAGTCTTCTACCAAATTCAAAAGATAATTTTATTGTATGTTGTATTTTTCTAATACATTTTCTGATGCATACTCGTATTAGGAAGCAACAAAGTGTAAGAGTGTAGGCAAAACTTTAAAAATTAATATTATAACTTACGTAAGTTTTATTTTATCCTACAACAAATTACATAAACGTGCGGTCACAATTTTTGTAAATTTTATTGTCACTTATTTATATAACGTACAATATTTATAGGGCGACATTTATTTAAACGATGTCTTTTATTTTAGCAAACATGTGCCTTTAATCCACATTATTATGGCTTTGTCAGAGACTCTAATTCATAAACTCCGTCCCTATTTTCCAACCAAGCTCTTGTAACCTATTTAGCCACAACTGCCACACATTGCTGTCATGTTATAACATTCGTCTCTTACTAAATTTCTGTTATAGTTTCACTGCGGTTACACAATTGCTTTCTTTTTTATTAAGGAGTCAGGCAGCTTTTAAATTTATTAACTAAGAACAACAACAATTATTTTTATTTTTTTTTTTAAAGGCTTTGTTGGGATTTGAACTCATAGTCTATTTTTTAACAAAAATGTAGGCACCTCTGCTGTCTTAAAAAACTTCCCATTTATTCTGTTCACACAGAAATGGAAGTAACAACTTTTTCTGTATTGTAACAGACATATTAAGGATTAAATCTTATTTTCGTCACAATATCTCTTACTCTTAGCAAGATCTAGAGCTGCAGTATTTGTAACAGTTGAAAATAATATGTTTTTATATTTTTTTGTTCCATTTCAAAAAAAGGCCTTATAATGTTCAAATTTAAAAGCATTAAGTACCAAATTTCATTCCTTTCTTTTTTTTCTTTATTTCCATGAAACTGATGAAAGCTAAAGAAGTATGCAACCATTAAATTTTACTTATTTGTTTTCATACAATATAAACTTACTTTGTAAGTTAGCAATGAAAGCAGTCGTAAGATGCCCATTTATTTTTCCGCAAAATGTGTACATTTTAGAAATTTTGGAAGTCCGCTACTTGAAAATTGTGCATTGCTGCCAAGTCTGTTACTTAGTAACGTACTTTCTTTTCTTATACAATATAGAATGAGAATTTATTACTTAAACAAATTTTTTAGCTTTAAAACTTTACATGACACTAAAAAAGCCAAATCAAGTGTTGAAGGAAGTTGTTAAAAATTTTGTTTTGTTTCAAATTTCCTCAAGAAATTTTTAGCTGCCAAATAGAAACACAAATTATCTTAAGAATAACTGACGAAAGTTCAATTTGACGTAATAGTGCTGATAAAATAAACATTAATTAAATAAGCACAATCATAAAAATAAAACTAAATTAACTTTTATTATTTTTCTACTACTCGTGCAAATAAAAAAATAATGATTAAAACACCTTTGAATCAGTTAATGTTTTTTTATTTCAAAAATTAAAGAGAGAAAAAATTCATTTCTTTCAGTCATTTTATTATCTTAACTATCAACTACTTGTTTTTTTTATTGTTTAAATTTCTTTAAAATCACAAATGTGCTTCTTAATTTTCTATCATTTCTTTATACATTTAGACACGAAAGTTTTTTTATTTCGAATAAACACTTTTAAATTGAAAATCCCAGAAACATCCGCTTTAAAGAAATTTAAGCTGAGGAAAAAACGTCATTCATTGTATCTAAAAATTTTACTTTTGTCCTCTCATACTTTTTATTTACACATGTTTCTACTGCAAAAGTCAGCATTTGCCATTGACAACAGCGAAACTAAAAATTTAGACACAAAAAATTTCAATTGTCTTGTGGATACAATATTCGTACTAAAGAATAATAAATAAATATACAAATACTGTCTGCCTGTAGTGTTACAGAATATCAAGTTAATTTTATTGTGCTCTACATAATGGTTTATTGGTTAACATCTAAATCTGAAATATTGTTGCTTAACTACTTTGGTTTTTATTTAAGAGTGTAAACAGGGAATTATGTTCCAAGTAAAAGAACGATTTAAGTTTCTTATTCATCGGTTTTCTTTTCTTTAAAAATCTTTAAAAGTAGAGTTTTTATGTGTGACTGCAATATTTTTATGTGAAAGACTTTTCGCTTTAATTAGGTAGAGGATTCCAAAATCTAAAAACATTCCTTTTATATCTCTAAAGCCTTTCAAATATTTTAAATGACTCTAGAACAGTCAGATTTTGACCATTAATATCATATACATTTGTAAAGAACTTAAATGTCGGTTAAAACCGATTTTAGATATAGATTTATTTCTTACGTTTATTTTAAATATTCTTAGTTTTTTTCCTCTCTTTTTTGATGAGTAAAAATCTTAAAGAAATTTTTTTGTTATTTAATTCGTCAGAGATTCAATTGTTTTGATTTCTAGAGGGATTTTTATTTGAATTTTTACTTAAGTTGTAGCTGTTGCTGTCTACACGATACATTTTTAAATATTATTTTTATTTTTTGCTTTTGTATTGAATATAAATCTTTTTTTCTAAAACGCATGAAAATTAATTGATATTTGAATTTTGTGCATTTAAGATTTTAGTAATTTAAGAGTTTGATTCCATTTAAGAAATCCATAAAAATTTATATTTTTAAAGCAGCTTTAGAAAAGTTCAGCGCGTGCTCTTGAGTTAAGAAAACAAAGCAACTGAAATTTATGCGCAAACTAAATAAGAAAATTACTGTCTTAAATAATTGAAATAATAAAACTAGAGATTAAGAATTTTTTCTTTTTTATTAAAGATTTGTGTTGATTGTTGGAAAACATTCAATCTCTAGTATTTGAGGTCACTTAGACAATTCGTTTGATTACTTCAGATCAAACTTATAAAGAGCAAAATACAAAAACAATTATAATTAAATTGTCAGTTAGTAGATTGCTTTCAGATTTGCGCAAGAGAAAGGCATATTGGATTTTAATTTCATTTGTGTATCAATAATTAGTGATTAAATTTACTTTCCAAAAAAATATCAGATGGTTTTTCAAATATTTGGAATGTTACAATTTTTTTTAATTTAAGAAAAAAAACGGATTAACGAGTGAGTTGGATAACAAGGTAACAAATACTTGTTGCGTTAAAATTGTTGTCTAATTGTTAAACCCTTTAAAAGGAACAATTTACTTTGCACTTTTTGTTCATTAATTGCTGTATTTTTTTTTTTTTTTTTTTTTTTGTACAATGTAAATTTCGAAGAAATCTAAACATTTTCTAAAACTGCGTCAGGTCCGTAGCTGTACATGAAATAGTTTTTGAAAATATTGTTGGTATAAACAAGTAAGAGTGCTATATTCGGACATGCTGAATCTATATCTATATACCCTTCACCTTCACTGCATGCAAATCTAGTTTAGTGAAGTAAATACATTAAAAAACACCAAATATTGGGATGACAGAGAATTTATTTATTTTCTTTTTTTTTGTTTTTTAAACAGAAGTAGCACTTCAGGCAACAATGCCTATTTAGTTAATGTAATCCTGATACATTCTTTAGGAAAAGGATAGAGGAGTGAAAAGACAGGTGGTGAAAGTATAGCGAATGTGCTATGTAGAAGTACCGACGAAGGAGGCTGCGTGCTATAATGTTAAATTCTGAATATGTTTTTATACCATTAAATAGAAAAAACAATTTTTATTTTTGGTTAAACCCTGGCCTACCAGGTTTGTAGTCAACGTGCGCACTACGGTTACTGCAGCAGCCGAAAAAAAATAGTTACGTTCTACATTTTACATTTACATTTTACAAAAATGTCGTCGGCTCTTAATGGGTTAAGCAGTAAAAAAAATTTGCATATTTTGAAAGCCTTTTGATAATATCCATACCGATATCTTAAAAAAATGTGCTGCACAATCTTCCTTTTTATGAAAAGTTTAGAAGCCCATAACTCAGAAAAAATGGGTGTGTTCCAATTTTTTCACTTGATGTTTTTTCCTATTTTTGAATTCTCTATTGTCCCAAAGATTTTTTTTTGATTGAAGTTACTTCATTGTCATAAATAATATGAAAAAAGAAAGCAAGTGTGATGTTTTTCCCGCTGCCTCGTAGAACATGGACTTATCTGGCTAATATAAAAAATTTTTCGAAACTATGTCTGATCGATTGGCGTATTTAAATTTTCTCTAGCTCATCTAAAGCCTTGACAAAGTTGATTTCAACACTAATATGGACATCGGTCAATCGACTTCGCTATGTATAAGAAGACAGAATATACATACTTTATGGGGTCGGAAATGGATATTGTAGAAACTGCCAAGAGATTGACAAACTTTTATATACCCTTTTTCCACTTGCGGTAAAAAGTATAAAAATAGTCATAAATTACAATATAAAACACCAGTGTTTGGAATTTTTGCCTGTCCGTCTTTCTTTCCCGCATCACGTATATTATTTTACCGATTAAAATGATACTAGAAACTTGGTAGCACCTTTGTTTCTTTTACTACAAATGCGAGCCCTCTGAAAGTAATCATATCTGTCAAGCAATGATTAGTAAACGTAATGATAAGTACTTTGATTACTTTTTTTAAGGGGTCGTTTTTAAATTGATTACTTTTATTTCTTGTTTTCCATGATTACAATTAAAAAATAATCAGGATTATAAAAGATTACTCCCAAATTATCAAAAGTAAGGAAAAGTAATCAAAAAATGAATTGATTTTTTTTCAAAGATAAGCTTTGATTCTTATTAATTATTTTAAAAGTGTTTTTCTTTTTGTTGCTGTTTGTTTTATTTTAAACGCTAACGGACGTATTCGTCAATGAAACTAAGCTAGGCAAAAGTTGAGTAAACTATATTCATAAATGACAGTCTCAAGTATTAAATCAAAAAGTAAAGAAGAAAAAAATATTCTTAAAATACATTCTTTAAACCGAAAATAAAATGAGTTTTTTTTTACATTAATGTTTGTCCTGGGATGATTAACTAATTTTAGGCAAATATATATCAAATGAAAAACACATTTTCGGAATTACAGGCCCTTAAAATTTTTATCAAAATTTTTTGATATTTCAAACACTTTGTGGCGTAATAAAACAAAGTGGACATTAAAGAAATAAGAAGTAAGAGTATGTACTCTCCAAAAATAATTGTGTATTTATTTTTTAAATTTAGGATTTTTTTTTAGAAAACTTGAAAATTATTAATTTTATTTTATCTAAAATTTCATGCTGAGTTTTCTGGTTTTATTTCAAAATCAATTTTTTAACAAAGTTTAAAATTTGTATTGAAATATTGGTGAAAATATAATATTTCGGTGATATTCTATTTATTGGTAATTTATGGTTTTTTTAATACAACAAAACAAAAAATAACAGTAACTAATAGCGATTTTAATCTCTCTTTCATTTCATCTCTTTCGAAATTATATCTGAGAGAGTGGCTGTCATTATTTTCTGTAGTTAATCTAGCGATGTGGCCAAACTGCTTTCAGCCCGATTATGGACAGACGGACGGACAAACGGACATCCCTAAATCGACTCCCCTATGCATAAAATGGTCAAGAATACTTTATCGGGTCGGATTCGAACAATGTTAATATTACAAACGAAATGACAAATTGTGGCCAAGGGTATAAAAATTTAATTAAATAGTGACGTATTTAAATGTTAACAACTCGCTATTTAATTTAATAACCGGCAACATGTGTTTGTTTTTACTAAACAGGTTCTTATTTTTTGCATAAAATAATAAAATAATTCTTTCTTAGACAAAATTTTCTTTAAAAATTATTGTCAACTTTAAACCTAAAATAAAAAACCACCACAGTTAGAAAAAATTTCTACAATATAATTTTCGACCCCATAAAGTATATATATTTTGAGTCCTTATGCATAACGAAGTCGATTAACCGATGTCTGTCTATCAGTCCGGGTTCGTATTGAAATCAACTTTGCCAGGGCACTAGATGAGCTAGAGAAAATTTAAATACACAAATCGATTACAATAAAGTTTCGAAAATTTTGCTATTGAAAATGATCATCAAGATCGTTCCATGTTCTTCGAGGCAGTAGGCAGAACACCAAGACTGCCTCTAAATTTTTCATATCTTTATTAAACCTTCGTCTGTATTCCTACAGGTCTTATGATATGTTGTTTTAAGTTGAAACAAACCTAATCAAAAATGAAAATTTTCGAAAAAGAAACTTTTTTTGAACAAAAAAATTTCATAGTAAGAAAGAATTCCTTATGCCGAGTTTTATTTAAACTATTCAATAGAAAATACGCAAAACAGTACATGTGGTCAAAGATTCATAAAGGGCGAAGGGTATATAGCAAAGCCTCTTACTTGTTTTTTATTTTTGTTGATACTTCTTTTTGCCAATAAACGAAAAAAATTGCTTAAGAATTCAAGTTTAGAAAGTCAGTTGGCTTTTGATGCAGGAGCTCCAAAAGAGAATAAAATGATTGTCTTAAGGATTGGTCTCTGTTTACAATCCTTTAATGTCATTCATTCCACCGTATAATAATTGATGCATCCGCAAAACTATAAAAAAAGAATGCCTGGAAATTTGTTACGGACTAATCCTTATATAGCTGTCGTCCTAATCAATACCATTTAAATCAGGCATAAACGGTACAACTACTTAAATTTTCATTAAATAAGCTTCTAGAATTTTAATGACTCCAAAAAAGTATTTGCAAAAAAGCAAAGAACTTTGTTAAAGCGATAACTGTCTCAATGTAAAGTCTATTTTTGCATTTTCAACTTATTTATAAACTCTTTTAACACAATCATGTATTGCATATTTTTCATTTCCGCACAGACAATGAAGTGAATAGTTTAAATTGATTGTAAACTTGTTAACTTAATAAACAATGTCTGCACTAAATTGCAATCACGTGCTTTGAATTATTGTGGCAAATTGTTCTAAAAAAAAGAAAAAAAAAAACACTTCAGAATGGAATTTCCCAAACGACCTTGCACACAAATCAAAAAAAAAAAAAAAGAAACGAAATTTATTCAAAATATTTTATATTGTCGAAATGAAGAAAGCTGTTTATTGTTAATTAAAATTGTTAATTATTATCTATTTCTATTCACTTAATCTTCATTGTAATCATAATCATCATCTTCCTCAATATCATAATACATGGCCCTATAAAAACTCTTTGAAAACCGATAACTTGTAAATCTTTGGTACTTAAATAGACACTTAGTAATAAAAACAAAATACTTTTATTTAATTTCTTTTTATTTGGTTTGCTTGTTTCCGCCTGCAAAGAACTGCAATGAAAAACTAAAAAATACAGTGGTAGACAAAATATGAGATGTTGCAATTACTTGTACAAAAGTGTAGAAAAGAAAGGGACAAAAAAACTGTAGAGCAAATATGAGTGAAATTTAATTGATTTTAAAATTCCATCAGCGTATGTTTCCTTCAGTTGGGAGGTACAAAAAGTATTGCGGATGCTGGTGTCAAAACTTTTCCTGTTTTCTTAATTAAATTACCACCTTTTAAAAATAAAGTTCTTTGTTAATAAAATTTTAAATAGAAAAAAACTTAGTGTTTGTTTATATAAATGCGAACGAACATCTCTTTGGCAAATTTTGACATTTTAATTTCAATAAAAAAATCGTAAGAAATTTTCGTTCGCATTTGCGTAAACAGGCTCTTAACTGGTGCCTAGGTTAAAATTTTTCATTTGATGATCAAATTATTACTAATCTGAAAAGCTGCGGGCGCTGAAGCGAAATTTACTAAAAATTATACTTCTATTTCGGTAACCAACTTCTGAAGTAATTTGGTCGTCATTTGTAAATTCGCATTGCTATTCTACGAGAATTTTAAAATAGGTCTGTTTCTTTACTTCTTTACTTTGGGATCCCAATTTGCACGAAAAGCGTTCCTGTACTTAAAAATTGGGTAAACGATAGCGGTTTTAGAGAATAAAGATCTTCTTCTTCTTGCACGAAACAGCCCAAACTTTTTCTTCGTGCAAGTTATTTATATTTGAAAGAGAACTGTTAAACATGAACAAAATAAAAACAAATAAAAAAAGTCGGTAGCAAAATTTTAATGGGGTAAAATTGTTATTCTAAAATAAAAAATAATTTATAATGGCAAATGAAAACGAGTTAAAAAAGAGTTCAAGTAATTCTAGTGATTGTGACGACATCCTAGACCTTACTGAACATGATTCCGACTTAAAAAATCACTTTTGTAGGATCTTCTTGAAATTTTTGAATGCCAAAAGAGGAATAGCATCCCAAATTATTTAAAAGAAATTGTTCCATGATATACGGACGAAGAATTCAAACAGCACTTTCGCATATCGGGAGAATTATGCAAAAGTACCACATATGCTTCTTTGCGAACTAATAAACGCAACAAGTTTGTAACGACTGTTTCTCCTTGTTTTTTTTATAATTTTTTTAAATTGATTTTTTTTTATTGAAACAGTTAAAACACTTTGATTTTTTATTATGTGTTTAAAATTTAAATTTTGTGTTTCCGTACTTTTATACAATTTTGTCTGTTTATAAGAGAAAATTAAACTCTCAGTCTCAGACTATTACGATACTAAAAAATAAGGCCATACATGTAAAAATCCCGTTATTATTGTGATATCTCATTTCGTGTATTTTTATAGCAGACATAACAGTACATCCTCTGTACAAAGCGTCTGTCTGTAACGGCTTAAATGATATTGTCAAATTCGTCAAGTTCATGGCCTTTTAAATTTTTAAATTTGTTGCTTACAATTTATTAATTTAGCGAAAATTTTTGTACAAACTCTGTTTGAATTATAAATGTCTGCCTACTACACTTAAAAACCTAAAGCCAATGAGTCACCCTTTAATTAAAAGTTTTATTTTTTTCTACTTGCTTCTAAAGCGTACATAATTTTACTGGCACTATGCAAATTTGACATGTCTGCCTATCACAGTTTAAAAAATAAGAATATTTTTATAAATATCACATCACTTACGCAATACCCTTTAATTTTTTTGTATTTGTTGCTGTAGCATCTATTGTAATACATATTCCGTAAAAATTTCAAGAGTCTGCCTATTACGGTTTCAGAGATAGAGGGCTGTAACAGATGGACGGACGGACAAACGGAGAGATATTGTAGCGAAAACAAAAAGGCTACGTTTTTAAAGTTTTTGTGGGAAATTTGAAAATCTATGTAAAGATGCCATGAGTTCTTGTAATAAAAAATTCGAAACGAGAAAAGAAACGAGGAAAGACCTCGGTTATATTTCGATTTTCGCGTTAATGATTTCTTTCTTTGATTAACCTTTTTTTTCTTGAACAATCATAAAATGGGAACACATGTGGTAAATTGATAACTTTATTATTTTTATTTATTTTTTGTTGTTGTAAACGTTTTGATCACTATACGTATTAACAAAATAGATATTTACTTTGCATATAAAAGTATGTGCTGACTTTGCTGTATCTTTTTACAACCGTCTGAGCCTCCTATAATTTTGCTAAAAAAAAGTAAACACATACATACATACATACATATATACATACATATTCCTTCTTTCTTTCCTTCTTTGAAATTAATGTGAAGTATCGAGTACACGTAATTATCTATCATCGTCTGTAGGTGCTATAATACACACTCGTATTTACTTTTCAACATTCGTAATTTGTTATTTAATTTCAGTTTGTTCTTGCAGAAAAGAAAAAAACCTTTTTTTATTCTAAACTTATTTGTTTAAATATTTACATTTCTAAAAACAAGTGTGATCTTTTATATTTTTTTATGTATGTTTTCTTTCCATCTATTATGTATGACCTTGCTTTTTTATTTGCGTTCAGGTAAAAAACTAAAAATTATATAAAATGAAATAAAGAAAAAAAATATTTAAAGATTAAAATTAAAAGGAAATTGTTGCTGCAGCAGATTTGTTTAATGAGATAACAAAAAGCAAAAAAATTAAAAAAAAAAAAACTATTGATTCACTAACTGCCATCCCTAAATTACGACGTAAAGCGCAAGATATCTGTCAAAATTTCTCATGTACATACAAAATGTATGAAGCATCCCTAAATAGCACGGCGTCAACGCTTAGCAATTGGAAAATCCAATTTTGACAGCGCGTAAGATAATGCAGTTGCCTGCAAGCTACTGTTGTTTACATATTTTGTTGTAGTATTTAGAAAACGTTACAAAACAGTAATGACATTTTTGCTTTTTTCAGGCTTATATAGCGTTTTTATCACTATTTTGCATTTCATTTTATAGGGTTTTATTAAAAGTGATAGGTTAACATTACTGTTCACAACAAAACGTTGCGCTTTTATTTAGGTATGCACCTTCAGCGTAAAAGCCATGCGTTATTTTGCGTCGCGTCTTACGCGCTAATTTAGGGATGGCAGTTAGGCATGTACAAAATTTAAAATTCAAAGTAAAATACCAACCGTAGTATCACAGCCATTACCCGGAAGTTGGCATCTCAAATGTCATACAAAAAGCTTTACCTATGGACAGATACTTAATTATACTTTTCATGGCGGTTATTAATTTGGTTTGTAGGCAGGTTTAAACCATTTAAATTTAAACATCTTAAATTTTTTCTTATTCTAAAATTAATTAATGTACATCTTTCAAAATACGTAATTTTTTTTTTGGAATAAGGGGAGATGATAAATACATCATACACATCACACAACTTTTTTTTTATTATTTTTTTTATTTAGTTAAAGTTTATCCTGTCTACGTAAATTAAACAGATAGGCAAGTTTTATCTAAAATTTTTGATGATTTCTAATATTTAATCAATATTTTACCTAACAAATTTTTGAGTTTCGAGAAAACTGTAAATAGGTTACATGCAATAAAATTTTAGTAATCGATCAGTTAAAGGTTAAATCGATCAGTTAAATTATAAAAAAAAATTGCGATTGAGATAAAACGAATTCCGAAATTCATAAATCGCGCATAAAAAATTCCAAATTTGGAATTTTAAAACTTTCTTCAAGGATCATAAAATACTTTTAAAAATAACTGACGGCACATAAACCTCTTTCAAACGGTTTAAATTGTGGGACACCAGCTTTAAGATCTTAGAACATAAAAGTGCCGTTTAGAAAAATAAAAAAAGGCCTACAAGTTAATAAAGATTTTTTTTTAATTGGGAAAATATTAAATGTGCATTACGGCATTTACACTATGCAATTTTTTTATGAAACTTGCATTAAGTTTTTGTTTGTTAGTAAAGCAAGAGGGGTAAGCAATATAGTATCGCTTGAATTTTGGGGGCATGTTACTGTTGCTTATGTTTATTTCTAACTGACGCATATCGCTGCAACTTTAATAGAGATTTGAAAAAAAAATGTCCCACAAAATTGCAAGGTATAAATCGGGACTATAAAAGAATGTGCTTATTTTAAATTAAATTAAAAACCAAGTATTTTTATACCCTTAACCACCGGTGGAAAAGTTCGCCATTCCGTTTGTAATTACTGCAATATCCACTTCCGGCCTCATAAAGTATATTTTGGGTTCTTATGCATAGCGAAGTCGATTGAGCGATGTCCGTATGTGTTCCTGCTTATATTGACTTTGCTAAGGCACTATATAAACAAGAGAAAATTTAAATACCCCCATAGTTTCGAAAAATTTTGCTATTGAAAATCAGCAAGGTCAGTCCATGTCCTTCGAGGCAGCGGGCAAAACACCACGGCTGCCTCTAATTTTTCAATATTTTTTTTTTTGCAATTTTATTTTTTATTTCTGAAGTTTGTTGTGTTTTATATAATAGAATTTAAGGCTTGTTAAATTCTGTTCAGGCGTTAAGGAATTGCTGATTTATATCCACTGTGCCATGACAATTATTTTTCGGTAGCAAAGAAATTCACGCGCTCTGGCTGTAACTCATTGCGTTTTGGTATTTCTGGCTCTTGATTTCATAACAAGAACTTGAAATTTTCAATTGTTAATCACGATTTCAATTCGTACAAGAAACTTCTTTAACTTATCCCAAATCTTTGAATGTTAAAGACTATTTTCAGATATTTTTTTACTTCTTTCTGATTATTAGAAAAATTGATAGTAAGAAATTGCTAAACAGCCAAACCATTACTAATTGGATAATAAGTTTGAGTAATTTATATTTAAATAATTGTGCGTATTTTAAATTTTAGTTAACATCATTAAGCATAAATTTTTTTTATTAATTCCAGGTGAAAAATGTCATTCGACCTCGATACTATTCCTCCGAATTGGGTATACGTGAGAAAATTTTTATTGCTGTTATGACGACCCCAGATAACATTAATACATTAGCAACAGCAATTAATAGAACAACAGCACATCTTGTAAATAAAATAAAATTCTTCATCAATGCCGACAATGTTAAAACGAATTATAAATTAAAGAACATTGTTGGCTTTACGGACACACGAGAAAATCTTCGACCATTCCATGTCATAAAATATATTGCAGATAATTACCTCGATGATTATGATTATTTTTTACTCATACAAGACAATGTGTATGTGGATGCACGAAAGCTGAAAGCAATGTTATACCACATAAGTATAACGTTTGATCTGTATATGGGAGCAACTGCTAAGGATAGTTACAGTAACTATGGCGTTGACAACAATGGCGAGAGAGATGCTGCTGGTATTGCGGCCGCTTTGGCTGGCAGATTAAATGATCATCACAGCGATAATGATAATATTGCTGGCGGCGATGGCGTTGGTGGTGCTGGTAGTAATGATGAATTTCGCATGCTAAGCGATCGTAATTATTGTGATTTAAATGCTGGCATTTTACTGAGCAGCAGTGTAATACGCAAAATGCGCAACAATTTAGACTGGTGTGTTCGTAATGGCATTACAAATGTACATAGCATTAATATTGGTCGCTGCGTTAAATATTCAAGTAACTTACCAGGTTGTCAAGAAAAATTTCAGGTGAGTTAAACATATTACATGAATATGTTTGTATAAATTATTTATAGTTTCTATTTCTCTGTAACTTTGTGTTAATTTTTCGCATACAAAAATATATGGTTTTGGTTTAGTCTTGTTCTTATTATTAACTCATTGTTAAAAAGTGTAAGCAGATTTTACGGAGTTGTATAAAAAACTTGGTTTTAAATATTTACAAGTGATTGGTATAAAAAGTATTCTCCATGGATATGTGTGAAGATAAATATGTCGAGTTATATATGTTTTTGACGTAACGACTTACGTAAAACATATATAAGTGTGAAGTTAAATATGTTTGACGTAACGACATACAAAGAAAAACACGAATTGTTTTACATTTAAAAATAAATTTAAGAATAATTGTTTAACAAATAATAAAATTTAAGAGATTTCAAGAACTTCTGAAGTATATCCATACAAATTAAAATTATTTTTATTAAAAATCAGTTCATCAAATTTTTGTCTCCAATATATTTCGACCAACTTGGCCAAATGGAGAGGTGGCATGGAATACCACCTTATGGACAGTGTTAACTAAGGTCAATACTATTGCCCCATATAAACACTTTTTCCAAATTGAGTTTGTGAATAGTGAACAAATCACGAAAACTAAATTTGGTCCATATGTGTAATTTCTGTGAAGGATTTTGGCCAGTGTGGCCAAATGGAGAGGTGGCATGGAATACCACCTTATGGACAGTGTTAACTAAGGTCAATACTATTGCCCCATATAAACACTTTTTCCAAATTGAGTTTGTGAATAGTGAACAAATCACGAAAACTAAATTTGGTCCATATGTGTAATTTCTGTGAAGGATTTTGGCCAGTGTGGCCAAATGGAGAGGTGGCATGGAATACCACCTTTTGGACAGTGTTAACTAAGGTCAATACTATTGCCCCATATAAACACTTTTTCCAAATTGAGTTTGTGAATAGTGAAAAAATCACGAAAACTAAATTTGGCCCATATGTGTAATTTCTGTGAAGGATTTTGGCCAGTGTGGCCAAATGGAGAGGTGGCATGGAATACCACCTTATGGACAGTGTTAACTAAGGTCAATACTATTGCCCCATATAAACACTTTTTCCAAATTGAGTTTGTGAATAGTGAAAAAATCACGAAAACTAAATTTGGTCCATATGTGTAATTTCTGTGAAGGATTTTGGCCAGTGTGGCCAAATGGAGAGGTGGCATGGAATACCACCTTATGGACAGTGTTAACTAAGGTCAATACTATTGCCCCATATAAACACTTTTTCCAAATTGAGTTTGTGAATAGTGAACAAATCACGAAAACTAAATTTGGTCCATATGTGTAATTTCTGTGAAGGATTTTGGCCAGTGTGGCCAAATGGAGAGGTGGCATGGAATACCACCTTATGGACAGTGTTAACTAAGGTCAATACTATTGCCCCATATAAACACTTTTTCCAAATTGAGTTTGTGAATAGTGAAAAAATCACGAAAACTAAATTTGGCCCATATGTGTAATTTCTGTGAAGGATTTTGGCCAGTGTGGCCAAATGGAGAGGTGGCATGGAATACCACCTTATGGACAGTGTTAACTAAGGTCAATACTATTGCCCCATATAAACACTTTTTCCAAATTGAGTTTGTGAATAGTGAAAAAATCACGAAAACTAAATTTGGTCCATATGTGTAATTTCTGTGAAGGATTTTGGCCAGTGTGGCCAAATGGAGAGGTGGCATGGAATACCACCTTTTGGACAGTGTTAACTAAGGTCAATACTATTGCCCCATATAAACACTTTTTCCAAATTGAGTTTGTGAATAGTGAAAAAATCACGAAAACTAAATTTGGCCCATATGTGTAATTTCTGTGAAGGATTTTGGCCAGTGTGGCCAAATGGAGAGGTGGCATGGAATACCACCTTTTGGACAGTGTTAACTAAGGTCAATACTATTGCCCCATATAAACACTTTTTCCAAATTGAGTTTGTGAATAGTGAAAAAATCACGAAAACTAAATTTGGCCCATATGTGTAATTTCTGTGAAGGATTTTGGCCAGTGTGGCCAAATGGAGAGGTGGCATGGAATACCACCTTATGGACAGTGTTAACTAAGGTCAATACTATTGCCCCATATAAACACTTTTTCCAAATTGAGTTTGTGAATAGTGAAAAAATCACGAAAACTAAATTTGGTCCATATGTGTAATTTCTGTGAAGGATTTTGGCCAGTGTGGCCAAATGGAAAGGTGGCATGGAATACCACCTTATGGACAGTGTTAACTAAGGTCAATACTATTGCCCCATATAAACACTTTTTCCAAATTGAGTTTGTGAATAGTGAACAAATCACGAAAACTAAATTTGGCCCATATGCGTAATTTCTGTGAAGGATTTTGGCCAGTGTGGCCAAATGGAGAGGTGGCATGGAATACCACCTTATGGACAGTGTTAACTAAGGTCAATACTATTGCCCCATATAAACACTTTTTCCAAATTGAGTTTGTGAATAGTGAAAAAATCACGAAAACTAAATTTGGTCCATATGTGTAATTTCTGTGAAGGATTTTGGCCAGTGTGGCCAAATGGAGAGGTGGCATGCAATACCACCTTATGGACAGTGTTAACTAAGGTCAATACTATTGCCCCATATAAACACTTTTTCCAAATTGAGTTTGTGAATAGTGAAGAAATCACGAAAACTAAATTTGGCCCATATGTGTAATTTCTGTGAAGGATTTTGGCCAGTGTGGCCAAATGGAGAGGTGGCATGGAATACCACCTTATGGACAGTGTTAACTAAGGTCAATACTATTGCCCCATATAAACACTTTTTCCAAATTGAGTTTGTGAATAGTGAACAAATCACGAAAACTAAATTTGGCCCATATGTGTAATTTCTGTGAAGGATTTTGGCCAGTGTGGCCAAATGGAGAGGTGGCATGGAATACCACCTTATGGACAGTGTTAACTAAGGTCAATACTATTGCCCCATATAAATGCTTTTTCCAAATTGAGTTTGTGAATAGTGAAAAAATCACGAAAACTAAATTTGGTCCATATGAGTAAAAAAATTTCAAGTACGTTTAAATTTTTTTCGAAAAACTTGAAACGGTGTAGTTAACAGTCTGATGTCTTAACAGAGCAGAACTTTTAGTTATTTTATGACAAAAAAGTGAGAGTACAAAAATAAATACAAATTTGAAACTTGGAGAAGCAAGAGTGTTAAGGATTTTTTTGCAAAAAATGCAAAAGCAAAAAATCGTTACATTTAGAGCTTTTTATTGTTTGTTGAATATCATTTCGCTTACATTAGTTATATGGCAAAAAATTCAATAAGGTGTGCATAGGCTATAGGTCGTGTGTTTTGACTTTGATGCAGTTATTCTGGGTTCAAAACACCACGGGGTCAAATGTCGAATTGTTTTCTTTTTAATAAATAGGGTTTTTATTTTTTTAATTAAATCACACATTTATTTACTTATTAATGTTTTTCATTTTATATAATAAAAAAGGGAAACAGAAACGAACGAACGTACGTTCGATACTCCAGGATATGCCCATATTTCACAAACTCAATTTGGAAAAAGTGTTTATATGGGGCAATAGTATTGACCTTAGTTAACACTGTCCATAAGGTGATATTCCATGCCACCTCTCCATTTGGCCACACTGGCAAAAATCCTTCACAGAAATTACACATATGCACCAAATTTAGTTTTCGTGATTTTTTCACTATTCACAAACTCAATTTGGAAAAAGTGTTTATATGGGGCAATAGTATTGACCTTAGTTAACACTGTCCATAAGGTGGTATTCCATGCCACCTCTCCATTTGGCCACACTGGCCAAAATCCTTCACAGAAATTACACATATGGACCAAATTTAGTTTTCGTGATTTTTTCACTATTCACAAACTCAATTTGGAAAAAGTGTTTATATGGGGCAATAGTATTGACCTTAGTTAACACTGTCCATAAGGTGGTATTCCATGCCACCTCTCCATTTGGCCACACTGGCCAAAATCCTTCACAGAAATTATACATATGGACCAAATTTAGTTTTCGTGATTTTTTCACTATTCACAAACTCAATTTGGAAAAAGTGTTTATATGGGGCAATAGTATTGACCTTAGTTAACACTGTCCATAAGGTGGTATTCCATGCCACCTCTCCATTTGGCCACACTGGCCAAAATCCTTCACAGAAATTACACATATGGACCAAATTTAGTTTTCGTGATTTTTTCACTATTCACAAACTCAATTTGGAAAAAGTGTTTATATGGGGCAATAGTATTGACCTTAGTTAACACTGTCCATAAGGTGGTATTCCATGCCACCTCTCCATTTGGCCACACTGGCCAAAATCCTTCACAGAAATTATACATATGGACCAAATTTAGTTTTCGTGATTTTTTCACTATTCACAAACTCAATTTGGAAAAAGTGTTTATATGGGGCAATAGTATTGACCTTAGTTAACACTGTCCATAAGGTGGTATTCCATGCCACCTCTCCATTTGGCCACACTGGCCAAAATCCTTCACAGAAATTACACATATGGACCAAATTTAGTTTTCGTGATTTTTTCACTATTCACAAACTCAATTTGGAAAAAGTGTTTATATGGGGCAATAGTATTGACCTTAGTTAACACTGTCCATAAGGTGGTATTCCATGCCACCTCTCCATTTGGCCACACTGGCCAAAATCCTTCACAGAAATTACACATATGGACCAAATTTAGTTTTCGTGATTTTTTCACTATTCACAAACTCAATTTGGAAAAATTGTTTATATGGGGCAATAGTATTGACCTTAGTTAACACTGTCCATAAGGTGGTATTCCATGCCACCTCTCCATTTGGCCACACTGGCCAAAATCCTTCACAGAAATTACACATATGGACCAAATTTAGTTTTCGTGATTTTTTCACTATTCACAAACTCAATTTGGAAAAAGTGTTTATATGGGGCAATAGTATTGACCTTAGTTAACACTGTCCATAAGGTGATATTCCATGCCACCTCTCCATTTGGCCACACTGGCAAAAATCCTTCACAGAAATTACACATATGCACCAAATTTAGTTTTCGTGATTTTTTCACTATTCACAAACTCAATTTGGAAAAAGTGTTTATATGGGGCAATAGTATTGACCTAAGTTAACACTGTCCATAAGGTGGTATTCCATGCCACCTCTCCATTTGGCCACACTGGCCAAAATCCTTCACAGAAATTACACATATGGACCAAATTTAGTTTTCGTGATTTGTTCACTATTCACAAACTCAATTTGGAAAAAGTGTTTATATGGGGCAATAGTATTGACCTTAGTTAACACTGTCCATAAGGTGGTATTCCATGCCACCTTTCCATTTGGCCACACTGGCCAAAATCCTTCACAGAAATTACACATATGGACCAAATTTAGTTTTCGTGATTTTTTCACTATTCACAAACTCAATTTGGAAAAAGTGTTTATATGGGGCAATAGTATTGACCTTAGTTAACACTGTCCATAAGGTGGTATTCCATGCCACCTCTCCATTTGGCCACACTGGCCAAAATCCTTCACAGAAATTACACATATGGGCCAAATTTAGTTTTCGTGATTTTTTCACTATTCACAAACTCAATTTGGAAAAAGTGTTTATATGGGGCAATAGTATTGACCTTAGTTAACACTGTCCAAAAGGTGGTATTCCATGCCACCTCTCCATTTGGCCACACTGGCCAAAATCCTTCACAGAAATTACACATATGGGCCAAATTTAGTTTTCGTGATTTTTTCACTATTCACAAACTCAATTTGGAAAAAGTGTTTATATGGGGCAATAGTATTGACCTTAGTTAACACTGTCCAAAAGGTGGTATTCCATGCCACCTCTCCATTTGGCCACACTGGCCAAAATCCTTCACAGAAATTACACATATGGACCAAATTTAGTTTTCGTGATTTGTTCACTATTCACAAACTCAATTTGGAAAAAGTGTTTATATGGGGCAATAGTATTGACCTTAGTTAACACTGTCCATAAGGTGGTATTCCATGCCACCTCTCCATTTGGCCACACTGGCCAAAATCCTTCACAGAAATTACACATATGGACCAAATTTAGTTTTCGTGATTTGTTCACTATTCACAAACTCAATTTGGAAAAAGTGTTTATATGGGGCAATAGTATTGACCTTAGTTAACACTGTCCATAAGGTGGTATTCCATGCCACCTCTCCATTTGGCCAAGTTGGTCAAAATATATTGGAGACAAAAATTTGATGAACTGATTTTTAATAAAAATAATTTTAATTTGTATGGATATACTTCAGAAGTTCTTGAAATCTCTTAAATTTTATTATTTGTTAAACAATTATTCTTAAATTTATTTTAAAATGTAAAACAATTCGTGTTTTTCTTTGTATGTCGTTACGTCAAACATATTTAACTTCACACTTATATATGTTTTACGTAAGTCGTTACGTCAAAAACATATATAACTCGACATATTTATCTTCACACACATTCTCCATGGTGCCCCATTAAGTATAAAAAACCACATATAATCTTATAGTTTTTGGGTTAACAGCCCTTTTTATTAAGTTTTTTTTTTCCGAAAATATTAATTATTATTCTTATTTAATTTTAAAAATATTTTTTATTCAAAAAGGTCCTAACAATTTTTTAATGTCATTTTGAACCATTTAATTTCAAATTTCCACTGATTTTTCCATTATTCTTTTGAGATAAGATCTTTTCTAGGGTAAAAATTCTCACAAAATTTAACTATAATTAATTCTAATGTTTATGTGACATGGGAACAGACATGCAGACTGTCTGCAACGCCAACAATATTTCTAGAAAAAAAATCCATGTAAAGACACTGTTTTATTGTAATAAGGCTTATTTTAGGAGGTTAAGGTTTCAACATAAGATTTCCATTTATTTCTGCCGAGCGTTAGTAGTCTTAATTCGTTAATCTAAATGCCGCTTTAGCTGGAGACAGTTCTACGCCATGTTATTTGTGGTCTTCAACAGAGTCGCACAGCTTTGCTGGTTCAAGGTTAGAGCAGCAACATGAGAATTGCTATCTTAAGGCTTTCGCAGAGTGTGTCCAATCCATCCATATCTTCTCTTTCTTATTTGGGCTGAGCAAGTTGTTCTGTATGGGTTAATGTTTCCACGTTAACTCTGGTTTACATCTTTTGTTAAAATGTTGATAAAAATTTATTTAGAGAATGAGAGGGTATTAACCTTTTATACCTTAGTTTGAAGGCAGGGCTGCTGCCTTCTACCATGCACCTGACGAGTACCATAACCAAAATCTTCTGTACTAAAAAGTTCCTCACGGTTATTCCATCATGCATCCCCATATCCTTCTCTGTGGATACAGGGTGTGCCACGCGAAGGTCGGTCCAACATGCCTACAAAATCAAAACAGGATTGCTTTGATCACAGCTAGGATTATTTTTATGTATTTTTTGCCCACTTTGCTTTCATCACATTAGGTCCTTCCTAACGTATGAAAAGATGATTTTGATCGTAGCTAAAAAATTCAATTGATCAAATGTTTATAAGTACTAACTGATTTCTTTTTGCGAAGTAATTAATTTCTTTGATATTGTTCCAAAATATGATTTAAAAGACCAACTCATTTTAATACTTTACAAACATCTTCTTGATAGCAAGGAGTCGCTATATACTGAGTTCATTTTGTTTTTTATTAATTAAATCCTTTTTTTAACAATAGAAGATAAAAAATAAAGACACAAATTTAATAGTTTAAGAATATAATAAGTACCAACTCATTAATTTGAGCGAATAAAAAGGAAAAATTCTTGATCGTAAAAATTTATAAATGTTCCTGTATGAAAGCCATTCACAAGGCAATAAAGACTTGCTTTGTATTTTCAAAACTCATTTAAAAGATGGCGAATAAATTATAAAAAAGAAAGGAAAAGTATTTAAAAATTAAATAAGCTAAAGTAATTTGATACCAATAAAAATTTTGTTTGTTTTGCATACATTCATACATATGTATATTTAAATTATTTGTTTATTTAATTATATTTATTTAACAACGTGTTAAAACTAAAATTTATTAAATTTTAATTGTTTGTACGAAAAACCAAAAACTGTTTTATGTATGAAATATTTGTGCCGCACAGTGGGGGGTAATTATGCATGATCACAGAATTTGGGACTGCTCCATATTATTTTTTTAGCTAATGCGAATTTTTTTTACTTATGATCCGAGTTTAAGAATTTATTGTGTAGTTACGCTGATTAAGTTATACAAAAAACGTTGCTTACTTATAGTATCTTTTAGAAGATATTATACTTCAAATTAGGTATTTTCTAATTTAACCAGATGAATCTTTTTGCTAGTGACGGAACGAACTTTTTCAATTTATTAATTTTGTTTGTTTTTTGAATTGAAAATTAATTTTCTATTATTAAGAAACTGTAAAGTTACAATTTGTTTATGTATTTATTGGAATAATTACAAAAATGATTAAAAAATTTCCAAGAAAATCAAATTGATAGTTAAGCTTTTTAGGAGAAATATATCTATTTCGGTAGCCTTTAGTTTAAGTCGTATTAGGCACTTTGAACTTATTTTATAAAAGACTTATTTCCGAAACAATTAAACCTCTTTTACTCTTGGCACACACTTTTTGAGAGCTTAGGAATAAAAGACGTATCCTTGTTTATATAAAAATAATGAACGGCTTTTCAATTTTGTACTTAATCCTTATGTTATTTTTTATTTAGAAAAGTTTAAAAAAAATAAATATACAAAAAACCTGAATAAGTAAGAGGTTTCGCTATTAGCAACAAACCAAGTCGAATATCTGCTAAAAGACCTATGTGGTAGGCAAGGAGTTTTACAAAAATCAAATTAGAAAAACTTAAATCGATTTAAAAAATTCGCAATGAATCGAATTTTTCATACATCATAGGTGTCTTACCATAAAGCAATAAAGCTTCATTTCCCCCCTTCCGTTACGAAGTTCTTTTGCAGATTTTGTTCAACTTCCCCAATGTGTGTCGTTGAGTTTTTAATGACTCACAAATTTTTTGGGTCTGATTTTAATGAACATTATTTATTATGCATCACAATATTTCCGTTAATGGTTTAAATTAAAAAAATAGATGTGAAGTAAACAAACATAAAAAGTTTGTTTTTGCTTTGTCTTTTGCGGTGTCGATTTTTTGTGCAAAATTCAATGACAATACGATAATTAATTGTTTGCATTTTTTATTGAAATATTTTCTTTTTTCCAGTACCATTTTTTTTCCTTTTTTTAATAGCGATTTGTTATTTGTTTTGTTAACCTTAGAATTCTTAGTCCTGGTCGACATCGATACTTCTATTTAAATAAAAATTATGCCACTTTAATTGCAAAATTTTATTCTTCATTTCCCTTAGAACTTGAATAAAAAACCTTAAACATGGTTGATTTCTGTTGTAATTATTTAAATATTTCCGACATGTTTGAAATTAATTAATTTCAATTAAAATGTAACTGAAGTTCAAATGAAAGTACTCCCAACATTGCAAAGGCAATTTCTTTAAAACAATTGAGTGAACGAGGGTAATCTGCCATGCTTCTTTACAAAGTAGTAAAAACAGAATTAAAAATGAAGTAAAATATTAATAATTTTTAGATTATTAAAGGCAACTGCTTAATTTATAAGGAAACACAGTTTTTTCAGTTCAGTTTCATTTTTAACATTGCATTAAAAAATTTGCTGCCTTAAGAAACCAGAGATGAGATGAACGAAGATTAACCAGTGCCAGACGATGCTTGAAATTTGTACAGAGAATTTACTGCTAAGTCTGCTACAAAAATAATTATATTGCCACTCACTATGTATGTAAATCTAGTTAAGTGAAGTACCACCTATCAAAAAAACAAATATTGGGGTGGCAGGGAATTAAAAATTAAGAAAAAAAATATTAAGTTCTATATACAATTTTACATAAAAATGTCATCGGCTCTTAAACAGTTAAGCATTTTATTATTTCCTAAAGATTAATTCATATAAAAAAAAATTCAGAGGTCCATAACTCGGTAAATATGGGCGAGCACCACTGCCTCGAGGTTATGGACCGATCTTGCTGATTTTCAATAGCACCTTTTTTGACACTATGTCGGATCGATTGGCATATTTAAATTTTCTCTAGCTCTAGTGCTTTGGCAAAGTTGATTTCAACATTAATACGGACGGACAGACGGACATTGCTCAATTAACAAATAAGTAATATATACTTTATGGGGTCGGAAATGGGAAAAATTAAAATGAATGTTACTATGGGTATCTCGATAGTAACATGATTTTTACATGTATGGCCTTGCTTTTCTTTTAACCGTAATAGGTGGAGGCTATCAATTTGCGAGGGTATGTCCTATTCGCTTAAAAAAATAAGAATTAAAAATTAAAATTAAAAGGTGTCCTAATAGTAACGTCATACTCAAATGGCCTTATTTTAACTTTACTGAAAGTATGTTTTACTATGTTCGCTGTAACAAGTTAATAAAAATAAAATAAAATATTAAAGTGTGACCTATATATGGTACGGAACCCTTGGTGTAAGAGTCAAACTCAAAATGTTTTACTAAGGCTTAAATTTTATTTTCATAAGACCTACTTTTCGAAAGATATTTACGGATTAATTGGTTTCGTCTTAAAGCTGAAAGGGGAGGGGGACTAGCACTAAGCCAATCGCTG
Organism: Cistogaster globosa; assembly: GCA_937654795.1. Classification (NCBI taxonomy): domain Eukaryota; kingdom Metazoa; phylum Arthropoda; class Insecta; order Diptera; family Tachinidae; genus Cistogaster; species Cistogaster globosa. Next base: position 92,949,702 of record OW569406.1, on the reverse strand, counting down.
ATAGATGTTTTTTAATTGAAATAGTAAATTAAATCTTTTAATTATCTAATTTAAAAACAACTAAAAAAGACTAAAAACTAATTAAAAAACAGTTGCAAGATCGAGTCAACACTTATCAGATAAGGGAGTCGTAAGAGACTCTTCCAAAAAGAGTCGCACATGGGGACAAAAGTATCATTTTTAATCCGAAAATAATTTATATTGAAATATTTTATTCGAATCAATGAATTAAAATTTCTCGAATATGACTAAAAATTTCATTAAATAATTTGTAGGACCTGGAAATATAAAGTCTTTAATAACAAAAAAATATTTTTTTTTAAATGTATGCGGACGTTTTCCAAAGAAGACAAGAAAAATTAGACGCTGGGTGAATGTAAAGCTGCATTTTCAGGACATGCTGCCAGCGTCTAATTTTTCTTGTTTTCCTTGAAAAACGTCCGAATAATTTTTTTTTTGTAAAAATTTAATTAATAATGAACCAAAGCCGAATAAGTAAAATTTTAATTGATTTATGAAAATCCACGGTTTAACTCCTGGCTGGAAAAAAATAAAAAATAATTTTTAAAAATATATTTATATTGAATACAACGCGAACTGGACCTTTGTTTTGGAGCCTTTTTAAAGCTTTTTTTTTTTGTAGCTAAGTTGTTGTCTACTGGTTTTTGATCTTATTACAATCACTGAGCATTGGGTATAAATTTACAGTTACATACTTTTAGCTTTAATTAATTATTTATATAAACTTGAAGTTTTTGACCTAGTTAATCATCTTTGAGTCTCGCTTGCCTAATATAAATATTCCCCTGTGCTTTTTACACTCTGTGTTACCCTGCGGGCCTCATTCTAGCATCTATTTAGAGTCCAGATTTTTAAGATCAAAGCCATAAAAAAATTATTCAAGTTCGACTTTTTAAATGAGGATTTTTTCTTGGGTTATAGAACTTTGTTTCCAGTCTTGCTGATTTAAACCCACTTACACTTTCTTTGGCTATTTGAGTCTAATTAGCTCTTTCGATGATAAAATGACCTTTCTGCAGGACTCCTACATTTCACGATGCTTCATCCTAATTAACACGGGAGTAAATTTCACTTTATATAAATTTGTAATAAAATCAATTTTTGAAGTTTTCATGGCCTGCATGCAAGCTAATCCTGGAATATAACTGCTTACTTAACAGGTTATTACTACGAAATTATTAGATTCTCCTTAAACAATTTTCTTGTTTGCATTTTTTTGGAAATAATTTTTTTGTACAATAATAATCCCAAAATAAATGCCTACAACTTAATAATTTTTGCCCTGAATATTTGATATAATTTTAAGATCTTAGAGATCAATAACCGGCATTAACCACGATGCGTTTTTCAGGGTCGTTTTGATTAGTTTTATGGTTTTGATTATATTAATGGTTGTTCTTTTGTTCAATTTTTTTTTCGGTAGCAATGAACTACAGAATGTGTTAAAAAACAACAATAATTTGATTTGAATAATAATTAAATTACACCATTTAACAATAAAATTAATATCCCCAAAGAAATAAGAGGTTGTTCTTAGAAAACTTAGCCTACGTTTTTTACTTATTACACACATGCACAGACATAAATGATACTAAATTCTATTCTTTTTACAGTTTTATACATGAAAATCGTATGTATTTAATGAAATAAAAAATTAAAATAAACAAAAATAAAAAAAAACCAAAAAAAACAGAAATCATATTTCAACCATGGAAAAAGGGGGAAAGTTTTTTTTTTAATTTATTTGTTCATTTGCAAAAAAAAAAAATAATTACAGTCTGTAGTGGTTTTGTTTTTGCATAATTATTTGTTTATTTTCAATTTTGAATTTTAAGCTCTTTGAAGAAATAAATAAAATTAAAATCGTTTTGTTATTTTTGGATATTTTGGCCAATGTTAAAAATTTAAAGTTATGTTTTTACAATTGTTTTTAACTCACCTGAATTTAAGTAGAAAAAAAAAATGGCAGAAACGAGGATGATTTTAAACACACTATTTTATAATTAAATATCAGGTTAGTATGTGATCAGGAAATAACCACCAAATTGTGAACCAACAAGTAAATTTTTACTTTTGACAAAAAATGCTGATACTTTAAGTTGTTTGTTTTAGTTTTGTTTATATTAAAAAAATACAATAATAAATGCTGAATAAAACAAAGTTAAATTGTTTAAAATTTGCTTTTTTAATATGCAAACATAAAATCTTTTAGAGTTTGACATGTGTTTAAGTTGCAAAAAAAAAAATGTCTCTGACAGTAATAACTTATATAAAATGTCAAAAACTTATTAGGTTTTAAATGTACGAGTGTATGTTCACTACACTCATATACACTTAAAATCTTTTTATTTTATTTTATTTTTTATTTTGCTATAATTTTTAATTAGGATTATGTTTACGAACTTTCAAGGAAAAAAAGAAATCTACATACATATGTACACTTTAGTACACTTAAGTTATAAAGATTTTAAAACAGTGCACAGTGGGGTAATTAAAAAAATATAGATTTTAAACAGCAGACCCAATTAAAAAAAACAGGAAAAATTGAAATAAATGGATTTTAGCTTTTTGTGAATTTTACATAAACCCAGCATTAGTAACAAATTAGTTTTTTTTTTTTAATCCGTTTAACATGAGAGAAAATTTGTTTTAAAGTTTGTTGTAGAAGTAACACCAGTTTTGTCGATTAAAGCGTCGCCATGCAGCTTGTAAAACTCAGATCAATTTTATCCATATTTAAAAAAAAAAAAAAAATCATTGATCATAGCGCGGTAGCGATACTCATCAAACGTTACGCGTGTTCCGGTTTCATTTTTAAAAGAAATCTACCGGCATGATTTTTGAGGATTTAATAAAGTCCGTCGAGTTCATTTTGGACGTTTTTTTTTTATTAGTCCCGTTAAGTCAGAAATACTCTTCACTGCTGGACATTATTTTGAAATAAAACATCGGATCAGTTTCCAACTGCTTAAAAGCTTAATTGAAAAAAAACGACGCATATGGTGGTCTCGTGATTTCAATTTCTCCTTCAGCAATTTACGGGTGTAGAACAAAAGCTTTGCGCGAAATTTTTCGAGTGTAGTAGTAGTGGTGCCAAGTTTTCTTACTATACTAAAAAATAAACACTCTAATTCTGTAAAATATATCGTTGCCATGCAGCACGTAACACTCGGATCAATTTCATCATTATTTTTAAACAAAAAAAAAAAACATTGATCATAGTGCGGTAGCGATATCCATCAAAAGTTACGCGTGTTCCGGTTTAATTTTTAAAAGAAATCCACCTTGGTGTAAAACATACCAAAAGGTAAATTTTTCAGGATTTAATAAATTCCAACGAGTCTGTTTTTAATTAGTTTCACCTCCATATGTGGCAATTTAGTTTATTATTGGTCCCGTTTAGTCAGAAATTCTCTTCACTGCTGGATTTTAAATGAAATAAAACATCGGATCAGTTTCCAACTGCTCTAAAGCTTAATTGGCAAACAAAAAAAAAAATAAAAATAAAAAAAACACACGACGCATATAATGGTTTTGTGACTTCAATTTCTTCATGAGCAATGTACGGATGTAAACCAAGAGCTTTGCGCAAAATTTTCCGGGTGTAGAGTAGTGCTGCCAAGTGTTTATTTGCATTTTGATTAATTAAGGAAACTAAGATTTTAAACTGAGATTTCTTAATTTTTTTCTTTTAAGAAATATACAACTTAGGATGCCGGTTGAGATTGATTTTAAAAAACTCTTAAGTCCTGTAACTTTTCGGGATACCAAAAACTGGAAAATTTTGACGTTTTGGACTATATTTGAATCTTAGCTCGTGTAAAAATAACTTCTATACATAAAGATTTTTTAGTGTCTTGCAAATGTCCTAATTTAATATATTAAAAATTTATTTAATACCAGAAAAGCTAATTTTTTAATTCCATACATACCTTGAATAACTATACTTACTGTGGAAGTTCCATTAATGTCACTTTTAAGAGATGTTGTTCTAATAATGACACTGATGCTGTGTACAACTATGCTAGAGAAAAGTAAACTGTCATAATACTAGTCGCTTAAGATGAAAAGGACCTCTCACTTTAGTATGACATTGTCATAGTGGCCGACCAATTTACACTGTTTAGGAACTCTGAAACAGGTGTCAGTTAAAACCTTAACGAGCTTATTCTTTGTTGGGTCAATATTCTCGAGCGAACTTTACATAAGCACGCATAAAATAATAATTAATTTGTGCAATTTTTCAAATATTTTAAACCAGTTACATTAAATGCCATCTTTTCACCGCTTAAAATTTATAACTTTTTGTACGATTCCCATTTTTACATGTACTGGGACAAGTACGTATACGTATACAGTAAATGTACCAAATTTCCCGCAGGGCACATAAATTTAAAAAGTTTAGAATAATATTCTTACAGTTATTCTAAAATTGTTCACAATATTTTTAAAAATTAAATAACCTTTTGAGTCCAAGAACAGCTGTTACGAATGATAAGAATATATTTACATATATAATAACGAATTGATTACGATAACTATAAATTTAAAAATATTCTGAATTATTCGAGATTTTTTCCGACCCTTTCACGGAATTCCGCAATTCGAGATTTCCCGAAAAGCGTTAGACATGAAATAATACGATTATTCGCAATAATAAACTTCCTCCTAAATTTTAATTGAACATTCAGACATAATCATATATATTTACACAAATTAAAAATTTTTGTATTTTTAGTTATCAGAAAAATTTTGCTGCTATGTTTATAAATTTGCGACAAGAAAACTTCCCAATTGTAATCCTTAAAATGTATAGATTTTGTTGGTTTAAAATTTTTAGCAATAACATTGATAGTTGCTGATTAAAAACACAAAAGAAGTCTGCGCCTCATATTTCAAAATTATTTACACACTTATTTTGTCTGTCAAAAATATTTACACATTCGTGAAATTAAGTTAAAAACGCTGGAATCTTTTAAAAAACCTCATTTGTGTTGATAGTTAGCAAAATTATATTTCATAAAAATAAATATTTATACAAAGTCGCTAAAAAAAAAAACGTTTAAAATGGTAAAAATAAAGGAAATTCCCGTCAAAAAGCGAGTTGAGATCGCAAACAAGTTTGGAATGGGTTTCTCGGCATCAGACTTGGGAAAAGAGTACGGAATGTGTCGGAAAACAGTATATAATTTCGTAAAGAAGAAAGAAACCTATAGAAGCCTACAAAATAGGGTCAGAACTGGTCGGAAATATGTGACAAACAAAATAGAAGAACGTTCTATTCTTAAAATATTCGCAGAAAATCCAGTCGCAAGTCCGGTTAAAGTTGCTGCAGAGGCAGAAAACATCATTGGAAAACCTGTAAGTGAATCCACAATTCGGAGAAGATTAAGAACGTATGATATAAAGACCTATGTCGTGAGAAAATTAATAGACATATCTGAAAAAAAAACAAAAAAAAAAAAAAAAGGTATAGAGTTCGCCATGGAGTATATCCATAAGCCAATGGGGTTTTGGCATAATGTATTATGGACGGCTGAGTCCTCTTTTCAATTTGAAGGGTCATTTAAAAAAACTGATATACAACTTTCCAAAGGATCGGAGCATAAAGCAGTACAACCTCTTAATCGTTTCGGCGGGGGTTCAGTAATATTTTGGGGATGTGATTCATACAATGGATTTGGAGACCTAGTACCAATACAAGGCACTCTAAACCAGTCAGGATATCTACATATTTTGAATGACCATGTTTTTTCTTCGGCTCAGAGATTATTACTTGATAAAAATTGGATTTTGCAGCATGACAATGCTCCATGCGACGAAGCATGGTTACCAACAACGTTTTTAAATCGAATTGGACGAGATGTTCTTCCATGGCCACCCCAGAGTCCAGATCTAAACATAATAGAGAATGTATGGGCATTCATAAAAAGGCAGAGATCTATCCAAATGGGCCGAAAACGAGAGGAAACTATTGATGAAATAATAAATATCTGGAACAGCTTAGAAATCGAGTTTGTACGCAATTTGATTGCATTTATTCCAGCTAGACTTCAAGCTGTCATAGATGCTGAAGGAAATTTATTCGGCTACTATTCATTTTTGTTTTTTTATTGGTGTTTTATAATGTTTTTTCTATTGTGTAAATACTTTTAAATGTAAATAAATTTGTGTAAATAATTTGGAAATATGAGGCGCAGACTACTTTTGTGTTTTTAATCAACAACTATCGATTTTATTGCTAAAAATTTTAAACTAGCAAAATCTATACATTTTAAGGATTACAATTAGGAAGTTTTCTTGTCGCAAATTTATAAGCATAGCAGCAAAATTTTTCTGCTAACTAAAAATTCTAAAATTTTTAATTTGTGTAAATATATATGACTATGTCTGTATGCTTAAATTTATGTTAAGAGACCAAAAGAATCATTGATGCGATTTCCAACACTTATTCGATTAGCGTAGTACAAATAAATCAGTATATTTTTTTAAGTAAATGTTCCATATAATTGAACGGATTTGTAAAGATGGACGTTTCATCAGTATGAGAGCAGTTAAGAAAATGGTTTTACTTTTTTGCATTATATTTTTAAAACAATTTTCTCTATTATTTAATAAAAACTTTATAGTTGTTGTATTTTCTAAGGAAACGCAAAATATATAAATAAAATACAAAAACCACAATGTACGTGTAGTTTTTTGAATTCTTTATTACTTGTATCTTTTGATTCATGCTACACAAAATTTGATTGCCAAATTTTTTCTTTAATACAAAAAAAAAAACAGATAAAATGTTATACATTTACTTATAAAGAGTTCTTCATTAGTGAGGAATAATTTTTCATGATAGTTTTTTCTGACATTAAAAACAGGGTGATGTTAATATTAATAACATGCAGTTGTGTGTAGAAATACAACCTCACCAGGGTACGAAAATTAAAAAACGAAACGTTTGCAATCAGGATATGAAAATACAAAAATAAATTTTTAAACGGTTCATGCAAAAATTATTCAGTCCTTTTGATCGTAAGCACGCGTACAAAACGACTGAATAACTTTTATAAGTCCATTAACCGTTAAGAATTTTTTTTATGTTTTTATACACTAAGCCTCATTATTGCGGAAATGAACTCCGCTTGAGTGAAAAAGAAATAAATGGAACGGCAGCGACGAAATTATTGCCTCTTTTAAAACAATAAAAAAAATTTTAGTTTTCCTATAACAGAAACATATGGCAACGTACCGAAAGACAGACAATTCAAAAATGAGAGCTTGAAAGAGAACGGAACGTATCTTATTTATAATAGATTCCTATCTCAGGTGAATTATTTGATCATTTTTCAATCTCAAAACTCAATCTTAAAGAAACAACCGCTTTATTAACCATGAGGTTGTATTTGCACACACTGACGGGATACCATTTTTCGCTATACAACCGTACATTGTTAGCACTTATCCGGTCCAATTAAGAAACACTTTATATACAATACAAAAAGAATATGATATGTTTTGTAGAGAACATTCAAAGAAGATTCAACAATGTATTATAAAGTAATTATCTGTGATACACAACAATATTTTAAATTTCCAAACGTGGCAAACTTGCGCTCATACCTGGCACTTTTTTTCAACAACGTAATTAAAAGATGAAACTTTCTAAAAATTACTTTTCTTAATAAATTTTTTATAGGAATACAATTCAACTATTGCGATTATAGCAGAAGCACTTAAGATCATAACTATAGCTTTTCTTTTTGTATTTAAAACTATAAAGCACTAAAAACGCTAAATTCATTATTGAAAAATTTTAATAGCCCTGGAAAAGAAAGAGAGAGAATTACCCTAAATAAAAAGGTTTATTTATTATACAAACATTAATTTTGAGCTTGTGCAAACAACTACAGGCATATATATACATACTTACATTTTATTATTTTCTAAAGATAATTTCAATAACATGTTTACCTTTTAACCAGGATATTTCGTTGCAATCGTCTAACAGATTAATGGTCATACGTTAGAGTGATAGCCTAAACAAAACAGCTGAGATACCTATCACTGATACGGTTAATATTATCTTTGATTATTGCAGTGCTAAGATCTTTATGGAATATATTTTCGATTTATATCTTTTAAAGGTCTCACTATTCGCATGACAGTCACAGTTAAATAGCATATGATGGACTGACTAAAAAATTGCCTTATAATATCCTTTTATGGTCTTAATATTTATTTCCCTGATTTTCTTTTGTTTTTGCTTTTTCCGTATTAATATTCAGTAAATATGGATAATTTTCGATATATTGATGTCATGTGATCCTTAAGTCGTATGTTGTTCCAAAACATTAGACCGTTTCGCAGAAACCCTGGATGTCTTAGGAACAATCCCGAATATTGGCAGCAACAAACGCGTTATCAAAAACTCTTTCATGTACATTTGCTGCTCAATGTAATTCGTAAAACAAACAAAATTGCTTGTCATATCATATTTAAATACTTTGAACCTGGCATCTTTTTAACTTTTTTCTACGTACTTTTTATAATCAATAAAAAGCAGGGACCGTAACTCTTATGACTTTTATCAAAAAAATCAAGAAATAAGAGTTATTTTTGATTTTTATATTTTTAGATAGAAAATAAGAGTTATTTTTGATTTTTATATTTTTAAATCAAAAATAAAAGTTATTTTTGATTTTTATATTTTTAAATCAAAAATAAGAGCTATTTTTGATTTTTATATTTTTAAATCAAAAATAAGAGTTATTTTTGATTTTTATATTTTTAAATCAATAATATAAATCAATTCAAAATTCGTGACATAGGTAATATGTTTATGAAGCTTTGTTACGTATTAGAGTAAAAACAAAGTGCACAGTGATAATAACAACAAAATTTGTGTAATAAAGTTTCTAAATTACGCTGTGCATTGCCCTTGAACTTGAAATAACGCTATTATTTGTTCATTCAATCGCGAGGGAGAAGTTGTGACAAGAACTGCTTATTTATAAAAGTAAAAATTTACCATAATTTGATAATGGGAAGAAAACGGAATATATACATACGTGATTTTTATATTATTGATGGCTCCAATGGAGAATGTAAAATTTGTAAAAAAAAAGTTGAGCGCGATATGTTTAACTAATCTGAAAAGACATTTACAAAAAGACCATAGTGAGGCATATAGTGAAAAAAAGATTAAAATAGAAAGCAGTGATACATGCGAAAATGAAAAAAAAATTAAATTTACTATTGAAATGTCCGTGAATGAAGTTGTTAATGCTTGCATTACTTTGCTAACCAAACAATCAGTGCCCTTGTCATTTTTTGATAGCGAGCCATTTAATACGTTAACAAAACCAATATTTGATGGTCTTCATATTCCAAAAATAAATTCTAGAAATATTTTACAATATTTGGAAGATAAATGTGATAATTTGCAAAATAATATAAAGAACATAACAAAAAATAAAATAAAATCCATAAAAATGGATACAGCTACTCGCCATGATCGTGCTATTTTGGGCATAAATTTGCAAATAATCTCATCCAATACTCTTCAAATATTCACACTGGCCATGCTTGAATTGAAGCAGAAACATACTGCACAATATTTAACGACTCAAGTTGAAAATGTTTTGAAAAGTTTCAATATAGATAAGGCGCAAGTTTATGCAATAACCACGGATAATGGCAGAAATATGGTGAAAGCGGTGGAACTGTTATCATTGCATAGTGATGACGAAGAAAATGACAGTGAAAGTGAAGACAATTACGAAAGTATATTGGATAATGTAAGATTCGAAAATATTATTTCTATTAAATGTGCTGCCCACACATTGCAGTTAGCTGTTAAAGATTTTTTAGAAAACTTAAATACAAATGTAGTACATAAATCACGGAAAAGTGTAAAATATTTGAGAACACCTGCATATCGGTAAGTTATTTCCTTAAACTTTTAATGTGCAAAATGTGTGCTTGTTAAATTTTTCATTTTATTCCAGACATAGTATAAAAAGTAGCCAAAACCTCAAACCAATAATCGACGTACCAACACGTTGGAGCTCCACTTATAATATGTTGAAGCGACTGCTAGAACTAAGAGAATTTTGCTGTGAACATTTGCCATCATCTGAGCAGCTCCAAATACATGAGTGGACGGAACTAGAACAAATTCTACAGGCTCTAGAACCAGTACATACTCTGACGCTGAATCTACAAAAATCTAATTTACTGTTCGGAGATTTTTATAAAAATTGGCTAGAGCTTATTTTTATTCTAAAAGGCTTGAATACAGAGATGTCCAGGCAACTTCTGGATCACGTCGAAAAAAGGCAAACAAAGTTGCTCGAATGCGACACTGTATATGCAGCCTTGTTTTTAGACCCCAGATTTAGGCGTGTGTTGTCACATGACAAAATAAATTCTGCGAAAAATCATTTAAAGAAAATTTTACTCCAGTTAGTAAAAGTGGTGAGCTAAGACAATAAATTTAAAATAATTTATAATATATTTTTAATATTTTTTTATTTGTATTTAGCATAACACTGAAACTCAGCGATTTTCCTGCGGTACGCCACCTGTTGACGAAAACTTATTTGTAATAGATGAAAGCTCCATTGCAAGCTCTCGATCTGTTTTAGAAGACGGCTTAAGGTCAATGGAGATGAATTATTCGTCTTCGGACGACGATGATACTCCTACGACAATAAATGACAGCGTACTCAAAGCTTATTTTGAAATAGACAATTACAAAGAAAAACGTTTGGATACTTCTGCTAATTTATTGGAATATTGGGAGAGCAAAAAATTTGTCTTTCCATGGCTTCGAAAATTAGCTTTAATTGTTCATTCTGTACCTGCCACTCAAGTCAGTGTAGAAAGGTCATTTTCAGCACTCAGATTAATATTGGGAGATTTGAGATATAATTTATCGGAGGAACATTAAAAATCAATTATGATGGTAAAATTGAACACCTGAAAACGACCTCTTAACACTGACTTGAATGGCAACCAAAACTTATAAGCTATTTCTATGCATTCATGTTTTTATAGCTGAAAATGGATAAGTCACATAATATGTTATATTTATATAGAAATTTGAATGAAGCAGCATATTATAATACATACGGCATCAACAAATAAATAATAGTTTTGAATTGATTTTTATTATTGATTTAAAAATATAAAAATCAAAAATAACTTTTATTATTGATATAAAAATATAAAAATCAAAAATAACTCTTATTTTTGAATTAAAAATATAAAAATCAAAAATAACTTTTATTTTTGATTTAAAAATATAAAAATCAAAAATAACCCTTATTTTTCATTTAAAAAAATAAAAATCAAAAATAACTCTTATTTTTGATTGTTAAAATAAAAATCAAAAATTTAAAAATCTTGCAAAATGTTGGATTCATTTCGCCTACAAATCATGATGGTGTAATTAAAACTTTTCTACGATGTTTATTTATATATGATTTATTTCTTCAAAAATTGAAAAATAACTCTTATTTTCGGTCCCTGATAAAAAGACACCCTTGAAACAATTCCAACATATTTTTTTCTTTGTTTCTCCAACTACTTCGACAAAGGCTTTGTATGCTCTTCTCCACTGGTTACCCACCAAACTTCTGGTATTGCAACAGGCTAAATGCTGTGCAGCCAGACTTAATGCCCTCTCACGCTGGCTCAGGCTGGACATAGGGCACTCTAAGGTTATCGATCGCGATGTGCCACTGCCATCAATGGTGGACTACATCTCTTCTACTCCCGATCTGGACCACGGGTTTCAGATCCATATTCCGAATAGGGAGATATGGGTCCGTAACGAAGTGGTTGTGGGTGGTACTGTTGACATCTACACCGATGGCTCGAAACTGGACGACAGAGCCGGTTGCAGAATCTTTTTCAATAGTCTTGGACTAAGACTCTCCCTTAGACTCCCTGACTACTGCAGTGTCTTTCAAGCCGAGGTAATGGCCATTCTGAAAACATCCGAATTAGCGCTTAGAGACGATCTTTCTGGTCTCGCCATTCGGATATTTTCGGACAGTCAGGCGGCAATCAGGGCGCTTGCTGGTGCATACAGTACATCTAAGCTAGTCCTGAGTTGTCGCACATTACTGAACACTTTATCGGAGCGATCACAGATTGACCTGTTTTGGGTCCCTGGTCACAGGGATATCCAGGGTAACTGTGAGGCCGATGATCTTGCTAAACGGGGCACATTGCTTCCTAACGTCTCCTCGCTACCAGACGTTGGAATTCCTCTGGCAACGGTGAAAATGTCCATAAAGAACCACTACCTAAATTTGGCTAGCAAATTATGGGTAAAGTTCCTGTTATGTCTCCAGACAACTGTGAGCTACACTGGACCTCAAGCGGACCAGGCAGCTGCTCAGAGTGGACAGAAAATCCATAAGTATCACGGTCTCGGTACTTACTGGACACTGTCTAATCGGCAGGCATGCTTAAATACTTGGTCTGCCTTTTAATGATTTCTGTCGCAGCTGTGGCTCGGAGGATGAGGAAGAGACCGTACTGCACCTCCTGTGCCACTGCTTATCCCTGGCTCGAAGAAGACTAAGAATTCTCCTTTCTTTGGAACTCTTACAGAGCTATCATCTCACTCTATAGGGGACATAGCGAAGTTCATCCGTGAATCCACATGGTTCTCGGCTGAGTAAAGGGAGTCATGCCGCCTTCTTTGTGGTATCACAACGGGCCATTCGTTTGTGCTCAAGTGAGCTTCGTCGCGAGAGGCTGCCACTCCCAACTAACTAACTAACTTCTCCAATTTTGTATTTTATTTCATAAAAAATGTTGTTTAATCTAAAAACATGCAAATCGTTTTATTGTTTTTACAAATAGGAATTAAGAAAGTATCGTTATTTTTATTTTATTTTCGAAATATTCGCAATTCAAATTGTAAAAACTTTGTCGCTTACATGCTTTATTTTACAATGTCACTTATTAAAATAGGTACAGCCGTAAATGCCTGTTTTCTTTCTTACTTCTCATCTTGGTCCTAGCTTTGGAATCAGACATTGTGTATTGGGCATTCAACTTGAAAGATTTAGTTTTTTAATTCGGTTCGGACGCTAGACGGCTATTAGAAAATATAAATAACCTGTTTTAGATTTCAGTTTTCAGTTTTATTCATCTCTTCATTTTAATGAAATTTTATTTTTTTTTTTAATTTTAATTACACACACAGATAAATGACTGGTAAAAACTCCATTGATATGTTCAAGATTTAATTACCAATATAATAATTTGCTTTTTATCATGAATAAATTATAATCTTGACCTATTTTTTATATTAAAAGTCAACATTTGATATTTGCCTCTAAATATTGGTTGTAATACCTTTTAAAAAAGTTAACCTGACCGATTTGTATCTTTAGTAAAATCTATTCTGATAAATGGAAGATGCAACTGAACTTATTCAGCACATTAGTACTGAAAACCAAATTTTGATAATTAGAATTATAAAAATCAATTGAATCTTCTAAAATAGAAAATTTTTGACGTACTAAAAATAAAATTTGTACAAATTATACAAAAAATCAACAATATTTTAGTTTAAAAGTAAAAAGTTTCAAAGTGGTGAAAAGTTCTCCAATATTGTATAGTAGTAAGTTCAGAATTGCCTCCCAAAGCCATATGTAAATAAAAGAAATTTAAAAATGTTTAATACTTTTCACAGAGGCAAGACGTGCGGTATAGGATGGCAATTCGAAGAAACTATATGAAAAAGGTTATTATGATGTAAAAGGAGTAGGTTTAATTAAATGATTCGAATCATGAAATTTATGATATAAAATCTTATCGCTGTAATTTATTTTTTTAATAAAAGTAAATATTAAAAATTTATATTGTTTTATTTAATTCACAATAATATTCTATAGTCACCCAAGAATCATTTAAAAAAATAGTTGTGAGTGCCATACGCATTCAGTTATTACAACCGAATTCAAGATAATACACACAACCGATAAAAATTCGATTGGCAAAAATTTCGGTTCCCACAACAATTTCTTTTCTCTGTGTATGTATTGAAAGTGAGTACTTTAATTCAGATCTTAAAAATTATTGATTTTCGACTACCCCGCATACCTTTCCCAATATTTTTCAAAATAATCCCAATGCTCGTTCTTTGGCGCACTTAATCTCAGAAAACCCCATGGTTTCTTCCTCTTATAATATAAAAAAAATATCGACCTTTTGTTCTTTTTGTTTTGTTTGTTAATTGTACCTCATATTATTTTTTGAAGATGCCAAAGGTGATTTGGCAAAATATGAAAAACTTAAGTAAATTACGTTAAAAGTATTAGACTTCTTAGCTCTATAATTAATAAATTCAACAAAAGATATCTTAAATTTTAAAATGTACCTACATATTTTTAACGAGACTGGATTTTTTAACTTTCTTAAAGTTTGTTACTTGTAAAAACATACATAAATACATACATACATATGTATGTATGTTTGTTTGTATGTACTAGAAAATGGAAATTATCCAATGATCTAAACAGAAATGTATTTATCGCTTAAATTTTGAAACAATGAAATGTCTTTGTAAAAATATGTATGTGCATGGCCTAAAGGAAATTTATTGGCAATTTTATGAATCTTATGCTGACAGTTAATTTCTTCTTAAAGTAGGGTTTCCAAACATTACTTTTTTGTTTAATATCTTTAGGAATTTTATATTTAAACTGTTGGTTTTTATTTATTTAAAAAAAATTCGAACATCTACTTGACCAACATGTATAAAGACTAATACATTCCTGTATAGATTTTTTTTTTTAAATCTTGCTTTCCTCTTAATATAGCAGTGAAAACTCTCTTCATTCTTGACATAATAGTTTGTATGATATCCGTAGGAATAAAAATATTTTAAAGACTTAAAACAACCAATCGAATGCCTTGATTTTTTGAAGCGGTACGAAGAGTATTTCACTTCATTGACACCTTTCTAATTATATCATCTACATCAGATTATTTATATTACCTATATTATTTTGTTGTTGTAACTGCTCTGCTGCCGTCGAGAGTTCTTCCCTGAGGAAAAAACTTTCGGTTTGTACAGCTGTTGCTGGATTGACGATCTTTGGCCGAGGTAGACTCGGATCGTTCCAAAGCGAAGATCCAATTGTCGTGAGAACGACCTATGTATATTATGTAGGGGTTGGTGCTTCAAAGTCTATTTTAGAGCTCATCGGTTACAGTGGGATATCTGACTCCATTAAGTTACTAGAGCATTGACGTTACCTTCTATGAGAGGTATTTATTTTCAATTTCAATGTAAGAATGTTCAAATCTTCAATCACTACTCTCGCTAACCTCTTTCTTATAACATAAGTGGCCTCATGAAAATGTATAGAAAAAATACTTTGTCAATTATTGTTCATTTTTTCGGTTTTATATGTAAGTAGCATCCATTTAAAAATTGATGACTCTTTGACATTTTCTATAAAGTATCGAAATTATATACGACCCTCTATTCAGTCGGTTAACAATTTTGTGCGTACATTAAAACCAGCCGTTGACTTAGTCCCAGTAAAAATATTTACCAAACAAATCCACATATTTGGTGTACCATTCACTAGTACCAGCTCCGTAGCAATATTCATTTATGTTGTCTTAAGAACAACTTCCATATCTTCGTTTTTTTCAACTCTAGTCCCTTGTTAAGATATGGAAGCTTCAGCCTCTTTTAAAAGTTTTTAGGCATTATTTAAAGCAATAATTTATTATCCTCGATGGCTTAAGTCTTCCCTTGCACTACGAAGGACTCCCAAGTTTTTTTTTATGGTCACACATTTATCATTCCTACATTAACAGCAATTCTACTATAATCAAAAATTTTTGAGAAGAACCACAGAAAGCTAAGAAAAAAGATTTCTGGGAAGAATTTAATTTTGCACCGGCCATCAAGAAAAACATAGAATAAAAAATTCATCAAAATTATTTTCAATGCACTAATATTAAACTTACAAATATTTGTTTAAAAAACGCATTTTTAACATTAATAAATTTAAATATAAATAATTATTTAAGTTTTTATAGAAGTATTTTTATTTTTAAGTTCCCAAGACAACGTTAAAAAAAACTTCATGATTGGGGAACCCTACTTAACACTTTAACTTCATGCTACGTGCAGAGAGCAAACAATTTATACTTCCTTGTTTTGTTGAATTTTTTTTTTAACATAAACACTTCTTAGTTAATGAAGTGAATATTATTATGCATTTAAAGATTTATATACATTTTCGAACATATTCTATGAACAATAAAAAACTAAAATTTAGTTTGGCAGACTTTTCTCGAAAGCAATAAACAAGTAACATTTGTTGACAATATGTTTTATTGGATTTCTGTTGTCTTGGTATCTTTACAGGAAATTCAACAAAGAACGTTCGCTTTAAAATCAAATACGAAATTATTTAAAGATTTAAATATATTAGCAAAAGATGAAGCGTTTCGAAATGCCACCACAATATATCCGGTAACAACAACCGATGATTTTTACAGACTTCATGCTTATTTCTCAAAGGTTAGTTTATCATTTAAATTTAAATGCCCTGACATTGAAATGTGTTTTTGCTTTAGCAAAATAAAGCCAAAAAAATGTAACTTTTTTTTTAATTCTACTGTTTGTTAACTTTGCATTATCTTAGTATCATTTAGAAATTGTTCATCTTAAAAGTGGAGAACTGGAACAGAAATCATATCGTATTGCCAATGGTACCATATCAAATAATATATTAGAAATAAGATGGCCACTGGGAGTACCTTTGGCTAGCGCACCTGAGACGCGTCATGATATACTTATGTGGCATCTTATAAATCGCACTCACATATTTTTACCTAACGGTGAGAGTAATATTGAAATGTTGAGTACAATAGAAACTTTGGATCTAGAAAAAGTGCTCGAAATAACACTGGAATATGCAAAAACGAAATTTCCTACAATGGTAAACACTGCCATTCATAGTATTTATAGAAGATTTGATGCTACACGTGGAATGGATTATCAAATTCATTTAAATATGCGCGAAACAGGTCGACTATCGGCTCTGACACAAAAGCATAATCTTATAAAAAGTTTTCAAGTCGTAAAGCCTCTAGGACGTGTGGAAGTAGTGCCCTCGCCCTATGTAACCGAAAGTACTCGTATAGCAATACTGGTGCCTACATTTGAACATCAAATAGAAGATGCTTTGGATTTTATAGCACAATATGAAAAGATATGCATGCACAATCAAGATAACACATTTTTATTAATGGTACGTTAAAAATTCACCACAATTCTAAAACAAATTTTAATTAATTTTTCATTCCACAATAGATTTTTATGTATCGTTTTGATTCGTCTAGCAAAGGAGATACAGATCCTTTTAAATCATTAAAAACTCTTGCCTTGGATTTATCGGCAAAATATAAAATTGATGGCTCTCGAATTGCATGGGTTTCTATACGTTTGCCGTCCATATTAAGCGATCCTGTACCATCTGAAAATGTTATGCTAAATTCATTGTACGGCCATAATGAAATACTTAGTGTGGCTGTTGCTGATCTTGCCCTACCTAAAATTGGCTTAGAAAGTCTGGTCTTAATGGCTTCTACTTCAATATCATTTAAGCCCGACTTTCTGAATCGTGTATGCACTTTTAAAATATGCAGTATTTAGTAAATACATTAATTTATTAATAATTAATATTATTTTTTTAGGTTCGCATGAACACAATACAAGGTTTTCAAGTTTATTCTCCTGTGGGCTTCATGATGTATCCTTGTAAACTGGCTGGATTTTGTAAAGAATGTGAAGCATGTGATGTAAGTCAAAGTACTGGATATTTTGATAAATGGAATTATGATGTCATTTCATTTTATAGTCGAGATTATGTACAAGGTAAGCAAAATGGTGTAAGTTTTCGAAAATAACATTTAACAGACATAATTAATTAATAAGAATTTTATTTCAAAAACTTTTTCATTAAGGTGTTCCTTAATAGTCTTAATTATTTTAAAATAATTACAATGACAAGAAATTAAACTGGCATTTAATGTTACTGACTATTTTTAATTGTAATTGTTTTTACTAATTGTAATGACTGTTAAATTTCTAATTACCATTGAAAAAAAATATTTAAAAATATTTTATATAAATTCGCCAAGTTCGAGTTAGACTCACCCACGATGGGTAAAGTTCCTTGTAAAACTCACGTTATTATTGAAACGTCCTTTAATTTAACCCTTTCAGGACCATAAGCTTCTGGGGACTTTATCCCTTTATTATTTTGACATGAAATGAGCTTGTCAGAATACAACTAATGCAAAACCATTTAAAAATGTGAAAAAAAAATTTTTTTTCGTATACGAGTTTTGTTATGGGACACATGTGTCACTCTAGTACTTAAGGGAGCCAAAATGTCTTTTTTATTGTGCAATTATTATTATTATTATTATTTATTATTATTTCAATAAAAGTTACATTTTTAATGTTATACGCTTTTAATAAAAATTAATGTTTATTTTGCAATAACTTATGGTTAATAATAATGTTCTGCGAAACAATTACGGTTAGTTGTAAAACATAGATGCACATTGCATTTATTACAACAGTTAGTGCGATTTTTTACATTAACATTGCCCACTGAACACATCTCTTTCTCACGTTGGCTTTAAGCATAGAGTGCGAAGAAGCTGGTCTCTTGCTGACAGTGACTGGAATATTGGAAATTCTTCCTGACGTGAAGAAAAGCTAGCGATTAAATTTCTGGCCAACAATCGTGTAAAGTCAAGGGAGTTAGTTGAGTCGCTTCAACACGATTTTTTGCTTTACATTCGGTGTAAATAACGTAGGAATTGTTTACGCTTATATCAAGTAAGGCAGAAAATAAACGGAGGTAATATTTTATTTTCGATTTGCGGTCTAGTTCATAAAAGGACTTGCGCTGATCCATTAAATCTACTCCACCCATATTTTTGTTGTAATGCATAGTAGCTTTCAGGCATTTAACTTTATTTTTTCAGCACTACCAGCTAAGCGACGTCTGATGGTGTCTGTTTCCACAGGCGAAAGAAAATTTCTGAAAAGAGTCACAGCTCTGTTGTCCATTTACTTCACAAAGGATATGCCCTCAAAGCTTGATGTGTAAATGTATCCTCGCTTCATATTTTTATCTTATCTTCTTATCTTTTTGGGACACATATGTCCCCTGGTCGTGAAAGGGTTAAAGTTTAGTTTTTCTACTTGCTGCTATAGCGAGCACAATTTTACACACACTATGCAATTCAACTTGAAGAATATAACGTGACCCTTTAAAATAAGTATTAGTTGGTGCTGCTGTGAAATTTTTAAGAGTCTTTTTATTACGGTTCTAAAGACAGAGGGTAAAAGGATAGATATCGTAGAAAAAATAATAGGGTTTCGTTGTAAACCCTTAGTTACGGAACCCTTAAAATGTTCTGATATACTTTAAGGTGTGTGGACAAATTCTAAGGATATGTCGTTTGTTAAAACATTTAATCAAAACAATAATTTAATTTTAAACCGACTTTAGAAAAAAAGGAGGTTATCAATTCGTCTGAATGGTCCTTTATATGTTTGTGCCCGCAGAAATCAGTCCGATTTTGAAAAATTTTCCTTTATTCGAAAGCTGATACTTACTGATTGGTCCGCTTTAAAAGAGCACATAATCTTAAAAATAAAAAGGTGTATACATACAACATATGTACATGTAGTACAAAAATAAATCTTAAAGTTAAAGGGTGTCCCATAGGTGACGTAAATTGTTCTATATGGGCCCAACTTTTGAACCGTTATAAAAAAAACGCTGGAAAACTATACAAAATGTAGATTACTATGATCGTTATATTAACAAGTAGGATTATTCAAAATTATAAATTAGAGGGTGCCCCAATAGTTCATTTAATGGGTATGGCCATATTTTTGAACTGTTGTAGACAAGCTGTTGAAATATACAAAGAACCTGCGTTGCTTGGTCCGCTGTAACAACAAGTATAAAATTTGTATTTAAAAATTAAAGGGTGTTGCATGAGTTAATGTAATTAAATTTTTATGGTAAAACTGTTGAACTATTATAGATAGACGGGCGAAATTTAGAAAGAGCCTAATTGCCAAGTCTATTAAAACAGCAGGTATAAAATTTGGATATGGGAATTAAAGGGTGCCCCTACTGTTAATGTAATTTAATGTATGTGGCCGTACTTTTGAAACGCTATAGATAGACAGATGAAATTTGTTATAGTCGGGTTTTTTTGCAAGAAATATTTTAACAAAACATCAATGAAACCTTTACATTAAAAGGGATTATCGTTATTTTCAATAATTGAAATTGACAATTAATTAGTCTATTTAATGGAATACTCGAAATTGAGGATTCTTCTTTACTGTTAGCTTTCAAGCCTGCAAGGTTTATAGTTTTTCAGATTATTTTTAAAGTTTTTTTTTTGCACAGCACGAAGTAAATTTTTTTAAAACTTAGGCCAACCAATAATAAGATTTTGTTTGATTTTTTATTTGGAGACAACTTGTACGAAATTTTGCTTTTTTTTTTTTTATAATGAAAACAAACATTAATTCCTTTTCTTTTTTTTCAATACCAACCAGCTCGTAAGCTTGTTGAAGCATCTTTGCCAATAACACGCACCGACCTCGATATTGAACAATTGCTTGCACGTGCTAATAAAACAATAAACAATATTTTGGATATGTTTATATCATCACAGCTGCCGGTACACATGTTGCGTGGTGTAGAACCAAATCTGCGTTATGGCCAGGCCATAAAAAATTTCATTGATAAATATTATGAAAACAATGATGATAACAACGACAACAATTATAATAACATACCCAAATGTATACTAAATAATATAAATAAAAATGAAGATGAAAGAAACGCAAAGAGGGACACTCTTGAACAGCAACATAAGTGCATACATTTGGCGTCGAGAAAACAAATTGGTGATTCAATAATACGTTATGAAGATAAAAGTATTATACACAAATGAAAATAAAAATAAGTACATCCATAAGTGCATCAACCTCTTCAGTGATTCTCTTAAAGATTTCTATCTAATAACTACTCTAAGCTTAATGTACATAGTTACTTGAGTTTTATTATTTAATTTTTAAATTATTATTTTCTTCTTTTCTTCCTTTTGACAAGACGAGTTAAAATATAGTGATGGTAAGACCAGCTGAATATTTAATTCGCGTTTTGTTTGAAAATGCATAGAAACAAATTATTCATTTTTATATATAAAACTTCATACATTTTTATATATGGAACCTAGATAAGATATTTGTCTGTTAAAAATTATAATTTGTTTAATCAAACCAAAATAACCTTAGCTTAATGTAAAAAGCGAATTCACAAAACCCCTTGTATCCGTGTATACTGTGTATTGTTCAATTAAAATACAATAGTGTATGCTTGTGTTGGAAATTTTCATACAAAATTTCAATACACCAATACACTTTTATTTTGCATGTTTTTGAAAAGTTGAATTGGTAATCGTGTTATCAACTACATGTGAATTCCATATCACATTGAGAAGAAGAAAATAAACAAAAGACATTTGTATTGTTGATGTTAACAAATTTGTTAACAAAAAAAAAAAAGAATAAATGGATAGATAGAATATCAAAAGTATACTTTTCGCATAAAAAATATAAAATTTTGCTTTTTTCAGTTTTATTGTCCATTTTACTTCCTGAAAACCTTCTTCTGAATACTTATTTTCTTCTTATTATTTGCTTTTTGACGTTTAATATACAAAATAATTTGATACAATAATACACTGCGTGTTCGCAAGCATATAAACAGAAAGTGTATTCAATACAAAATACACCATACAAGATTTTGTGAATTAAGCAACTATACTAGACGAACGTACATGCAATGTTAAATGCTCTTATTAAGGCTGTTCTATCTTTTTAATGTATGAACTCGCCTTGTCCTTAAATCTGTTATATTAGTACAGCAGTAGTTAGGAAATTTTTTAATTAACATTTTATATTCTATCAAATTCTGTTAAATTTGTATATAATATTTTGTGTATTTAGAAGTATTAATTTTTAATCATATAAAATTAATAGGAATTATATATAAATTTTCTTAAATGTAACAAACAAGAAAGTATTTAAAATTTGTATTTTATATATTTGTATCAATTGATATGTACATATTATATGGACACACACAGAAAACTAAATTTTACCAAACCAAACAGTCTGTTAATATAAAAAAATGTGTAAAATATTGAAAGAAAAAGAGCGTAATGTTATTTGGTTTAAGTGATAAAACTGTTACATGTTATTATATGAAAAAACTTAAATATGATAATAAAAATAATCCAATTTTTTAAATATAATAAAACTAGGAATGTAACGCCGATTCGATACCGATACTCAAAAATAAATATCGCCGTTACCGATAACGATACGCATATTGAAATTGAGCTAAAGTAAAAATTAACAAAACTCAAGTAAAGTAATTCTTCTATTATACAAAATAACAGTGTTTTTTAATGAGCCACTCAAATCATCAAAATTTTCAATACATTTCAGTTTCTAAAATTTAAATTCTTAAACTAAAAAGCGGTTCCAATATTTAAGATTTTACAAAATAAACGAAGGCATTCAGTTTAGATTGGCTCAAGATTTAAAATTGATATATAGATTTAAATACCACAACAAATTGAATTTGAGATCATGTTAAAATTAAAATTATAAAAACAACCTTGCAAAAGATTAATATTTAAAATTGATATTAATAAGATTTTTGTTTAAAAAACAAAGTGTTCTCAAATTTTGCGGAGATAAGACGATTTCTCAAATCCCTTTGAAGCAGACCGGTAACGGAATAGTCTATCAGATAGGACAGAACTCATTTGAATTTTATGTTCTGCTTTTAATATGTTATTTCTCATAGTTGTCATGCAAAAAGTTGAGTTGAAAATTGGATATTTTGTTCAAAAAACTCTAAAGAAAAATATTAAAAGTATCGGCGTAGCGACAGTAAAATATCGCCGATATCGATATATCGGAAACCAGAAGTATCGCCGATATATCGGTATCGGTTGCATTCCTAGTTTAAACTCTACACTTTTTAAAAACGTTGTAAAAATTGAAAAAAAAATCAAAAACACAATTTTTAGTTCTTTGATTTATAAAAAAATGTCTGAGTGACAATATTTGTTTAAATAGTTAAAAAATGTTTCTATATTTTATATAAAAACACTTTGCTTTAAATCTTATTTTCTGTTCAAGGTTTCCAACGTCCAGTAATGGAGATTCTCCGTGATTGTAGAAAATTTTATGCTAATAATCCACGTTATTTATAATAAAAATGTAATGTATTACTTGGGAGGAAAATTAAACTCCCTAGAAAAAGGGGTTTGTAGTTTTTCAAACCTTCCATTTTTTTTTTTTTTTTGAAATCCAAGCGAACAGAAACCGTAAAAAGTGTGATTTTCATATCTAAAAAACTTACAAACACATAATTTTAAAATTAATTCTAACAGAAGTTTAGTCAGGATTGCAATTCACATTGGAGGTATTATTTTAATCGATAAAATTTTATGTATTTAACTTGCTTAAGGCCAGGATTGACTACCATACTCTGTCATACGATCTGTCAAAAATTGCATGTGTATGATAGTGTGGATTAAAAGTGTGTGTATGTGACAGACTTTTTGACAGATCTGTACGATTTAATAATATTTTTAAATATTTCATAAAATGTATTTTCTATGCGATCAGAGATAATTTTTTTTTTGGAAGATGAAGAGAAAAAAAAACAACAAAATATAAACCATCTGTTTTTTGCATCTTTAATGTGGCATCTACGCCGCCATTTTAAAACGATTTTTAAAGTATGACATTCTGATTCTGTCAGATTTTTGTGTGATTAAATAGTACGATTGTGTATGATAGTGAATCCTGGCTTTGAAAGATATAAAGCTTTATTAATTCTGCTGTACAACTGGCAACACTGCCGAAATTTTTCTAGATTAATTGACATTTCCATTGGCTTAAGCCTTAGCCAACACGTTGAGGAAACATATTTTCTTAGCGAACTATATATTGCTTTTTAAGAATTACGGTTTCTATCAGAAATAGAAAAATATTGACTGTTTCTTACTGTTCCTCTTAAATTATATTATAAAACTAGCAGTGCTTACGACTTCGTCGAAAACTGTAGTTTTAAACAGTTGTTGTAGAATTCTGTAAATAGTGTTAAAAATTTTCCACCAACAAAAATAAAACGTACTGAAATGTTCTTTTACTATTATACCGGTAAAATTGGGTGCTTTTACATTTGTATCTCTAGTTTCTCTACGAAATGGCATATTTTTATGAAAAAAAAAGTATTTTATATTTGAACAAATGTTCTAAGGCACCTCCTCATAAAAATTTTATTCAATTTTATTTAGGAGTTTTTTGTTTACGTGATGCGAACACAGACGGAAAGATAAGACAGACAGACAAAAATTCTACTTACATCAAAACTAAAAAAAAAAAATATTTCAGGTACAGAAATTACCCCGTTACTGTTTTATTATATGTATAGATGTTCCTGCAGGATTATTCGTAGGAAGTGGGAAAACGGCCTTTTCTTCTATTGCCCTACGGCTGCAAATACACTATAACGCCCTTTACTTTCTTATATTTTAATGATTCTAAAAATCTTATTTTATACATTTCTTTTTTTGATATTTTTTTTTAATTTCTGATTTTTTTTAAAGCAACTGATAATTAACCTATGAAGTGCCTTATCCTACAGCAAATAAATAAATGGAGCGAACATAATGAGAAAATTATAATAAAAATATAAATAGGAAAATTTAAAATTTTTCTTCATCATTTTAAAACAACAGAGTAAATATTCAAGCTAAAGTGGCTTTTATATAAATAAGTAAAAAAAAATAATTTTTTTAAACTAAAACACATGTCTTCTCGAAAATTCTTAACAGAGTTAAGCTCTTAGTTAATAGAAAACCAGTTCCTCTTCTACATATCAAAAGAAAAAACAAAATTTTAAAGTAAAAAAAAAAAAAAAAAATGTTAAATAACCAACGAATTTTTAATGCTCAATTTATGTAAAAATGTAAATAAATTTATACTTCTTTAAAACATAAAGCACAAAGCTTCATTTGCTAAATTCTTGCTTGTAAATAAAAATTATTCCTATAGACTATAATTAAAATCGTTTTTCTAAGTCCTTTATTGCTATTGTTAATTAAAATTTAATTTTATTTGTATTACAACTTTGTCTGTGTTGAAAAAGAATTCCATTTTTAGTTTTGATTTTATTTTTAACTTATGACTGCCTTAGATGTTACTACTACCTCTCTTTTCATTTTTAATTCGTATCTAATTTTTTTTAAGTCATATTATTCTTAAGTTTATTATTTAATTTAATATTTCCTAAATTAAAATATATAAGTTTACATCAGCTTGTAAAATTGCCAAAGGTTTACTAACTACTACTTTTTAATAGGACAAGTTTACTAAATTTATAAAATATAAAAATATTCGCAAAGAGAAACAACAGGCTGCAAAGGTTTGAGTTGTAAACCTAGCCTAAGTCAATTCTCCGAAACCTAAGTCAGAATAATTTGTTACTTTGCAACCGTAGGCAACAATCTTTCGAATAGATTATTGTATTGATAGCAAAATAATTATGCCATTAACTTGCTGATATAATTGTTAACGTTTCTAGAACGAAATAGTTCACTTTTTTTTGCAAATACATTAAATTTAAAATTTAGAAAAATCAGGAAATTTATATTTATATTAAATATCTATTAAAGTGTATGTATGTGCATTATTTATTAATTTTTTTGAAATTTATTTCAAATCACCTTTCATGTAATTAAGAACTTAAGAAAATAAAAGATTTTATTTAAAACAGCAAATATTTTTCATTATTGAATGTAAGATTTTAAGCACAATTTTACTTCTTTTTAGCAAAATGTAATTATTCCAAAAACACATTATTGTAATTACCGAAATAATATACAAAATACGATCAACAACCAAAATTTTGACGGTAAAAATATTATTTACAATTAGATTTTACGTAGTTTTTGTATATATTTTTTCCGGCAGTATATATGGCAATAATTGTCAGTCAATTTTTGTTACCAATTGAGCCGTTTAATTTGAAAGTGGCATAAGTCACTTTTTCAAAAAAATAAAAGAAAGAAATTTAAATGTTAAGAGCTGTACGTTTTTATGTTGACCTAAGTTTTTATTGGGGAATAAATATCCCGAGATAATAGTGCAAGAAAGTCTTCTCGAGATTTAACCTCAATAATTTTAAAACCTTTAAAACACACTCCTTTAAATATGTATATCAGCTTAAAAGCAAAGTGACTTATGCCACTGTCAAAATTAACGTCTCAATTATTGCGAACATAAAACGTCAAATTTCGGTTGTCATTTGTGTTTTGATTTAAAAGCGTCTTAAAAATAATTCAGTTATCATTTGTATTAGATCTACATATTGTTCTTGTACCAATAATATTCTATTAAACTTTATTTTTAAAGAAATATAGTAATCAGAATTCTAAAAAATTGTTTTGTTTACAATGTTGTTCTTTACCTACAGCCTTCACGCTCGATTATTTTGAAATTATGAGTTCCTAATGAACAATTTTGTACCATTATTCTGCCGACTTTACGGAGTTAAAGGTTCAAAAAATAATGTTATAAAAAACAAATTTCATCAGTCATGAGGACATCATTTTGTTTACCATTTAAAATAGTTGCTGTTGTTCTGTCTTCAACTGTTTGACTGTAAGGGGAAAATTATGTCAGCTATGGAGCCACACTAATATTTTTAATTACTTTCTGTTATTGGGAGCTAAAGATACACCAAGTTTGTTATAAGGGTACGCGTTAGGGTAGAATAAACCTGTAAAAATAATGCAACCAATCTATAAGCATAACTTTTTTCAAAATCGATTCAGAAATAACTGAGCTCTGCGGGCACAAATATCTTAAAAAAGAAATCAGACAAATTGATAACCTTTGCAGTCAGTTAGAAAAATTAGACTTTTGTTGACCACTGTATATTTAAATTTTTGCTTTTTTACTCATCTGTAGACAAGACAAGCCAAATGTATTTGTTGAATTCCCTGTGTGAACAAGCATATGTTTCCCAAGGTTGCCATTTTACAAAAGTTAATTGAAAAAGTTGAATTTTAAGTTTGTGTTTATAACAAAATATATAAGAAAATAATAAATAAGTCAATATTAAAAATCAAATATAGGTTTTTGCTCTTAAATGTTTTTTTTTTTAATTAAATTTTATTCCAAACAAATTAAACTATTTTCAACTCAAATTTAACTTTTTCATTTTTCCAGCAGTTGCGCACTAGTTCTCGTTTTACGACAGTTTGTATTGTTGGTCGTTGAACATCTGGCTTCAAAATGCTGATTTCTTTTCTTAAAAAAGCAATAAGGCAGTCCGATGTTTTTAACAGCCCGAATATTAGTAAAAAAAAAGCAGTAATTCAACGTTTTTCAAATCTAAAAATTAAATTTTGATTTTTACCATAACCATTTATGGTAGACAATTGAATTTAGGTATTAACTGTTTGCTTTTTTTTTATTTTGTCCTTTTTTTTATGTTCGCTGCATTGTGTTGGCGAGTTTTAATGGATATTTTCATTATGCTGCTTCCTTAACAAACGGCAAAACAAATACGAGTTGCTAATGGCTATGGCACCACTATTCGCTGGGAGCAAATATGATTATGGTTATGGCCATGGTTACGGCTATGGCTTTATGGTATGGCACGTCTAATTTAACCTTAAACAGCACCACTTCTAATTTAACACAAAAAATTTTTTACACATGCCGTGTGAAAAAAATTTTTATTCCTAGGACAAGGGCAGCACCCGTCGCCAGGGTATGTAGAGGTGTGAAACTAGGTGATAAGGACTTTTGAAGACTTACGAGTATCACTGAAACCCTTAGCCAGCAGGGTAAGCGGTCCATGTACCGGGTATTGCTAAAGCTTTTCGGAAGTAAAGTAATGGCTGTAATTTTAACCTAGATTGCGAAGGGGGCGCCGCCAATGGCTGAATGTGACTTAAGATAGCTCTTCAGCAAGGATTCCTAACAACCATGTGCATAAAATTGCTAATTGGGATGTTGCTAATGCGCCCCAAATAAGAAGTCACTTTCTAAATCTTATAAAACTGAAGTCAATTTGGTGTGAGTAAAATACAGATCAGATATTATTTTTCGTTATTTGGCAATTTCGTTACTCTTTATCTCTTTCAAAACGTGCTCCGTATTACGTTATCGGCAAGTTAATAAATTAAAATTAATAAAATTTATTACTGTGTTTTATCTCTAATTATATTTAATCATATGGCAACACTAACGAAAGCTGATAATTTTTTTTTTATTTATTTACTTTCAACAGTTGTTATCGTGGTAAAATAATGTACATTAATATAATTGTATTTTAAATAAGAATATGTTTTTAAAATGTCTGGCAAACGTTGCCTATTGTTGCACTCGTCCTCGCGTGTTTTTGGTCATGGTTATTTGGAACATGCAAAGGAAGAAATAATTAATTTTTTTAACAAGTAAGTGATAGTGTAAATGGTCAAAGAAGAATTACAATTTTTTTATTTTTAATTGTAGAAAAAATGTAAAAAACATACTTTTTGTGCCTTATGCCTTGCCCGACCACGATGCTTACACAAAGTTAATTAGTGAGACGTTAACACCATGGGGTTATACAGTAGAGGGTATCCATACTAAAAGTAATCCAGTTGAGGCTGTATCATCTGCTCAATGTATTTTTGTGGGCGGCGGCAATACCTTTGTGTTATTGAAAGCATTATATGAATTAAATTTGGTAGAAGCGATAAGAGAGCACACTTTAAAGAAAGGCATTCCATATATGGGCAGTAGTGCGGGTACTAACGTTGCTACACGTTCAATAAATACCACTAACGATATGCCTATGGCCTATCCGCCTACATTTGAAGCTTTAAATTTGGTTCCATTTAATATAAATCCCCATTATTTGGAAACAGAACCAAATAGTAAACATAAAGGTGAAACTAGAGATGAACGTTTGCAGGAATTTCTACTTTATCATCAAAGACCTGTGTTGGGTTTACGTGAAGGTACTGCAGTTTTAGTAGAAGATGATAAAGCCACCTTAATTGGTGACAGAATGGCAAAGCTGTTCAGACCGTAAGTTGTATTTATCACAAATAAATTAAGCCTTCTGTTATTAAATTGATTTAAGGCTACAACAAAAACTTAAACTTGCTATATTTATATATGTATATTTTTGTTTGTTTCAGGAAACTGGAGCCTATAGAATTTAAACCGAATTCAGATTTAAGTTTTTTATTACAAGATGTATAATTTGTTTGATTATTTAAACAAAAATGTATTAAAGATATATTGACTTTTTTATAAAAAAAAAAAAATAAAAATTATCTTATGAATTACGTTTTATGTAAATCAGCATTAAAAGATAAATACTTATCAAATACATAATCGCCCAAATCACATTTTGTACGTTCAATTTGAGTTATAATATCGGCCAGCTCTTTCATGGCATCAACTTGTTCTTGAAGAAATTTATCCTCAATAAAAGATGTCATATTTGGGTCATTTTCCTTTGAGGCTATAGCATGAGCTTCCAATAGAGCCTACAGAAATTTAAACATAGTTCTTATTTGGAAGACAACCCATTGGATACAATGTTTTTACTGATTGTTTGATACCCAGCCAACCATTAACTGAGCAGTCCAAAAAACTCATTCTTAAAGAACCGCCTAAGGAGCTTTTTCTGAGCATGTCTTAAAGTGGCTCACGCCATGACTTTTATAAGACACTCGGAGTTATAAATAAAAGAGCTCTTTAGAAACAAAAAAGCTATCAAAAAAAGGATTTTCTAATATAATTTAAAATCTCTTTAGAATGAACTCTGTATTTCCATTTGAAAGAAAACACTTTCGAAACACGAAGGTATAACCCATAGAAAGTGGAATGATTTTCTTTTCGAATCGAAATACAGAATAGTTCCCCTTTTTAGTACAAAAAACCCTTACTTCTGAAGGTTTTCAGATGGCAAATGTTTGTTTTTAGTATTCTTTATAATGGAAATAGCTCCGAAAAATGAGTTAACGTACGGTCAGACTAGTCAAATATTTATCAAAAAAGACGTAACAATTAAACTATGGAACAAAATTCCTCTCCTTTTCAAATACTTAATAAAAAATTTAAGATCCTACTTAACATAAAAGGTAAGATGTATTTAAAACCTTCATACGTAATGATACGAGTCAGGAAAGATTGATTAAACATTTGTAATACTAGTGGTTACGCTTTTTCGGTAAAATATTTAACAAATCAGACCTCACCTTTAGTAAAGCTTCCTTTCTTAATCATATGGTTGCTGGGTATGTACGTACATACATATGTATGTATGTATGTAACGTTTAAGCCCTGGCGAGCACCTTGTATTGTTTTGCCATGGCATTAACATAATTGACAAAATTATTGTTTAGTAATTTGATGTTGGAATTATTAAAAACTTACTCACCTTATTTACTTCCTTTTCCATATTAAATGCTTCGATCATGGCATCTTTAATTGTGGCAATAACTGCTTTTGGTGCTTCCAAAGCTTCCAGTTTTATAGAACCACCCCTTTTATTCATATATTCCATAAGCAATGTAGCATGCTGACGTTCTTCATTGCTGGCAGCAATGAAAAACTTAAAAGCTCCTGGCATAGCTACATCACTGCGACTGAAATGGAATGCCTACAAATACAAAATCTTGTGTAATATTTTTTTAAATTAAATTTTATAAACTAATGAGTCAAATGCTACCATTGCCAAATAGTCATGACTTGCTTGCAGTTCAACTCTAATTTGTTTATTTATCGCTTTTTCACATTCCTTTGAAAATTTTTGCCCAACTAATTGACAAAAAACTCGTTTGAAATTAAGCTGAGCCAGAGATTTCATATTAAAAAGCCTTTTCAAATATAATATTTCAAAATTTGTAGTTTTCAAAACTGAATAACAAAATATATAGTTGTCAATCAATGATACATAACAATTTTATCATGGTATGGACATTCCTGCAAATCACAATGGCAAAATTTTTGCCGAATTTAAATCTCATGTTTTTCTTATTTCCAATCTTAAAACAATAGAAAATTTTAATTAAATAAATTAAACCATACTGTCTATTTAATTATAAAATTAAAGAAAAAATTGGTTTTACTTTGTCTATTGGTTTTACAAATTGCTTGATATCCAAAAAAAAAAAAAAAAAAATAAACGCATGAACTGAAATGTTTAGTTTTTTTAGCAACTACAGTTCCAGAGATAGAGGCCTGTGAAAGACAGACAAACGACCTGACTGAGATTATAGCATATACTTATAGCGGATACTTAAAATCAGTTTTGTTGAAGGGTATAAGATTTAGTCTCAGTCCAGCAATAAACAATGAATTCGCTTTGCTTACACCTTGCTAAATATGCGTTGGCTAACATTAATACCTGTTAAAATTTCGTCGTTTATCTAACAAATCGTAACCAAACGCAAGAACTGAAAGTTATGTAAAAAATTTTGACGATTTATAGTATTGAATTCGTTTTTACACTTGTTTTCTAAGTGACAATGGAGCTGAGGTTACATTTATATAGACCTGAGAGAAGACTGTTACTGGACAACAGAAGCCGGCAGGGTAACGCTATAGAAAGTTTATCCATAAATTGAAACTATACAACAATACTTTTTCTGGTTTAATAACAAGTATAAATTAAAATTGAAAATTAAATGGTATTACAATAGTTGATGTAATTTGATGTATATGGCCAAACTGTTGGAACAGACTTAGACAAACGGTTAAAATTCTTAAGCAAGAATTACATATGTATATACAAAATAAGAGCGGCAATTTAAGTTTTTAAGGCATTTGTTCTTGTATGAAACTGCCTTTTATTTTTGTGATTTTTATATTGTCACTTTCAATAAGCAAAACAAATAAATACGTTACTTATTAATTTGTGACTTCGGATACTTAAAAGCATACCAATTCTGATATAGTTTTAGAAAAAAAAAAAAACAAATCACAAGAGTAATTTAAATACACTATATTATTTCCAATTACGTGATTTTTAGATTTTTTCTAACATATTGTCTCAATTCCAATACGAAAATATTTTAAGATGCTGCGACTATTAAACATTTTGAATGTCTTTTATTGAGAACAAAAATAAATTGTGTAAACTTTTTAGCATGAGCGAAGTTAGCGTATACATTATTTTAAAATTTTATTCCTAAAATATACTAAATTTTAACTAATATTTCTATGAACGTTATAAATTAATTAAAAATTATTAAAGCAAAAAATATATTACACAAGTTATTTTCTTTTTTTGCACTTACATTACACAAAAAGTTTTTACGACACTTTAAAATTTAACCAAATGAGATCACTTGTATAAAAATAAATAAAATAAATATAGAAATAATTTTAAATTAGATCACTTGGTGACAACTGGGATTCTCCTTCAGCTAAATATATGCGCATGGCCTTAAAAAGTAAAGCTATACCCAAATATTTCTTTTCTTTCATAGTCCAAGTTTTGGAGGGGCCATAGTAATCACCACGTTTACAATTAGTTAAATGTTGCAAACCTAATGCATCGATAATGGCAGCTTCACGTGTGTAGGCATCAATTGGCAGTATGTTGTGAAAAACATGAAGACACACAACACCATTTCCATTACCCCAAATACTTAAAATACGATCAAGCTTCTTACTATCCGATGACTTTTGCGGTGGAGACTTAAAAATGTCAACATTTAAAGGTTGTTTTTTAACTGAGAAGTAATTATAGCAAATTGTGGTTATTAAATATTAAAAATAAATTATAGTTACATCCAACTTACTTGATATCTTTTTGCCTTGTTGATCAGTCTTTTCAAGCAGCTCTTTATTGTGTAGACGTAAATGTTTTTTCATTGCATCGTACAAATGAGAATATGGCCGTATGGTTTTACCCTTGCCCACATAGAAAATGGATTGTAAAAACCTCTGCCAAACCTCAAACTCTTTAAGAAACTGAAAATAAAAAAAATCACTGTGTTAAACGGGCGCTGATGTTTTCAAAAATCCTTTTACATACCACACTTTCTCCTGGTAAATTGCACGATATCCGAGGATCAATTAGCATATAAATGAAACTTTGCTTTAGATGTCCTTCACGCATTTGTTTTTTGTTAATATTACTTTCAAAATATTCCACTGATCGCGTTTCATATTTCATGTAGTCTTTATTAATAAGTTGAAAATTTTCTTCAGACTTAATTGTTCTCTGTAGTTCAACGGAAAATTCTGTAAATAAGATTATTAATAACGGATTAAGTTATTTAGACTTGACTTATTACTACTTTTTTTGTTTTTGATTTGTTGCTTTAATTTTGAAAAACATCTTAATGGTAATGAATTTTGAAAAGTTTTCTTAAAAAAATTTAGAAAAAACATTAAAGAAAAAACAATTTGAATATTTCAATTCAGAGTACAAAATAAAAATAAAATAATTGTGTCATTGCGTACTCCAAGGGAAGAATTAGTAATTTACTAACTGTATGATGAAGACAAAAGTAAAATAGTGAAAAAACGCAAACTTGTTTGTATATAAAAATAAATCTTAAACAATTTTTCAAGGCCATTAATGAAACAAGTCTCTTCTTCTTCTACAATTAAACTGTTTTTTTTTTTTATTTTATATTTATTTGGAATAATATTTCCATTTAAACTTACTTCAATCTTAAATTATTATTTTTTTAATTGTGATAAATTTTAAAGAGAGCAGTAAAGTTAGGCTACCTCAAGAGTTAAATCGGGCGACCGGTGAAAATAATTAAAGCGATTTTTTTCAACGATAAAAAAAAATAACAATGAACCATTAGGTTTTTTAGTGGAAGTGTTTAGACCTGTAGCACAACTAATAAAAAATTTTTTTCTAGAAAGAAACTTCTGACAAAATCACTGAAATCGAAATTTATTATTTGACTTTTGTAGCAACTTCATTTATAATTTTCAACTGGTTAAAGACGGGATTGCTTCAAAACAAATTGAAAGTTAAAAAAGTTGAATATAAAATAAAATTAAAAAGAAAAAATATTATCTATGTAAAAGTTGAAA
The DNA here is from genome assembly GCA_937654795.1 of Cistogaster globosa. Taxonomy (NCBI): domain Eukaryota; kingdom Metazoa; phylum Arthropoda; class Insecta; order Diptera; family Tachinidae; genus Cistogaster; species Cistogaster globosa. Next base: position 92,915,423 of record OW569406.1, on the reverse strand, counting down.
AAGATTTGACCATAAAATTTTATTTAAATATAAATTTATGTTTATCAAAAACTTAATTTTCATTTCCATAAAAATGTCAACAGTAATCGATAAATCTTACAGCATCAGAACAAAATTTTGACAACCAATTGAAGAAAGCAAGAAATTTTTCCTAGTGTCATTGAAAACTTTTTATAAAGTGGATTTTTTTAACAAACCAAATATTCAAAAAGTTTGCTTTGAAATTTTATCACAAGTCAATCAAAAATTTTTTATTACGAATACTTTTTATTTTGTAAAAACTTTAAACGATCATTTTACAAAAATTTTAAATTAAAAAGTTAGAAAATATCATGTCAATAGAATTGAAGGGAAAAGATATCTTACATGCTCTTCATGAGTTACAAGATCCTGCAGACTTATCTGAAATAGTGGATCACCTAGCTGTCACTCGCAAAGGTAGCAAGCTGAAATTATTGGAAGTAGCTAAAAGTATTTTGGAAGCTGGTGTACGTTTCGGTTATATTGGGGAGGAGAATAATAAATATCATGCTGAATACATAAATGAAATCGATGATCAGAATCGAAACGAAACTGATTCTAAGGATACAGATAGGAAAAAAGTTTCTAAGCGTCATGAGGTGAAAAGTGTAATGAGTGTCAATGAACTGGATACTTCCAGTGACAGTGCAGTAGTTCCGAAAAGAAAGAAAACTAGTAGAAAATTTGATCGGAACCCAGCAGTTTCAAGTGATGAAGAAGAGGATGGCGAACTTCATGATCCTGATGATCACTTCCTATCAAGATTTAAATGGAAACGAACGCGTAGTCGCAGTAATAGTAAACGCCGTACTAGCCGGCGTCGAAAAAGATAACTTGTATATTGTGTGTAAATGTAAAATATGTAGTATGTGTTTTTTCCAGGTGTTAAATAAAATGTAAATTAAAGAGTGCTTAAAATTGTTTTAACTTTGACCTTTCAGACTTCGTTAAATTAGTTATAATTGACGACGAGTGCGTCTAAAAGCAGATAAATACACCTTTGACTTAACCGTAATGTCTGCTAAATATTCAGCGTGTCCTAAAAAAATCTTTCGACACCTTTTTTTATATCATATGCTAAAAGTTTAACCAAATTAGTTTTTTTAAGACGTACGGTTTCTTCTTACATTATTAAATTTATGCGTATGGAGTATGTACGAATAAAGCACAAAGATATCCATAAGATCCTGTTCTGTAAACCGAATTTGCGTAGCGTTTTCGATTTGATATCGAATTATCGTTTTGTCTGCAAAAAGAAAACCCTTTAACTCTTCGAAACCGAGCAATTAATTATCAGTGAAAAATATAATCAAGACAAACATTTTGGATTGAGGTTCACAGTTTTAAAAATTACGTTATTAAAAATCCTTTTATTAAGTTGTCTTCATTTGCTATAAATTTATACACACACAATTCATAAGCCATACAAATTAGAATGATTTTTTTTTTGAGTCGAAATGTGTAGTAGTTCCAGAAATGAGAAAATATTATTTAAAACAGTCAATACATATTGAATATGGCCTACGATCAAAAATCTCTTGTGAAAATTAATTATGATATTTTTATTATGATATTTGAAAATCACATGATTTCAAATCACAAACCGTTTTAAAATCACGCGAACGATTGAGAGCTTTGCTAAAAATCATGGGAATTTAAGTTTTTTGGTGAGATTGTAGTTGCTCGAAAACACGAGAAAACAGCTAATTTTTAAGATTATTATTTTGTTTGTTTATATTTTAATAGAAATTAGAGCAAGTCAAAGTACGTGGAGCTTAAAGAAATTTAAAAATGTTTATTTGTTCATCATATACCCATTTAGCATTTTGGTTTTAATTATTGATCATATCGAGTCTTTTTTTACTTTTCTACGCGATTAAAATAATTATTTATCGGCTCGTTTTTGAGTCGAAAATGATTGTTTCGTCGGTAGTATATGATAACCTAGCCATGACTCTTCTGAACGAGTCCCTTATGACTCGCGTTTTTTACTTATTTTCTATCATCAAATACGAAACTTTTTCGGGCCTTTTTTGGTCATATAATTAGCCGTATGAGAGTCTTTTTCGACTCATAAGCTTATCTTATTTTTTATTTTAAACTAGCAGTGCCCACGATCGTCAGCGTGGCATTTCTAATATTCTTAAAATTCAAATTTAAAAAATGTAGTTTAAATATAAATTGTAGAATTCCTTCTACAAAAGAAAAATGTGTTAACAACCAGTAAAAATGGATACTTTCACATTTGTATCTCTATTTCTTCTACGAAATGGAATGTTTTTACGAATAATAAAAATAAAGTATTTGAATCATTTTTGATTCGATAGGCTGCGTTAAACATAACTAAAATAATGCTAGAACAGATGCATTTCGAGCATTTCTTTTCTGTACTTTTTGCTTTTTAAAACAAGTCGCTCTCTTTGCGTTTGTCTGAATTATATTTGAGTCTCATTTTTAACTTGTGGGTTTATTTATCAGTTGGAAGTTATCATGGGTAGTCTTAAATGACTCACTTTGGTGATTTTTGTTTAAACAATCTTTCAAATGCTAACTGGGATATATACTTCTTTTTTGTTAGTGGAGCTTATTGAAGCGCTTAAAATTTGGTTTCAAATAAAAATTCCAAAATTATAATAATATGAAAATAAAACAAAATTTAAAAGATGTTTTTTATAATAAAATTTGTTTAGAAAAAACAAACCAAGCAGAATAGTAAGGGGAAAAATTATATTCACATTTATTTTTGCTAAATAAAACAAAATAGTTTAAACATTTTTTTAATTGGTGGTCATTTAATTAAGCGTTTAAAATCACGTGGTATATTCTGCGTGTGATTTAAAATGCAGAACAGGCCTGTATATTTGGTGTGTGTGCGAAAATTAATTTAAGTTTAAATTGGGGTGCATTACATGCAAATGTGTTAAGGTAGTAAAGAGTTCCTAGTAGAAGTTTTTTAAGCGTTAAAAAACAAATATTAAGGTTTTTATTTATTTTGATTCAACAAATATTGTATTTTTTTTAATCTATGCATCGACATGTTTACAAAATTAATTTAGCGAATTTTGATTTTAGGTATTTGTCGACGTTCACAACATTATAAAACCTATTTCACAGATAGAGAGAGATAAACTTATACTTCTGTGAAATATTCTCACAAAATGATAATCACTTACTTAATAAATCCTATACTAATAAATTAAAAATACAACTCAGAAATTAAAAAAAGTAAATTAATTAAAAAAGCACTTACTAAGTTCATTCCTTTTTTGGCCTTCGAGTTGACCCTTAATATTTATTTTCCGTTTGCACTTAATCAGCTTTTTAATGTACAACTTTTTTGTAGTTTTAGTTATGGGTCCAGGTGGTTCACCAAACGCTGTTAGTTCTGCTCTTAGTGTATCTGTTTCATAATCCAGGGGTAGAGTTAAATTTGTAGATTGACTAGTCATTGTACTATCCAAATCGTAGCCATGAGCTCTTGGTGCACTGCAGACAAAAAAAAATAGATGCCATAAACTATGTTTTATAAACATTAAAATATATTTTTAACAATAATAAACTGCAACATTTCATTTGCTATTGATCTATTGATACTTTTTAAGAACTTATAAAAGCTTACCAATTTTTTCTTTGTAGAGCCTGCCGATTACTCAGAAGTTTAGTTTCATAAAACACCAAACCATTCTCATCGTCCGTATGCACATAAGCTTCAGTTAATTGCAAAAAATACTCATTTTTATTTGGTGAACGTAAATCGTTTGAACCATCGTTTTGTGATTGTGGTACCTGGTTATCGTTTGTAGATGTTACTTCAATTTCGGGAACAGTTTGATAACTACTTTCCAAATCTTCAATTTGTAATGGAGACACATTAGTTTTTAGCTGATCTGATTCAAAATCTTGTTTATGCGCCTTAGCAACCGTTAACATTAAATTACTTAAACTCATTGTCGGCTTTGTCAAAGTTTTTCTCTCATTAGACTCTGTTGTTGTATTTAACATTGGCAAGTCATAGTATTCTGTTGAATCTAAAAGAGATGAAGTCGTTGATGCACAGGCTCCACTATCAACTTCTACATCTGTTTTTCTTTCTGTTTCTTTGCCAGATGGTTTTTTCTTTAACTCTATATTTGTGAAATTTAAATGATCGTTTTCAATTACTTGATCTATCATTTCTGTCATATCATCAAATTGTTTTATTATAGATTTTCTCGCTCGAGGCTTGTGTACTTTTTCCTTCCACATTTCAATTAAAGAGACGCGCGATCTTTCGCCAGAGTGTGTGCGCTGAGTCAGTGCTTCTAAGTTTTCTTTCGTTAAAGAAAATATATTAATTGGTACTACCGCATCTTGCACGGACGAATTGACATTTTGAGTTGAAACAGATAGGACGTCCTCAGTGGAATTAATTTTCTGAAATTTATTATTTTCTTTAGTAATCTGTAGTGGAATGTCTGGAAATTTTGGCTGTGGTTGATGTCTTCTATGGGTAATGTTTATATAATAGGGAGAGGTAACATCATAATTATAATTGATACGATTTGGTGTAAACTTGTTATTGTCGCTACCATTACGAGATGGATCGTCTAGAGAGTTTGTAACTTTCAAAAGATTTTTATTTTTTGCCTCGTTTTGGTTATCGCTTTCAACAGGTAGACGTTGCAGTGTTAAAGATGAAATTGATTTATTATGCAAATTCTGTTTTAATAAATTTTTAGGTCTCAATTCTGTTGTAGGTATTGTTAAACATTTTTCTTTTCTCTTTTCATATTTTTTTAAAAATATGTGATCTCTCATAAGTTTAACGACTTCGAAGTTACATTCGTCTATGGCGTATAACACAGGAGTTTTTCCGTCATTGTCATAAACCTCTAAATCAGCACCATATTGCTTAAAAAAGTTGAAAAAAAAATCAATTCTAAGGTGTGCGAAAATGGAATCTTAAATTAAATTTAAATTAACAAGAGTTTCCTTACCAAAATTACACTAAAAAAGTTTTCCAACAAACACTATTCTCCAAAAGCCGAAATTATTTTTTTTTAACATTAAATTTTAAATATACTCATATAATCAAAAATATCTTAATACTTACCAAAAGCAAATGCACTATTTCTTCTTTATTGTATATGGCTGCCACATGCAAAGGTGTCATGTTGTCGTCACTTCTACAATTTGGATCAGCTAAAAATTTTGATGATTTTAAATCTCGATATTAGTACTTATTTCTTCATAACTTTACCTCCCATTTCAAGGAAACGTTTTGTAATATCTACTGCTAGTTGTTTGTTTTGCATGCCACAAACATAATGAAGCGGGGCAATGCCTCTATCTTGAGGTACATATGATGCATCAATAGCTTCACTATTACGTTCCAGTATAAAGTTGATATCACTTTAAAAGAAATTTTTGTAAAATAATTTTTAAATAGGTATACACATGGAATATATTTGGTAGATTTGACCAATGTACTACCTCTCATTTTCATCCTCCAGAGCATCTAATAAGATTAATGATAAATAATTTGTTCTTTTATTCATCGTTAAATATGTAAGTAAATTTTGTTGGGTTTTTTTTTAGTGCACACTGTAGTATGTGTTTCTTTTTAAACGTATTAATACATAATTAAATATTTAATTTTATTATTCTTTATTAATAATATACTTTAATTTTGCTTTAAAATAGGTGTTTAAAATGTTTGCATTAATATTAAAGCGATATTAATCACATGCAGATGGCGCTATAAATTAAAAATGTAAACATAAGTTACCAGACCTGTATGTGTTTTACACAATTTTTTTTTGTTAATTGGCGATATATAACCGCTAAATAATGCAAATTAAAACTAAGTCTAATAGTGCGTTTCCATTTATGTGATTTCGTCTAAAACACTTGATTTGCTCAAATCAAGCGTTTTGCTACTTGATTTCCCATATATTTTTCATGCTACCAAAACCACTTAAATCACTTGATTTATTTCAAATCATGTCGAAAATTAACTTTTTCGAACTGATTTTGTCTTTGCAACACTGTGTTGTGTCTGGGATATTCAAGTTTAGCTCCGTGTTATCTATTCAGATTGGATGTTTTTATCGAAAAAGTGACATTTAATTTTAAGTTTTTAAAAAAATAAACTTTATGGTACAAAAATTGTGTATAAAAGAACATATAATTAAGTATGTGTAAAATCAAAAACAAACAAAAGCACTCACTCGATTTTTTACAAAAATAAAATAGGGGTTGTTTTTCTTTAACGGAGAAAAGTGTCAGTGTTATGTCACAAATTCGAATATGCAAAACAGTTTTGCTCAATGGAAACACTTCGAAGTGTTTTCCTCAAAACTAGTTGATTTTAAGTCAATGGAAACATAGTATAAAGGCTTTCTTTAACAAATAAAAAATTGACCATATAACATATTAAGCTTTGTATTAAGTTTTAGTGTTCTATACGTAAAATGTATGAAACAACCTTACGATGTATGTAGGTCTGTCACAAGTCTTTGTATCTGTTAAAATTAATAGATACAATAGTTAAAATTTTCACAAAAGGTGTAGAACTATGTCTACTACAACAACAAATAATAACATAAAAACAAGGAATATTTTCATAGAGACGTGATTTTGACAAATATAGCCTCTCCTATCTCTTTAACAGCGACAAGTAGACCCTCGAAGTTTAGAAGAGTTGAATAAATTAAGACAAGTATTATTCGCATTGATATTGTTGTAAAAATTAATTAAAATATAAAATTAAAGTAAAAACTGTAGAAAAAATTAATTTTCGTTTAGAATGATGGAAAAGCAAAACAAAACTTTTTTTTAGAAATGATTAATTAATTTAAAATAGGGATATGAAAATATAAATTTCAACCGGAAGAAAATGTATTTATCAAAAACGTTTTGTTAAAAATTCTATAGAGTGCTACCCAGTGCTGAGTTCCGAAAATTTTGATGTTGCTATAGCTAAATTAAATGATAATATCCAAACAAATCTCATTTTTCGTTTCTGGTTTTCTGACTTCTCTTCTTTGTTTTCTACTTAAAACAACTATCCTTTAAATTTCTATAAAAAAAATTGTAATGTACCCAGCTGGCATTTAAAAGTTTTTTTGACAAGCGGGATATTTTAACAATTCTTTTTTTAATCTTCCAGGCGACTGTACAAGAAAATGTTTATTATTTTCTTTCAATTTATGTTTATCTAGCGGTTTCGACGAAGAGTTAATCGTCTTCTACTCATTTTGAGGAGTATTGTAAGGTTGTTAGCAGTCAAAGACCGCATTTGACTTTTGTAAATAATACTGTTACGAGCCATTTCTTTGATTGTTACACGATTATTATTCATAAAACTTGAACTTTCTGGCGATAGTTAGGCAAACGTATTTAATTATGAACTATATTACTAGTTTAATTTTTCTATAATATATATATTTTTTTATTCCTATATGATTGTTTTTGTTAGAACGTTTTTTCGGTTTTTATTTATTCAAAAAACGTGTCGTCGCGGTCTCTATTAATTTTAACAACGTGGTAAGAAAAAATGTGTCTAAATTTGAAATTCCTTATTTTGAAATACTCTTTTAAAAATCCGAAGCGACATTATTATTTTATTTTAAACTTCTCTTTTCGATCTTTTGATTTTTTAATTGTATTTATAGTTATTGACTAACTTTATAAATGATAATTAAAACACCCATCAAATTCCTGCTCACGGATCCCTTGTAAACTAATTTTTTTTCGCGGACCCCTCTGAAGCCCAAGTTCAAAATAAAACTTTTATTATTTTTGAAAACACTGTTTTTTTGGTTCTTCATGCGGACCCCTTGGATGGTTGCTACGGACCCCAAGGGGTCCACGGACCCCCATTTGAGAACCGTTGATATAAATATAAGAGTATAACACTTTCCAAAATCACTTTTTTTTGTAGTATACTTTTAGGACTAATAATGAGATCATTATATACAAACTCATTAAGGCGATTGTTTTACGACTCGTTTAAAGTAGGAAATACAGAGTTTAACATAATTATTTTCGGCGCATCATAAACCACACTTGCAGAAGAGTCGCTAATAGGACACAGTTAAGGTGGATTCACCCATTTTGTCCGGACAAATTTTTTGTTAGAACATTTTTTTATATGTAGTTTGATATTTTTCTCAGAGAGTGAGAAAATTGGTTTTGTTCAGACGACTATCAGCTTGATTTTGTATAATTTTTGTCCGGACAAAATTGAATTGAGTTTTTAAATTTATTTTTTAAAATTGAATTCTCAGATTAAAAAAAATGAAATTGTGGCATTTGTTTTGATTGTGTTCATAATAAAAAATAATTCTTCAAAAAATTTTTTTTTACAAAATGGAGTGCCCTCAAGCATATTATAGAAATGAAAATGCCAGGAATAGAATGCTTGTACGATATGAGCAATAGTTCATATAAAAATAATCACACAAAGCAAATCATTTGGAATCATTTGGACCACAATAGCTAATGCCATTGGAATTGAAAGTAAGAAATATTATTGACGGCTTGCAGTCTTATTTATGAAAATTAACAAAGGATTCCACATCGTACTCAGGAACCAATGAGTGAAAATAGCCGATTGCTCTTCTTTGCTTTAGTATTTTTTTTACTCCATATCTCTTTAGCATTTTCTTTTTTAAAATATATTTTGCAATTAGAAAAGCTTTTTGTATGTCAACAGCCATTAATAGAAGCAATTTTCTTTTATTATTCATGTTCTAATAACGAAAATGACAAAATAATAAAAAAATATCAAATTTCACAGCAAGAAAGCACGTTGTAAAATAATATGACTTGTTTACTTATGTATTCATATGACAGCTTTGTTTGTCCGGATAAATTTTTCGAAATGGGTGAATCGTGCTGCAGAAAACTTTCAGTGTCCGGACAAAATGGGTGAATCCATCTTTAAGTTAAGCTTATGAATCGGAATAAGACATCGCCGACAATTAATTTCATCGTCTGCTCCGATAGTGGAAGAGTCTTTTACGATTAAAAATGTTAGCTGGGTTGATTTTTAAACATATTTTTATTATTTTTTAATATTAAAAAAAGCACTTAAACACAATAACAATAATTTTTGTATGCACTAATTTTAAATAGTTTATTTTATTTTTATATTTTTAACTTCCGACCAAAAAGTCTGGTATAGTTTTACTATCAATAACACTTTTATAATAACGTGCTGAATATTTGGCAATACGTTCCTTACCCTCACTTGACATGTTCACATAATACAATCCAAACTTTTCGCTATAAAAAAATCAAAACAATGCAAGCAAATTAAAATGTGTTAACAATAAAAACACTTTGCAACACGCAAAGTTTTAAGTTAAGAAGTGAACAAACAATAACAACTTACGTATAACCCCGCTGCCATTCAAAATTATCGATTAAACTCCAATGCGTATATCGTGTTACGTTACAGCCCATATTAATGGCATTTAGAACAGCCTGTAAATGCGCCTAAAACAAAATGCATATTTAACATGATTAGTCTGTGCACAGTAAGTACGTATGTATGTATATGCAAGTATAAAAGCAAGTATGCTTTATTTAAATTACCTTGAGGTAGTCAATACGTTCTGTATCATTTAACTGTCCCTCGTCGGACCATCCATTCTCAGTTATAAAAACCTCAATATTTTTGTAATTATTTTTTATCCAGCTTTGATTAAAAATTTAATTAACGCATTTGTGAAAGATATAATGAACTTACTTCAACAAACCCTCTAGTCCCTCGGGAACACAATACAACCAGCTTGATTTTGCTCTTTTCCATTTTTCGTCTACTTCATACTTTAAACGTGAATCATACTGGAATGACGGAATTTTACCCTGTGGTGGATTGGCCTCATCTACATATCGCGATGAATAGTAATTAATTCCTAGAAAGTCGGCAGAATGTCTAATAACATCTCTTTCCAGTACTGATAAGTTTTTTAGGCGAGACCATGCTCTTCCCTCTTTTTTACTATTCCTAGAAATGTCATCTAACATAATTTTGGGATAATTGCCGGTTTCACCAAAAATCGGATAAGCCAACCAACCCAACTTTAATTATTAAAAATTTTAAAAGTATTTATTAAAATATATAACAAAATAAACCGTTAAATTCTTACCGAATATTGCAAAGCACGATCTATTAGTGAAGAATTCGTTTTCGAAAAATAAAACCGTGTACTTAAAGTGATGCCAATCTTTCCTTTTTGTTTTTCAAAATATTCCCGCTTATACAAACGGTAAACTTCAGCATGTGCTTTTAAAGTAATATCCATGCAAATATAATCAGCAACACCATGCTCATGACCCATGGGTGGGTAGTTACCATCACCATAGCCGGGAATGCAATAGTCATAAGGTTCATTAAAAGTAATCCATGTTTTGACACGATCGCCATAAGTGTCAAATAGTAATTTGGCATAGTTGGCAAAATATTTAATTAGCAAAAGATTGGTAAAGCCTCCATAGAGATTAAGAGACTCAGGTAAATCATAATGGTACATAGTAACGATTGGTTCTATACCATTTTCTATTAATTTATCAATCACCATATTATAATAATCAATACCCTTTTGGTTTTTAGAAGAAATATCACCATTCGGCAGTATGCGTGACCATGATATTGAAAACCGATAGAAGTTGACCTTAAAAAAAATTTTTATTTTATTTAGCAATAGAAATAAGAACCCAAATTCTACTTTTAATTCCTTAAGGGCTTCTAAATCTTGATGAAATTTGTGATAGGAATCTGTTGCTACATCTCCCGTCGAATGATCATCAATCATTTCTGGATGTTGGTGGGTAAAAGTATCCCATATAGATGGACCACGACCATCTTCGTTCCAACCGCCCTCAATTTGATAAGCCGCTGTTGAAACGCCAAATTTAAAATCTGACGGAAAATATTTACTGCCCGCTAAATGCGGTAATACGCACTTTTTGTTATCATTGGTACTGGCCTTGGTTGTTGTTGCCAGTAGTTGTATTAAAAGAAAACTGCATTTTATATTAAATTAATAACTGTTTAAGAATATTTAAACAAAAACAAAAAATTACCTTAATACCAGCTCTGTATTTCGCAGCATTTTGTGTTTATTGCTTCTTCAACTCTTCAATGCGAACTGTTTTTAGTTGATTCATGCCTACACATTGAGAGCGTATAAAATAGTTAATTGTTGCTGCTTGAACTGAAGTGTCAACGATAATGAATTTTAATTGATAACTTATTTTTTAAAATTAGTGTTTATTTAATCGAGCAATCTGTGTTACAATAGGTCCTAATCAGACACAATTAAATTAAAATTTTGATACCCTTAAGAGCAAAATTAACATTTTAAATTGATTATATAATGACTAGATTTACACAAAATTTACACAAAATGTTTACTACTCCGTCTGGTATAATTATAAACTAAAGGGCGTTACAATAGTTGATGATTTTGATAAAGAAGTTAATAAGTAACATATTTATTTTTAATAAAAGTTCAATCCCCCCTGTTGCAATTCAATTGCTGGCACATTTCCATTTAAATTTAAATTCACAAATTTAATTATGAACAATATTTACTTAAAGTGCTGACGACGTGTCTGCATTGAATGCAACTGGAACAGCTCACGTTGCGTTCAAGGTGATGATTGCTGTTCGACGGTTATTAAGTTTTTATAAGTTATAATATTAAGTATTTTGTTTTACAAAAATTAACATTCAATAACAAGAGGTCCGAATAAGAAGACGTAGTCTTCCGCCAAATTAAACAATTAGTTAAAAAAATATTTTATTAATAAGAGGACAAAGAATACATAGGCCCATATTCATAGTTATATACTAAAGTCGACTCTTGCTAAAGTATACTCTAAACTAAAAAGCTCTTATTATCTTTTTTGCTTTCATAGTCGAAAATAAAGCATACCTTAAGTCGAATCGCCTTTAACTGGGTGTCAACTCTAGTTTGATAAATGTTTTCATACAATTTCTAAACAAACATTAGCAAAAAGTAACCCTGTTGTTATTTTGTTCACTTTGGTAAAAGAATTAGATAAAGAGTATTGTGTTCTTAAACCAAATAAAATAATTATGGAAAAATGAGTTAAAAACAGCTTTAGCTAGTTTTATATTTAGAGTTAAATTTAACGCCAAAATTATATTTTAAATTGTCTACGAATGAGTAAGAGTCGATTCTAAAGTAAAACCTCTTTAGTTCCCTTAAAATAAACTTTATTTTAACTATGAATATGGGCCATAGTCTTCTCCTTTGAATAAATAAATATAATCTTTTTTTTACAAAATAAAATAAAAAGAATTTTATTTACTTATGTGTTTTAGTTTGATTTCCTAAGCCTGCTGCAAAGGCGAGTAAAAAATATGAGTTTGGTAAATAAAGCGTGGCCCTTTAGTTGATGTTTTTTATGTGTATATTTCGCACCTGTTTAACTAAACTCAAAATTTTTAATTTTTCAGTAGAGACAAAAAACTGTTTATGATAATATTAAAAAAAAAAAATAAAAAAAAATTATGGCCTCGTAAAAATTATTTGTTACCTTTAATATAACACCCGATTTCTTATTGTTTTGTTAAGTATTTACAGAAAAATAACTAATTTTTGAGATACTTCCGTCGTCTTGAAAAAAGTAGTGGCATTATTTCGACTTGTGCCAGTTTAACTGAAAATATCGGCAGTGATTAACAACACAATCATAAAATCCTAAATATTAATTTTTGTTGTTGCTATAATAAAATTTATTATTTTGATTATAATACAAACATAAAACAGCGGTGAAATTTATTTAATTTAGTTATCTGTTAGGTATTTATAATAAGTATTGTAGTAGTTCTTTGGAAATATTTTCTTTTTAACTAGGTCGCTTATATCTCGTTTTTTAATATCTGACAAAGGGAACATATCCATATACGTAGGAAGTTATCTGAAATAAATATAAATGTAAAATGTTTTAGAAACCAAGGATATACTAAGAAATAAAAACTTACTTGTGACTATTCCAATACGTAGTAGTTTTTAAGTTGTTTTTTTCTACAAACTTTATTAGTCTGTGTTCTTATACTAAGTTTTGTAATAAAATATTAAATATCTTTACAATTTCATCAAAATTTTATCTTGGTTCATTTCACTACGACAACTCAAAATACTGTTATCCTGTTTGTTACTTTTATAAAATGAAATAATTCCCTTTAGTTGAAAAAACTTCGATCAAAATTTCTAAAACATGTAAGTACAACTAAAAATATATCTGTTTTGTTGATACAAAAGTAAGTACTTGGAAGACATGGTGAGCGACATAACGGGTTTTTTAAAGAAAGAGTGGTCAAAAGAATTGGAAAAATTTACAGTGGTTAGAGTTGATCAATATATATCGTTTTTTAACAAAAAGTGAAAAATTGAACATTTTGAGTTGACGCCCTTTAGTTGAACAAGTGCGATATATATAATATAATAATCGCAGATAACTATCTGTTATAATAATTAACTTTAAAATTATTGTCATTGGATTATAGAAAGTCATCAAATTCTTTAACCTCTACATATTTTTACCAAACAGTCTGGCATCACTTTAATTTTTTTGTAAACAAATCAACAGCTGGAGTTATGAAGCATATTTTGTTTTTTGTTGATAATTTTTCAAATAAATATGTTGGCGTTGTCCAAATCACGTTTAATAAATACAAAAATTGCCCAATTTTATAAAATTAAAAAACAGGAGGAATATAAAATAGTTTCTGCGTTTTTTCAAGAAAACGGTTCGTTTAATTCAGTTAGAATTGTGGAGTATATTTGGCCAAACTTAAAAAGTGATGAAGTCTTAAAAGGTATAATAAGAATCATTGACGTCTTGAGCGGCTATTAGACGGTAAAACTTAGCATGTGATTAACAAATCTAGTTTACGGACGCAGCTTAAAAAATACAAAAAAAGTTGTCTATAGTGTCTAAAATTTAATTTTAAACAAAAAATGTTAACTGGAAAATTTGGGGCTGACGCTGAGTTTCGGAGTTACGGGCCTCCAAAGTTTGTATGTACAGTATGACATATTTCGAGTATTTTGTTGTGGAGTGAGGCAATATAGATATCATTGGAAAGGTAATTTAATATCGATTCAATTAAAAAGAAAATGAGTAAAAAAAAATTTTTTTTCATGTGTCTAAACATTACTTGACGGCCAGGCGCAGGAATTTTCTCCTCTATGGTATGACCAACACCGGCTTCGCTTACTAAAGATTTTCTGCATAGCCGACCTTCGGCCGGGCGCAAAGATTTTCTTTTCTATGGTATGACCAACACCGGCTTCGCTTACTAAGAAGTTTCTGATTTTTTGTCAGCCCAAAATTTTCCATTTCACATTTTTTGCTTAAAATTAAATTTTAAGCTTCGTCCGTAAATCAGATTTAAGCCCCGAAAGAAATGCCTTGACAAAAAATTAGTAACCGCTGCCTGAAAGTAAAATAAAAAATATTTGTAAGTGTCCGAAGAAAGTAAACGACGGGATTTTACAAAATAGGAATCAAGGGGTAACATCGCCGGTTATTCGTGCTTTCATTAGTTTCTTTATAATATTTAAACGTTTCTTTTGAATTTCAAGTTTCTTAAAAATAAAATTTAGGAAAAGGCTGTTAATACCTACAAAATTATAATACAAGAACTACACTTTTTAAGAATTACCGTAAAAGCTTAAAATAATATAAAATCGCAACTATATTTAATTTCAGACCTAGAGGATTATAAATATGATGATTATTTGCAATGCTGCAATAAGTTGCTTCCGATTTTTCAATATACAAGAAAAATATTTAAAGATATTAAAGGAAACACAGATAATGGTCTTAAACTTCAATGGATGGGCAATAACGTAAATTCATATTTGGAAATAAAAAATAATTACAATAATATTAAAACGGTAACATTTGAACATACATTAATATTAACTTCACTTCTATCAAATGCACTGACTAATTTATATTTGAGTCAAAGCAAAGGAAAACACGCACCGCAACTATTGAAAGACTTAATAAATTCCTACGAAATAATAAACTTATTTGGATTTGAACTGGTAAGACTGACTACTATTTGAAAATGTAGAGAATTATTTATTTTATTTTTTCATTTTTTCAGATCATCATTTTAAAAATTCTCATGGGTTCACCTTATTCCATAAATCTGCGTAATATTGTATGGCATGGCTTTCCCAAACCTTTGGAAATTCCCAGTTACTACGTGGATGTTTTATTAATTACAATACATTCTTTAGGATGTGTCATAGAAACAAAGAAAATAGAATCCAAGGACAGAAATCAAATAACGAGTTTTAATGAACATGTTGAACTTATTGCAAAAGATTTTCAATTAAAGCCCATAAATTTAGAATGTGTGGAAGAAAAAGTTCTGAAGATGAATAACGATTTTAATTTATATTGGCAGCAGTTATTGTTCTATTATAAATCACAAAAAAATAAAGAATTTATATTACTTGTGCTGCCACAAATTGAACTTTTATTGAGATTACACTATGGAGCAGTTAATAATTTTGACATTTCTGCAAAGTTAGATGAGTATTATATAACGATAGAAACAATATTCAAATCGAACGTACAAAAAGGCGACACAATGCATGAAAGTTCGAATAAGTTACTAGAATTTAAAAATTCAAGATTGGAAGGCTGTTTTCATTTATTATACGATATTTTTATTTCACCCAACGGTTGTCGTTTAAGAGACAAAGTTAGTCATGGTGAAGCCCATCTAGATGCTTTAAATAATTCACAGTTATGTTCATTGGTCCTTCATATATTTCTGAACTTATTATTTCCACACGAACTACAATTACTTGAAGGTTACGAAAGTAAATTACATTTAAATTGCACAACTAAAATGAAGTTAAGAAAAAGTTTGGAAAAATTGAAAACATTTTCTAGTAGCTACCTGGATAGTAACCAAGAGTTGTCTTTTAAATCTCTTGAATTAGAATATCACAAAACTTTAATATTTAAGCGACCTAAAAAGGAGTCCGAGCTAATGTTGCTTATTAATAATATTGCAGAAAATATTTATAAAACCATTCTCAATTATGAAGAAGCCGTAGAAATACGTCGAGCATTATTAGCTCAGCGAGAACTTCATTCAAAGAGACGTAAAACTTTAGAAAACTTACAAACTGCTTTACCACAAATTTTCGAAACTTTGACTTCAATTATTTCCACTAGTAGTAGAGTTTTCGCTATGATGCAGAATGATATTTCATGTATTTTCAAAGACGGTCAATATCATGACAGAACTTTAAGGTAAATTAAAAGAAAATTTATGGTAAACTTTTATTGATTACTATTTATTTTAGATTTTTGAAGCGTTGTTTAACAATAAGTCAAAATTTGGTTAAATATTCCCATTATGAAAATAACGAATGGATTAAATCACTGGAATTATGTCAAAAGTATGATGAATTTTATAAAAAAGCTGCTTTTGTATAATGATCAAAAGGATTAAAAATTAATGTATTTTCATTTGCGACGCAAAAGTTTTATAAATTATTAGCAGCATGAATAAATGCCAGCATTGTTATTGAATCGAAATATGATTAAATATAAATAAGGACAAACTTGTCTCTTGAAAAATTTCTTTAGCATTCATGCAACATCATGAGCTGCTACAAAATAAATATATAAACAGCTAAAGAGCAATACGTACACCACAGCAAAGTGTCCAAAGAAAAGTGTTTTGCATTATGAGTTGCAGTCAGAATATCATTAGAGAGCTGACACATAACAACAGTTGATGCCTTGATAAGAGCAATTCATATGGATTTTTAAGAACCTACATATTTTTAATTTTTTTTGCCGTTTAACTTCAGATTGTTTTGAGTGATTCGGAACACTGTAGCTGGGATGTGATTTACTGTGGTCGATGGTTTGTCTCTAGCCTTGAAAAATTTACCACTCTTTTGAAGCATAAGGTCATTACCAATGATATCCAATCTTTTATTAAAATAAAATTATGTTTGTTTTATTTAATTGTTAAAATCTGTATAAAATTACCACCTTAACGCAAGCTTTGTATTGTAATTCCTAAAAGTAATAGGAAGTTTTTTTTAAATGTTTTTTTTGAAATTTAAATTTTTTTTAATAATATTTTAAGTTATAATATTATTTGATTTAGTTAATAACAAGTGGAAAATGAATAACTTAATCTTAAGTTATTAAATATTTATCATAAATTGTAAAAAACATAAACAAGCAGAAGATAGCACATTTTTTATATCGTTATGTCGGTCACAGGCTGACAAATTTTAATATTTTTTTGTACTTTTTAGAAGACAAAAACGTTATAACTCCGTTGCTAAACCGTGTTAGAAGTAAATACAGGGAATCAAAAACAAAATTAGTAGGAGATATTTATTGTGGGATGATGCCAAGAAAAAAAAAAAAAATAAATATATATAAAAAAAATAATAACCCGAATCGATTTTTTTTTTGTGCAAATTATGAGTTGTCATTCTTTAAATTAAGAAAAGTTGAAAGAGGTAATCGATATAAATATATATTGCTCATTAACTAAACGTCATAACTCAAAGCTTTTAATTCATATGTAGGACCTATGCACGACATGGCAGTATTTTCGTTCATATGTGGAGATTATAAGAGATATTAATCTGATTTTTTTTTTACAATATGAATTACTGTATAGCGAATAATTTTCTCAAAAATTGTATTTGTTGAGTTATGACGTTGTTGTAGTAAATGATTGATAGGTTTACTAATCAAATATGAATATTTGATCGTAGAAGAACAAGTATTCAGCTACCATCGTCGTCAAAAAACTACTGGATTTTTATTTTTTCTTGCGTAATTCGTAAAAGTTATAATCACAACTATATTTGACAAATAGTTCTTAGGTCTACAAAAGTCTTTTTTTTTTTTGTTGTTTGTCTTTTTATATACTTAACATTTCGTAAAACCCGCTTCAAAATAGCCGAGCAGCCGTGTTAAATGTTATTACTTTTATGTTTTTTTCCATAGCCAGATTATTTTTTACAAAATGTTTTACAAGAAGCGTAAAAGTTTTTAATTTTCTAGTTTCTAAACTAATTTTGAATTGTTTTAGTAATAATTTTACTTAAAATTTTTTTTTAGTCTCATTAAGTCATATGAAATAAACACACAATTTAGCTTCTTTATATACATATTAATATATAGTCAGATAAATATATAAAGTTATATATATATATAAATATATATATATATATATATATATATATATATATATATATATATATATATATATATATATATATATATATATATATATATATTTAATTAAAAACTGTTTTAAATTCTGCACTATGTTTTAGCTATAAAATTATTTGCGTCAAAACTCTAACGAATTTTGTCAAAACAAAAGTTCGTTTAAATATTTTTTTGCACTGCATCTTTCTGTTGAATTTTTAAAAGCAAAAAAAATTACAAGCAATGATTTTCTCTAGGTTGAAAATTACAAAAGAGGTCAAAGAGCCGTAATTCCGGTATTGTTACTGAAAACAAACAAAAACTGGAATATTAAAATTACAATTTTAAAATAAAACATACAAATCAATCGTACACATACATGAATATATACACATACACATACGTATACATATTTACAATGTATTTAAATTTAGCAGAACAATATAAAATACAAATAATTAGAAAACCAAAAATGTAAGTCTAAAGTAGATTAATTATTTTACCAAAATAATTAAATTTTTATTAATTAAACATGTAAATAGGTTCGCTATTTTAAACTGTAAATGGTTTATTTAGATAAAAAACATTAAATTAACTTTTCTTTTTGCTTTTAATATTGATAAACTGCAAATTGTTTTAATTATGTATGTAATGAGGTTAATAACGTTTCCAAAACAAACGTACTTAAATTAATGAATTCTTTAAATTTTTATTTCAAATAAATTATTTTTATTATTAAAAATAATTTTTATATCGAGTTCAATGACTTTTTAAAATATATTAATCATTTAGTTATATAATTTAATTGTCTAAAAACAGAAATGTCAATGATAGGAATTTGTTATTGTTAAAGACACTTAAGTTGTGCGAATAAAATAGAAAACCGTTCCAAAATGTAATGTAGTAAAATATAAATAATAATTATAAAACAAAGCAACCTGGAACAATGTGAAATATATATATGCTGTTTCTGTATTACAAACGATCAACTCGTCTGAAAAATTTGTATGAAAAGCACTCAGTTTTTTGAGTTATTTCCACACGAATATTATTTTATTTGAAGATTTTTGCGAAAAGAGTAATATCAACTTAATTAATTGCATCTTCATTACCATTTATTGTCGACGACGCCTTTTCAGTTCAACATGTAGGTTATGATGCTGAAGAAACTCAAAACCTGTTATTGCTTTTCAAACATCTGCAATTAAGTGCAATGTTCTACACAAACTTTTATTAAAATTCAAAAGTTAAGTGCTTAACTCTTTTACCGATAGTGTTATTAGCAGATTAATATATTAGACATTCCGATTTATTACGTTTATGTTGAATTGTAGGCACAACGGCGAACATATTAGCGCCCGAATAATTTTACATTTATGACTAGAGGTACTGTCTCTCAAAATTTTACGACTATGAATTTTACCACTTTGAATTCAAACCGATATAATGACAGAGATTTAAGGCTGTTATTCCACAAACTTAGGTTTTTTCAATAGTTAAATATTGAGTTTTTTTTTGGCGGCAGGGACAGTTATTTCAAATTTTTAAAAACACATTTAAAAAAATGGACCTAAACACGAACCGACAGTTATTATTAATTCTGTTAAGAAAAAACAGTGACAACTTATAATAATTACATAAATTCAAAATCACGGAAGATTAATTCGCCAGGGATTATCATGGTAAAAATAAAATAAATAAAATAAAAATATTTTATGGTAAAAATTTTAATACCAGCGAATAGCTTCCTTAATTAAACTCGAAAGCCTATCAAAAATTATTTGAAAATAAAGTGCGTCGGTATTTTTAGCAGGCATCAGATATTAAAACACGGAAAATCAAAAATTTTCAAATTTTATAAAAAAAAAAAAAATTTAAATAAAAAAAAAATAAATAAATAAATAAGAAAAAAATGTTTTTTATTTACTGGTGAGTTAAATTGTTATTCATTATTAAAATATAATCATTTTATTTATTTATATTTTAAAATTGTTTATAGTGGTTGTGTCCTCTATATTTAAAAATAACACACGCTGCCATATTCATAAAAATTAAAATAAATTTGAAATGGGTTTAATGACAAATTTTCTATAAAAATTTGTTTTAAAATACATTTAAAATATATTTTAATTTTTTTTTTATATTTTTTTACGGCAGACGGTCTTTAAGTGACTTCAAAATTCTTAACGACCTCCTTTATTCAGTTAAATAAGTGAGTGATTGTCATTAAATTATCTTTCTTCGAATACCCTTCGTGTAAGCCAACCGCAAATATTTCCCCATTATGCTTAAATAAGTAGAATAAGGCAGCCAGGTACAAATATAAATGTTTTGACTGAAATAAGTTTCCTTTACAGCTCTGGCGTTATGTATAGGTTCTTTAGTCTGTCGAAGAATTTAAATAATCAGTTTAAAAATTTCATTTAGTTTTGTAATACCCGAAATAAACATAGTTTTATTGGTTTTCCTAGTCATCATACCACTTAGAAATTGTAATTCTATTCTTCTAAAATAGGTTATACCACCCCACACCGCACATAGGTTGAAGAGTGTCCCAAAAAAAAAATATTTAGAATAAAATTTAAGTAACAACAACATTTTAATGTTTATCAAATTCAGTGGACTGCATATTTTTAGCGCTGTGAAGCGCTATTTTACGAAAGATGTCTCAGCTTAAAGTTCGAAAAAATTCAGCTGCTTCTACCTGCTTCTCCGAAAAAAAAAGTGATTAAGTAACAAAACATGAATTTTCATTCATGAATATTGTTGTTTCGATATTTCTTTACTGTTCAAAATTATTACATAATGTACTGGATTCTGCCAAGTTGTTTGTTGATCTTTATGCCTGTAACTGTGCATAAGATTCTGCCAATAGATATGTTTCTATGTAAGGGTCCTTACTTAACGATTTCATTTTTTTTTTTTTTTGATTACTTGTATTAGGTATGCTATCCGAGCAAGCGAGGAATAAAGACTATAGGGCCTATAGATTATGTCATTTGCGATGAATTAGACATGCAGCTACTAATGAAAACGTGTCGCATAATCTTTTATTGTCTCCATTTATAAATAGATTTCGCTTAAAGCTGCAAATCAAAAAATTGGAGTACGTTAATGATGTTAAAAAATAATTAAAAGACTATGTGTTAAAGTGAGCAGATCAGGTACATATTTTTAGGATCCCATTCTACAATTATAAAATTTTTTTTAAAGAAAATTGAGTTGATGCAATAAAAATCAAGGGAATAATGCCACTTTTTCACTTCAAGTTTTATGAGAAGAGGGCGTAAAATTGGGCGGATATTTTTTAAATTTCATACAAATGATTCTGAGTGTTTAAAAATGCAACAATACGAGGGCTGCTCTATATATTTCTGGCCTAATAGTGAAAATACGAATATTTATAATCAAAAATGGTTTTATTGTTTTTCAAAGTATCCTCCAGCATGATTTATACACTTTTGCATGCGCTCAAACCAGTTGTCGAAGCACTTTTTCCACTCCGATTGAGACACCTCTAAAACATGGTTTTTGAACACTTCAACAGCTTCTTCTGGCGACGAAAATCGTTGACCACGCATTTTTTTTCTTGATGCGCGGAAACAAGAAGAAGTCATTAGGTGCCAAGTCAGGGCTGTACGGCGGATTGCCCATTAATTCGACGTTTTGGCCGGTCAAAAACGCTTTGGTTTGAGCCGATGTGTGAGAGCTCGCATTGTCATGGTGAACAATGATTCGTCTTCTCTTGTTGGTTTTTCGAATTTCTCCAATGACTTCAGTCAAACAAATTGTAGTGTACCACTCAGAAGTGACCGTCCTACGTTGTTCAAGCGGAACAGTCGCCACATGACGAATTTTGCCAAAGAAACAGGCGACCATTTGCTTCGAAGTGCTTCTTCCACGAACAACTTTCGTTGGATTTTGCTCGTCTTTGAAGACCCACACGGTCGATTGTTGTTTCGTTTCGAGCTCATACGCATAGATCCATGATTCGTCCTCTGTGACGATCTTATAAACGTCTTTCGAAGCACCGCAATCGTATTTTTGCAACATTTCTTTGCACCAATCGTCACGAGCCTTTTTTTGAGCGACTTTCAAATTGTGCGGGATCCAACGAGAAAAAACCTTTTTTACGGCCAGGTGTTTATGCAGTATCGAATGAATGCTGGTGAAAGAAATATCCAAGGATGCCTCCATCTCTCGGTATGTCGCATGTCGATCTTGCATTATGAGTTCACGCACGGCATCAATGTTCTCTGGCACAACAGCCGTTTTTGGACGACCTTCACGGAATTCGTCTTTGAGCGAGCTTCAGCCACGATTAAATTCATTATACCAATTTTTCACAGTGCTATAGGATGGTGCTTCATCGCCATACAGTGCACTCTTGTCGTGATAATCCACGTCGAAAGTTGTGAAAAATGATGGCACGAAAATGTTCACGAGTTAATTCCATTTTTTTCTATATTAATTTTTTCAAGTCACTGTAAACAACACAAATAATGGTCGTACGTCAAAACGTTTTGAGTACGATTATGCTTAAAAATGACAAACTTTCCAATGGAAATGTTAGATTGCACTTGGCAGCACTCAGTGTTGCCTGGCCAGAAATATATATAGCAGCCCTCGTATCGTAGGTCAAAATTTAATTTTTTTTGGCGGATCATTTTGATTTTCCGTTTTATTCTTGATTTAAACAAAAAATTCTTATGTGCCAAGTTTAATATTCCTTCGACAACTTCTTCTATTTTTAGTCTCTCCTTTTATGAACCTCAACCAATGTATACCGTAGCACTGCTCTATCTGCTGGGATCACGATTTAGACAGAACTCTTTCTTTTAAAAATCGTTAAACTTCTTCGCATCAGTAATAAACACAACTTTCCAATTATTAAGTTGACTCCTGCCTTGTACACTTCACGTCGTATGGTTCTACGCAAATGGCAATCGATTTTGTTCTGTTTTGTATCTCATTCAACTGTGACTGTTTCTTCAATTTTCCTAACTGCAAGTGTTTAAAACTCTTGGTGTTGAAAATTTTGATCTTGATGCAGTTTTATGAACTTCTAGCATTTTTGCTGGAGTTAAGCCTGTTTAAACTCTCTTTATAATTTTATGTTCATAATTCAACGAGAAATACACATCAATTTAAAATTGTTCTACTTCGTCGTTAAATGTGTAAATCACTCCTTCTATTTGCAAAGAGGCTTTAAAATGCAAAGCGGGTTAATTCAAGTGAATAAAAAATATATATTTTATTTAAAAAAAATGAAGTGCACCCTGCTATTTACATTCTTTTCTTTTGTTTCCAAATTTTAACTTTCCTTGACCATAACTCATTTATTCTGGTAAAACGCAACTGCTTAAAAAAAAGAGCGACAAAACAGTTTAAAGGTGTGGCTGGAGCAATGGTTTTTAACGGCAACATTTTTCTCACCATCTTAGCAGCGGTAAATGGAATTATATCACAATACACTATTCAAACTGAGCTGTAAAGCGCAGCAAAAAAGGGCCGATTAAGCACAAATTCTAACAGTTGATGTCTACACCCTACAAACACTTACAATGTGTGATTAAAAAAATTATTATTCAAGTTGAGACAGGTAAATTGTCATGGAAAACATAAATTAAATGTAAATAAATTCAGTTAAATATGGAAAAGAGGAAACGAGAGTAAAATAAAATTGTTGTTAATCTAGCGCATCAGTGATTTTTCTACCAAAACCCAAAAAAAAAAATCATCGTCATCATTATTAACCAACTATAAAATGTTAAAACTATTATTCTTTTTGGATGTAGTTTTGTATTCATGCTCCAACTGCACCTTGTGTGCTTATTTCATGGATTTTACATTCACCGTTTAGGGTTCGTTGTCATTTGCAGCCAGAACTTTTTGCTTGACTTTACAAAATGTAATCCAATTAGTTGGAGTTGTTGTTTGTTGCTATCGCATGTATGATCATGTGTGTCTAAAAAGTTTGCGGTGTCTTTTTATGCTGCGTGAATTTGACTGCTGCTATTTGTTTTTTTTTTCTCTATTAAGATCGTTACTGATTATTTATAACGACATATATTTTTAATTTAAATTTTTTTCATTGTTCTGATTACATTTTTATAACAATAGTCAAACATTGATTCGCAGTTAAGGCTTTAGTTACAAATTTTCATTTAAAATCAGTTGAGCTTTTACATTCGATTTCAACGGTTGTGCAAGCGCGAATATAATTTGAAATATATTTTAAAGAAATAATAATTTAATTGTGTTTTTGGTGAGTTGTAGAAAAAGGAGATCAAGGATACTATCGTGAACTGAGTGTTTATGAAATGAAAAAATTTTAATAAAAAAATAAAAGGGGTAAAATTAACCCCTTCCAAATTTGTTTTAAAGTAAATGTCTTTAAATTTTGCTTCGAACTGTCGAGATTAAAACAAGTTATTTTAAAAGTTCCGAAAATGGTAAAACAAGTTTTTAATAATTTGAAAGAAATTTTAGAGTGAACTTGGAAATATTTTAAAAGAAAATGCCAGAAAAGAAACGCTAGTAACATTTCACAACCAAACTTGCAACTTGCAACAAACTTGCAGCATGATAATTTAAAAGCAAAAAAATTAATTTGTATCTTTAATGTGTTGATTATAGTGAATATAAAATCGTCCACATTACACTTGTCTGGAAATTATTATTATCTCTGCTTATCTGCAAACAATCACTCTTACATAAAGTCATTGGTGGTTTCTGGACTATTATTAAACTTTCTTGAATTGTCATTTGTACCACAAAAAAGATTGATTGCAAAGCTCTTTTTTGTAATTCCAAGAGCGGAAGAAAACTGTTTACAGGAGATAAGGACTGTACACAAAGATGATTCGAGTTCTTACTTAAAGTCTTAGAAATCAACCTTCATTAAAATCTTATACGTGATATGATGCATAGCAATTGAAATGATTTCTAATAATATTTTAATCACAACTGGTAACGAAAAGTTGGCGATGCACTATGACCAACGGTTAGAAGAATTGTCAATGACAAGCCAAGTATCACTTGGTACATAAGCAGTATTAAATAGATTACACCACACCTCTAGGCTTAGTTTAATGGGGTTTCAATATCTTTATAAGAGCTTCGTCCTCTCCAGCGTAGAGTCTGCATGTTGCATAGGTTGCTCTAAAAATATGGCCATAGTTGTGATATTATTTGGCCTTCGAATTATTAAAGAATTAGCAAATATATTAGCAACTAATACAAATTCAAGTTGGACTTTGTGCTGTGGGATATTTGAATAGATTATTACTTAATAGAGAAAAAACAAAATTAGTTAGATTTAGACCTCGTTCAGCAAATGCTAATAGCAACTTTTTTGTATATATTGATGGCAACTCCATTTATGAATCAAATTCAGTTAAATACTTAGGAATTACGTTACAAAGTAACTTATCTTGGGATTGCCATATTAGAAATGTTAAGAACCAAATAGCTCCAGCTGTTGGTATTTTATACAAACTTTAAAATAAATTATCGGAAAGATTAAAATTAATGATTTACAATGCATTAATTGAATGGCATTTGAATTATCTAGTTTGTAATAATGCTTTTAATAAAACAATGTATCTCTAAGATCTCTACAACGTTGTCAAAATAAAACATTAAAAATCGCTTTCAATTTACCAAGAACATTTTCAACACTGTTGTTGTATAACAATATATATGAAAATATCTTGCCAATTAATGGCTTATATACATATTAGGTTCTATTGTATGTTTTTAAAAGCCTACACAACATAAGGTCTGTTACAGATGCATAACAAAATAGTCCGGACTTTTGAGAGTAAACAAAAAAAATTACTCTCTAAATGTGACAAATTATTCCAAAATTGCTGGAACGCATAAAACTACAATTGAACATTCTAAAATGCTAATGGTGCTGACTTGATTAAATAAATTTTATTTTAGTGATTTTAGACGCTTAAAATGAAAAATATTTTGAAAACAAAGCATTTGCCAACAGCTGTAAAAAGTAATTGAATATAAACTGTATCTTCAGCAACTAAGTCCAAAATGCCGTTTTGATCAGACTCACTTGATGTGTCCGTGACTTCTTGAATGATCTATAAAAGCATAGTTTACTAAAGAAAGTGATAAATATTCACAACTTCAAGTTTATTTGAAAACTATTCCATTTTGCTTTTAAGTAAAAAATTTATGTATTTGTTTAAAAATTATTTGTTTCTTAAATGTAAACAAAAAACAGCTGACAATTTAATTCTAGTCCGAACTTACCCAAAGAAAAAGTTCGTACAACTTTGTACAGGAAATGAAAAATTCTACTCTCTTGTTTTCTCTAAAAATTGTACGAAAATTGTTATCTGGAACGCTTTTGGACTAACTTGTACTAGTTCCGACTGTTTTGTTATGCATCTGGAACAGACCTATTGTTTAAATAATTAACTTATTAAAATATTTATTAATATTTTGTTACTATAATTGTAAGTCAAGTTAAAATAGGTGCCAACTTGCCTCTAAAATGCCTTTTAGGCGCAGAGGCCAAATTATTTCTATGTAAAATATTCTTATTGTACAATTATCGTAAATAAAAATTAAAAAAAAAGATTTACCTAAAACTTCACCGACGTCTGGGCTATGATATGGTTCTTCACGGATATCTGCATAAGATCCAACTTGTCTTATAACTTTAGACATCCTTGATGGGACATTCTTTAACATAACGTATTTAAGTTTAGTGTTCACTCAGGTAATCAATTTCAATAAGAAACAAAAAGTAATGAGTCTATGCCCAGGTCAAGGGTCCTTTGAGGAACCTAAAAAAGTTATTGCGTGTTCAATTGCTGACAATGGGCTAAAATATATCAGTTTGCCTGAAAACGAGTTTTGCAAACGTTCTGCTTCACCACTCTCCTCCCTGCTGCAAGTGGTTCTTCATAGGAATTTGCACAGCTGAGATGTCTTGGCAGAATACCGCCCTAGTTTCTAAAACATAAAGAAAAAAATATAAAAAACAAGAAAAACTAGGCTTGAGTTCATTGTGACTAAGCAAATCTATATCGTTTAAAAATGGCAATTATGATTTAAATTGGCTTCATAGATGTTTGTAAATTGCAATATATGGAAATCTGATAGCTTTAAACTGCACCTGTATATTTACCAAAACGAACTGATGCATATTGTTGTAATTGAAATATAAACCGAAAATCTTCAAACAAGTTTAGCGTTTTGCAATTTTGAAAACGCGGTTTTGTCAAATAATGGATAATCTGTAAAGAAAAACTTAAAAGTCAGAAGTTAAAACAAATGATGTGTTTTTGTAACTTTATTTAAAGTGTTCGTCTTTTCTTCTTCGTGTCAGAGTTGATTTTAATGTGTCTTTTGCAAAGAATATTTTTTTTTAGAGGTTAAAGCTGTTTTAAATTAATATGTAGTTTTCGCATGTGTAAGGGGTCATTTATTGCTAAAATTATAAAACAATTTTAATGAGATAAATACAGTGCAATAAAGCTCAACAATATTTAGAAAGGATCTCGAAGTTTTTGCTTTGCCTATTTTTAAGTATAAAGATGAGTGTTTTCACGGCTAATTTATATACCAAAAAGTTCATTACTAAGCCGACTTTATGGACAGTTAATTAGAACTGTGAAACGAATGTCAAATGATTTTTTTTTTACAAAAATTAAAATATTGAAATTACAAAATTTTTCTTAAATTATAAATCACAGATTTATACTTTTATTACAAAGACAACAATATAGTCGACTATGCCGAATCTTTTATATCCTTCATAACCTATGTAATCTAATTTAGGGAAGTAACTCCCAGCCAATCGTAATTTTTTATGAAAAGTTCAGAGGCCCATAATTCGGAAAATATAAGGGACCGTCAATTTTTCTTTTCATGTTATTTTCATATTTTTTAATTCTCTATCTCTATTTTTTATTTCTCTATCGCCCTCTTTCTATTTTTTTAATTGGAGTTACTTCACTAAACTATATGTGTTACAAATGATACGAAAAAAATAAAGGCAGTCGTAGAGTTTTGCTTGCTATCTCGAAGGATATAGATTGAACTTGCTGAATCGATTAGCGTATTTAAATTTTCCACAGCTCATCTAGTGCCTTGGCAAAGTTGGTTTCAACCAGAACACGGACGGACATCCCTCAATCCACTTCGCTAGGCATACGAACACAGAAATATATATTTATTGGGGCCGGAAATGAATATTGTAACGAATTGACAAATTTAGATATACCCTTTTTCTAGCTCTGGTAAAGGGTATAAAAAGACAAATATAAAAGTCCACTATGAAAAGTTTTTATTGATGTATAAGTCGGCTTATTAGCAACAGCTCTGATAAGTAAAAATTCATACAAGGTGGAACTAGATTATCAGCTGGTCGGAGTTCAATATATGAAAACTACGGAAAATATAATATGTAGCAAATGTCTGTTTATAACTATTAGAAGCTTAGCGACAAATTTAAATTATTCAAATTCAAGACATGAAAGTTTGCTATTTACATTTGAAATATTTCAAAAAGATTTTTGACCCTAAAAAAACTTCGCCGAAAAACTAAAGAAAATAACATTCTAAAAAATTTAAAAATTTGAAACTGGTTTTTAGTATAAACTGAAATTTAGTAATTCCTTTCTACGATGCAATACGGTAATTTTTTAAGGGCTGCCCGGTTATCCAAAATAAAATTTAATATCACTGGCATAAGTGCTGACGTAGTTGTAGCGAACCAGATACTTCATTCTGGTGCTCTCTTTATTAACGAACTTAAGCCTGACTGAAAATATTTTTTTAGGCTTTAATTAAGATTTCGCATTAATTCAAAAATATCTATTGCGAAATCCTCATAGCATTACTGCTTAGATCTGAGTACAGTTGAGCTAACCCCTAGTTTATGAGTACAACAACTGTTATATAGAGAGCCTTGAAGTCCGGCTCTCTATATAACAGCAATAGTATGTTACTATTGAATTTTATCTTTGTTTCGATATATTAAATCACCTTTTTTTAATGTGTCCTAAATACCTAGTGAATCATAACAAAAACAAAAAATCAGTATTCAGATTTTTTTTAATCGATATCTTCTAACACGAGATGCACACTGTATTTTAATTAAAATTCTTCTTTATTATTTCAGTCAAACAGGGTAAAATTATTTGATTAATTTATCAATTGGGTGCTTAATGTTTTTCTTTATAGTTGTTTTATTAAGAAACAAATTTTTATATAAATTTCTTCCAGTTTTTCAGGATACAAACATCAACAAGATTAAAGAAACCAGACAGAAAAATGTTTTGCTTTCACAAACGTCTGGCGATACACTTAGCTGTAATTGTACTGCTTTGCTACATAAATCAAACAGCGTTTGCCCTGCAAATACCACAAGATGTGGAAATTTTAGATGGTTATGAATTCGACGACTCTCCAGAGTATTATGCTACGGATGCCAATTACTATGAGGCACGCAGTATGTCGACGGGACTTAATAAGGCCATACGGAATAGAAGATCAACTCTAGAATATGATCAAGCAAAGGGATTTTTAAATAAAAATGTACAAGAAAATGATCGTACGGATTTTCATCAACCAGCTGTCGTAACTAAACAAACAGCACATGTACTAATAGCTGAAGCTAGAGATATTGATAATGGAACAGGAGACGAAATAGGAGAACCATTACCAAAAGCTGAAAAGCAAATAATGGATCCTGATTATGATTATTATTCCCAAAGACACATTGCTAGTTGGAAAGATCATGTTAATGTCGATCATTCAATTAACGATGAAGATACTGTGGCAGAGGCCACTAGTGGTTATGCCGCAAGAGCAAGACAAGCTAGAGTAAATTTTATTACCCAACCACGTAAAGAAAATGAGACGCCAAAAGAATTGCCCGAACCAAGAGTAACAAAAGTAACACCTCCTGTAGTCAAACCTTTTTACGATCAAAAGATAAGCGCTTTTGCACCTTCGTATAATTACGAAATGTATCCATCGCGCTCCTATGATCCATATTTAAGACGTTATGACCGGTGAGTAAAATCAAAATATTAACAAACATTTACGGTATTTATTGCCGGTTTCTCTACATGTGAACGAACATTTCTTTCACATATTTATATTGAAAACAAAAACAATTTTTTATATTTTGTTTTCAATACAAGTATGCGAAAGAAGTATTCGTTCGCATGTGGAGAAATTGGCAGTTATTGTTTTTACTGAGATGACTCTAAAGGCCGGGGCACATAGAATCCGTCATACGTTAAACTTTGACAAATTCAACTGACGAGTCAGTTTAAATACGTGTTTTCTTATGAGCGTTGTCACAATCAATACCTGTCCGTCAACACAAAGTACGAAAGTTGATCAACTTTTAACTTTTGACGTATGTTGAATACTTTGACAACTATCAACTGCTTCTTCTTCTTTATTTTCTTTTAACTCTTGCTGTGTTTCAATTGTGTTTTGTGTTTTTAATAAAACAAGTTCGGTGGCAAACAATAAAATACAAATTTAATTAAATTAACAAGTGAATAAAATACAAATTAAATTTAAAAATGAATAAAAATAGAGAGCAAACATTGTTTTAACATCCGTCAGCAAAGTACTCATTGTGCCAACCTCATCCGTCGTTACTTTGACTAAAGGCCCAACTACAATGTGCATAAGCTAGCTTGTGCTTATGCCAAAAACCCAACGAAAAGCCTGTCAAATGCTTAGGTAATTCTTTAAAGAATTTTATGTGGCTACAATGTACTTACATAAATATAAAAACTAATTTCCCACAGTTGCACATTTGTGTTTAAATCGTACTTTCCTGAAAATATATACATTTTTTTTAATAAATAAAATCTGTAAATAAAAAGGCTTTGAAATAATATATTATATTTAATAACATTGATCTAAATAAATATATTTTCTTTTACTACTTTTCAATAAAATTCGATAAAAAATCGTATGTTTTTTTCTTTTTGTTTATGTAGTTTTGGCCAAAAGTACCAAAAGATGCAACGGTGTGCATGATTTAGTTCGAAAGCAATTAAAAAATAAATTTTATAGTGAATTGTTATTATAAAACGCGTCCTTTTTTTTCATATAAACACTTTTTTTCCACATCTTCTATTATATTAAAAGAATTCTTTTTCACTGTTGCTCTCCATTGCAATTTTTTCTTTATCAATTTATGTATGTATACACCAAGCGCAATCAGCTGTTTCTGTACGGAATGTGCGATCAGTTTCGTACATTGCATAAGCAAATGACATTTGACGAAAAGTTCTCTCAAATACGTTATAGTTTACCATATTTGATTTATATGTATTTGCACAGTTGTATAAGTTAGCATAAGCTAGTATATGCACATTATAGTTGGGCCTTTAAGTTGAATTTATCAAAGTTTAACGTATGACGGATTCTATGTGCCCCGGCCTTAATCATTGAGCAAAGTAGTGAAAAACAAAGCTAATAAGGAACTGTCTGCAATGTTACTACTGTAGCATTTTCAGAAATATCGATTTTTTTAAAGGTTCACTGCAAAAGTTTATACAAAGGAAGCCCAAGGGTCATTTCTGTATAGAATTTACAATCAAATTATTTTAAACTGATCTAAGACAAAAATTTTTCAGGTTTTTATTTTCTCAGCCTTAAATACTCTCGTGTTGCTTTGCTTTTTTTTAAAGCAGGATTCGTTCTTCTAGACTTCAAAAAGAGAACTGAGTAGGTTCGATCGCAATGCAATGTAAAAATTTAAATTTTTTACATATTTTTCTTATTTTGTTTTAATTCTTATTTTGTTTTAATTCAAAAAGTGACACGTGCTTTAACTTGTTTGTTCTTGAAAAAAAAACGTTTCTTTCATTTTTTATTGACCGTAGCAAGGCGTATTAATACTTGGTGATACCGATGGCCATTTTTTTTTCAAAATTTTCATTTGCAAAGGTTTGTCGCCTAGCGAATTAAAACAACTTTTAACTGGTGCTGAAGATGTTAAGGAAATATTAGATTGTAGAAAAGCTTTTAGTATTGTAGGATAATTCTTGAGGCACTTAAGAGATAAATTCATATCACGCAAGTAAACGTTAAGTTCAAATTTTAAACTACTGAAAAAATATATAAACGACCTTTTTCGTAGGCAATACCATCATTACCTTCATTAACGTCCACGCGGTAATCGAAAATGGAAGTAGTTTTTTAATTGCTTGTTAGAAACATACTGCTTTCCATATCTTCTTTAGTCTTATTTGATATAAAATTAATCGCTTTAAACCATTTAAATTTCACGTTTGGGTGAGACATTGAAGCATTGTATCGTAACCTTCTTCAGTTAAATTGAAAAATTACTGAAAACGTTAAAAAAAACTTTCTTGAAGCAATTTTGTTGTTTGTTGTAAAAATGTTAGGAGTCCATTTAAATTTGTCGGTTTTTGACTTTAAAAGTAACCAATAAAGGGATTAACATTCTATAAAATACATTGTTTTCGCCTTGTAAAAAATCTAAAATTTTTGCAAAAGGTTCCTCATGACTTTGCAATATTCTTCTAAATAAATCAAATTATTCACTACCGTAAATTCCTTTATTTGTAGTTCCGTGCAGAGGTCGTTTTAAAGAGATTTTTTAAGTAAAATATGTTGGATGGAATCGTACAAAGAATTCCACCGTATAACGCATAGAGTTTTTAAGCAAAATCCTAGAATATTTTTTTTTGTTATATCTGAAGACTTTGATCTGTTTGTCTTTTTCCAAAGAGCATTATATTTTGAGAAAGCCTTGGAGACAGATGCATTTATATTGTTTTAAATTAAGATAAAATAGGTAAAAAGACAAATGTATATGTTATAATAATATTTTTGTGCAAGATATTTGAAATTGATTCATTTTTTCTAATCCGTTTTCTATTTTGAGAAAATTAGGTAAACTAACTATCTTGTTTTCTTCATTAGTTTAGGCAGATAAAATTTGTTCTAAAAATATAAAATATATTTAAATAAAAATTAACATATATAGAGAATAGCTTTTGGGATATGTATGTGACTGTACGTGTGCGGTGAATGTATTTTTATCCGTTTGAATAGCATCGCTGAAATCAGTACCTGCAATTAAGTTTATAGTGTGACTTCCTCAGCGATAATGTTTGATAGAAAATTCTCTTTATCTAAAGCTTTAAAATTAGCATATTATATTTCTTCATAATCATTTCTCTGTTCAACAGATTCCTATATCTAATTAACCGATTCAGTTGAAGCTCATTTTTCACCCAATGTATAAGTTCCTACTCCGTACTCCTTTGACAAAATTTGAACCATTGTAGCAAGGTACATTTATTTTACTAGGTAGTGTCGTCCGCCCAGCCGGTTTGTAGTTGGACATGTCAAAAGTTGTTTATATTTTACATTTTTTGTTTACGAATTTAAAAAAAAACACTAACAACAAGCATATGCAGAAAAAAGAGAGCGTTTGTTTTTAGAGCAATTATCTTTTAATTTGTCTTTCTATTTTTGACATTTTCACTCACAAAGCAACAATAAAATGCCATGTTGTTTTTACAAATGTTGTATTTGTTGTAGAGCCGCTATTACTTAGTAAAATCATTGCATTGTAGGTTGTTGTTGAAATAAGATTAAACGAATTTAATTAAAAATCGTTATTTTTTTCTTGAATTAAATCTGCAATTCGATCAAAGGTTGCAGGGATTCTTTTAAAGTCTTTATCTAAGCAATGACATGTACATATATCAAAAACAAAAAAAAAAAAAAAGAACTCCTATGTTTATTTGACCAGATATCAGCTATCGTGTAATATATATAGTTTCTTTCATATTTTTTTTGTTAAGAATTTAAAAGTATTAAAAAATTGCTTTAAATCACTGAAAATAGTTCTGCGGCTTGGGATGTTAAGACATACGCGCTGTTCAAAAAGCCGTCAAAAATAAAGATTGTCTATTATTGAGGCAAACACATATGTACGAGGGCTGCTTTATATATTTCTGGCCTAATAGTGAAAATGCGAATATTTATAATCAAAAATGGTTTTATTGTTTCTTAAAGTATTCTCCAGCATGATTTATACACTTTTGCATGCGCTCAAACCAGTTGTCGAAGCACTTTTTCCACTCCGATTGAGACACCTCTAAAACATGGTTTTTGAACACTTCAACAGCTTCTTCTGGCGACGAAAATCGTTGACCACGCATTTTTTTCTTGATGTGCGGAAACAAGAAGAAGTCATTAGGTGCCAAGTCAGGGCTGTACGGCGGATAACCCATTAATTCGAGTTATATCCGGTCAAAAACGCTCTGGTTTGAGCAGATGTGTGAGAGCTCGCATTGTCATGGTGAACAATGATTCGTCTTCTCTTGTTGGTTTTTCGAATTTCTCCGATGACTTTAGGCAAACAAATTGTAGTGTACCACACAGAAGTGACCGTCCAACGTTGCTCAAGCGGAACAGTCGCCACATGACCAGTTTTGCCGAAGAAACAGGTGACCATTTGCTTCGAAGTGCTTCTTTCACGAACAACTTTTATTGGATTTTGCTCGTCTTTGAAGACCCACACGGTCGATTATTGTTTCGTTTCGGGCTCATACGCATAGATCCATGATTCGTCACCTGTGATGATCTTATAAACGTCTTTTGAAGCGCCGCAATCGTATTTTTGCAACATTTCTTTGCACCAATCGACACGAGCCTTTTTTTGAGCGACTTTCAAATTGTGCGGGATCCAACGAGAACAAACCTTTTTTACGGCCAGGTGTTCATGCAGTATCGAATGTATGCTGGCGGAAGAAATGTCCAAGGATGTCTCTATTTATCAGTATGTCGCATGTCGCTCTTGCATTATGAGTTCACGCACGGCATCAATGTTCTCTGGCACAACAGCCGTTTTTGGACGACCTTCACGGAATTCGTCTTTGAGCGAGCTTCGGCCACGATTAAATTCTTATACCAATTTTTCACAGTGCTATAGGATTGTGCTTCATCGTCATACAAAGATTTAAGTTCATCAATGCACTCTTGTCGTGATAATCCACGTCGAAAGTTGTGAAAAGTGATGGCACGAAAAATTTTCATGATTTAATTCCATTTTTTTCTATATTAATTTTTTCAAGTCACTGCAAACAACACAAATAATGGTCGTACGTCAAAACGTTTTGAGTACGATTATGCTTAAAAATGACAAACTTTCCAATGGAAATGTCAGACTGCACTTGGCAGCACCCAGTGTTGCCCGGCCAGAAATATATATAGCAGCCCTCGTACATATTATGT
The DNA here is from genome assembly GCA_937654795.1 of Cistogaster globosa. Lineage (NCBI taxonomy): Eukaryota > Metazoa > Arthropoda > Insecta > Diptera > Tachinidae > Cistogaster > Cistogaster globosa. The sequence goes on along the minus strand of OW569406.1, from coordinate 92,879,870 downwards.
ACAATATATATTGTATTACATACAAGAAATAGTTCTGAAATATGAACTTTTGGAAATTACACCTTTAAGACAATGTTTAATATTCTTCAAAACAAATTTAAATAAAATTGTTGAAATTACTAAAAGCGTTTTAGAAGTTCATTTTCAGAATATAATTGAATATTGTTTAATTACAAGTAATGTGAAATTAAAAATGTTCAATTACAAATAATACAAATAATAATTGAATCCCCCAGGTCTACAAAAAACACATAAAATATATGGGGATTTTTTTAATGTGAACATTTTTTATAGTTAAAATTTAAGGAAAAGGAATAATATTTCGTAGGAAAAGATTTGATGAGAGGGATATTTTTAAAAAGCTAGTAGCTTCCTTTGGAGCAACGGCGAAAAGGAATTATTTTGCAATTGATATCATCTAAAGATTTGACTTGACCTATTTATTATGGATATAACTTGATCTTGGTGTATAATATTTATTTAGAGTCAACAATGGTCAAATCTTATACCATGTAGTGGCAGAGTCGAATACATTCATTTTCGCTTTGCCGAAAATGTCAAACTGTATATATAAAAAGATCTGCGTTTCATATAAAGTTTGACATTTCCAGCGACGGCGAAAATTTATAATTCGCCCCTGCCATTATCAGGCAAATGATTCCACTATGGACTGAGCACTGAAAAAATTATTTTTATACACATGAATTCTCTAACAATCTGTTTTTAAAATTCTGATTACAAGTTATATCTAAACGAAATATTTATTTTTCAGATTTGACGAACAATATTCCCGTTACGATCCATATAATTATGAAGATCATTTCCTATATCGTCGCCACTACGACCCATATGACAGCTACAGTCCAAGAGTACCTCAGTTTCCTGAACCATATTATAATTATCCTGATCGTCGTTATGATATTCCAGAACCTCGCGAGTATTTACCTTTGTACAATAATGAAATTTATGAACAATCTGCTTATGCTCCTATTACCTACTCCGATCCTTATCCAGCGTCTTCAAAATACCCCATCGATTATACAGCACCGTCAAAATATCCAGCAGATTATGGCCGCAGTAATAAGCGTATTGTTTATTATGCTCATCTACCGGAAATTGTACGAACACCCTACGATTATGCCGCAAATTCTTATAATTCGAATAAACAATACGAAGGGGCTCACACTTCTACAAAAGCTCTAACAAGTTCATATAAAATTGACAAGACCGGAACACCGGCAACTTTGAAAAATAATCTCAATGTTAATGCAGATCCGTACGATTATTTGAAACGTGAAAAAAAGGATCGCGTTACACCGAAACCTATAAAAGGAAATAATAACAATGGTCGGCAATAATTGCTGGCAATTTAATGAAAAATTATTAATAACAACAACTAGTTTAAGTTTTAATGATCGTATGTACCAAATATTAAAACAAAAACTTATTTATCCAAATTAGGTCTTAAATATTTACCAAAGTTTTTTAGTTAGTTGCTTTAGTATTTTTTTACGAATTAAATAAAACCTTAAAAATTATTATTTAACAAATTATGCTAACAAATCAATCATTAACTGTTAGTTAAATTTGTGTTTGTTATTTTATGTAATTTATTACAAAGAATATATGAAAGGATATAAGAGAAAAGGTACATTATACTTTTTTGTGTTGTAATATCCTACGCTAGCATCCCTTTTATTTATTTACAAGGATACAATCAATACTATGCAGCTTGTTTTTTTTTTTTTGCTAAAATCTTACATGACTCTTTCGAAATGTGATGTGAAACTTGTTTATTTGATTCCAAAAAATTAGTCCATCTAAATGTAAAATTTTGTTTTCTTCTGACACGATCATGGACTACATTGCTGAATTTAAGTTTACAATTAAAAGAAATGCAAATATAGTTTTTTTTTTACTCCACAGACAACGTAGTGCTTATTTTATATATTTCTTTTCTGGATTATTCCTTGTCTACTTTCAATTTCTATTCTAGTTATCCATGTTGCAATTGTTTTTAAATCTACATCAGACGTAACATGAAGCTTAAAATGTTTTTGCACAAGAAGTCAACAGTTGGAATAAGAGTGAATGTCTGGCATGACTGTGATTAAGAAGGCGGAAGGCAGCTTTATCAACATAACTGTTTTGATACACAGTAACGGGATCATGAAATATTTTTTGAAAATTTTGGGGTTGGATTTGATAGTAATCGATATGGAATACAAAAAGCACCTATTTTTGGAGTTTCTATCTGTCTGTCTGTATTTGCATCACGTAAATACTGCTGGATGGATTTGAATAAAATTTTGTGTGGAAGTCAATTAGAATCTTGGTTTAAATATATAATACTTTTTGTTTCATATAAAATATTTTATTTTGTAGAGAAAATAGAGATACAAATGTGAAGTCACTTAATTTTATCGGCTAAAACAGTTGGCAGAACATTTTGTTATTATAGATTTAAAATTGTTAACACTCTTTACAAAACTCTACAATAAATATTTAAAAACACTTTTTTCTAATTTTGAATTTTAAGAAAGTTATAAATGTGATAGCAGGAGGTTAAAAGAAAAAAACTTAAACTATTTTAATAAAGTACAGCTTGATAAGACAACGTCGGTTTTTTACAAATGACTGCACAGTTTTTTAGGTAGTCCCTTGAACAGTATCAGAGTGGCAGGAAAGTGAGTATTTACTTTAAAGCTTTATTTTATTGCTCTATAAAGCATTAAAGGCATTGTATCAGCTACAAAAGTAATGACGCAGAAGTTTTTAGGAAGGAGGTGTAGAGAAGCTTACGGGGTAGCAAAAGTAGCACGGAATAAATAGTCATGACTCTTTTTAGTTTTTTCTTTCATTTTGCTCTCACTCCTGTTTCTCTCTTTCGTATTTTTGCAGCCTAAAGGTCGAGGCACATAGAATCCGCCATACGTTAAACTTTGACAAATTCAACTTAAGTCAAAGTAACGACGGATGAGGTTGGCACAATGAATACTTTGCTGATGGATGTTAAATCAAAGTTGGCTCTCTATTTTTATTCATTTTTAAATTTAATTTGCATTTTATTCACTTGTTAATTTATTTTAATTTGTATTTTATTGTTTGCCACCAAAATTGTTTTATTAAAATCACAAAACACAATTAAAACACTGCAAGAGTTAAAAGAAAATAGAGAAGAAGCAGTTGATCGTTGTCAAAGTGTTCAACATACGTCAAAAGTTAAAAGTTGACCAACTTTCGTACTTTGCGTTGACGGACAGGTATTCATTGTGACAACGCTCATAAGAAAACATGTATTTTAACTGACTTGTCAGTTGGATTTGTCAAAGTTTAGGGTATGACGGATTTTATGTGCCCCGGCCTTTACGGAGTTGCTTCGAACGAGAAAACAATAAAAAAGTCAGCTAAAATGCCCTGGCTCTAAGAAATTTAATTTGGAAAAAGCCCAACAATTAGAAGAGATGTAACAATAAAAAAAAAACTTTTCCTCCTGCTCTTTACCATGACTACTTACGTGTAGCCACCCAGCAAGAAATAAGTCAGTGAAACTTATACATACGTAAATATTCACTAACACATTTGCAATAATATTATACTAAAACGGCGTTGCCGTTGTAATGCTTTTGGTATTAAATTGAAATGATTTCTGTTTGTAAGGCAGTTTCTTGGCGTGACAATTTTTAAAAAGTTCAGTTATCACAATCACAGTATTCTTTGGATTTGTAATTTTAAAGGCAATCGAGCAATTTACTGTAAAGAATTTTTTAACCAAAATAATAGTTATTAATCCGGCTTGAGTTCACGTATATTTAATTTTTCTAAATTTATTAAGAAAGAGAAATGAATATTAAAAATTTTTAATGTAAATTTTTTAAGAAAACAGAAAAATAAGAAACTAGCAGAAAGTAATGCAGCTGTTTCTGAATAGCTACCTTCGTCATTGCTTCATTCTTTGCATTTAATAATCTTACGATGTGTACGTTTTGAACATCATCTGATTCGTCAATCAGTTTGATCAACAAGAATGCGAGGAATATTTAAAATTAATACTAATTTATTACGATGTCAACACACCATCAAAACTTTTTTCGTTGTTCTCTTTATTTATGGTCACATAAATTTCTTGCTTTGTGCTTATCTTGAATGGTTTTTATTTTTGTTTTTGAATACTTTTCCCTTTAAAGAATTTTAACAAATGTGGTTTTTCTGATCTTGTCAATAATGGCTCGGCCTCTCTTTTCTTAAGTTTCAAAGGCTGCCCGACGCTGTTTAAAAAATCGACTTACTCAGGTTAAAATTATCTCATAGTGATAATACTTTTTCTAAGAGTTTAAAAATTGTTCACTGTTTTAAGGTTTCTTTACAGCATTAATGCTTAGAGAAGTGTCTACAGCTACATGTTTCCTTAAATTTGTGATAAAAGAGCTCACAAAGTTTTGCTCGAATATGCTTTTGAAAAATAATTAATTTCATATTCTACGTAACGGCTGACAGTGATTTTACAGTACTTTTCGTTTATAGTCCATTCCGCTTAAAGGCCAAAAACGGATGTAAGCCAAAACAGTCCTATTCACTTGCAGGTTTTTTCGAATTTCATACAAATTATTTGTTCTTAAGTCCACTTCGCCTATAGTCCATTTTCGTTTAAAGACCAAATTTTTTTTGTATGCATAGCTAATATTGTATAGAAAAAAACTTTCATATAGTCCACCCTGTTTTTTTAATACCTTTTTTAAACAAACTGGCAACCTTTTTTATTTAGACTTCTGGCAACTTTTTATTACAATAAGCTTTTAAAGCATTTGAATTACAATAAATAATAATATGTTAAGGTTTTCGTTTAAACTATTGATTTTATTTAAATCAATATTTGCTTATATTTTAAATAAACTTTTATTTTGTTAAAAAAAGTGGTTTTATTGAAGAAGTTGCATACTTTGTATTTAGTCCAAAATGTGTATTATATCTGGATTCAGTTATAGTTCATAAAGTGGGTTAAAAAGAAATTCGGTTATAGTCCTAATTCGCTTATAGTCCACAAAAATTGTGCAACTGTAGTTGTGGACTATAAGCGAAAACTACTGTATATGGGAAAAATGCACTATAAAATTTAATAAAATACACCAATAAGTCTCCAGTAATTTAAATTCATATTTTTGTAAATATTTTACGTTTAACCCTTTGTTTTGAAATATATTGCTTATGTACATACATATATTCAAAAGTATATAATCCTGCCCTCAAAAAATCATTTAACTTTTTCATTAATTTCACTTAAATAATCAAAAGATTCTAGAAATTTATAATTTTTCTGTAATGGTGGTGTACTGGCGCTTGATAGCAGTTAACAGAAGGATATGATGACACACTTTGACATGATATTTGATGTAAATAATAAAACAAACAACAAGTTGAAAAGACCTGCTATTTTAAAGACATAAAAACACATACGAACACACACGAACAAAAATGAAATTAAAAGCAAATCATTTCCTCTTCATCGAACACAATGGTAATTTAAATAAAAACAAACATAATTGGTAAAGGACGAAAGGGAAATTTCAAAAATAACGAAACAAGAAACAATATTTTATATGAGTAAATACTCATACATACGAGGTTTGTTTAAAAAATTAATGCCATTTCCTGTGTTTAGCCAATTGACTTTGAAAATAAGATTGTGAGTCTCGGAAAATCATATAAGAAAAAGCACTTAGAATAGAATTGCTTTCTGGAAACTTAAAATTTTAAAGCAGGACTTGCAAATTATTTAGGAAATACGAAAATTTGTTTTTTTTTTAAATATAAATGGGAAAAGGATGTTTGTTATCATTTATGTCAGCAGGCAATAAATAATGTTTTCACAATCGGTTAGTAGAGATATTTTTGTTTTGATTTTGTCGAACTGTAGTGTTTGAAGGATTCAATACTGAATGATATTAAAGCGTTTTTTATGATTTTCTTTCTTAAACTTTAAAGGTTCCGTTCTGCTTCACATTCAAGACCAAGTGTTCTTTTTCATATTGGGGCCATGAAGTTAAACTTGAATTGTGAATTAAATTTAATTGATCATAAGATCTTTTGTAGCCTGTTTATTTGTAGTTGTTTGTAGGTATCGCTGATTAAAGCATTAAATACGAGGGCACTTGCTTCCGTTTCTTTCGATTTTGTGATTGATAACATCTTCATTAAGAGTCAATTATTGTTAGATTAGTTTAAAGGCACAACTGGTCTATTCCTTGGTATAAGTAAACTACACTTGTTTTTCCTGCTACTTTTAATGTGGGCAAGTTTAAATCGAACGATCTTCAATTTTCTTTACAATGTAGAGCATGAGTAATAGTCACCCCTTTATTGCTGGCTTAAATAAATACAAAGTCTATGATAATTCTTCAAAAGATTTAAGGTGTACCCACAATTTGGGCTCTAAGTAAATATGTAAGAAAATAATGGCGTCGTGGTAAGATTTGTTTTTTTTTTAAATAATATAATATCTGGGGTACAGTTTTGACTACCCGAAGTATATAAACCGTGAATTAGTTTAAGTTCAGTCACTTCATGAATTTAACAAAGATCATCTTTTCCAAATAAAGCAAATGCAGCATTGTCCGCATACATTTACAGTTTTAAAGAGATAATTGGCGTAAATAAGTAAGTCTAAGGAGCTCTGAGCCACCTCCCAAAAAATATTTTTCAAGCCATAATCTTTCTTTGTATGGAATTTTTAGAATGACTTCGTGAAAGAAAAAACAATATGTGAAGAATTTATATATTTTTTCAATATTAGGATAATATTTAAATTATATAAAAGAGCGCCAGATTGAAAAATTTGTTCTGTTTTAATGACAAAAAACAAAAAAATAATTGACTTAATTTCGAATTTTGCTACGTTCATCTACATTCAACCTTTTTCTATTTCTATAACAAAGAGTTTTTAGTGGATCTTTTAAAATCTCACTTTCAAGAGACCTTAAAAAGTTTGACAGTTGCTGAAGGAACTGAGCTAAGTAAACAAAAAAAAAAAATATATATGCAAAACAGTTATGCCGTATCTTATATACACTTCACCATGTATTTAACTCTAGTTTAATCAAGTAGCTCCAATTAAAAAGGAAATATAGGGGTGACAGAGAATTTAAAAAAAAATACGTACATAAAATTTTACAAAAAAATGTCACAGACTTTAATGGGTTAATCATTTAAAAAAACCATTTCCTGAAAGATCTCTTCAAAAGCTTTCAAATGATATCCATATCGAATATGGTGCAAAATCATATTTTTCTATGAAAAGTTCAGGGGCCCATAACTTAAAAAATATAGGCGAGCGTCAATTTTTTTACTTGACGGTTTTTTTGTTTAATTTTTACTTCACTATCAGCCCATTAATTTGTTTTTTTGATTGGAGTTACTTTAAATGATATTAAAAAAAATTAGAGACAAGCGTGATATTTTGCTCGCTGTCTCGAAGATCATGGACCGATCTTGATGATTTTCAACAAAAAAATTTTTTTGAAACTATGTCTGATCAATTGGCTTATCTAAATTTTCTCTAGATCATCTAGTGCCTTGGCAAAGATGATTTCAATACGAACACGGATAGACGGACATAGCTTAATCGGCTTCGCTATGCATAACAACTCAGATTATATAGAATAAATATACTTTATGGGACCAGAAATTGATATTGTTAAAATTACAAACAGGATGATAAACATAGATACACCCTTTTCCTTTTTTCTTTTTTTTTTTTTGTCGAACACCCCTCGTAAACATACCAACAGAGCTGCCAAAGCAAATGATTCCGGTCAATTTGAATAGTAAAACAAAACAAAAATATAAAAAATGTAAAATTAACAATTTAAATGGAATGAGTTCTGGCAGCAGGGAAAGAAAGAAGATATCACACAAAATCACTCTCCTTTAGGCAAAAATTAACAAATTTCTTTTTTAAAATTATGTTGTATTTGTTGATTTTCTGTTGCGAATGTGTGTTCAGTTGTTGGTTGAAGGCGTAGGAAATGAATTGAAAATATGATGCAGCGTCACATCCGTTGTACGTTTGGGAAATATGCTTAATCTTGCGTTAATAAAATGATGACGAGGTCAGAAGTACTGCTACGTGCAGACTTTCACTTCTATTAGTCAACTGTGAACCCAATTTTTCTTTTGTGCATTGAATGTTTTTTTGTACGAAGGTATGTAATGGTCATGTCATTAAGTACGTTATAATTGTTATTGTTGTTTTAGTTAGATTTTGTTTATTTGGTTGTGCATTGATTTAATTAAAGTGTACCGAAATTCAAGCAAGATTTCTAGTTTCAATCAAGGTGAATTCATAGCAGGTAGCTACCTACATTAGCTTTGAAAGCAATTCGTCTTTTCAAAATTTGGTTTTCAATTTTGATATCTGCAAATTAAAACGAGTCAAGTACCTACAAGTAGGCCGGATAAGCTAATGCATTGAGCTAATGCAGTCACCACCATTGTGGGAAAGTGTTGCCATATTTTCGATAAATTGGACACTTTAAAGAGGATCAATTTTTTTTCTCATTCAAAAAATTTAAGTTCGGTAATTTTATAAATGGATCAACAAGAGTGCAAAATAACTACCCAGTTCAATAACAACCCATATAAAAAATAATAATGAAGCAGTGCTTGTTGGTGACAATCCCGGAAAAGCGATTCTGCATAGTAGAAAATTATTGAAAGATCTTATAGCTCTGTTAAGGGGATACTTATTAGTAATAAAGTTTATTCTGGATTGGTTCATTATTTGTAAGAAATTTTATAATTTGAGATCGATTGCCGATAATTCATCCACCATGTGGTACTGGATGGTGTGAATTTTTACAATAGAGAAGTCACTAAATCATACCTGGCTTAAAGCTTGATGCTGATGCTTAAAATAGCGTTTATGTTTAATGAATTTTATGCTTAATTAGAAAATAGTGATCTAGTGATTAATAGCTAGCGAAAAAAAAACTTCTTTATAATTCAATTAAAAATCTGTGTAAAATTTGAAACACCTTTTATCTAGAAATAACCATGAATACTGGTATAATGTGTAAAAAGAGAAAATAAAATTTTTACTTGTAACATAAGCAACAACAATAAATGGTCATTTTGTTGGCTTTTGTTTGTTCTATACTGTTGGTGTTGTTTATTTCAAATTCATTTAAAGTAACGTTATATAAAACTGCAAAAGAAATTTGAATTTTCAATTAAAACAATTAAGTCTTAAATAATAGACATTGGTTGTCGGAGTACATTAAGTTAGAATTAAAATTTTTAATTTTGTGAAAAAAATACTTGTAACAATTTTTAATGTACTTTAATGGATTTTAAGTGAAATATCAAATTCTTTCTGTTCTATCCAAAACGTATATTTAAGATTTCTATTTAAAGAACAATGTGTAATTTTTACATAATATCGTCATATTTTTATATTATGTAAAGGGGTATTTTTTACCCTGACAGAAATTTATATTTAAAAAAATAGCAAAATTAACTAAATTCAAATCTAAAAATTTTTTATTAGAAAGATAAATACATGACATTAACATTTGTAAATAATTTTGGGCATATGGCTTTAGAAGCCAATTCTGAACTTCCGCCTAATTGTGGGCCACTTCTTTAAACATAGCTGGTCTTATGTTGCGAATACGACAAACAGTGTTGGCCCCAAGGGTGTCAAATGTTGCTCGGGACTTTAGGTGGTCCTACAGCAAATAATCGAGAGGTCTCAAATGGCACAACCTTAGAGTCAATTAGACTGGTCCATTTTTAGCAATTAACATATAGTCAAACTTTGATGGTCGATAGTTGTAGCCACAACCCACCTGAATCAATGTCATTCAAGGTTCATTAACGATCTCCATCGACCGTAACTCGAATTTCGGCCTAATTTTTAAAGAAATGAGGACTAATGATGCCGCCAGCAGGTAAACAGTACTAAAGGCTGCATTTTTCTGGATTGAAATGTAGTCCGTGGGATCTGTTCTAAATTAGTTTTACTTTATGTGCAGTAGTTTCGTTTATTAAAAACCAAATAAAAGCCGTATCGCTGAATACTTTTTTTTAATAAATTAGTAAGATGAATTAATAAATGTTCATGAGTCATAAATTGAGCGCAGTTTGATCCTTTCTATCTGCACAACCCCTTAGAATTACGAGTAATGGGATGATCATTTTTTTTTGACTGTGCAGCAGATAAACAATTTGAATTATTCGTATTTAAATTAATCAGGATTGTTGTCAAAACAAGGTAAAGCTTGGATATTATTAAATCAAGTAAAAAACTTTTTAAGGTTTAATTTAGTCTGGGTACAAAAGTCAGGAGTTTTATTTAATTCTTTAAATAAATTCTTTAATTGTTAAAAAAAAAATCTCGAAAAAACGATTCCGATTAAAATATTACTTTCTATCTAAATTTAGAACGCGAAAAAGTTAACTTGCTGTTAACTTTTGATGCCAGGCGCAACTGCTAATAATTTAGATTAATTTTAATTGTGTAAGCGTCAGCCAGATTCTGGTATAAATCTTTGTACCTGTATCTTTGTACTTGTTGATGAAATGTTCATGTGGTTACAATTCTTAGATCGTGGTCTCAAACGAGTTTCCAAAAAATATTGGCGCTCATATAAATTTACTATAGTTCTATTTGAAAATGGATTACTAATTTTTTTCACGCTACTGTTTACACATTGCTTGCAGTTAAAAATTTGTGTATTTTAACAAATGGAACAAGTAACAAGGAAAAGAACTCAAAAATTTAACAATTGTTGCCAATGGCTTTAAAAAATCATTTTAAAATTAAATTAACATTTTTTGTTCTGTTTTTTGTTTGTTTGTTAGTGAAGTGAAAGTCATTGTACAAAAAAAGAAAAAAAGAATTAAAATCGAAAATAAATTTCTAATTTATTTTAGCAGCAGTAAGATTAGTTCACTAACCGATATTCCAATTCTACAGTATAGGAAAATTAAAAATATGTGAATTGGCAAGAAAGGAAAGGGATTGATTTAGGACCTCGTCACCAACCTCAGTATAGAATTTTTCATAAGCAAAAAATAACAACCAGTCAGTATTTGTTTTATTTAAAACAACAAATAGAAAAAAAAAAAAATACAACAAAAAATTACATGTTGGCATCAAAGGAATTTTTCGAATTCTTAATTAAATTTACAATTAAAATTGCATGCGTTTCACCAAACTATGTTTTCTACTGTTTGACTTTTTGGTGAATTAACATTTTCTGTTGCTTCATCTTCTTTCATGAGGCTCACGTTCTTTATCTTTTGAGTTAAAGTAAACTGTCCAAGATGTTGTTTAAGAACTTTCTTTACTTTTCATTTGCTTTATAGAAGACTGTTGTAATGAAAAGAAAAAGGCAAAAAGTTTTCTGAAAAACTTTGTTAATTTGTTCAATATGCTTTCTTTTCATATACATATTTTGCTTTTCTTATTTTAATATAATTTTTCTTTTACTAATTTTTTATTTTGTAAGTAAACAAGTTATTAAAAAATTATTTTTTTTTAAATTAAGTAAAATAATTTACAAAATACATTTTAACACAATTAAAGCGGTATTTAGCAAAATTGTGCGATGAGAGCTGAAAGTTTTTTTTTAAACGACCTTAAAGAGAAGGCGGATATCAATTCGTCTGAATGTTGCTTTTTCGAATGTTTGTGTCAGCAGAACTCAGTAATTTCTGAACCGAAAAAAATTGCTTACAAAATAGTTTCATTTAAGAAAAAATCATAATTTTAAAAATAAAAGGGTGTCCTTATATAACATAAATGTTTTTTTAAGTTTATTATGAACCGTAAAATGCACCTTTATAAAATTTAAAAAATTTGAGTATTACTATAGCTCCCAATAGCTAAAAGTAATAGAAAAATAAATCTAAAAATTAAAGGGTGTCCCAGTAGGTGACATTTATTTACCTATATTGACCTTGGAACCGTTAGAGACAAACGCTTGAAATTTTAAACAGATTGTCGATTGTTATGGTCATTATTTATTTATTTTATTTATTTATTTTTTCATTTCCTGTACAACAATATTTAGTCTTATATTTAGAGTACAGGAACGTTATGCGTTACAAAAATTTTTATTGCTAAAAAATAATACATTATAAAAAAAAAAAAATAAGAAAATGAAAAAAATGAAATACCAATAATAAAATATAGCAGTCTTTACAACAAAATTAATAGTCCAGAAAGTAGGCAAAGTGTTGAAATAAAAATTTTCTGAAACTATTAGCATTGCTATTAAGTTGTTGACTTAATGAAAGATTGTTCCAAAGACGAGCGGAAAACACATTAAACTGCCGTTCAGAAACAAGACACTGATATCGAGGTATTACTATGTTTCGATTTCGCTGCGATTGGAAAAAGCGTATTTTCTCAAATATGTACTTGGGGGTTTGAGCGTTAATAATTTTGTGTAAAAAAATAAGAGTACGAATTTTTAACAAGCTTACAAGAGAAACTCCATAGAGATTGTTAGCAACGGATGACACATGGTCAAATCTTTTCAAATTATATATGTATCTTAATATATTATAACATAAGACATTTAGCCTTCTTTTGCTAACAGTGTCGCAGTTTCCAAATAATTCACATCCATAAAGAAGAGATGAAATCAGATATGTCTTGGCAAGTAGTAACCTTATTCTAAAAGGGGTAAAATGCTGAGTTGACCAAAGAGCTCTTAACTTAACATAAGTTTGACCAACCAGAGAATTTATATGATCTGTCCACGTCAGGTTGCTGGTAAAAATTATACCAAGGTTTTTCGCTGAGTTAACAACTTCAATTTTTTCGCCATTTAGGAAAATGTCCTCGCATTTAGATTTACCTGGATTTAAGCAGAGACCGTTAGCGCAAGACCAAATGTGGACTTGTTTCAAGTCATCATTTAGATAAGCTATACCTGATGAAATATCTTCAGCTGGGCTGCTCAAAGTAAGTTGGACGTCATCTGCATATAGATGGATTTTGCAATATGATAGTTGTTTTGGCAGATCATTGACATAAAGTGAAAATAAGAGTGGACCTAAGATTGAGCCCTGAGGGACCCCCCTATTAACATTTAAACTGTCAGACCAAGTATTGTTAACAACTACCGATTGTGTGCAATTGGAAAGATATGATGATAAAAGTTTAACTGACATGTTTGAAAATTTAAAAAAGTGTTTAAGTTTATTTGTAAGTATAACATGGTCAACTGTATCGAATGCTTTGGAATGGTCCAGAAGCACTAAAAAGTTGATATCCTTGTTTTCTAAACCTTGGCGTTTATTCTCACTTCAATAAGAGCAGTAACGCAGTTGTGGTTCTGACGAAAACCAGATTGGTTGAAAGTAAGCAGACTATGGGTATTTAAGTAAATAATTTGTTGATACAATAGCATTTCTAAAACTTTTGACAGAAAGCATAATATGGCAATGGGTCTGTATTCTCCATTCGCCTTGGGTAATGGTAAAATTTTAGCATGTTTCCAATTAGATGGATATGTACCGGACGTTATAATTGAATTAAACAAATGTGTGATATAGGGGAGAATTATGGGCAAAAGTAGGCTTATGAATTTTGGGTGCATGTTCTCACTTCCAACTGCATTTGATTTTAACAAGGAACATGTTGACACTACGTCATATTGAGTTACACAGGAAAAAGTAAAATAACCGTTTGTTAACTCATCATTAAGATTTAGAGTATCAGAAGGAAAATCAAAGTAATAAAAATTCGCTTTAACTAGTTAGTGAAAGTTTTGTTAAGCATGTTTGTATCCACTTGGCAGTCCACAATTTTTTTCGCATTGCCAATTCCTATTTCGCGTATAGTATGCCATGATTGTTGAGAATTAATAGCATTATTAAAACAGCTATAATAATACTCAGTTTTTGCATTTTTTATTAGCTTGGTAACATTCTTTCTTGCAATAGAAAATTCTAAGCAGAGCTCAGGGGTCTTGTATTTCTTCCACCTTGCATATGCAGGTCCCTTTGGTGTATAGCATCCTTTTTAATATTTGAAAACCATTGTTTTTGTTTGGGTTTGATCCTTTTCTGTTTTAATGGAACAATTAAATCAAAAAGGTACTGAATGTTACGCTCTAAAAATATAGATTGTTTATCAACAGAGGCCATGAAAAAAATGTCACTCCAAGCATTAAGCGAAGAGTATTGACTGAGATAATTGGTATCAATTTGCTTAAAGTCACGATAAGTGATACATTTTTCGGCTTGTTCAGATTGAAAGTCGTAGGTTAAAAAAATTAAATCATGTTTAGAAAAACATGATGCAGATACCTGATCATACAAAATTATGCTACTAATGTTGGATACGAAAAGGTCTATGAGCGTGCTGGTTGTGGATGTGTGATGCGTTGGATGTATTGTGTTAGCTGGAAAAAGACCAAAAGTTGACATATTTTCCGAAAGAGTGACCTCTGTTAATAAGTTTGAGTTTAAGTCACCTGTAATGATTATATCATTATACTCTGCGGTAATACTTTCGAGTGCAGTAAAAAGAGTTGTAAAGGGTATTCTCTTATTGGGCCTGTAAACGCAACCCACCATTAACTTTTTGCCATGAGAGGAAACTTCAATAAAAATAAACTCAATACCCGGTTGAGTTGAGTCATTAGCATTGGGATATTTCGGGTAAAATTCGCAAGAAAAATTATTTTTCAGAAATATGGCAACACCACCGCCATGTCCTCCTCTATCACATCTAAAAACTTTATAACCATAAGGGCAGATAAGGCTATCGGATGTAGTTGCCATCAACCAAGTTTCTGAAACGCAGATAATATCGATATCAGAGTTTTCGAAAACTAATTTAAATTCATCAAGTTTGTTGTTTAAACTTTGGGCATTTATATGAACTATTTTTAACCCCTCTTTGTATTTGACTAAAATTCTGACCATGTTAAATGTTTAAGTCTTTGGCTCTTATATCTACAACACTGTTAAGAGTCATAAAAACGTTTAATAAAGTGTGCAATGCTAATAGAAACAAATGTTATGAAAAGAACAAGATTGAATTTTGTTGCAAAAATAATAAATAAATGATAAAAGGATTTGAAATTGAAAATTTTAGTCAAGAAAAATTTTAAGATTATATAATCATCTAAAAGTATATAAAAAATTAAGAAATTAATAAATAAAAATTGGAGAAAGAAATAATTTAAAACAATTAAATACTTAATTAGTGGAGCGAAAATACTGATCAAGTTGTTCTGGAAAATTTATGTAAATTAGATCATCACTTTCATTTTTCTTAATGTAGACTAAGCCTCTTAAGGTGTATACAGTCTTCAAGAGCTTGTCCTTCTTAAGTCCAAGTGCTGCTTTGAAAATTCCATAATTATGAGGGGTGAGATTTTCGTTGATGAAGAAATGATTATTGCTCTGGAAATGTGCATCCGATAAACGCAACGGCGAGCTAAGTTTGCGACGATGGGTTGCAACTATTTTTAGAAAATAATTTTTTTCATGTGGTGTGTTGAATTTTACTACGATGGGTGGGTCGTCAACGTTGCGTTGGTTTTTATAGTTTTTCACCCGAAAAATAGATTTAAGAGATGGAGGAGAAATGCTTAAGGTGTTACAAATGTTCCCAAAAATGTCATTTAAATTCTCATCATTATAGAGTGGAATTCCAGTGATGCGTACATCTGTGGCGACCGTAGAATTTTCTTGATGTATGCATTTAATTTTAAGATTTTCAACCTCCGTCCTTAGTTTACTAATTTCCGTACTGCTTTCCGTATCCAGCTTATTTAACTTATCATTTAATTCTTTTGCTTCTCTTTTACACATTTCTAGAGAAACTAGAATAAGGGAATTTTTTACCAGGAAGCGATTGGTTGGGAAGGAAAAATTTTTCCTAATTTTTCATAATTGGGCAGATAGTTACCGAGATAAATGGTCTTAAAGTTTTTCATATAAATAATTAATTTCTTTTTAATTTAAATCTATTTTTTTTAACTATTAAGTAATCTGTGATATAGGCCTTTTCTTTTTAGCACCTATAGTTATCGAGATAAATGGGTTTTAAGTTTTTTTTTTTTTACAAAATAACGTGTTTTTTTTTTGAGCCAAAAACTTAATTTTATTTATTTGAGAAGATTTTTCAAGATATTTCTACTTCACAATAATAGTTAAAACGCAAAAAAAAATTTTTGCGATATGTTTTTGCTGTCATTTTTTAATTCTACTTTTCTACTTAATTTTACCTTTGTTTCTACAAAATCAAATCAAATGTTTTATAGACTAAATATACCTTGACTAACATTTATTGAGATGTTTCTTAATTTAAAAGCAATTTATTTGTAAAATTTTTAAAAATTTTTTATGCACAGTTTATAAAAATACATACGTTGAACCATACGACTCCTGTTATTTTTAGTATA
Source organism: Cistogaster globosa (assembly GCA_937654795.1). NCBI lineage: Eukaryota > Metazoa > Arthropoda > Insecta > Diptera > Tachinidae > Cistogaster > Cistogaster globosa. The sequence goes on along the minus strand of OW569406.1, from coordinate 92,863,443 downwards.
TAAAAAAAGAATTATTTATTGGCTTCGTAAAAAATATAGAAAACCGCTACGACCATTTTTAATGACATCTAAACCGGTGCTAATATTATTTTGCTTTTTTTAAAGTCCCTAGCTGCTAGTAACTCGAAAAAGAGGTTCAAAATCTGTGTGTTAATTATCATTTATTTGCAATCGAACCCAACATTAAAGTTCATTGGAATATTCTTAAATCTTTTTTTAAATACACGTTAATAAAACAGAATAATAAAAATTAACAGGCAACACTTGACAAATACCGACAAACACACAGATAAAGCCCAGACAAATAAATGTAAATTCGCGAGTATTAAATTAACCCCTAGAGAATTCCTTAAATATGTAAAGTACACAAAACATTCTTTTGTTACTTGAAGAATAATTGTTCCTAAGAATGAATTCCTATGTTAGTAAGTGTGTAAAACATTAAGTAGATGCCATAAACTTTTAACTGTTAAATACAATAAAAGATGTCCTTGTTGTAAAAATATTTAGTCAGCATTTTCTCTCCCTTTTTGTGTTTTTCTCTGTGCATTTAATTGTCAAAGAAAAATGTGAATAAATTGAAAATAAGCAAATAACAAAGCAAATTATATTTTGCATAATAAATACCGCATAAAAGAATTACATTAGAATGGTGAAATAGAAAGGATAAGGAGTGAGTTAAGGAAAGAAAATAAATTTTGTAAGTTTCTTAACAAGAAAGTTCTATTGTATAGTCGGCAGTGACGAATTTAAAATGCCTTTCAGTGCTTGAGGTTCTGGGAATTTAATTTTTTTTATTTTTAAATTTTCAAAACAAAATAGCGAAAAATTTTAATAGTTTTTTTAATAAATTTTAATTTACAAATTCTTGTGTAAACTTTTTGAGAAAACATACATTAATGGAGTGTAATGCTGCTTTTTTTTAATCACTAAATTTGTTATTAGAATTTTTTGCATCTATCTACCTAAGACTGTGCAAGTTGAGAACATTAGGTCTGTTTAGTAACTTTATTAGCAAAAACTAGCTACAAGAGTGTAAAAAAGAAATTTTCAAAATTATTATTGTAAATGTAAATTAACGCTTAACTAGTAAAAATTAAAAAAAAATTTTTTTGTGGCTTTGAAATTAAATGTAAGACTTAAATACTGTAAACTGAAAATGAACTAGAGTGCAAAAATGTATAAAACAAAGACTACTTAAAGTCAGTAAACTGATCCCCACAAGGAAAAATTGAAAATAATACTCCAAGTAACCAAATAGCAAAAATATAAAACCAAATTAAAATTTTTCTAAAATTTTTCTTAAAAATAAAAAATAATATTTTTTTTAATGTTTTTCCAGCCAGGAGTTGAACCGGTGATTTTCATAAATCAATTAAAATTTACATTCATACCTAACTCATCAATAGTTGTAATGATACTGGAACAGCATCTATAATGTTGTGAGGAAACAAGTATGAATGATAAAAAATAAAATTTGCATTTCATGACTATACCGAAGCTGTAGTAAAAATTGCAACAAATGTTCAAGACGTGTTGCAGAGAAAAATGACAAAGAAATGCTTTAAGTTGTGTGTGAATTTCTTCCAACCAAATTAATATTTATTAGTTGGTTAAAATGGATGATATTTATAATATACACAACTTAAGGTAGATGGATGCGAAGAATGCTGATGATGGATTTGGCGGTCCTGAAAATGCGGCATTACATTCTGCCAGCATCTAAATTTTCTTATATATATATATAAAATAGCACACAATTTATTATTGTCCAAATAAAAATCTATTGAGCAAACAATTTACGAGGGCTGCTATATATATTTCTGGCCTGGCAACACTGAGTGCTGCCAAGTGCAATCTGACATTTCCATTGGAAAGTTTGTCATTTTTAAGCATAATCGTAGTCAAAACGTTTTGACGTACAACCATTATTTGTGTTGTTTACAGTGACTTGAAAAAATTAATATAGAAAAAAATGGAATTAACTCGTGAACATTTTCGTGCCATCATTTTTCACAACTTTCGACGTGGATTATCACGACAAGAGTGCCTTGATGAACATAAATCATTGAATGGCGATGAAGCACTATCCTAAGGCACTGTGAAAAATTGGTATAATGAATTTAATCGTGGCCGAAGCTCGCTCAAAGACGAATTCCGTGAAGGTCGTCCAAAAACGGCTGTTGTGCCAGAGAACATTGATGCCGAGCGTGAACTCATAATGCAAGATCGACATGCGATATACCGAGAGATAGAGACATCTTTGGACATTTATTCCACCAGCATACATTCGATACTGCATGAACACCTGGCCGTAAAAAAGGTTTGTTCTCGTTGGATCCCGCAGAATTTGAAAGTCGCTCAAAAAAAGGCTCGCGTCGATTGGTGCAAAGAAATATTGCAAAAATACGATTGCGGTGCTTCAATAGACGTTTGTAAGATCGTCACAGGTGACGAATCATGGATCTATGCGTATGAAACGAAACAACAATCGACCGTGTGGGTCTTCAAAGACGAGCAAAATCCAACGAAAGTTGTTCGTGGAAGAAGCACTTTGAAGCAAATGGTCGCCTGTTTCTTCGGCAAAACTGGTCACGTGGCGACTGTTCCGCTTGACCAACGTAGGACGGTCACTTCTGAGTGGAACACCACAATTTGTTTGCCTGAAGTCATCGGAGAAATTCGAAAAACCAACAAGAGAAGACGATTCATTGTTCACCATGACAATGCGAGCTCTCACACATCGGCTCAAACCAGAGCGTTTTTGACCGGCCAAAACGTCGAATTAATGGGTCATCCGCCGTACAGCCCTGACTTGGCACCTAATGACTTCTTCTTGTTTCCGCACATCAAGAAAAAAATGCGTGGTCAACGATTTTCGTCGCCAGAGGAAGCTGTTGAAGTGTTCAAAAACCATGTTTTAGAGGTGTCTCAATCGGAGTGGAAAAAGTGCTTCGACAACTGGTTTGAGCGCATGAAAAAGTGTATAAATCATTATAAATATTCGCATTTTCACTATTAGGCCAGAAATATATAGAGCAGCCCTCGTATTAACTGAAAAATAGATTATTACAAAGTAGATTCAAGTTTGTTTATTCTGTACCTACTTCACAAAGTTGAAGAAAAATTTCTTACAAATTAAGGGATTTTTTAAAGCAGATGTAAAAATATGTTAACTGCTTTAAAATTATAAATAAATAATAATTATTAACACTCTTTATGCTGTAATAAAATTATTATGCAAATTCTAATCTCCATAAATTGACAATTACTTTTTCCGAAACTTTTTTATTAATTTTTTTACATTACAAAAAATTTAAAGTTATCTAAATTATTTTTAGAATACCTGCCAACCAATTTATTGTTTTTTAGAAAAAAAATATCCAATATAACTTTTATTAACACTTCTTTCTATATGTATTTGTTTTAAAATAGAATTATTTGTAAATTCAATTTGTTTTATATATAAATTTTATTGTGTTTACAAATTTTTAATTGTAACTTTACAAACAAGTCCACTAGAAAAACACTAAAATTTACTAAAAATTCTCTAAAGATCACTAAAGTTAACGTAGTAATCTTTAAGTTCAGTACACTAAAGTACACTAAAATAAAGATCAGTACGTTATCGTAGTGTTTGTGATCATCAGCCTACAATCGTTGTATACGGTATTTTGTTTGCGTAGAGATTCGTTAACAATAAAAACAAATTTAGAGTTTGTGGTAATTAAACAGTGTGCGGGAAGTCGCAAATTATTAAATTAATTAAAACCACGGGAACATTAAATTAATTAATTTAAAAAAAATATCGTGCTATTTTTTTATTCCGATTAAATCAAAAAAATCACAGCAAAACTGTGTACTTCCATATTTAGCTAATGAAAAATAAGAAAATAATATATCATATTCTTTTAATTGCCAAGTACCTGCATTTTCTTAAACGTTACAAAAATTTCTTTTATCAGCAAATTATGTTGTAAACAAAATTAAGAAACAGCTGTTTGGCTAATGCTTGCTAGTAAAAGTGCAAACAATTTTTTCTCTCTTAAATTTTTACGCTTTTTTTCAATCTCTATTTGCAAGATTTTTGAGTACGTGAACACGTTCTACTAACAATTAGTAACAATTTTTAGTTACTGAACAGACCTATTACCTATTTACCAAATACTTAATCCCTATTAAATTTATTAAGTTAAGCCCACAAACAACCCTGAGCTTTTCTTTAGTTGCTCTCTTTATTAAACATCAGATAAATGCTAACAATAGAAGTAGCGTCTACCTTTTTCCTGCTCTCTTTAAAAATTAACACAAAATAAATTTAAATATATAAAAACTGAACCAGACCAAAATTACTCATTTGGTTATTATATAAAATATTTCGACATCAATAATTTTACAAAAATTATAAAAATTAGCTTCCGGAAAATATACTAAAGGAAGAGGTAGACAGCATTTTGTACCCACATCTTTTTTAATAAGATTTAGTGGCAAAAATCTTTCAAAACTGTCTAGCATAAGTGGAAAATCTATTTGAAGCACGTATATCGAGAAATCAATATCCGGAATTTCACAATATATTTACTTTAAGAGACTGAAAATAAATGTAGTAAAAATTACAAATGGAATGACAAACATGATATACATACTTTTTACCTATAGACCAGGTTGAAAATCTTTGTTTTAGGGAGTTTTTAATTTATTTACTTCTTCTAATTTTACATCACAGAGTCAGTAAGAAATTTGAAATGTGCTAAAAGACATTGAATAAATGTTTGCAGGAGGTTGTTGGAAAGTTATTGTTGTTTAAGTCATGACAAAAGTTTTTGATTAAAATTCAAATATTAATTTAAAAAAAAAAGCAACAAGTTATTAAATTTGTAATATATTTATTGGAATGAAGTAAGAGGAGTTCTATATTTAATATTAAGAAAAGGATAAATTGATAAATTTTTAAATTATTTAAAGTTGTTTAATTTCTTATTTTTTTGCCATTTGTTAATGCCATATGTTTTTAAATCGATGCTTTAAAACTTTAGTAATTAAAAAGTATCATTAATTTTAGATAGAATTTAACGCACATTTTTTTCATCCTCCCCCCTAAAGTTCTTGTTTGACATTCATCTTGTGTCCAGCAAAAAAACCACCAACTCAATCAATTCTCAATTTTGTTTTACACATTTCTTCTTAAATTCCTTTTCTTTTTCCACTGTATTTTTTTGTTAATTTTAGTATTTATTTGTCATGGTTTTTAGCGTGTCAAATTGCAATTGTCCTTTAATTTGGGTACTCGTATGTTTCAGAGTAATGTTTACGAGTGCGTGGATTTCTGTTGGTCAATTTTTATCTAAAGCTGTTAATTATTCTTTTTACGCTTTAATTTAGCAGATACAAACATTTACTCAATAGTTAAACAAACGTCTCATTATCCCTTTTGTATTTTCTATTCAGGGTCGAAGGGCCATGAGTTGTATTAATGTTTAAAACAAATTGTCCTTTTTTTTTAATTATATGTCCATCTGATGCTCATTTACAGGTTCCCATCATCGTATGTAAAAGTATCATCTATCGCTTTCATCAGTTTCATGCGTTTCCTTCTTAATTTCCTATTAAACTAATGACTGCATCATTAAATTTCTCTATTAATCTTTCTATTATTTTTTGAGGGAAAAAATGAACCTGACATTTGTTTTAGGACGATTTTGGTCGAATAAAAAAAAAGGGGAATTTAAAAAGAGTTGCTTAAGGAAGATTGCTTAGTAACAACTTAAATGTTTTGAAAATTATTGTAATGAAAAAGGCTTAGATATATTACCAGTTGAACTCAATGAAGTGATGTTCAAAAGTGAGAACTTTTATAACTTTGTCTTAGTACAACTTAGCTAGAACGAGAGAAGAAAGTACGAGATAAAAAAATTTAATATAAAAATACGCGTCCTTAGAGCTGCAAACAACAAAAAAAAAATTGAAAAGTGAAAAAGTTAATAATTTTATGAATGAACCATTATTTTGCACATAAGAATTAAAATGAATGAATAATAATTATATCACTTTTTATTGTGATAATAACCCAAATTTTATTTTTAAATAAAATCACTAAAATTGATTATTAGTGGTAGAGAAAGTTCCTATGGCCATTTCGTTGATTGTTCAACTCATTCATTTTTAAAATGTACGAATTAATCGTTTAGATTACAGCACTGGTCATAAAAGCCATAAGCTTCTTATTAGTGTCAAATTTGATTTGTGTGCTCATCACACATGCCTTTGGACTAAAAACAAAAGAGAAAACATAATGAATCGGTGGCTTGTCAAAACGGCCACGAGCATAATGTCTATCAACGTAGAGTCATAACGTCCATTGATATTATAATTATATTTAATGGCGTTCTATGTAAGAAAAATATACCAATTTTTTTATTAGCACTAGCACTCAGGGGATGACCCCTGCAATGCGTTGTGTGATTAACTGGCTAATCGACCACAAAGGAATGCGCTCTTGATGCAGAGCGCGTTGCGCGTACGAAATTACGGTTTTCAAGAACAAGTTGCCTGATTTCATAAGAGCACATTCCGTTGTAGTAACGATAAAAAAGTGAAACACACCTCCCCACATTTTTTTTCTACACGCGGTCGAGTAACTCCAAAATAGACTTTAAGCATATGGGCCTCACATAAGAGTTTTATTCCATTTTCGCTCTGATAACAATTTTATAAAATGGATTGCAGAAGCCGGTGTTGGTTATATTATAAAGAAGAAAATCCCTGCGACCAACCGAAGGCCGGCTATGCAGGAAATTTTCGGTAACCGAAGTTGTTGTTGTTGTTGCTTTAAGTCCATACTAAAACTGACATGCTTTGAGAAACCTCAATAAAGTCCATGGACAATATATCCGTATACACTACAACATGCCATCAATTAATTTACAAAACTTGAAGATGACAATGTTTCCTTACGTCCGAACGCTTTTTCTTTAGATTTAGTGTCCTACGCTTATCAAAGCTTCTATTTTAAACTCAACACTGAAAAGAAATTATACATAAAAAAACACTGAGATATTAAATTAATCGAATTTGTTTCGCCAGTAAATATCATGCTGTTGTCATGCCTTTCGGTGAAGGCCATCGTCACTGACTGTTTATTTGATACCTTTGGCGAGAGCTTTCGATGTGAGAACATCATTTTTAAGCCGCGTTTTGATTTGTACTAACAAAAACCGAAAGGTGTGGCAACAGAACACTGAGATATCTTATGTTATTTAATAAAAATTCGATTAAATAGTTGCAACTAACAATTTAATATCGATTAATCGATTAATAAATTTTTTTCTTTACTAGTTATATCGACCTTTGGCTGTAGCTAATTTAAAAGTCATACTGTTTGCTAAATAAAACCATTTAAGAAATTTAATTATTAATATAATTAACACGTTCACACACATCTCTAAATTTACAGTTTAAATTATTAATTATTTTCGTTAGTATAATTGAAAATCAAAGGGAAAGAGTATCCGTTTACAACTAAATTTCAGCAAATAAAAGCATTAACAAACCATTAAAGTGCATTTTTTTTTCAAACCAAAATCTATTTCAAATTAAACTCTGCGAATGTCGTATTAAAATTACATGCACATGTTTGAGGTATTTGAAATTTTAATATGTGTATGCACATTAAATATGCATGAGTATTTGTTCTACTCTTTTAATAAGGTTGTTGTTTTAATATGTGCCCTAACATACAGATCTCATTTCATACAAATTTACCACAAAAATAGCAAGGCCAACACTTTGTATGCCTTTTTGAATGTAATGAAACTTAGAAGTCACTATATGAAAAATAGATTGTCGTACTTCCCAATAAGGACATGCTTTCTTCACACACTTCATTACAACTTAATAAGAAGCAGAAATAAGCTAAAAGTATCGTCACACCCAACAATGTCATTTTCCAAGTCCATTTTTATTCAACCAACTATAGAAGGGGTTTTTGAGAAATTTCTTTTCTGTCGTGAAAAATATGCATTCAGAAAACTTAATAGTATCAACGATTTTCAAATGAAAGTATATTATTTAAATTATATTATAGAAGAGGTATAACACAGATCGAGAGTCCGTAACAACAGAAGTAAAAAATTTAAGCAATATAATGCATTTCGAATACCTTAATTTGATTAGCGGCAACCTTGATTAAAAATAGTATTTGATTGTCTTCTTAAGACTTTTTTAGTGATGGTTTGAACTTCGAACGATTCATCCCCCTTAACTCGATTTATTTATTTGCAAAAAGCGTTTCGCGATGCCATTCTTATTAATAGTTTTTTTCGTGAGTCCGATGTAAACCTGTGATTGATCTTTCGAAAAATGTTTTCGAAAAATCAATTCACGGCCTTAATATTTAAAAAAGAGTTCGAGCATATGCCCACCGCGGCTGCTGAAAAAGTGTACTTTTGACATTCAATATATGACATTTATTTGTGCGTCATTTGTTGCTGATTTATTAAAATTCACGTCGACCCACAAGAAATTATCAAGATGGGTTAAATCGTATGACTTTGGAGGCCAAAATATTTATCGCTACGTTTTATGTTCAATAAGTGGATGGTTGTGTTCGCCGTGTAGCACGTAGCGGTATCCTATTGAAACCATATTTTCAAACAAAACATATTTGATAATGGTGCGTTAACGATCTCTATCGGCCGTGACGCAAAGTGCGGCTTTACTACAATTAAGCGCTTCCGGTGCCCTTTTCTGGACGTTGTAGAATCTGCAGAGTCTGCTGTAGAAAAATTTCACCCGTTAAGCTAAAAATAACATTTACTGTTCATTATTTTTCTATAAAACATTGCATCAGTTTTCAACTACTTTAGAGTTTAAAGAACGAACCATATGATCACTTCATGGTTTTAAACTGTAAACCAGCTGGATTTTACACGGGCAGGGTTAAGATCTCTTTCTTTCCCTCATATGCAGTAAAGATAATCTTCTCAGTACTTACATTCCCTTGAGGTATTGGTGTTTTTGCATTATTTAGAGAGTATGATATGAAATCCATCCATGAATATGTTCGCCATAAAAATCAAATAGTTTTCTATAAATTACATGAATTAATGACTGATTTGCTTTATTAATCATAAATGTTCCGTAAGTTCTGTCGATGGAAGAACAATTTAACAAAGAAGCCAAAAATAACATTTTAAGTAAACAGAGATGATCTGGTATTGGACTTGTGCCTTACAAGGCCTTTTGTAAGGCTCTCTTCTCCTTTTATTTGTTTGTTTTTATTGCTGCATATTAACCGTTGCTGTTGTAATTATTATTTTACTTATAAATATTTTATATGTGAACTTTTGAATTTCAATTGTAAAATCAACTTTAAATCAATTTATTATTTTCAACCTACAGCCAATCACCTGTTGCTGCTTTTGTTTGTTTAAGATAAAATGTGCGATATTTTCATACTATACCCGGCTTTGCTGGGGTCCATTTCTCTGATACACATTTCTGGTGAGCGCTTGTAGAATTTTTAAATGTTGTGAACTTTCAACACAGCATTTGCAATTAATTGTTCTTGACTACTTTAAAATGTTCCTCCAAAATATTCATCATTTAAATAAAAAGGTAAATGGATTATTATGCGTACAAGTAATATAAACGTCGTTTTAAAACATTAATGATAAAACTAGGTAAATCCAATTAAAATTTATTTAAATTAAAAAAATAAAATTCAATTCAAATTAAAAGAAATTTTTGCGTAAGAAAAATAACTTTTTTAAACCTGTTAATTTGATTAATAATCGTAAAAAAATTAAGAAAAATCCTGTCAAATTAGCAAAACTTTAGTTAAACAATAGTAATACATGGTAAGAAAAATAACACATGAAATTAGTTAAGCTGACATTATAAATGAATGTCAAAATAATTAATTTATCCATTGATTTGACTAATTTTTCTATTATTTTACACTTTTTATTCAACAAATAAATTAATTAATGCGGCTTAAGTTTATTTTTATTTTAATTTCTAAATATTTTTATGAGAGAAAAATTATATAAAAATCTTTGTGGATGAAATGTAATGCAGCATTTGTTAAGCCGCTACATCCGTTATCAGTATTCTTCGCATAAAGCTACCTCAGGTTATGTTCATTGTAAACATCATCTATTTGAACAACTAATTTTGTATATAAAAATGATAGGATTATTTATATACACTCAATATTAAACAGGTTAGATAAAGTCCACATACAATCCAAAGTTTTTTTTAACCGACTTCAAAAAAAGAAGGAGTTTATAAATGTAAACGAAAGTTGATTTGCTTATATTTGTGCCTCCACAACTCAGTCATTTCTAGATCGATGTAAATTTTTTTTGATTAAAAAGTAATGCGTGCAGATTGGCCCGTTTGAAATAAAAAGTTCTTAATCTTAAAAATTAAAGGGTATAGATAATTATATCAAAGTATATATATATATATCAAAGTAATACAAAAAAAATCTAAAAATTAAAGGTGAGCTCATCTTTTAAACCGTTAAAGATAAACGCTTGCAAATTAGACAAAATCTCGATTGTTATGACCGTTATAGTAACAAGTATTGAGCAGTTGTAGAAAGATAGCTGAAATTTACAAGGAACCTGTTTTGCTTAGTCCACTATAACAACAAGTAAAAAGTTTGGATTTGGAAACCAAAGATTGTGATAATTGTTAATGTAATTTGATGTATGTGGCCGAAGCTCTGAATCGCTTAAGACAAAACGCTGAAACTTAAAAGGGACCCTTATTGCTAAGCCCGCTATATCAACAAGTCTATAATTTAAATTTGCAAATTAAAGGGATGTAATCTGATGTATATGGTCAAACTGTTGAACAGTTATAGACACACGATTGCATGATTTTTTGTTTTAAATAAAAAAAATCTTTTCATTTAGAAATCTAATCGTGGATTACCAAAAATATATAAAAACACCTAGTTGATAGTTTTAAGAATTTATTTTGAAATAAAATGTATGTACACTTTTGGCAAGCAACAATATGCGTTTGTGACTAAAGTTACTTGGACGAAAGCAACGTGTTTGATATCTTAATCACACAAATTGAATTTTATTTATGAATGAAATAGTTTAAAGCAACCTTGAATTTGATGCACTCAGTTCTTGAAAATCCGTTGCATTCTGTTACACCGCACCTATTTTTGGAACCACATCTATGACAATGGCAGTGAGTAATTTTCTCGTTTACAAATTCGGAATGGCGTCTGAATCGTAGATAATCGAGGAGAAAAATTTGTGTTGCCCTTAAAACGTATTTAGTTTTTACTGCATTTAAAATTGTGCTTTTTGCATATAAGTTCAAAACCTTGTTGTCTTCACTCTGCAACACCAGGATAATAATTTCACTGAAGTCACCTACCTCAACTTTGTCTTCAGAAATGTCACCATTCTCAAAAAGGCGAGAAAATCTCAATATCTTTATCTTCAAACTTCCTAGAAATTTAAGAAATCAAAGCTAACAAATTAAAAAAAATTAACCGTTCGTTATAACTTATGTGAAAAACGCATAATGTAGACATGTGGCAAAATACATTATTTTCCAAAAATCTCAAATTTACCTTATAAAGTGTTTAATTGGTAGCTAACCTGTCAACAGATGACAAATATATTTTTTCAAATTAGATAATTTACTTTTAAAAATGAAACTTAAAATATAAAAAGTCACTTTTAACAACATACTGATCACTATTAAACACATCAATTAAAAGACTGTTATTTTTTACGTTATTATTATTGTCTGTGATTAACAACAAGATTTTATTAATGCACACATGCAGGCTTATGAAAAACCCCAAGTAGAAGTGGAATGTATACAATTGGCAACAATATGCATTTAAAGGTTAACTTATTTTCTTAAATAAATAATTTGAAGTGACATGCTGAACAGAAAAAATTTAATATTTTATTTGTCACAATTATATGTCACTATTTAGTAACATAGTTTCTACAATATAATTAATTTTCTAAAGTTATTTATGATACAAATAACATCTGCAAAATATTAAAAAGGTTTTTTAGTTGTATATTAATTTACCTTTTTTCTTGGACACACACTCTGTGTAACCGTAAGTAAAATTTTGGCTTCAGTGTTCGAATTTGTGAATTTTCTTCTCACTGACTTTACTAACACAGGCACCACAACTTGCTAGAGTTTGAAAGAAACAACTTGATTAACTTAAGATTTATATTTTACTTTTGTAACAATTTGTTTCAAAAATAAAGGAGATATTTGTATATTTCTATTTCCATACGCTAATAATTTTACAGTTTGTATAGGAGTAACCACGCCCACTGTTCCCATCCATTCAATGTTTCGTTAAATTATGTATGACATCCACTGGTGCAAAATTTCAAGATCCTACTTATTGAAGTTCTCTAGCTATACGGTAATTATTTTCCTCTTCGTGTTGGAGGTACCGCGCCCGCTGTTTTAAACCAGCCAAAAAAAAAAAAAAAACAAACGAAACAAAATTTCGAGGTGCTAAATATAACATTTACCAAGTAGAATGGGAAGTGCCACGCCCACGTGATACATCAAAAAAATAATAAAATAAGTTCTCTATTTAATCGAACGCATATTTAATAACAAACTATGAAAACTCTCGAAACGTCGGTCCACTGGCTTAGACAACAACAAAAAATAAACATATTTTATGCTTTTTATAGAGAAGACAAAATAGAGAAGAAGGCTTTAAGCATGTAAATATATTTGTTGCGGCACATTTTACACATAATTAAAAATAACTGCAAGCATCTCTTTTCATTTACTTTAAAAATTTTAAGATAATTCAAAAGACGTTCAAATAAAATTTCCACAATTTACTGTCTTGTCATTTTGCTTTTCCACATAGTTATATGTAAGGAAGATAATGCATAAAATTGCTACATAAATTCCACCATAATATGTCGGAAGTATCATGACAAAATATTTATTTTTCCTTCCTTAACATTTACGTCTACATATAAATTTATTTTTTTTGTGTTTGTAATTTTGTTGTTTTTCGACATCTTTGATAATGTAACATTTATCATATGCCTTAATAATCCTTGGCAGACGTAACAATCATAAATTTTCTTTGCTATTTACTTAATATTTTGCTGTTGTTCTTTGTAAGTGTCTTTTTCTGCTCAATTTATAAACATTTCGTTATGTGCTGATATTCTTTAGGGGAGCTTCCGTTTCCGTTTAAGAATTATTAAGACACCAGTTTTGATGACAACATGAAAGATGATATTTTAAACACACACATGAATCCACGCATCCACAAACATATTCCTAAAACAAAATAATTTGTTAACACACACACACTCATATACACATGTTATTTTAACTGGCACAGTGTGTGTCAAAAAAAAATTGGTTTCAGTGGGGGTTTAAATTGTTTAAGAGAAACAAATTTTTTTGGAATAAATATTACTTTGTGTCTTGTTTATGATACCAGCCAATATGGCATTTCACACATAATTTGTGGGTTATTAAATTCTTTAAATTGAAAAGACCGTCAATTTTGTAAGCCAACAATTGTTTTATTTTATTATACAAATTTAACATTATATGGATTTTGTTTGACTGCAATAAAACCTAATAAACATAAATTTGTTTGAGAAAGAATTTTAATTATTTGTTTATAAAATTATATTTATCATTAAGATTTTCAACAAATGTAATGTTAAAATATTATGGTATATTTGACAGTTTCTTGGCTTTTTTATATTTATTACCAGACTTCTAATATAATTCTCAATTTGTTCTTGAAATTATTTTATAACTTCAGTTTTAAAAATTAAGCTTTTCAACCAGACAAAAATGTATAGATATAATATTTTTTTAATTAAATGCCTTTACCACAAAAAGTGGAAAAAGGATATAATTAAGCTTTTCATTCCGTTAGTAATTTTTACAATATCCATTTCCGACCCCTGAGCCCTTACGCATGCGAAATAATTGAGCGATGTACGTCTGCCCATCCGTGTTAGTGTTGAAATGAACTTTGCTAAGACACTAGATGAGCCAGAAAAAACGTAAATATGCCAATCGAACAGACATAGTTTCGAAAGAGCTGCTATTGAAAATCAGCAAGATCGGGAAGTGTCTCCGAGGCAGTTGGCTTAACATCACGCGTGCCTCTAATTTTTCCACATAATTAGAAACAATAAAGAAACAACAATAAAAAATAAAAAAATCAAAAATATAAGGTGCGATAGTGAATTAAAAAATAAAAAAAAGACATCTAGTGAAAAAAATTGGCGCTCGCACTGAGTTATGGGCCTCTTAAATTTTTATAAAAAAAGTTTGATTGTCAATATGGATAGCATCTAAAAGATTTCTAGTTTCTCTACGAAATGACAAATTTTTATAAAATAAAAAGTATTCTATATTTGAACAAAGGGACCTCCTCAGAAAATTTTATCCAAATCCACCAAGCACTTTTTACGTGATGCGAACACAAATAGACAGACGGACAGATAAAAAAAATACTTAAAATGGGTGTTTTGTAAACCTTATCGATTACTATCTACACCAACATCAAAATTATCAAAAAATATTTAATGTAGAGATTTATAGATGTAGTAGAATTCACACGAAACTGGTTATATGAAAATTTTCAAATGTAACAATTAAAATCTTTGAAAAACAATCAGGGTATTTTTTTATAGTGCCAATGATCTTAAACTTCACGTTTTCCAGGAATTAAGTCAAAATTTTAGCGGAATTTCCGTTTCCCAAACCCTAAACACGCAGCCTTATTCGTCGCTACTTTTAAATAGCACATTCGCCGGCGAGGTAAAATAATTAATTAAATTTCTATACTTTCATCAGTTGTCGTTTCTCTCCTCTATCTATCCCTATACGAAAGAATGTAGCACTATTACATTAATTAAATAGGAATTGTTGTCTGAAATGCTATTTTTTTTATTAAAAAAAAAAAAAAATCAATACCAGTTAATTACAAAAGAATCTCAGCCATATTTATGCAAAATTGTCAGAAAGTACGGGAAAGCGTAAAAAGTGTAAAAAGTCTTATAAAAATCTGATGGTAAAATCAATTTAGTAACCTACTGAAATAGGGAACTTTATGGATAGGCAGGCAGTATTCTTCGGATCCGGTAGAAATATAAAGATAAGATAAAGTTTTTTTTTAAGAAAGAGTAAGTTTTTGTACGTTCTCATAAAGATTTCGACGTAGATTTTCTTATCTTCTGATTTCTAGTAGAAATATAACTTAAATTTTAAAAATTAAAACGTAAACAAGTGTTGCCCATACCTATAATATTGCCAGATAATTTTGATATTAAATAAAAAAAAAATTGGCGTAACAAAAAAAATTAAAAAAAAAAAACAAAAAAATTGGCATAATTTTAACAAAATCTTAAAAAATCAGCGAAACTAAGAATCGAGAAGTTATCGAATTATTTTTAGTTTATTTCAATAAAAACACTACTTATAGGAAAAAAATAGGATAAAAAAATTTTTTAATTATTTTTATACAAAAAAAAAAAAAAAAAAAACAAAAATATTTTACTCTTTACTTGAACATTATTTATAACATTTCATGTATTATTCATTACATTATTAAAGTGTAGAAATACATCAAATTGTTTAGTTAGTTTTACCTTATATTTCAGAATAATTTTTATTCACAATATTATTATTATTATTATTATTATTATTATTATTGTTGTTGTTATTATTATGATTATTGTTATTATTACAATAAACTACTTTTATTTAGGTCTAAGTTCATTTTTGTATGCATGCGAATTATTGAAAAGAAAAGTCGCATACTATTTAAATGTAATGTATTTTCGGTATCGTTTTATTCTTTTATAGATTTCTTGATATTTATCTACAAGGAAATTGTCAAGCTTAAACTTTTCTATTAAAAAAAAAAAATTATAGGAGAAAATAAGTACGATGAAATAATAATTTTGCACAGTTAATAGTTAAGTTTGCGAAACATTAATTTATTAAGAAATATCACAAATGCTACAAAATAAACTGTTTACACAAACGAGACACATAATTAACCACATGCGATAGCGAGCTTTTGTATAACTAATAATAATAATTCTCATTTTGTTTAATTCTAGAAAATTTTTAATGGTTTATTTAAAGTTTCGATAGAAATCAGCATTTTGCAGTTAAAAATTGTAAAATTGCAAGTTTGAATTTTATTTAAAAAAATTCAGAATTTTGGCGATAAATTGGCAAATATGGCAGCCTTCGTGTGTGAATTTATTTATTTTTTACGTTTGGTTATTTCTAGAACTTCATAAGTTTTATACTCTTGGTCATTATTACACGCTAGAGTGTGATTCATAATTCTCGAATATTTTTTTATAGTTCTAAGAGATTATTCTCAACCCGGTGCTGTAATGTTAAAATTTTTTAAATTTAATTGTGTTAAGACATTTTAATTCATAATTATAATTCAAAGATAATTTTAAGATAAATTTCTATTATTTATAATTTGCATAAAAAATTTCCAATTAAATATTTTTAAACTTAAAAGAGACTTACAAGTGGTTACAGAATTTTAAAGCAACTTTATTCAGTTTACATTCTTTAGACTAAATTTCAAATTCATCATAGGTAAATAATATTTTTGCATAAATTTAAATAAACGAAATTCTTTAAGAATTTAATTTCTAAATTTATCTATTTCATTAAGTACATAACCTTATTCCAAAGTGGGGGGTTTTACTCCAAACTCCTACGCTATGTACTTTAACTGCACATGCTCCACAACTTAAGAGAATTTTTGTGCGGGACTAAGAGTACAGACACAATCAGTTAAAGTTTTTAGAAATAAAAAAACCAAATGTATTTTAATAGAAACTTAAAAGAAATAAAAATTGAAATTGAAAAATTGTGGGTGGGTTTTTTTTATATCAAACAAAACCCGAATGTCCCCGTAGATATTAAGGTGCTCTTAGACAAACAAGAACTAACACAACAATAGCAAAATTTTATACCTAATGCGACTTTGGTATTACGACGAAAATAAACAGTCTTGTGTCTCTTATGGTTGGTGTATGGATGTGGGGTCTTTCTGGTCTCCAATATTGTTGTACAATATAGGAAACATTTAAGTATTAAACAACAACAACAAATACATGAAAAAAATGATTCGGTGACACTCCTACATTTCGTGTGCGCAGCAGTAATAACTGTATGAAAACAAGGACATTTTTTTATATATATTTTTTTTCTTTTTTAAGTTACTTTACTAGGGACAATACTATACATTCAAACACTGTGTACTCACTACTGAGTATGTTAGAGTGTGTGACACAAACCAATTGTGTCCTTTTTAGTTAACCATCCAAGTTGGGTCATTGTCGTGCAACTTATAAGCTTTAGCCAATAAAAATTGAAGAAAACTAATATTTGTTTTTGTTTTTCTTATATTTTTCTGGATACAACTTTTTTTTAATGTTTTAGTATATAAGACTATTATTTTGCCTTTTTGCAATTTTTTAAGGTGTCCTTTTTATTTAGGTTTTTACAACAATTTTTTATGGATTTCTTACGAGTGTTTTGCTTTTGATTTTATACATTCTGTTAAGTAAATAATAAAATGTATATACTACTATATAAGTACATATGTATGTATGAGTGTATGAATGTATGTTTGTAAGCTTATGTACTTGTGACTTTAAACAAAATGGCGCTTGGTTTCTGTTGCCTATAAAAAAAAAATACTGTTTGCAGTGGACAGAAAGGAAAAGATGACTTGAGGTTTTTTTATGTTTGTATTCAGTTAAATTATTGATTTTTCTTACTAAATTTAAGGTGTTGATGAGTTTTTCTCTCTTATTGAAATTTAACAATTTAATACAGAATTTTCTTACGCATCAAAGAAACTAAAACAATAATTTAAGAAAAGCCAAGAAAATTTTTATAGACAGACAAGGAATAATTATGATTTATTACAGAATATATTTTACAAAAGTTTCGAAGTTAAATTTCTAGGAATTTAAATAATTTATTAAAATAACGAAATGAAGTGTGGATTATATACATGAATTAAAATTTTTAAAGTTTTGCTTTAGTATGCATGTGTCTAGAGGCATTTGGTAAATGTGCTTTTTATGTAAGCGTTAGTTTTTGGAATAAAAACGTTTTTTATGATATAAGCTGTTTTTGGAAAATGTTTTTTTTAACTTTTTTATAAAGTAAAAATTTTTTCTAAAAATTCTTTCAACACAATGACTTATCATTTACAAATTATAATTTAAGCAATTGGCAGTGGGAAAAATTGTTTTTGATCGGAAACACCTAAAATCGTAAGGAAGGGGATTAGGAACTTTACCAAATATTAGCTATCTCCAGTTAACTTAACATTGCACAGTGGAGCAAATTTTTAATATTTGTTTTGATCTCCGATGATTTGGAAAAATTATGGTAAAAACGGTGCAATTAAAACAAAATATATAAAATAAGCAATTAAATTTTTATAAATCAATTAAAACAAATACATTTTCTGCGAATGTGTAGTTAGTCAGCTAAAAATTAAAAAAAAAAATTCTGAAACATCAGAATAAAATAAATCTCACACCTCCCAAAATAAAGAACGAAAATCCCATGACTGGATTTTTTATTGTTTTTGCTCATAAAGTCCACATATAGACTAGGGCTCATGAAATGCTTTCAGCAACAATTCGGAGTATATATAGCTTTTGTATAGTAAACTTTTTTTCGATCCCAGCTTTGGGATTTTAGAAAATATAGGGTAAACTTTAAAAATCGATGTAAAATAGGTCAAATTAAAGGATTTTTATCTTCTTGAAGAATAATCAATTTTATACTCAATTTAGTGCAAACATACACACATATAGCTTAAACAAAAATAAAAAATTTTACATATACCTTAAGAAAATTTTTTTCTATTAAAGAAAAAGATTGATGGCCGTTTTTAGGATAGCGTACGCAAATTTTTAATTGTTTTAAAATTTTTAAGTTAAAAATCGTATAATTTTCAAATATTTCATAAATTTTTTTCACTAACTACAATAAAAAATTCAGAAAAATTTGCTGAAAATTGTACCCAATATTTTGAAAAATTGGACGAAGGTATGGAAAAATAAAAAGTTTCAATTTTAAAATGCTTATGACCCGCTCGATTTAAAAACATAAGTATGCAGATTACGGTACCGTTTTGTAGGTGCTGACTAGGCTTTTAACACCATGTATAAATATAAAAAATCGGATAAGAAAAATTTGCAAGTACGAGGTACTTAACTTAGAGACCAAAACTTAAGTTCAAAAACTCTCTATATTCATGTAAATTTTTGAATCAATCGGCCTATCGGTACAAATGGATGAGTTATTTCCAAAACATTTTGATTCTGCTCCACTCTGCAGTGTAGATTTTGAGCCAACGATCGATTAAGATGCTTTATAGAGGGCATTATCGGCACACTGTCTATCAGGTGTTTTTGTAATAGTGACAGCCAGACATTAGCGGTACGGTGAAATAACTCCCAAATTCAAAAAAAACGAAATAACTCCCAACGCCAAAATGAAATAAGACCTAAAAACAGAACCGTTAATTCAAAATAAAAATAAAAAAGGAAATTAATTAACCCCAAATGAAATAAGTCCCAACAAAAATGAAATAACTCCCAATACAAATTATGTTTACTCCCGGGCACTGTTTACCGATTTTAATCTCTATTATATAACAGATACCTCCCGATGAAAGAGATCCTTAACTTTGATGTCATACATATCATAGATATATGACCAAAGGCCAGCTGTATTTTGTTAGCGAAGCCACTCTTCCATATTGCATAGAGAGATTATTGAGTTATTCAGGACTGTGTACTCGGATGGAAGGATTTAACCTCTATAGTATAACAAACCCCAGCTCTGCTCACTAAAATTTTCTTGCATAGACGGCCTTCGGCCGGACAGAAGGATTTGCTGACCAAAGGTTTTCTCTGTAGCCAGAATAATGCAATAAGTACTAATTAAATAGCTTCCATTAGGTGACTCCTAATAATAGCTCTTTAATTAATATAAATGAAATAGCTTCTATATACCATACCTGAAGGTTGAAGGAGGAAAATATTTTGTTAGCGAAGCCGATTTTCAAAATACCATAAAGGAGAATATCTTTTAGCCCGGCTTTAGAGAAAAAGTTTGTAAGCAAAAACGATGCTCAATATATCATTGAGGAGAAATTAAAAAAGAAAAATAAAACAACTAGTAAAAATTCGAAAAGTGTATTGAATTCATTAACTTTCAAATAAATATTTTTGAAGAATTATTTTATTTACAGTTATAGCAATCGTTATAAAAATATCTGAATTAACTGAAATACAATTTTTGTCAAATGAAACAACTCCCAACAGAATCCAGTTAGAAGTTATTTCATTTGAAAAATTATGAAATAACCTCCAAAAAATTGCATGGGATTATTGAATTTTTTGTTGGGAGTTATTTCACGCTCCCTACATTAGCGAAGTTAAATATAAGCTCTTTTACTAATTGATCTAATTTATAATATAAGTCCTCAGTAGTTCAATAACGAAGATAAACGATAAAAATAAAATTATATAATAAAACTTTTTGCTTTCTTTGATGATTGTCCTACTAAACGTCTGCTGCATCCAAAAGAATTTGGAATGAAAAATTTCTAAAATTGGGTAAATTTTCGAAATTTTTCTAATGGAATAAATATTAAACAAACAGTCGAGAGCCTTTTTATATATCTGGCTAAGAGAGTGCATACTTAGTGTGTGTATATCCGGCACCGGCTGGCATAAGCCTTAAGACGACAGATAGAAGTTTGAATGCTATTTAAGCTTGGGAGAAGTGCTAGCAATTGCTAGAGAGTCCGTAGTGAGAAAGAAGGCTGACAGTCGAGAGTTTGCAATCACTATAGTAAAAAGTATAAAGTAAAGACTGGTAATGGCACGTGACCTAATGAACCTGGGACTGCCCTAAATTACTAATCGGTTTCCTATAATCATTGAGGACCGAAAGGCGATCCAGTATTGAAGCGATCTGCTTTAATATCCAACCTACATTAATAATAAATCATTTTACCGTGCCCCACTGTGCCAGATAATTATTCTGCCTGTTACAAGGTTAATGACAAAAATATTAAATTATTTATAATTAAAAACTTGAAACATTAGATTTCGAATTTACAATCTCTATTGAATACCTGCCTTAGCCCGGCAGTAACACGATAAAAGTTGATGGGTATTGCCTCAAATTTTATGCTCCCAAGTTGGAGAAGCAAAAGCATATTTGATCATGTACCAGAATTGAGAGATTGAGATAAACTACAGAATTTTAGCGGTCTGCGAAAAAGCCTTCGCTCGGACAGATAAATAACTGCAAAGTTAAAATTTGTTGAAAAGTGGAAAGGTTTTACTGCAGCTGTTAGCACAATTAATATCAAAAGCTTTAAATTCATTTTCCAAACTTAAAGTAAAATGCGAAATTCGCTTGTTACACTCAAATCGAAATGTTACAGCTGATAAAAGAAATGAAATGCTATACCATTCTTGATTAAAAACTAACAGTTGAAGAATTAAATCGAAAATGATAGACAAACCATTTTTATAACAATTTTTAATTTCGGTCATATATAATTATAAAATTGATATGGATTGATACATTCTGTGCATTTCTTTTTATAGACCTGCAAAAGAACTGTTAGAATCAAATGTCAAAATAATTGATTGCCTTAAGGTTTTTATTGTTTCACATACTTTTGTAGCTTCTCAGTAAAAAAGGCTTAAAGCTGAGGACATTTCTCCCTGCCACGAGAATGCTGTCACTCTAAAACATAAATCTCTTTAATTTTTCATAAATTTCGTTTCTAAACTCATTAAACTCTTTATAAAATCTGTATATTTACGCTATTCTTAAGAAGCTTAAAAATATTACAATCGTTATAGTTATCGTTCTGTTGTTATTGTTGTTTGTGTTACGTGAATAAACGTCTTAAATACATCGCAAATATATACATAGTTTGAAACAATAGTTAAATACTGCAGGCTATTTATACTCTGTTGAATGTTTAACAAAATAGATTTTTATTAAGAGAAGTTTAGGGTTACTGCAATATAATGAAAGCACTAAAATCTTTAATTTATTCTTTTTCATGAAAGAGCAAATTAAAACGTTAATTTAAGTAAATATAATTTTCCTTATGATTTAAGCAAACAATCAAACAGAAATAAAGTTTCATTCATATTTTTGTATTATTAAATTTTTTTCGCTTCTGACAGTAGATTAAAGTACATATGTAAATGCTTTTTAGTTTAAATTGGGTTTATGTGTTTAATAATAAAAAAAAATAATAATAATAATAATAAGAAAAAGAAAAACATGTAAGAGTGCTACATTCAGCTATGCCAAATTTTATATACCCTTCACCATTTATCTAGATCTAATTTAGTGAAGTAACTGTAACCAAAAAAAAAAAAAATATATATAGAGGTAAAAGAGAATTAAAAAATTAAAAAAAAAAAATTTACATAAAAATGCCATCGGCACTTAATGGGTTAAGCATTTAAAAAAAATGTAGAATTTCCTTAAAGATCTCTTCAAAAGCTTTAAATTGACACTCATATTGTTATTTAAAAAACTTTGAAAATTTCAGAGGCCTGCAACTCAGAAAATATTGGAGAGTGCCAATTTTTTTCACTTGATGATTTTATTTTATAAGAAATTATATTTTAATTCTCTATTACCCCATATATTGGTTTGTTTGAATGCAGTTACTTCATTGTTTCAAATTATATAAAGAAGTTAGAGGTAGCCGTGGTGTTTTGCCCGCTGCGTCGAAGGACATGGACCGATCTTGCTGATTTCCCATACCTTTTGACAATAAGTCTGATCGATTGGCGCATTTAATTTTTTCCAGCTGATCTAGTTGCTTGGCAAACTTGATTTCAACACTAACACGGACGGACAGATGGACATCGCCCAATCGACTTCGCTATGCATAAAAAGTCAGAATACAGATACTTTATTGGGTCGAAAATGGATATTGTAGAAATTACAAACGGAATGGCAAAATTAGTTGTAACCTTTTTCCACTTTTTGTGGTGAAGGGTATAAAAACAATCTACTTTTAATAGTTTGAAATAAGTTTTGCAAATGTTCATAATTATTTCATTATATCATTATAAAAGTTTTATTATTAAAAACTAAAAAACTAAATTACTGCGGGAAAGGATATCTATATCCATTCTAATAAAGCAAAAAGACAACAAAATTTAAAAACTCTTTTAAGCAAAAACGAATTAACCATTGGGTAACTATTTTTATTTCGTTAAATTGTCAAAAAGAATAAAAATTTATAATACAAGACAGAAATATTGTTGAAATAAAAACTTTTTATTATTAGCTGGTGTTTATTGGAATCAGTTACTGAATTTTAAGATCTTGGTATCATTCTCGATCGTAAGTTAGATTTTCGGATACATATTACTATGATGGTAAGCAAAGCTGGTAGTGTATTGGCCTTTATTAAAAGGTAGGTAAAAGAGTTCACTGACACAAATATCACGAAACAATTATATACTTCTCTTGTAAGACCTATTTTAGAGTATGGATCTGTTGTATGGGACCTAAACTATAAGGTTCACATTAACTGTATAGAATTAGTCCTAACACAATTTCTTTTTTGCCGTTTGAGAACTCTACGCCGTGGTTATGGATTTAATCTTCCGTCGCATACAGCAAGAC
Organism: Cistogaster globosa; assembly: GCA_937654795.1. Taxonomy (NCBI): domain Eukaryota; kingdom Metazoa; phylum Arthropoda; class Insecta; order Diptera; family Tachinidae; genus Cistogaster; species Cistogaster globosa. The sequence goes on along the minus strand of OW569406.1, from coordinate 92,839,680 downwards.
AGGCTATTTTTAAATTGCCTACTTTAAAAAGTTTAGGGACAATGCTTAATGTGACTTTTTTGTTGAAATTTATAAATGGTGTTGTTGTTTCAGAATTTCTTCTTAGCAATATAATTTTTTATGTTCCTCTACGATTTACCCGCTACTGGACGCCGTTAAATCTTCAAGTTTTCCATACAACTTACGCAGATGCTGATTCGTTTAGAAGAATGTGCAAAAATTTAATGAAATTTTCAGTCTTATTGATTTTTCTGTAAATGTTAATGTTTTAAAACGTAATATTGTTTTTTTTTAATACTCATGTTTAAATTATTAAATTATAATTGTAAATAAACTTATTATTATTTTCTTTGTTGGTCTGTAAGGATTTACATACATCCATAGACTTTAATTAATAAATAAATATATCAAAAAATCAATTAAAAAAAAATTTCAACAAATGAACAAGACGTGTTGTAGAGAAGACAACAAAAAAAATGCTTTGAGTTGTGTGTGAATTTCGTCCAACCAAATTAATATTGATTAGTTGGTGAAATGGATGATATTTACAGTATATGCAAATCAAGGTGTTGGATGCAGAGAATGCTGAAGATGGATTTGGCGGTCCTGAAAATGCAGCATTACATTCTGCCAGCGTCTAATTTTTCTTGTTTTCTTTGGAAAACGTCCGCGTACATTTGAAAAATAATTTTTCTTAATAAAAAAGTTAAATTAAAAATGAACCAAAGCCGAAAAAGTAAAATTTTAATTGATTTATGATGATCACCGGTTCAACCCCTGGCTGGGACTAAAATTAAAAAATAATTTATAAAAAAATAAATAAATAATTTCTTGGCTTTTATTCTTTCAATAAAATTTTCGCTATATGTCCGCTCTGAATACGAGTTACATGTGGATTAGTCTTATTTTTGACTACTTTTTTCATTAAGTTTGTTAGAGGTTGTTTGAATAAAGTCTTCCAATGTTTCACGAATTGCCGATTTGCCTCAATAAATCAATGAATTTTAACATAGAACCATAAAGAGGAAACTAGAGGCCTACATTTTTATTACTAAAGGGCCAGTAAACAGGAACACTTCTGGAAATTAAGTTGTTACCAAATTGATTTTGCAGTAAATCAATTTTTAAGGGCCCTGTATGACAAGTTGCTCAATCGTGTTAGAATCAAGTCTCGCTGATGTTTAGCTGATTAATTTGTGGAAGCAAAAATTTTGTCTTTATTTTATATATGGAATCCGAGAATAAAAAATTATCTCTTTTTATGTTGTGGTTTTTAATTTCATAAGTTTTCATTTTAAATTAATCACAGCAATTAAATGATTTAAATGAATGTCTTAAATATTTCAAACCATTAAATTTTTTGTACGAAAGTACGAAACATAAACACAAAATAAGGAATAATTTCTTACTATCACTTACCCAACGATTAATGCAGAAAGAAATTTATTAAATAAATAAAATACCAAAAGCCTTTAAAATCATTTAAAATATTTTAAGGACATTTAAGCTGATTTAAAATAATTTATATATAATTAAATTACAGCACCCTCATTTTTACACAAAATTCTGTAGGTTTTATAACAACTAAACGAAAGAGATAAATATTGCCTTAAGCCAACAGTTGTAAGAAAACACGCGGTATCTTCTTAAAGTAACATTAATCATATGACAAGTGCACAAAGAAGCTAGAAAAATTAGCAACCGGAAGGTGTACGCCAACAACAACAGCAGCAACAACAAAAGCTTTTCACGACTAATTACAGTTGACATGTGGTGCCAAAAACAAGAGAAACATAAAAATAATAAAAATAGCAGCCATTAATGGTTAGAAAAAAACGTCTTAAATTGGGTCTCTTAATAAAGTATTATTTGGGTAATTTTTCGTTAAAAAATATTGCGTGATTTTAGGGTGTTTTATGTTTGAAAGTTTAAACATTTAGCCGTGATAGCACAATTATATGGTCCGTGGAAAACACACAAATCGCGCTGTAATATTGTGTGAAACATGACACGGCACTTAATTTACAATTCATTTGGTACTTTTTTCCTTTTATATTTTTTTATTATACCCTTCATCACAAAAAGTGGAAAAAGAGTATAATTAAGTTTGTCATTCGGTTTGTAATTTGTGCAATATCCATTTTCGACCTCAATAGATATTCTGAGTCCTTATGCATAGCGAAGTCGATTAAGCGATGTCCATCTGACCGTTTATCCGTCAATGTTAGAGTTGAAATCGATTTGCCAAGGCACTTGATGAGCTAGAGAACACTTACATACGTAAATCGATCAGATATAGTTTTTATATATATTCTGAGTCCTTATGCATGCGAAGTTGATTAAGCGATGCCCGTCCGTCCGTCTATACGTCCATGTTAGAGTTGAATTCAATTTGCCAAGGCACTAGATGAGCTAGAAAACATTTATATACGTAAGTCGATCAGATTTAGTTTTGAAAATTTTGCTATGCAAAATTAGCAAGATCGGTTCATGTCCTTTGAGGCGGCGGGTAAAACACCACGCCTGCCTTTAATTTTTCCATATCGTTAGGAATCATGAAGTGACTTCAATAAAAAAATGTATACATAAACAGATATAATTCTCTATCTTTAAAAAAAAGAAAAAGTGAATAAATTGGCACTCGCCCATATTTTCTGAGCTATGGGCCTCTGAAATTGTCATTGAAAATATGATTTTTGCATCAAATTTTTTAAAATATTAATATATTTTAATAGTTTTTAAGAGATCTTTTAGGGAGTGCTAAAATTTCTTAAAATTTCGTAACCCATTAAGAGCCAGTGACATTTTTATGTAATTGTTTTTCTCACTTTTTAATTCTCTATCATTCCAATTTTTTTTTTCATAATAGGAGTTACTTCACTAAACTAGATTTACATGTATGGTGAAGGGTATATAAGATTCGGCATAGCCGAATATAAAACTCTTACTTGTTTTTATTTTTAGTTGCCAGCGTTTACTTTGAAGAACATTTGGCTTTAATTGTTTGATGACTTGATGTTTTTTAACTGCTTGGAATTGTTAATTTTTTTGTTGTTGCTCCTTCTCTTTCTGTGGTTTACTTGAGACAGCCTGCTTATCCAGTTTGATGGTCAGAATTATAATAAGGATTTGTGTATTTTTTTTAAGGAACATTATGTAATTTTTTTTAGGCTCAAAAACAATTAGAATAATTTAATGATGTAATTTGTCAGTTACAGTCTGGTTTAAGTTTCCCGTTATTATTTTTTAAGCTTTTTTATTAAATATTTTGTTTTTGGGGCGTTTTAGTAAGTGTCACTTTTGTGGTTAATATTTTTGTTGTTGTGAGTTAATTTGCGTGGGAAAATTTTTTGATATAAAAATTATAAGCAGAAGTGTTTAATAAGAATAAAAATGAAATTTCTTTACATTCTTATTAAAAAAAAAATTTAAATAGTTAAATTTAATTTTACCACAATCGTAGAAGTATGTTATGTATTAGATAGTATCGTTGTTATGACAGTTAGCTATTAATAATGTTACTCGTTTTTGATGTCTACAATATATTGAGTTCCTGTGCTCGTTTCGTCGACGTACTAAAATGGTTACATTGAGGGTCGAAAAAACAGATTATTAAGAATGAGCATTTAATGGATGCACCGAAAAGTTTACAAAAGATTAAGCAAGGAATACTTTATTTTATATAATTCGGAAGAAAAAGGACCAGTATTCAGGGGATGACCCCTACTTATGCAATGCACTGTGCCAGAACTAGGAAATTAGTTTGTGGGAAGGGGGATAGAGGGAGTAGTGCTTGTGGACATTTGATTTGAATCTTTGCACATTGAAAGTGTCAGGAAAGACCTCTGCAGGGAGTTTATTCCACATACGAATTGTTCGGCTAAAAAACGAATTTTCTCTGTAATGCGTTGTGCGTTTTACTGGCCACTCGAACGCAAAGGAATGCGCCCTTGATGCAGAGCGCGTTGCGCGTATGAAATTATGGTTTTTAGAAACGAATTTCCTGATTTCATAAGAGCATATTCCGTTGTATAAACGATAAAACAGTGAAACACACCCCACATTACGTCAATGCTCCAGTGAGTCAATAGAGCTGGACACCTACTGTCATTGATGAGCTTCTTCGCTCTCTGCTGTACGCGGTCGAATAACTCCAAAATAGACTTTGAAGCCCATACATGAGGGATGTATTTCATTTTCGGTCTGATAAAGGTAACTTAGATAGTAAGGAGATCAGATAGAGCGAAGTATTTCTTACACCGTTGAATGCTTCTTTTGCAACATGAAAAATATGCTTGTTCCAGCGAACATCGCATTGAATTTTCATGCCAAGAACACCGAAAGCTTCTGATTCCTTAATATATATATCACCCATAATTACAGATGAGGTAGCATGTTCAGCAGTACGCCTGTGCGAAAGCACACAGCATTGGGTTTTATGAGCGTTAAACTGAACCCTGTTCGCCAGGCCCCATTCGGAGATTACCAAAAGGTCGCGATTAAGAGTATCGTCCATGTGCTTTTCACAGCCTCAATTTCCCGAAGGTTTGGTCTACTGCGAAACGATAATGAGTGGCATATGCTACTGTCATCTGCAAAAGAATAGATAGAGTTGGAAGTCTGACGTAGAATGTCATTAAGAAAAATAAGAAATAGGGTAGGGGAAAGGACGGAACCTTGCGGTACCCCTGAATATACCTTGAACTCGCTTGATGAGATCCCATCTATACGACTCATATAGTGCGATCCCTGAGAAAGCTCGATATAAGCAATAAGTTTTGATGTGAGTGCACTATGCCAGTCTCTATCAAACGCCTTGGAAGTATCTAAAGCCACCACCACCTGAATGGATTGACACCATTTTTCTGAAAGGAAGGCCAATAAGTCACCCGTAGAGCGTGCCCTACGGAAGCCATACTGCCGGTCACTAAGTAAGCTGTTGTACTCCAGATATTTTACAATTAATTAAATTCGCTAAGTTTAATTTTCATACCTGTCAAAATCACGCCCTCTGCTGAAACAGTTTTTTTTTTAATTTTTGTAGCAGACATGTTCGTTCATATATGTATTGTGTAAATTCTAAACGCCTCCGTACTATGAATGAAAAGCTAAAGCATTAATTGTTAAAATTACATCACTATTTGAACACACTTATAAGTTTTATCGTAAATTTTTTGTACTTGTCATGATAACGGACATAAAAATATTTAATACTATTTGCTTGCTGCAGTGCAGGAACTAGGTCGCTATTGGTACACCTTTAGTTTAAAGTTTAATTTTTTGTACCTTTGAAGTATCTGCCTCTAACACTTCTAAAAATAACAATATTTAAATGTATTTTCTGTAATATTCAGAACACCTTTTATTTTGAGCACTTCTTATTACAACGGCTGCGAAAGTTTAATCACAGTTTCAGAGACGCACAGACATTATAGCGAAAACAATATGGAACAGGTAATAATTATATATAATAAACGTTTAATTTGAGATACTTAGTCGACCTTCTGTTATGGGTAAGTTAGAGATAATTATATATTAAAGCTTTTTTTTTAAAGAAAAAGTATTTGTTTTTTTCTTTTTCAGACAGTTAAGTTAAACAAGCCCACTTATACCTCTTCGGATACATGGCCTCGTTTCTGTAACTAAAGTGAGATATTTCTTAAATAAAAATATAAGAGTCATCTTGTATTTTATAACAGCAACTAATAATTTACTTTAGCTCACCCTGTATAAAAAAAGATTAATATAATATATTCCTGTTAGAATATTCTCACAAAAATTACCGAAAAATTGAACTGATATATATGTACTTATATATAAATATTGAATATTTTGGGAATATCCCCAAATGTTAATAACTAAATATGTAATTCTAGTATCGCAAAATTTTACTGCCGGCCTCTAAACAAAAGATTTGGTCTCTATAACATTATTGCCAGTCACCAATAAATGTAGTTTTTCAGGCAGGCTCTTTAAGAGAGTGAAATCTTTCATTTAGCCTTTGACTTTATTAGAATATATTGTTTGGGCGGTTAAAAGTAATTTCAGAATACGTAAGCATTTTCAAATCTAAAGTTTCTATATTAATGTCAGTTGGATCTGCCTGCTTAAGCATTTGGTACAAAAAATATTAGCCTCCCATAAGATAGTTTTCGGTATCTAGAATTTATTTGAAAGATTTTTAATTCTAGTCTTGTTTGCAATAAATTACAACAATTACATATGCATTGTATGAATATTTTTTAGGATAGTGTCCTTTACAATCTCATTTTGAGAAGCTCAATACATCATAAGCATTCCTGGGCCGTTTAGAAAGCTAATAGCGACATGAAGATAATTTACTCGCTAAACAGAAGGGAAAATCTTATACCAAATTTAAGTAAAGTGTGTTTTACACTAAAATGCTCTTAAAGTAAGTAGCAAAAATTTTGTTTTCTTAAAAAAAAATCTATTCAAGGATTTATTAGAAGAAGAATAAAATTCTTGAATTTAGTAACCAGTATAAAATAACCCAAAAACCCTGAATTCAGGTTTTAATGAGTTCGTTCTTTTATCAAAAGTTTTCTACATGTGCTTACCATACTTTTGACGCTGCTACGGATTAATTTAAATACGGATTTTTTAATTTATTTTCTGTTTGACTGTAATAGGAATTATATGCGGATTTTTAAACTGACCTTTAATGAATTAAAAAAGATGATAGATTTGAGTTTCTTGTAACAAAAATCTGCAATTTGTCGATAAATGGGCAAATCTGGCAACTTAACAAAAAAATAAAAAATCATTAATTTAAGTAACATCCGTATAAATCTGAAGTACCTTCTATTACGACAAAAAACATTTGCTATCGTGGAATGATTAAGTCATTATCGAGACAACGAACGAAAAAGTTTGGACAAATAGGTGTTTTAAAGCATTTTGAAGACATAACTCCTGATTCTGGTTACCTTCACTGAAAGTTTGTATTTTTTTTTTTGCCATTAAAAATTTAAATTAAATTTTTATGGCCTTTTATTTCACAAAAAAATGCAATCATATGTAAATACGATTCCAAATCTAACATTGTCACAAAAATGAAATAGCAATAAGAAAAATATAAATATGTGAGAAACATACCAAATATATTTAACAGTATACAAATATCGTACAGACATTTATTTCTACATAAAAAGAAAATTTAAACAATACAAACATATCTGTGCAGGTGGAATTTATAAAATGTATTTACGTGTAAATTGTTTAACTTATGATTTCCATTTATGAATATAAATACACGAATACAGTTTATTTTTGCATTTTAAAAATATCTGGCATTAAAAGCCAGATGTCAGCCGTTAAAATGCAAAAAGATTAACATTAAAAGAAATTATATGACAGTTAAAAGCAAAATTTTGACATTAAAAACTTGGTATCTGGTAAGAATGCCACCCCAATATTAAGAATTGCAAAAGAAAACGTTTGTCACATTAACATTTATGACTGTCATAAACACGATTTTTATTATTTTTATGATGATTTTTCTTTAAATTACGTTGCGATTGGTAAATTTAAGAAATTGATACTCTTGTTTGCAATGTTTGAATTACTATTTTACCTTTATAAATAAATGAAAATAATAAAATAAAAGATGAATAAAAGAAACATAAAATGGAAATTCTTTCTTGCAAAAATACTTTAAAATTTAAACAAGTAAAGTACAGTGTTAATTAAAGATGAACTTCTCCAATACTACATACAGTCTAATTAGTTATTGAGATACTAGTTTCTAAAGTAATAAGAGAAGTCAGCACATCTGTACTTTTACTAAAGAAAAAACATTTAAATTCAATTAAATTAAAACAGGCACAAACTGAAAACCTTCAACATAGCTTTATGTTCGCATCCTTGAACTTAACATATCATCGTAAACATTATGAATAAAAATGCAACAAAGAAGTCTTGTTACAAGATTTTTTCAAAATATTTTATGTGGGTTATTATGATTTTTTTGTGATAGCAGCAGTCGATAAGTTAGTTTTTGGAAGATGCATGAAGTAGCAAAATTAATTTATAAGTGATAAACTTGTTTTTGCCAACAAAGTAAAATTGTTTTTGTTGTGCTTAAAAAGAAAATGATTTTGAAAATTCTATTTCAATTAAATTTTTAAGGGGTCTGTTAAACATTTCTAAAATTCTTATAATCAAAATTTTTTTTTCTCCAAATAAAATTTTTTAAAGTAAAAATATATTTTATATATGGTTAAAATTAACAATCAAGAGTGTTATACTAGACTGTACCAAATCTTCTACATCATTTACCAGAGGACCTGTGTTATCAAATACAACTTTTTGGTAAAATTATTATTATTATTATTTTTTTTTTAATTTTAACGAAAGACTGATATTTAAGTGATTTTTGATTGTTTATTGATATTCCTGTTTTTGTAAATTTACAGTTAATTTTTTTGTTGTAATGACATTAAGTTTTTTTTATTAGAGGAATATTTTTTAATAAAACTGATTTGTTTGTGCAATTCTGGTGAAAATATCATATTTTAGTAAAATCTCGATCGAGAATTTTTTACCTAACTTTGTTTTTTAAATTTTTGGTTTTAATGAAATATTTTAAATCATATTTCTTTAGGGCAGTAATTATACATTAATAATATTGTATTATATTCGAGAAAAATTGCGTCAGGATTTTTGATGTGTCGTAGAACAAAATATGAATGCAGATTAAACAAGAAATTTCAGCAGTTATGTGGTCAATCTTTATTTCTACATTTTTAATTGCTGACATTGTAAAATTAAATTTGTTTAAATTCTAAACGTTAATCTATAACCGTTCAAAAGATTGGTTTTATGCATCATTAGGGCACCCTTTAATTTCTAATTTTAAATATTTATACCTTGATTATTCCTGATATATTAATGGACATTCTGTCTAATTTTCAAGAGTAACGGCTCCAAAGATAGAGCCATATAGGTAAAATTATAGCAGTTGTAGGGACACCCTTTAATATCCAATTTCAAGTTTGCTACTTGTTATACCGGACTTAGCAAAAAAGGTTCTGCGCAAATTTCTATCAACTGTCTGCAATAACAGTTTGGTCATATACATCAAATAACAGCAATTATTGTAACACTCTATAATTTCAAAATTTAAATATTTACCAAAGTAGTGGTTATTTTGTTTAATTTGTAAGTGTTTTTAATTTTTAATTTTTCAATTTACTTCAAATATAGGAACACCCTTTAATTTCTAAATTACAATTTTATTCTTGTTGTTAAAGCGGATTTTGCAATAAAGGTTCTTTGTAAATTTCAGATGTCTGTCTATAACCGTTCAAAAGTTTGGCCACATATATAAAATTACATTTACTGTTGGGACACTCCTTAATATCCAAATACAAAATTTATACTCGTTATTATAGCGGCCTTTAATTTTTAAGATTATGAGCTGTTTTTAAAACAGAAAATTAAAAAAAAATGGTCGATGGCCCTAGCAGCTAGTGCTCGTAGTACCTAATAACTTTTTAATAATTTATTATTTCTTAGTTATTCATTAAATAAATAAAAAATGTTTAAAATCGGTTCAGAAATGACAGAGTTATGCAGGCACAAAAATAAAAAAGCAACATTTGATAACCTTCTTCTTTTTGTAGTCGGTTAAAAAATTTATTTTTGGTTAAAATTTTGGTGCAATTTTGATCGTTTAATAATTTTTTTGTTTCGTGTTTTGGTAATCAAAAACTACGTACGAAAAAAAGTAATGTTCACTCAATTTATGAATTAATGTTGTTGACAAAACTGACATTAACCCGTGTAAGGACATACGTGATAGAGATTAACGTCAGTGAGACCCTAATCTGACGATGGTCTTACCACTGGGTGAAATGCAAAGCGTCGATTAGAGCCCTCCACAGGCGTAGTTAATAGAGTTGCAAATCTAAGAACATGGCTGTCAGGACCATGAACTACATCTTACTTGAGGGTTAGAGACTATTTAACCCATCGAAACAGCATCGCACTTTTCTTGCGGATACCGTCCTTAACCAATAGCCACCACGTGTACCTCGTGGGGACTTCAGCAATAATAAGCTATAAAGATAGGCGGCTCTCTGTATGAGCTACCGGTTTTCGTGACTCCAGTATAACTAAGGATACTGGTCAGTCCTTCGACAAGTACCCAACTTGCCTATACAGATTTAGTGCTGCTCACCGTGGGACTGGTTCCCCCCATACCCCGAAAGCACTTATGACTGAACCTAGGCTAGATCAGCCAGACTCTTAGTACCATCGGGTGGAATTCGAGTAAGGACGGACAAACTTCACTAAATCGACAGTTCTAAAATAGAGTCGGAAAAAAGTATGAAAATCTGCTATTCTAGGGAGTTAGCATGCTGCTATTTGCTCATTAACTAAAATTATCATGTAACAAAATTAATTTGTTAAAAAATTTGAAATTTTTGTTTTAAACAAAATCTGATAGACATAGAAATATTAGGCAAAATAAATCATCCCGTATTTGAACACCCTGAACAGATTAAATGATATCTTTAATATTCTCTATTATTTTTTTATTACTTTTATTCACTTTCAAAAGAAGTTCTTAAAGAACTTTGATAATTGACATTATCAAGTAAATAAAAATAAAAACACTCGCATCATCACAATAATCAGACCAAAGTGGCTTGAGCCCAATTAAGCATGAACCAAAATAAACTTTTAGTGGTCAAGCTGAAACTTTATAAAGCAAAAAAAAAAAAAAAAAAAAAAACTATTTACGAACAACTTAAATCAAAGAAACATACAAAAACAGACAATAAAGTCCGGTGACATGTGAGAAAAGTCAATGCTTCCGTTGAGCAAAAATTGAAAGAAAAAAAAAAAAGAAAAACTTTTTCTTGACAAAAGATTCCTTGGAATGAAGTATAAATATTTAGAAATCAACCAACCAATAATCCACCCAAGCAGTAAAAAAATAAGAAAACTTACAAAAAATATAAAGTTGCCATGTATTAGATCTCCCCTCTTGCAAGTTTTCAATATCTTGAGATTGTTTGGGTGTGTGTATGTGTATGTATGTTTTAATATTGTGGTGACCTCGGGGTGTTAAACTATGTGACTTTGCAATTTCAGTTCAACGAAGCGTACTAAGTGCAAAAATACAACAAGTAAAAATATTTCAAGTAAGTTAAATTTTCTTTCGTTTATTGTTCACTTTACAGATATTGCAATCGTTCAGTTTTCTTTTTTTAAAGTTGTTTGTAAATATTTTAACATTATGTTTCTTACCACGAAATGAAATGAAAAATTCTATTTCATATTTAGGGTGTGGCATGACAATCTTTAAGAAAAAAGAACCAAAAATGTCCGTAGATTTAATTGTACAATTGTAAAGCTTGATGAGTTTGTGACACAGCACATTGTTTTTGTATTAGTAAGTGCTTAACGATGCACATACATATATACAAACAAACAGCTAGGACATTTTAGTCCCTGCTTATATTGAGTGTGTGTGCAGTGTCTGTGATTTATAATAATTTTTGCTCTTATTTTGCAACTGACATTTAATTAACTATATACAAGAACTCAGGATAATAGGTTGAATAGCTGATGGGGAAATAGTGTTTGTTATTCGGTTAAGTGTGAGTTGACATCTAAGTGACAGTCATTTTATTACAACAAACGTAATGATGACTAATTTTGTTTTTTTATAAAATCAAAATTGAAATTCCCTTAAGATTTCTTTACGACAGTTGTTAAGAGAAAGTTTAATTTCAACGAGTTGGAAAAAAAAGCAAATGTCATTTCAGGATAATTATTAAAGATTTTATTTTGAGATCAATGAGCTCAAGCTATTGTAATTTTAAAGTAAAAACACAGTACGTATTCTTTTTTTGAATTTTTTGCTTTAACTTATGAAAACTCTCAAAAAAAAAATGGGCGAAACATTGCCAAAGTGAAAAGGTAATTTTTAACTGATCAGCTTAAAGTAAATTATATTGTTACGAAATAAAGATTTGCACGTCTTTAAACGTTAAAAACGTTGTACAAAATGGGTCCTCAATAAAAATAGAATTAAATAAATTCTTACTTTCACCTCCAACATATGTGGTGTGTATAAACAGAATAAGAAGAAGGTTAAATAACAATGTTTGCGTCTGTTTTTGCTTAATTAGAAAACAAAGATCATGAGTTCAAATCCCAACAGAGTGTTGAATTAAAAAAGTAATTATTGTTGATCAGCGTGGTTGATAGAATGCTTACCACTCGTCTTTTAAGCAAAATATGCACTGCCGGTGTCTCGATAAGAAGAAAAAAAAAACAAAAATTTGTTGTGTAGCCACGATAGATGAGTTAGTGAAGACCATATTATATTAGAAAAGCAGATCATATGAGCCTGTACAATAACACTAGGAAATCATGGTTCAATCCTTAACAAAGCCTAAGTAAGAATAAAAAGTAACAGCTTAATAACAGTATATAACAGTCTCGGTTGTGATTGTTAAAATTACCTGGTTAGTATAACAAGCAGATCTTGAGTTTGAGTCACGGCGCAGCCACAGCGTAATGCGTCTAAATGGCTGCACTGGATAATGACGCATTTTTGCTTAAACAGCAGATTAAGTGTTTCGAGTCAGGCCAGAGCCAAAGAGTATTATGTTGGGTATGGATGTGTGTTAAGCGTATAAGAACAAATATAACAAGGGCCATACAGAAGACACAAAACATCGGTGGAAAAAATTTAAAAATAAAAATTTTGATGTTGGTATATAAAATCAGCATCTAGTTTCTGTAACGAATGTAAGAAATTTCTTATATAAAAATATTGTAGTTATACTGCTTTCCATGGAATGAGCTAAAATTAAAATGTTCTTTAAAATAAAAAATAATAAAAGCATTCGAGAATTACTCTAACCCACCCTGTGCATCACAAATTGACTGCAATATTTTGACGTGAAAAATTTCTCACTTAAGTTACAGAAACGAGGAATAGCAGAGCCTACACAATATTAAGGTTCTGCCGTATAAAGTCCTTCCACGAACACAAATAATATTGATTTTAAAATTTCTTTTTGTCCTTTAGTTTCAGCTTTCAGTTTTATTTCTAATACTTGACTTAAAAAAAAAATCTCCCAAAAATGGTTAAAGGTGGTGTTTTGTTATCCAATACCGTAATTCCCACAATTGATTAAAATTCTTTACATCACTCGTAAAAGTATCACTTTTAACACAGGAAAAAAAACCTTTCTAAAGGAATTGCACGTGTTTATTTTGCTAAAACAAGTGGAAAATGTTTTTTCAGTGACTAGAAAATTTTTCTTAACCTTAAAAAAATACTAAAAATGAATAAAAAATTATTTGATTTCCTTTTTAAAACTTTAAAGGTAAATTTCCCATAAAAAATTTAATTCACTTAAGAAACATATAAAATGAAAAGACACATTTCATTCATAACACACAAGTTGAGAAAATCTTCAGAGGCATGAATGGAAACATGATTCTCTCAAGCGTATTTTAAGCCAATTTAAAGTAAAAAGCAGGAAAAAACAAGCATACACTTTACACACAATGCAAATCCTTGTTAAAAAAGTGGTAAAGTTTATGGGGAAGGAAAGTACAACATTTGACTTGAAAAATTTGTTAAGAATACAATAAAATATTTGCTTAAAAAATTAAACTACATTTGTGGCCACATTCGTAGAGAAAATCTTTTCTTTTCAATGTGTTCTCGTATGAAAGTGTAAAGATGTGAGAAGTTTTTTAAGGACTTTTGAAATAAGTTTAAAATTGAAGTTGTGCGTCTGCATGTGTGCAGGTGGGTTTCTATGTTTGCTAAAAGAACATGTGTGGTTTTGAATTTATTGTTGAACCCGTATGAGATTGTAATGCCGAGACGTTTAATTTCCTTGGGGTTTTTCTTATCTATGAAGATGAAAATATTAAAGTCATGTTTGCCTTTAAGAAAATTGTTATGAATTGTTTATTTAAAGGATTTTGTATTCTATTACCAGTTTTATAATAAAAGTAATTATCATTTAATTTTATTAACATGTCTTCTATATGGTAAAGAAAGTTCATTATTAAAAAATTATTATGTGATTTAATGTGTTGTTGTGATAAAGGTTTTTAACCTCTTTATTTAGGAATAGAAATTAATAAACAAAATATCAAAATACTACAAGTAAAAAATGTTGCCAATCTTAACAGAAATGTTGCAAAATTGTTCTTTGTTTTCTCATGGAACATTTTATAAAGTTGAACAAACGTTGCCTCGAATTTTAAGTAATATTTGAATTTGCTGTCATTTAATTTATGAAATGTTGTCAAAAATTTGACAACTCACAATTTCCCAAAAATGAAGCACTATAAAGAAAACAAGTAATTTTCATTGTCGAAATCTTTTTACTAAATAGAAATAGGTGGTATGAAAAAAAGACCAAACAAATGTACCTCTTCAATAGTGGGGCAGAAACAAAACAGTGCGTAAACATGTTAAATTAAATTTGCCAAGATTGATGTTGGATTTATACACGTACGGGTTCGTGTGATGAAAAAGCCACCTCTCATTTATTGATTTTATCTCTTTATGAATTATTAAAGATTTAAAATGTCTGACCCTTACTATTTTACTATCGGGGCGCCTTTAATTTTTTTCTGCTTGTCCTTACAGCAAACATAGTAGTACATACATACATAGTCTGTGTAAATTTCAAGATTCTGCCTATAACGGCTTAAAACATAAGGACACCTTTGTCATAATCACAGCCTCTACTTTTCATTTCATTTATTGCCCACAATTATTTTGATAGCGGAGATACGGTTTGATAACTAAAGCCATATACCTTAACTGTTGAAACACCCGTTATATTTTAGCTTTTTATTAAATTCTTTGTTCTTACTTTTAAAGCGGGCACAAAAAATATACTTAAAAATAAAGCCACGTTTTATTGAGAAAGCCTTTAATTAACGGTTTTACTATTTGAACTGGTTGCTATAACAGATATTTTCAAAAGTTTTTTAATGAGTCTAAATATCAATGGTTCTTGCGATTGTGGGCTGTAAAAGGGGGACAGTCGAAAAGACAATGTAGAGCAAGTAAAAGAGTTACATATATATCCCTTAGAAAAAGCCTAAAATGTTTTGGAAAGCAAACTTAGATAAATGGAAATCTTCTTAAAATGCCTAACGGACACAAGATCAGAAACTTTAAAACCCACTAAGCTCGTCACGTAAGTTACAAAATAATCCTAAGCGATAAGTCTTATTTTTTATTCAGATATCTTGTAGTCAATCAATTATATTCTAATCTGTGTGCCGCTGAACGCTTAAAGAAGAACTTTCAGACAGAAATACCAGTAACTGCATAGAAGGAAAATACTTGGTCACATTCATTTCTCCTCTTTCTCGGCCATTGGCAAACTCTTTTCTTAAAAAATCTTGCGGACCTTTCGAATTGTGATATTAAGTTGTTAAAATCGTTTATTTGAGTTTCAAGATGGTTTTGCATTGAGCCTGTTTTGGCCTTAGGAGAGCCCTTGGAATTTTATTCACCCTCCCAACTGTCACGATGAATTTAATAGTAACGAAGTGAGTTAGTCTTGCATACAGAGACCGACAGCTGGTGCAACCTAACCTATCCTAAATTAGGAGTTCAGAGAACCTTTTTATAATCGTCAAACGCAGCTCAGTTCCCAACACCGGACTTGTTATAAAGCTGTGAAAAAAATCTGTGGTAAATCGAAAATTTTATTTTAAGAATTGTAACAATTAGAGCAGCCATCCAAAAACCTGAGGATGTTAAACTTAAGATCATCCATGTACCCAACCGGCCCTTCCACCAACTCAGTCGTGACTGCCTCACACTCTCGTTTTTTAATTAGGACCAGCACTCAGGGGATGACCCCTACTTATGCAATGCATTGTGCCAGAACTAGGAAATTGGGTTGTGGGAAGGGGAATAGAGGGAGTAGTGCTTGTGGACATTTGATTTGAATCTTTGCACATTGAAAATGGCAGGAAAGACCTCTGCAGGGAGTTTATTCCACATACGAACTGTTCGGCTAAAAAACGAAATTTCTCTGTGATGCGTAGTGCGATTCACTGGCCAATCGACCACAAAGGAATGTGCTATTGATGCAGAACGCGTTGCGCGTATGAAATTACGGTTTTCAGGAACGAGTTCCCTGATTTCATGAGAGCACATTCCGTTGTATAAACGATAAAACAGTGAAACACACCCCACATTGCGTCGATGCTCCAGTAAGTCAATAGAGCTGGACACCTACTGTCACCGATGAGCTT
The DNA here is from genome assembly GCA_937654795.1 of Cistogaster globosa. NCBI lineage: Eukaryota > Metazoa > Arthropoda > Insecta > Diptera > Tachinidae > Cistogaster > Cistogaster globosa. The sequence continues at coordinate 92,823,390 of OW569406.1, read as the reverse complement.
CTTCGCTCTCTCCTGTACACGGTCGAGTAACTCCACAATAGACTTTGAAGCATCGGCCCATACATGAGACTTGTATTCCATTTTTGGCCTGATATAGGTGACATAGATAGTAAGGAGATCAGATGGAGTGAAGTATTTTTTACACCGTCGAATGCTTCATTTGCAACATTAAAAAATTGCTTATTCCAACGAACATCGAATTGAATTTTCATGCCAAGAACATCGAGTGCTTCTGATTTTTTAATATATATATATATCACCCATAATTACATATGAGGTAGCATGTTCAGCTGTACGCCTGTGCGAAAGCACACAGCACTGGGTTTTATGATCATTAAATTGAGCCCCATTTGGAGATTACCAAAAGGTCGCGATTAAGGGTATCGTCCATGTATTTTCTCATAACCACAATTTCCGGAAGGTTTGGTCTATTGCGAAACAAAAATGTATGGCATATGCTGCTGTCATCTGCAAAAGAATAGACAGAAATGGAAGTCTGACGTAAAAGGTCTTTCAAAAAAATAAGAAATAGTGTAGGGGAAAGGACAGAATCTTGTGGTATCCCTGAATTTACGTTGAACTCGTTTGATGAGATCCCATCTAAAAAAGCTCGATATAAGTCGGATGAAGTTATTGCCGGCACCAAAAGCAATAAGTTTTGATATGAGTGCACCATGCCACACTCCATCAAACGCCTTGGAAATATCTTTAGCCACCACCTTACTTTCGCCGAAATGGTGAATGGATTGACACCATTTTTCCGAAAGGAAGGCCAATAAGCCGTACTGCCGGTCACTTAGAAGCTGTTGGACTCCAGATATTTTACAAGATGAAAATTTAGCATACTTTCCATTACTTTAGAAAGTGCAGAGCGAATTGCGATTGGGCGGTAATTTTCAGGGTTGCTAGCCTCTCCCTTTTTGGGGATTGGTGTTACATTAGTAACTTTCCAACATGATGGGAGCTCACTTTCTTTACTTTTCCTCTAATTAAGGGCTGGTCAAGATTTGGACCACGAATATTTTTGTTTACAAACGTCTTACCCTTCTTATCATCTGCTGTTCTTGTAGAAAGGAATCTTACCATTTCATGTGCTAATATTATTAACACTTTGCAGGGCTACCCAACAACTGCTTTTGTTTCAAATTGAGACATCGGGATGTTTGAACTGATATTTTTCAATAATTTTTCTTTTATTGTTTTACTTTATACTCAAGGCTCTGTTGGGATTTGAATTCATGAACTTTTGTTGGTAAAAGAAGTAGAGGCAACTAACAACGCAGCCATCGCGGCTGCTAAACATCTGTAAACCAATCTCATACAAAAGTACAATTGTTAGTGGTGGAAGAAAAGAATTATTTAGCTCTGATTTTATTTTAGACACAAACCAAAATTTCTAATGGCCAACTTGTAGTATAGCTTTCAATAACAATACATAAAAAATAAACAACCAAATTAAAAAAATTTCCTTAATTACAGGTAAAATAAGGAAAAAAGTTATTGAAACATACATTGAATAAACATTTGTATGAATCCTTTGCAATATTTAACAAACACGAACGAATCATTTAACTGTTTTCAACTGGAAGTAAATTTCCCTGGAGGGCTGAAATGGCAAATTAATATGTCAAGCAACTGAATGTTAAATAAAATAAAAAAGAGTTGAGAGTTCAGTATTCAAATAATGTTCAGCATAAAACAAACATATTTTAATATAAATTTGTTTAAAAAGTTTTTTCTAGCGTCTCTGCCTAATTATGCAATGTTTTTGCTGCAAGAAGTTATAAGTTCCTTTTTGGGATAAACATTGTTGCTGTGTTGTTTGTTTAAGTAAATACTTTTGAGAGGGAGAAATTAATCAGGATGTAAGACGGGAAGTAAATACATTTTGTTGTTTTATTTAATCCTGTCTCTCATTGGGGACAATTGTTTCGTTTTATTTAATTGTTGTTGTTGTTGTTGTTATATACCTTCAAGGTTTTGTACTAAATTAATGAAAATTATGTTTTCAACTTTTAGTCTATTTTTTATGCTTTCAAAGGTATATCAGCCGAAGGAGTTAAATGGTTGGTGTTAATAGAACTGTATTTAAAAAATTATGAAAATGTCCTTTTTATTCTCATCTACCATGTATCTAGATAATAATGCTGTAAATACTAAAGGAGCTGTTGAGAATATAATTAAAAATTTGTATCCACGGAAAGTTTTTTAATTACCAGTTGAACGTTTTTTTTTTCTTTATTCTTTTATGTTGTCAGAAAGCATAAAAGGGCGACATTATTAATAATTAAGAATTTGAAGGAAAAAGTTATTTAATATTTATGATTTTTTTTTATTTTTTATTGTTTATAAAAGTCGTAAAGAATTATGAGTTTTTAAAATTATTTACAGGCAACGAATAAATTGGTTGGGATCATGGCCGCGCATGGCTACAAAAATAAAAATTTTAATAATTTTTTTTAGTAATTTTGTTGTTGAAAAGCACCAAGTCGATGTTAAAAATAACTAAACTAACAAAAGAAAGCCGAATTCCATTTATTTTTTTATTATCATTTAGTACTTTAAAAGAAGATGTTTCAGTTGGTTTCTTTCTCATGCGTATGCAGCAAAACGTCATATTTCATTTCTTGGTTTTAAAATTTGAATTATGAAATTTTTGATTCACCAAATTATTTGAAGATACTTTATTTTATTTTTTTATTACAAATTTTGACAACAACATTGAACATAAATAAAAATAAGCTGGGCTATTAGGACTACCTCGGTTGGCACATGCAAAATATATTTGCTCGTTGTTTTTAAATTTTGCTGTCAACTGTGCACAGTGGGAGATATAGAAAAAATGGATATAATTCGGTTATTTCTAAACGGCTGCTTAGATTGTATTGAGCACGTCTTGACACGACTATAGTAAAGATGTATATGAGCTTAAGTTTTAAATATGAAAATTATTCTGTTTAAGGAGCCACTTTGCTTTGAAGTAGCACACCTCGGGTGTGTGAGGTATTAACACCGCTGCCAAATTTTTATTTTTTCGAGGATTATTAAAATTGTACAATCAAAAAATTCCCAGAAAAGTTTTACAAATTTCCAAAAATGGGATTTCTTAGTTTTTTTTTTGCTGTGCTTGCCATTAAACGAGCTACGGAAGAAATTCTCATGACACTGTAAAATAAAACATTGGAATATTTAAAAATGGTCTTTGCATTTTAAGCCCGTTTAATCTATGAGAGAAAATCCAGTTCTAATTTGATGTTTCACAAAAAACATTTGTCTATTTCGAAAGACTTTAGGTCGAGCAATAATAAAAATTTTAAATTTATTTTTTTTTTCACATAATATTTTGTATTAAAATTATTTTAAAAGCAGTATAAACATTTTATACTTTTTTTTGTAATTTTTTAAATATCTAACAAATAATTGATGCAACTTTTAAGCTAAAAAATTACAAGAAATAGGGTTTTTAAATTTCCTTTCGTATAACTTTTGAACTAGAAATAAGTTCTTCCGTCTGGATGCTTGAAAATTTGTGTTCAATTCGAAATAGGTTTTAGTTCTGTTCTACTCTTAATGGGTTAAAAATTTTTTAAAAAATTTAGTATTTTCTGAAGGCCTTTAAATGATACCCACATTGTTATCTTCAAAAATATGGTGCACAATCATACTTTTCTATGAAAAGTTCAGAGGTCCATAACTGGGAAATTGTGCGCGAACACCAATTTCTTCTTCGAATGTTTTTTCCTTATTTTTAATTCTCTATCACCTCATATACATGTCTTTTGTTTGTTTTTGGTTGAAGTTACTTAAATAAACTAGAATTGTTTCAAATGATATGTAAAAGTTAGAAGAGAGCATAAACTTTTGCCCGCTGCCTCGAAGGAAATATTTCGCTGATTTCGAAACTTTGTCTGACCGATTGCCTTTTTTAATTTTCTCTAGCTTATCTTGTAATGTCGCAAAGTTGATTTCAACACGGATGGACGGTCGGTTAGGCGGACAGACGGACATTTTGGGGTCGGAAGCGGATATTATAAAAATTTCAAACGGCATGAAAAAACTTAGATATACCTTTTTCCACCTGTGGTGAAGGGTATGAAAAATTACAGTTTTAGTTTTGTAAAAAACCGAATATTTTTTATGATCTTTAATTATCATAGTATGAGTGCGCGGTGTCTTGTGTGCCTTAAAGTATTGTTAATTTTTCAAATTATTAATCAAACTTGCTTAGCACTTAAGCCAAATGAAAAAATTTAATTCGGCTACACGTATACTTCATTTCCTTAATTTATTAAAAATAATAAATTATTAATTTTTTGTTTATAAGAACTAATTTAAAAATAAATAAATTCAAATTAAAATTATAAACTTTCCAATTTAAGCAAAGTAAGGAGTATTAATAAATATTTAAAAATTAATTTCCTTTTCATGTAAAAAAATATGACGTAAAAAAATTTTAATTTTGAACTTTGTATTAAATCCTTAAACATTCATACCGTTTAACATTTAAAGTTTATCCAACACATATGTGTGTGTTTGTGTGTGTTCTTAATATTCATATAAAATAATTTCCTCCCCAAGAGAAATATGACAATTGTTGCAAATTGTTTTTTATGACAACTTCCGACACCTTTTGGCATTAAAACACTTTTTAAGTATTTTCATACTGGTGGCTTAATATCAAATATGACAATTTGCCAAAACACAAAGAAGAAGGTCATTGAAACAATAAAACGTTAAGACGATGTATCTGTAAAGCTGGTAAAGCTTTATGCCATCATAATAGAATGTTTGAATACATGTGACATTTGTTTTTATGACTTTTGTTTTTTTTTCGTGTGTATTTTTTATGGTTATTGTTGTAAGTGCAGTAATTGATTCCCTTTCGTTAAGGAGAAAATGAAAATAAGATTTTTTCTTCAATCATTTAAACGTTTAGAGATTAAATAAAAAAATGCAAACGACTTTTTTATACGTTTAAATGCCTTCTGGTGGTGTTTTTATTTTTTTATTTGTTTACTCATGGTTCCATATCCTGCTTGCTGTTTTTTCTCCATATCTGTTGAGCAGTAAGAGAGTCTGTGTTTGTAAAACCATGTAAGCATAAGTATATGTGTGTGTTTTGTTTAAGAAAGACGATTGTGAGTGTGTGGCTTAATGGATGTTAAGCTGATGTTAAGTGTATTTTTGTGGGTTAAATATTGTTTTTTATCTACTCAAGTCTAATATTAGCGAATTTTTTTTTGTCCTTGCATCCTGGTGATGTAGTCTGCTTCGTTTGTGGTTCTCACATTTCTTTACATATTCTTGTTGTAGTTGTATGTGTCTGCCTATTAGTCTGTCTGTTTATTTGTATTCCAGTTCAAAAAGGAAATACTTACTTAACCATTGTTTAATGTCGCGTCGATGTTCTTTTTTTGTGCTATTGCCTTTTTTTCGTTCTTTTTCACAAATGTTGTTTTTTTATTTTTGTTTTTTTTTTATAATAATTTTCCCTATTAAGGCATTGTTGGTATTTTCCCTTTAGGCCAACTCGTTTTGATGGGAAACAATAACATTTTTATTGTTATACAATAGTGTTTATTGTAATGGTCATAGAGTTAACCACAATCTGGCAGAAAAGAGTATTTAAAAATTCTTATGTTCACGGATTGTGTAATGAGAAATTTGCAGACAGAAAAAAGGATGTGAATAGAAAATTATATTTAGTCATTTATTATTTACCTTTGGTTACCAAATTATGTGAAATAAGAAAATAATAAAAAATCAATCGATCTTATTAATAAACCAGAATGTGTAACGAGACACAAATATATAGAATATGTAAGGCTTACAGACTGCTAATATAAATCAATCATTTGAATCCTAACAAAATACATTTCTGTGGTTTTGCAAAAAAAAAAAAAATAAATAAATAAATAAATAAAAAATATAATAATAATAACAATAATAATAAGAGAACAAAGAATTGAGTGATTTGATAAAGGATTGCAATGAATGATGTTGTTTCTTGCTAGGACCAAAGCTAAGGGAATGAAAAAAATATCTCAGGAAATTCGAACTAATGGTTGCGTTATTTGTATTTTATTCAAATTTTGCATATAACAGTATTAACGTATTAATAGAGCTATTCCATTAACATGACCATTCAACTAAAAAAAAAATAAATTTGTGTTAAAGGTAAAGGGGTTAAGCTGGGAGGCACAGTGGCACATTTGGCGAGAAGGCGGACAAAAATCCATAACTTTTGATTGGATCGGAATTTTGATATGCAGTTTTTTCTGTTTGGTCGGTGGGATTTTAAACTTTAATTTTTGATGAAATTCATAAAAGTCGAACAACGAAAAAAAGTTATAAATGGTTTAATATTCGTTACCATTATTAATTGCAGTTGAGTATAAAAGACAAGTACTAAAACATTAAAATAAAAAGTTTCATATGTATGTTCTATTTTTATTGATACAAATTATAATAATTAATAGTTTTGTTAACTAAATCTTATCAGGAAACGCCAAATTTTTGCTACCATAATATTTTTAAGCTTAAAAACAACAAGATACAAAGGTTGTTTTTTTAACATCCTTTTGAAATAAAAAATTTAAAATTTTTAAAAAGTAAAACTTTCTTAATAACGAAAAGTTTTTATAAAAAAAATCCTGTTTTACTTTTTGTTTAAGTTTTATTTTATTTTTAAATATTTCTATGACAATTTATAAAATAAATATTAATTAAATTACATATGTAAATACGTATACTTTCAAATCAAAGAGCCACTATACATTAAGCAATTTTAGTAAAAATTTCTTCTAAATAGCATTGATTTTCATCTTGCATTTTTGTCGAATGTTGGACATATATGGATCTGAAGTACACAACAAAATGGTGATAAGGTCTTCATTAACACAACATCTAGTCATTTTTCTTGTGCTATGTTCGCGAAAGAATCTGTAGCCTGTGTTCCATTTTTTTGCGCTTCTTTATCCAGATCTCCTATTGGCAGCAAATTATGTTGAAAGATTTGTTTCCCCATTATACAACATTTTATAAACCATGGAAGACATATATCCCCGAGAGTATTTTTTATTGTAAGGTGTAGCTGTTTTATTGGCGTAATCACCAATTGTTTTTGCATTTTTCTTTCTGCTGCATGCTAAGACCTGTACTATGATTTTGAATCGTCTTATTAACACATAATCTACAACTGTGATAAATGCTGAAGTTTCTGGATCGGAAAAAATCTTCTTGCTGTATTTTTATTATTCGATTATCCTTCTCCTTGTTTAGTTTGGTCGATTATAAGGCCTACCTGAAGATACCTTTCTTTAATTTCTTAGTTTTTCTCTGTTTTTTTTGCAAAAATAAATAGGTACTAATAAACCAAGTACAGATCTTCCCATGTGTGCGCACATCTTCTGTGTAAAAAATTGTGTTACTCAATTAAACAAGGAATTAGCTTACACTTCCCTACTTATGTGATAATAAAACTTACATTCCAAAGAATGCCATAATAAACATATGCATTCACATATTTTATTTAAGACTTCATTTTTAAATATTTCATTATTTTGGATTCATAATTATTTATGATCTTATTGTTTTATGATATATCTGTCATTACCAACTATAATGGGTAACCACAATTTCATTGAATATTTAGATTTTACAAATGTGATAGGTACAATATAGTGCATTTGTATATTACTAGACTCCACCGCAAAAGTTATAAACGCCATCTTTTAAGGATATTAAAAAAATTTGCTTTAACTCTGTGTTAAAAAGTTAAAATAATTCAAAAAATAATTCTGTAGAAAAATTATTTTTTTCGAAAAATTTCGTATGTATTCATAATTTTTGTACAAAATACATAACCTTTAGTCAGAAAAATTCCTCTAGAGCACAAGATCGCAACCTGGCGCACATATAATGGGGTAAAGGTGTGTAAGGGAGGTTTTGGGCTATAACACAGAGAAATATCTTTTTGACGTGGTTTGACGGGAGGAAGTTGCGCTATATTAAGCACGAGATTTTTAAAGAATTTTGACCGTTTTTTTAACAAAAAATTAAACAGCTTGTAAAAAATATTACCTCTTTATTTTGCTAATACTGATAACTAACAAACTTCGTTATTAAACAAAATTTATTTGGATTTGATATCTTTTAAAACAAAAAAGTTATAGAAATTTTAAAATTAGAATTTATTAAAAAAAAAATTCATTTTAACAAAATATTCGGAGAGCCTATTGTGAATCACCCTGTTCAGTGTGTTATAGTTGGAACAGAGTTCTAAATTTTTGCCTCTCGAGGCTTACTGATATTTACTTTTAAATGATTAAGAAAACGCTAAGATCATTAACCACAAAAAATGATTTTTGGCTGCCTTTTCAAAATATGTGCCACTGTGCGACGGCCTAAGCTAAGGTTAGATTATTATTCAGCTAGAAGTAAGTAAATGTATTGGCTCATGTCGATAGAAGGCAAAAAGTCAGAGCGAAAGGTGGCGAAGTCTTAAATTACTGGCTGCAATGCTTGCCATGCAACCTAGAAATAGTTAAATCTTTTATTAAATAGACGCAGATCTGCCAGCTCTTTTGTAGATTGTGAAAATTATCTAACAAGAAGACATGCTAAAAAACGACAGCGTAGAAGATCCCTCAGAGCATGACAACGGCAAAGGAGTTGGAAGAACGATTTCTGCTCCACGAAGTCCCCCTCTTCCTTATTCTTTATTAGATAACTCCAGCAATAATTTTTTGTTATTTCCTAGCGTGATCGCAAAGCTTATAGTATTCAGGTTTTTTTTGCAGCAATATCTCTCATATATTTACGTTATAATTTTAAATTATTTTTAGTACGGCTCTGATCTAATACGGGCCAGATGCGTATTATTCGTACGTAGATTCCTTCAGCCAATTAATCTGAACTAAATCATAGGAAGCAAAATCAGTGTGGCGCTTACAGGCTTTAATGCATCGATTTCTGCATCCTGTAGAACTGTACCCTTAATTAGCGGCATTGCATTTACCAGTAAAATCCCAAGCCTTAACATCCGTATGTATCGGTAACCGGTTTAAGCTTGTTCGATATTTTCGAGCAAAATTTTAGGTTGTTGTCTGACTGATTAAAGAAATTATCTTTGAAAAATTCAATAATACCAACGCCATTTTGTCGCCTTTTTATCGCTGATAATTTAGTTTGTGGAATACTACAATTCTTTGGCAATCTAAAATATATTCTGAAACCTTTTTGTTAAGCCATCATAAAAATATAAAAATTGTAGTTAAGAAAGACGAAAATTGAAAATTTTCTGAGGATGACATAAAATTTCTCATAAAAAGGGGTAGAGACAGAAGTTGTGTAATATTAAATGAAAAAAAGTAAGAGTGTTATATTCGTTTATATTGGGTCTTATATACCCTTCATCATGTATGTAAGTCTAGTTTAGGGAAATAGCTTTTATTAACAAAACAAATATTGGGGTGATAGAGAATTAAAAATGAAGGAAAAAAATAGGTACTATGTACATAATTTTACATAAATTTGTCATCGGCTCTTAATGGGTGAAGCATTTTAAAAAAGATATCTTCAAAAGCTTTAAAATGATACCCATATTGACCCAATTAATAAATAAAATTTTTTATGAAAATTTCAGAAGCCCATAACTCGAAAAATATAAGCGAACGCCAATTTTTTAACTTGATTTTTTTATTTTTATTTTTTAATTCTTTATCGCTCCAGATATTCGTTTTTTAATTGGAGTAACTTCTTTGTTCCAAATAATATGTAAAAATTAGAAGCAGGCTTAGTGTTTAGCCCACTGACTCGAAAGACATGGACATATCTTGCTAACTGTCTACAATAAGATTTTTGAAAATATAGATTGGAATATTAAAATTTTCTCCAGCTCATCAAGCGCCTTGTCAAAGTTTATTTCAATACTAACACGAACGGACATAAGGACAAACGGACATCTTTCAATCGACTTCTCTATGCATATGAAATCAGAATATATATACTTTATGGGGTCGGAAATGGATATTGTAAAAATTACAAACAAATTTACAAGTTTTTCGACTTTTTGTGGTGCCAGCTTGGAGGTCATAAGAACATAACAAAGAAGTTGAAGTTTTATTTAACGCACACCTATTCGATTTTACTTTTTTCTGCACATCAGTGACCTTCGTTCCTTTTGCAGTTCAAGATTGTGTCAAATTTTAAAAATTAAAAAGATTTGAAGGTATATCTTCAAGTTTTGCTTAGTTACATTAAATTTCCAAATTATTGAGGCCGACAAATTACACAAGTAAATTAATGAAAAAAAGTAAAGGTATGTAAATGTTAGTGCTCTTGAATTCATTCATCATTATAATAATATAATACTTTTATTTACATTTCCATTAAACTGGTATTATTAGATCATAAACACACACAGTTAATCAATTAACACAATGTTATCGATCAAAATCTCTAAAAATGAATAATAAAATTCATGAAAATTTATGGACTTTAGGGAAATAGTAAAACAAAAACCCCAAATGTAAAAGATAACATTCCAACAATTATTTATGCATGTATGCCTGCAGTTAACCATGAATAGCTTAACGAAAAGGTACATTATTTGAAGTAATGGAATATGTAGAACAAACCCATCATAAATTCATAAATAAATAGTGAAAGTGACTAAAGTCAAGTGTTGGTCATAAATATAACGAGCGACACATGTCACAATCCACAGCCAACACTTAGTTGTCGTAAAGTTTTTCTATGAAACTGATAGTACAAACATTACCCCAACAGAAGTGATATGGAAATAGTCATTCAAGTAGTTAAGGGTAGATTTGCTGTTTTTGGTTATATTGCGTGGTTTTTTCAAAATTGTGGTCTTAAATAAAAATATAGCAACTAAGTCACCGCATTAATAATAAATACGTTATTTTTATTATTGATACATAAAAATATGAACAAATGAATTTTTTTGGACACACACACCCATAGTCATTAGAGACATATTCTGATTCAAAAACAAATGTAACGAGGCAGGGCTAAAGAAAACATTAAAGTCAGTTTAATTCAATTTAAAAATGTACGAAGCAGGGTTAAGAAAAAATCAAATTTAGTTTAGTTTAATTTTAAAATATTTGTTTAAATAATTAAATTTTTAATTTTTAGCATATTTTTTTTTGCTTGATTCTATTTAAAGTGTACGGATACGCGGCTGGTGAGAAGGTTTTGAAACGCCAGAGGAGAAAAACAATGAGCTCGGCCAAAAACTCGCCAGTTTAACCGGTCAAAAATAATGTAGTGCTTATAAAAAGTGTAACACGTTTCTGTAACTAAGGTGAGAAATTTTCTTCATAACAATTTTGTAGTCGTACTCTTTGTATACGTACGCATGTATACCATTTCTAGGTTCCCAACTCCATAACAACGTATGGAAAATTGCTTGACAAATTCTAAAATTGTTTTAAGCGCTGTGTGTCATTTCTTGTGGATTTGTGTTTGTACAAGGTCTTTGTTTGACTTCGTGTGTTCTCAAACCAAATCAAATCAAAGCGCCATTCAAAAAAAATCCTTCTATCCCAAATTTTCACCTGACAAAATTTTTGACTGATCCATTTTGCTGGAGCAAATTGTATCTTATAGAACTTTGATCGCATTAAATTTTAACGAAAATTTTCTCTCTTTTAAAAGCCATTAATGACGATAAGAATAGAAAGTGATATCGTTAAATTATCCCTCGTTATTTTGCTTAGTCGCACATATCCAATTGGGCATATTTTTAATAACTCGAACTACTAATAACTATAGCAACTAAATCTTAAACATGATTTTTAATGTTACGACTGATTGCGTATTTTTGGAAGAAAACTTTAGAAAACGCCATAAGAATTCAAGTTAAGTAATTCTTCATTCAAAATGAGAAATAATTAAATATCATTGATTTATAAAGCTTGAGGAAGAGTTAATAATTTTCTTTTTTACAAAGATCATAAAGTGATGCAGCGAGCTTTTGTTTTAATGCATTGCTGCTTGGTAAACAGCGCGCAAGAATGGCATCGTTCTACTAACACTTTGATCGTTTGGACAAATAAGACTAACAGTTTCCCAATGATTTAAATAACGGCTCTCGTACAAATATAATTTTATATTTTATAAGTTTTCATAAATATGAATGTATATGGTTAACATCGAAAGATATGTTTGTTGTAGTTGTTTTAATTCTTCTTGTTGCAATCATGTATTTCTTAGCTATTCCTTGCATATGGAGAGTCTAATATGTGTCCTTTGCATTTTGTTTGTGGCCATTTTCCCAGGCGTACTGTCCTTCCGCTAACACGCACAATCTTACAATAACTGAAAAAAACAAAAGTCATAAATCTTTATTGAACTTGTCATTATTTATTACGATTTTTTCTTTTCGGACTTTAGCGCCAAGGAGTGAGTTCTACATCTTTCTTATAAATTGTATCTCACATCATTGTGTATTAAATATGAAAAGTAATTTTCTGGAGACTACAATAACTTGTACTTGGAAACAGTTTAATCTCTTCATATTTGGGGCAAATATTGTTAGTTTTAATATTCACTATTAGAAAGTGTTGAGAGTTTTTAGTGTTGCCAGCAGTTAAGGCAATCAAAAAATTCTTAAGTAATGTAACGACAAGTAAGTCGTTTGGCAGTTGTTCTGAAATAATTGGTTTTCCTTTTACGTTTTCTGGATGTTCTTAAGCAAACGCCTCTATGTTCAGCAGATGACAGTTTTAGTTCTTGGAACTGACGTCTCTGAACTCTTAGCTGCGTGAGGTTATGGCGAGTTGTTTATTTTAAATCTGTTTTGAATCGGTTAAATGTTAAATCAAAGGTACAAAATTATTCTTGGTCATGCATCCTTCCTGGTTACATGCTGTTCCAACTTATGTAATGGAATTTTTTAAAGAAGTTATTTCATTTTCGAGAATGGATCCTTTCTTACTTCCTTTCCATTTTTGGTTCTGCCTTTTTGAAAAATAACATTATTTTGTGTTTTTTTTTTCTTTAAGATTATTTTTCTTTTAAGAGTTTTTTATTTATTACGATTATCTGTTGGGTCTTTGGCGATTTTTGTGACTTTTTCTTGTAAAGGTGTCAGATGCAAGTTTGGCTATTTCGTGCAATATTAGAACTAATTTTTAAATTTTGTTTTTATTTTAAATTTTAGCATAAAATAAGTCCAAACATTTCATTTATTTTCTTATATTTAACAATTCTTTGCAGCTTCCTTCTTGGCAACTCTTGTCATAAAAACAATCCCTTTACACGTTTGGCGCAAATCACTAACGGTCAATTTTACTTAATTCTTATCACTTGTAATCAGAAAAAAAGAGGCCAAAAATAAATTTGCAAAGGCAGCCAAATAACGAAAAAAAAAATGAAGAATTGCTTATTTTATTTAAGCCGTAAATCACAACTGATACGTGTAATGACATACAACACAAGTGCCATAAGTCCTCTCGCCCAACAGACACAAAATAAATATATCACACACATGTAGTTGTCATAAATATTAAATGAACTTATCAAGAATTACATATTTTTTTGTTGCCTGATTATATTGGGGTAACAAAAAATATTTATCATTCGTTTGGTTTAAGTTTGTTAATTATTAATGTCCTCTGATATCAGGGAAAATTTAAGTTCTTTATTTTGCTGTCTGCCATACTACTCGTATCAGAAACTTGAAAATGTTCAAATAGTTACTAAGATAATTTAATACTACACAAACATTTTCTTTTATTTCAATCGTCATCAGTTAAAAATAAATTAATACTTTTACATAAGTATGTGAAAAATGTTGAAATTTTTATTAAAGTGACTGAAGGAAAGTAAATGCAGTGTGGGTGCGATAATTATTTTCGTTTTGAATAATTTATAGAAATTCATTGATTAAATTTTTTTTAAATTATAAAGTAAGTTATTTTAATAAAAGAAAACTGAAAGTAAAAAAAGTATTTTGTTGCCAACTGTTCTGTCAAATCATTATTAATGTATAGAGGTGAATCTAAAAACACAATCTGTTGCACTTCGAGTTTTAACTAACAATCCAGCAACTTCTACGGCTCACAACCGAAGCCTCTAAAATCCTTAAACTTAAAAAATTTGGCTTGTTACACCATAAGAAAACCTTAGAATATTCTGCTGGAACCGCACTTGATTAGAACTCTTAAGAAAGCCGAAAAAGAGTAAGACCGATTTACATGTTGAGAAGGCATGGATCGGTTCTTTAAAGTCTGCTTTGGAGTTACTCGACCGCGTACAAGAAAGGCGAAGAGACTCAGAAGTGACATTAGGTATCCAACTCTATTGACTCTTATGAACATCAACGCAATGTGGGTTGTGTTTCGCAGTTTTATCGATACTTCATTGAAATGTGTTCTAATGAAATAATGACACTTGTTTCTGATATCCACACGTTTTTTAGGTACAACACGCTTTTTATTAAGAGCTCATCCACATGTGGTCGATTGGCTAATAAACCGAGAGAATTTGTTTCGTATGTGGAATTATTTTCCTGCAGAGGTCTTTTCTGTCACTTTGAATGTTGGAAAGTTTAAATCGAATATCCACAAGCACTACTCCCTCTATCCTCTTTCCCATAACCTAATTTTTAAGTTTTCGCACTAAGTAGTAGAGTAAGGATCATCCCCTGAGTGCTGGTCAAAGAAAAAATAAAAAATAAGAAAGACGTAAAATAAACTGATAGTCTACAATCAAGGTTGACCTGCCACCATATGCCCTGAGTTGGTATTTAAATTGTATTCACCCATATTAAGACCAACGTCAGGTTAAGCCTGTCAAGGCCTGATACTGAAGTTAAATTAGTATTACAGTTATAGATTTATGTATTTTTTGAAACGAAAACTCTAAATTGTATTAATGGCAGACAATATGTTTCACTTTTATTAAAGAGAAATTCCTCATTTTCTCAACGAAAATTTATTACTTTTTACTGGCAAGAAGAAAAAAAAAAAACAAAAAAACAACCATAGTTTTCTTTTCGTTTTTTCTAGAATTTTGTTTTATGCTGAAAGTTCAAATAATAATTATTTAAGATTTAGAGTTTTACTACTTTTGTAGTTCTTTGTTTCAACTAATTACAAATTAAAAATTTTATGATCTTGAGTTAAATTGGTAGTCAGTACATAATTCTTCCTTAAGTTAGTTTCATTTTACCAAATTCGTCTTCATAGAAAAAAAACAAAAATAAGAGCAATAAATGTCGAAACTTTAGTAGTTTATGTCCTTCAACTTGAAAGCCTTTGCTATTCTAATGTCAAGCTAACAAATACAACAATAGACATTAGCACTGTGAACAATTCGTATGATCCTGCAGTTAAACGTGAACTTTAAAAACAACATAAATCTTTTTTTAAAAGACCTTTAAATACAAAGGATGTATACAAGTGTGTGTTTGTGTGTCGCATACTAAAAACACAGTCGTTACTTTCTCATTGTTTTGGCAATTAAAGGAAACACCTCAACACATAATAATGAGTAGAATTGTAAAAACGACAAATAAATAGAGCAGATACTAAATGCAAAAAAAAGAAACATAAAAAGGACATTAGTCAGGACATATAAATAACAGAAAAAAGTGTACAACCTTATAAAATATTGGATTTCATTAAAAGTAAAATATTTAATAGACCAAAGAGACCAAAATATAAATAACTATTAAACCATCGATTTTCATTAATAGCCAAGGTATTCACTCCAAAATTCATTTCCTTCTTTTCACCGTTTTTGTTTATTATCGTGTGTATGGATGTCCTTTTTTCTTATTTATTTTTCTATTTTGTTTATGGGGCGTTTATAATTACCACATGCCATTTCAACTCCTCCTTATCCTCCTTCTTCTCCTTGTGCTCTTAAAATAATGGAAATACTTTGAGTTGAATGTGTCCCCTAAGAAGAAATTTGTCAAGCTGTAAGCGTGTGTGTATGAGTTTGTTTCCGTGTATGAAAGTACTAAAGCTGTGATACTTTTACGAAATAACTCCATGCAATAATTACAAATTGCCGTGCTTGTTTGTCGGCTTCTGTATGTACGTGGGTGTGTTCGGAGGGATGCTTTTAAAAATATATGAACTCGTATGATGATGATAGTTAAGAAATAATAAGAAAAGTATTTAAGTGTCCTGTGTAAATTATGTGTTTCTTGTTTGGGATGTATTACTTTGTTGTTCGTGTTTTTTTTTCTTTTGAAATAGAAATGAAAAAAGAGTTGCCATAAAGCTTTTTTGCTTTTGTAAAAAAATAACAGCAGGCGCCTGCATAGTAAAACAAGGATATATAGGCCGGGGCACATATAATTCGTCATACGTCAAACTTTGAAGTATTCAACTAAAGTTAAAGTATTGATGGATGAGGTTGACCCAATGAGTACTTTGCTGACGGTTATTAAATCAAAGTTTGCTCTATATATATATTCATTTTTAAATTTAATTTGTTTTTTATTCACTTGTTTATTTAATTAAATTTGTATTTTATTGTTTGATACCAAAATTGTTTTACTAAAATCACAAGACACTATTGAAACACAGCAAGAGTTAAAAGGTAACAAAGGAGAAGAAGCAGTTCATGGGAGTCATGGCTGAGTTTGTTAAAAGAGCCTGGCTGGTAAAGCAAGGAAATCGTGAGCAGTGCAGTGTTGCCAACTAAGAAGTTTTTACAAACTAAACTTTGTATGTTTAACCAAACAAAAAAAAAAAAAAAATTAATCAAGATAAAAATGTATTTATATTTATCAATGAAAAATAGTTTTGGATAAAATTTACCAAAACTGCATCACTGATCGTGCGTTCGTACCTCGCCAGACCCACAAAGTATTGTGGTCTAGAAGGCTATGCGAGTTAAAGGCATATGTTTACTAAACAAGATATCCATTCATTCGAGTATCATAGAAATAACACTGCGTTAAAAAGTTAATGTTTTCGTAAGTTTTTGCTGGCGCAGGTTTAGTAAAATCAGATCGTGGAGACAGAGAGAGAGAGAGAGAGAGAGAGAGAGTAAGAAAAAGTATAAACAGAGGATAAATATTTAACATAAAAGAATAAAATAAAAATTGTCATGATGTTAGTTGCAATCAAAAGGAACTTTTTTATTTGTCAAAACTAAAAACGGCAACTCTGCCAATAGATGTAAACTTTTCATACTTTGACAATAATTAGCTAACAAACAAGGCAATCAGGTAGTCCAAGAGCAAGTATATTACAATAAAAAAAGAAAACAACTATAAACTCTAACAAAAATAAATATTTTTTGTAGCTAATAAATCCTTAAGGAATGCCAAAACATTACACTCCTACACATTCAAACAAATAAATGGACCCTCATAATTTTTGTTTTTTTTTTTTGGTTCTACTTCTATATCAAGTGTTGAATATTCCTTTTATTTATTAGTCTTGTTAGCCAACAAAGATTTATACATAAAAAGCTTTTTTCTCATTAATCTTGAACAAGAATATTAAACAAAACAAAACAAAAGCAATTATACGTGCAGTATGTATTTTAATTCACATGCCAGTATATCAGCATAAACGAGCATGTCCTTTTGTTGATGCTGCTCACATTATTAACATTATTTGCTATGAATTTGTCTTAAGAAGACTGCGGTCATAAACCTATTGTGATCTATTATATGAGAAGTTTGTTACAGAATGTTTTTTTTTTCTGTTTCTTGAGTTTTCTATTTTTTATATTTAAAGGAACTAAAATTTTTCTAATAAAAAAAGTTACGTCATGATGGTCACTTTTAATTAATCCCATTTGTGTTGTTACAAATATTGGAAAGTTGGAAGAAATAAACAACAGGACAAAATTAAAAAGTGTTGGAAGTTTTGCTGCAAGAGTGTTGTATCACAAAAAAGCCATAAAACTGAAAGGTTGTTGATAAAATCATAATATTTGTCATAACATAAATATCTATATTACCGCTCATTAAAATTTTTGAGTTGTGACTTTCTTGCAGCAAACTTTCAACACATACTATACTATATCTACATTAGGGTGGTCGTTAAAATTAAAAGTTTGATTTAAGTTTGATAATATTTTAAATTAAAATAAAATGCCTTTTCTTCTATAATTATATCTTTCAACAAATCGATATTTTTCGAAATTTGCGTTTACTTATTATTAGCAGTATCCATGACTTCGTCAGCGTGCTATTTCGAAGTTTTTTAAAAATTAAATTTAGAAAAATGTGTTTTAAATTCTTATTGCAGAGTTTTGTAAACAGTGTTAAAAATAGTCCATCCATTCCATTTCTCTGCGAAATGACATATTTTTAAAATAAAAGTATTTTATATTTCTTCCAAAGTTTTTACATGATGCGAAAACAGACAGAGAGTCAGACCAAAATTCCGAAAATGGGTATTTTGTGTTCCATATCGATAAATTTTCAAAAAATATTTTATGTACAGAAATGATGCTGTTACAGTTTTATTAAATGTAAAAATTATATATTAGATTATTTAAATCTAGAGAAAATGTTATGCAAGTGATACAACAATTTGTTTTATGTTTGCATAGGAATGCCTTAACTTGGAATAGCAAAGTAAATCAAATTTAAGTAATTATTTCACACGTAAACGCTTTGGTATTTGAAACAACATCTGTCAATTGAAAATATTTTTAACGATTTCAACAAAAAAAAAAAATCAAATAAAAAGAATATTATCAATTGGTCAAAATGTTGCTTTTTTATAATGAACCCGCAGAACTCAAGTATTTCTAAGCCAAATTGTTCTTTATTAAAATGGTTGTGATTACAGATTGGTTCTACCAAAAAAAAAAAAATTATGATATTAACGTTAAATGGTGTTCCCATTTAAGATACATATTTTTTACCACCACCACTTTAAAAATTATATACCCTTCACCATCTATGTAAAACTAGTTTAGTGAAATAACTTCAATATAAAAAGTAAATATTGGGGTGACAGAGAATTCAAAAATTAGAATAAAAATTTTAAGTACTACATTCATATAATTTTACATAAACATGCCATCAGCTCTTAATAGGTTAATCATTTTTTCTATTAAATTTTAGTATTTTCTTAAAAATCTCTTCAAAAGCTTTAAAATGATACCCATATTGATATTTAAAAAATTGAGCTCGCAACTCGGAAAATATAGGCAAGCACTAACTTTTTCTCGTGATATTTTATTTTATTTTTTAATTCTCTATTGCCCCATATATTTGTTTGATTGAATGGAGTTACTTCATTGTTCCAAATTATATAGAAAAGTTAGAGGTAGGCGTGGAGTTTTGCCAGCTGCGTCGAAGGACATGGACCGATGTATCTGATTTTCAATAGCATCTCTTTCGACACTATGTCTGATTAATTGGCGTATTTAAATTTTTTCTAGCTGATCTAGTGATATCAACACTAACACGAACGGACAGCGGAGATCGCTCAATCGTCTTCCCTATGCAAAAGAAGTCAGAATATATATACTTTATCGGGTCGGAAATGGATATTGTAGAAATCGTATATGGAATGACAGAATTAGTTTACCCTTTTTCTACTTTTTGTGGTGAAGGGCATAAAAATACGAGTCACTGTAGCTTCCAGTACAAAAAATTTATACAAAAATAAGTTTTATAAATTAAACGATGTCCCCACAATTTACATAAATTTACCCATTTGGGCCTATCTTTGGAACCCTAATAGACTACTTGTATAAATATTTAAAATATTTAAATATTTAAAAATATTATAAATATAAAAAAATTAAATTAAATGGTGTTCCAATAGATTATTTGATTTGATGTAATTAGCTATACTTTAGAACAGCTGTAGACAAGCGGCTAAAATTTAAAAAGAACCTGTATTACTACGCCCGCTGTAACACCAATTATACAATTTGAATTTAGACATTAAAGGGTGTTCCCGTAATTAACATAACTTAACCTCTATAGCCATACCCTTTAAAAATTAAAGTTTTAAATTAAAGGATGTTAAAATAGTTGATGTAATTTAAAACGGTATAGACAGAGGGTTGGAATCTGCAACTACCTGTAGCTAAGTCCTTAACAACAGGAAGTAAACAATTTGAATTTAGAAATTATGAGGTGTCTCTATAGTCGATTTGTCTGCCTTAAAATCGGTTTTGTTCAAGAGTTATAGAAAAATTATTTATATGACTACCATGTAGACATTCTATTAATAAACCGAAATACAAGTGTTGCTATTTTTTAAGAAAGCTCAACAAAATTAAATTTGATCACTGATATAAAATTATTTATTCTTTATTCCATAAAAATCTCTTTCACTTAACAATATCTTCATGTCAATTCTTAAGTTTCTCATAAGTTTTGCTTATCACACGTTCAAAAAAGCTTAATAAAAATCCAAACACGTTTGAACAAGTAAAACTTAAATACAAACTAAGTTTCAATTAAAGCAGTTGATGAAATGTATTCATATTAACAAACCCACTTAATGGATTAAAATAGAGACGAATAAATATGTGACACATAATAAAATGGCACTTAATTGTTAATAAAACTAAATGAACATTGAATACACAAAATGTTTGAATAAAGAAATAAAAAGAAAAATAGATTCTCTTAGACCAGCCTCATTAACGCTGACACGCCAACAAAATTAAAAAAGAAAAAAACAAAGTTTTATCAAACAAGATTTTTCCTTAAGCCTACAAAATTAAAGAGTAAAACTCATACGTTTAAATGGGACAATAAAAGGAAACACTTCAAGTCATACATCAGCTGACAAAAGATAAAATGGAAGGGGAAAATACAAAATGCCAACAGACAGGCAATCAGATGGTTTGACAAGGAATAAAAAAATAAGAAGAAAAAAAAGCAATTAAGAACATGAAAGGAAGCTTAAGAAAATACACAAGCATGTGACATGAAATGTTTATCAGTTAACAAACACCTTTCACACACACGCACGCAAACTTATGTAGTAGTTTTTGTTGTTTTTTTGCTTGAATAACGATTTTGCGATAATGATGTGTTTGTCCTAATATCGATTAACTCCTCCAATGTCCTTTGCAGCCAAAATTTAGAGAAGACAAAATAACATTAAATATCTTGTGTCGAAGGGAAATGAATAAGAAAATTGTCCTTTTTTATGTGAGAAAAACATGCAATTAAAGATTTCTCTTTCAGACAGTAAATGAACCATCAACAGATTGCTATAAATTTCTTATTTCTTTTCTTTCTTCTATTCATTTCATTTCAATTTTTATTTCATTTTATTTTTATTGTATTCGTTGTATTAATTAAGCGTTTGGACCACATGTGTTTGCTTTAGCTTTTCCTTTAAGTTTTTCTTCTTTAGCTTTTCATATCCTTTTTATTTTATTTAGTGTTATTTGTGTGTATGTGTGTCTGCCACGCAACATCATCTGAATTTTAATGGTGATTTTTATTTCGCTTATTTTGTATGCGAATGTTACGGTTGGCGGTCATGATTTCAAACATTATTTTTATTTTAATTGTATTTTGAAAACTATGGTTTTACAATGTGTTAATTTTACTATTTGTACAATATGGCACGTCTATCGATTTGTATTTATTCAAGTTGATTTTAAATAGACTGAAGGCATGTGTAGGAAGTTAGAAATTGGTAAGTTTTTCTTTCATAAAAATTTTCGAGTATTTGCAAACTTAAGCCGGGTTAAATTATTCATTTGCTTATAATGCTAAATCAAATAGTTTGAGTTATAATTTCGAAATACAAAAATGTTAAATATATATTAATTAAGTTTGCCATTCGCTTATTAATTATGTTTGGGAGCAACTGAACCATCTCTCTTACTATCATGAGCATCCGAATTAAGATTTTAAATGAAAATCAGCTCAAACTAAACTTTTGTAAAAAACTGCATTGAAATAAAATAATAAAATCAATCAATGAATAATTCAAATTTGGCGTTTAAGTCGCACAACTATTAAAAATTGAAAAATGATAAATTATTAAAAATTAAGTGACCCAATAAAAACTCTGTGGATGTGGTAAAAGCTCACTTTATTCGCGGTATGATAAACATTTGTCTAATAAAACTCTAAATAATTCTTGCATATAAAAACCGACTTCAAAACATATTTCAACCATCTGTCTTTAAAACTTCACAAGTTAACCACATACATAAAATTTTATTAACGACTGGGACACCTCCTAATTCCCGAAACGAAATTTTATACTTGAAGTTATAGCGGACTTAGCAATACAGCTCTTTGTAAATTTCAAACTTCTGTCTACAACAGTTTAACCATATAAATAAAATTACATTAACTATTGGGCCACCTTTCTATTTATAATTTTAAATATTTATACTTGTTATTATAGCAATTTTAAAAATCGGCATTGTGTCAAATTTTCAGGCGTTTGTCTATAAGGGCCTAAAATATAGGCCTGCATAGGTCAATTTACGTCACTTGTCACCATAATTATTTAAATTAATTTTTATATTAATTCTTATATTCCCTTTTAATATTGGGAGTTATAGCGGTATCCACTTTTTTAAATTTTAAAGTGGTGCCCTTTGCCATTTACAATACGCGTAAAAATTATGTCTGTTATGTGGTGACACCTTTTGATTTTTAAAATAATGTACTGTTTTTAAAACGGAATCAATCTGTAAGCATAACATTTCAAATATAGAAACAATTTGCCGAAGGAGCACAGTCTGTGTTTTATCGTGGATGGATGCACGTCCTCAGTAAACAAGTGATTATGGAAGATTTTATTTATTTTTAAATTGAAATGGATTAAATTTTTTAACTGATGCAATTTATATATTATAAAAAAATAAATACAAAATAAATAGTTAACTAAATATATTATATTCTTAACTAAAAAAAGGAAAAAATCTAGTTACATAAATATTTGAATTAATTAAATGTTTGATCAAATGTCAATCTGAAATACATAAAACCTTTAATAGGTAAAATATTCTTTCAGAGAAAGTGTGAAGTACAAATAAGAAATAGATGACAAATCAAGTACATTAGAACAGTAAATTAAAATTGAAATTCCGAAACTTATAATACAAATACATAGTTAAACCAAATTTTGAAATTGAAAGAATAATTTATAATCTTAGAAAAAATTTGAAGTATTAGGTGCAATGTTTCCTACTTTGTCTGTGACCAAAAGTACACTAGGGCAAAATCTTCTTTGAAATAGGTTATGCACTTGAGGAGAATATCACCTAACATGTCATAAAAGTCAACCTATATTTCAAATTTCATTAAAATCAGCATGATACAATTTAATTCAGGTTATTTTTTATTTTCATGTAAACTTTAATGACTTTGAAAGCCAGAATATGTGATATTTTTATAAAAACAAAATAACTAAAAAATTTTAAAAACATTTGTTAATCTGTTAATTTTTATTTGATTTAAAATATATATGTTTTAAACAAATCGTGTTAAGAAAATAAAGTTTTACAAATTCGAAATTTTCGTTTACCATCCTTATTTTACATTAGATTTTTTTTTCATAATTATTACCTTCTAAAAGTTGAAAAAAATTCAACGCTTTGCTACTTTTTGCATAAAAAGTTTATTTTTTTAAGTTTTTCTTTTGGTTTGTATTTGGAGAAGCAATGTTTTTCTGTTTAGATCGTCAAAAGTTGAAATAAAATGTTTGATTTTCAAATATGTACATTCAAGCATATTTTTTTTCTTAATGATGTGATGCTTGATCTTAATGATTGTTATGTAGTTTTTTATAAAATTCTAAACAACTGCTCAATTATTACTTAGCAGGTCTTATACCCCCGGGTATCCGGCGGGAAGGAATACTACTTTGTTTTGCCACCAGTGACGGTTCATATTTGACAGTCGTGGAGTAGACACGTGGCAAATTTATTATGGAAATATATTCGGTGAACCAGCGCGTTTTAATTGTTAAAATGCGGAGCTATAATGTGATATGATTGAAAATCTTTAAACGCCACATTTAAATGCTTTGGACTTGATTAACAGGTGTATCAACAAGAGGGTGCTATATGGCATTCAGCCAGAATTTCAATAGAATTTTTTTCGAGAAGCCTTTTCATAACAAGTTATATCGAGAAATTGTGATGTTGATTGCCCTCCACGGTCGGCTAATTTGACTGCTCTGGAATTCTTTTTGTGGGGATATCTGAAAAGCAAGATTTATGTAACAAACCAGAAACGCTTGAGCAACTCAAACAAAATATTCGTGATAAAATTAATGAAAAACCACGTGAAATGTAGTTAGTTAGTTAGGAGTGGCAGCCTCTCGCGACGAAGCTCACTTGAGCACAAACGAATGGCCCGTTGTGATACCACAAAGAAGGCGGCATGACTCCCATTACCCAGCCGAGAACCATGAGGATTCACGGATGAACTTCGCTATGTCCCTTATAGAGTGGGATGATAGCTCCGTCAGAGTTCCAAAGAAAGGAGAGCCCAGAATTCTTAGTCTTCTTCGAGCCAGGGATGGACAGTGGCACAGGAGGTGCAGTACGGTCTCTTCCTCATCCTCCGAGCCACAACTGCGGCAGAAATCATTAAAAGGCAGACCAAGTCTTTCCGCATGCCTACCTATTAGACAGTGTCCAGTAAGTACAGAGACCGTGATACTTATGGATTTTCTGTCCAGTTTGAGCAGCTGCCTGGTCTGCTTGAGGTCCAGTGTAGTCCACAGTTGTCTGGAGACACAGCAGGAACTTTCATCTACCCATAATTTGCGAGCCAAATTTAGATAGTGGTTCTTTATGGCCATTTTCACCGTTGCCAGAGGAATTCCAATGTCTGGTAGCGGGGAGACATTAGGAAGCAATGTGCCCCGTTTTGCGAGATCATCGGCCTCACAGTTGCCCTGGATATCCCTGTGGTCAGGGACCCAAAACAGGTCAATCTGTGATCGCTCCGATAAAGTGTTCAGTAATGAGCGACAACTCAGGACTAGCTTAGATGTACTGTATGCACCAGCAAGCGCCCTGATTGCCGCCTGACTGTCCGAAAATATCCGAATAGCATGACCAGAAAGATCGTCCCCGAGCGCTATTTCGGATGTTTTCAGAATGGCCATTACCTCGGCTTGAAAGACGCTACAGTAGTCAGGGAGTCTGAGGGAGAGTCTTAGTCCAAGATGATTGGAGAAGATTCCGCAACCGACTCTGTCGTCCAGTTTCGAGCCATCGGTGTAGATGTCAACAGTACCACTCACGACCCCTTCGTTACGGACCCAAGTCTCCCTATTTGGAATATGGATTCGAAACCCGTGGTCCAGAGCGGGAGTAGAAGAGATGTAGTCCACCATTGATGGCAGTGGAACATCCCGATCGATAATCTTAGAGTGCCCTATGTCCAGCCTGAGCCAGCGTGAGAGGGCATTAAGTCTGGCTGCACAGCATTAAGCCTGTTGCAATGCCAGAAGTTTGGTGGGTAACCAGTGGATAAGAGCAAACAGAGCCTTTGTCGAAGTAGTTTGAAGAGCCCCAGTAATCAAAATGGCGGCTGTTCTCCTGACTTTGTCAAGAGGCTTTTTGTTGACCAATCTCTCAAGAGCGGGCCACCAAAACACAGCTCCATAGAGAATATTTGGCTCTATAACTGCCTTGTAGAGCCAGGAGATGATTCGAGGCTGAAGGCCCCATCTTGGTCCTAGAGCTCTCTGACAGAGATAGAGCGCACAGGTCGCCTTCCGAGCTCTTTCGACAATGTTTGCCTTTCATTGAAGTTTGGGGTCAAGTATCACCCCAAGGTATTTCACACTTTTACTTACACTAAGCACAATGCCATTCAGCCTAGGTGCAGTAAAATTCGGGATCTTGTATCTCCGTGTGAAAAGCATAACCTCCGTTTTGCCGGGGTTAACAGTAAGATCAAAATTGCAGCACCATTTAGACAGAACATTAAGCGAATAGTTCATTCGTTCTGTGAGTGTTGACAGGTACTTCCCAGAGACTGCGATAGCAATGTCATCAGCATAAGCTATCACCCTATTACCCGTTTGGTCCAGTTGCCGTAGCAGCGTGTTGACTGCCAGATTCCAGATAAGGGGAGACAATACGCCACCTTGTGGAGTGCCCCTTTTTACTACCCTTACAACGTGATCATTTCCCAAGGTGGACGTGATAATACGTGTCTTCAGTAGTTGCGCAATGAATCCCACCAGATTTGCATCAAGATCGAGATCCAAGAGGGCCTTTATAACGGCATTGGGGCAGACGTTATTGAAAGCTCCTTCTATGTCAAGAAACACTGCAAGCGTAAAATCCTTATTTGAAAGGGACTTTTCAACATCGGATAATAACACATGCAGCGCTGTTTCCACAGATCTCCCTTTCGTGTAGGCATGCTGCGAGCTAGAAATTAGCGCGGGATTAATGGAGTTCCTGATCTGAAGATCAAGAATCCTTTCCAGCGTTTTGAGTAAGAAGGACGACAGGCTTATGGGCCTAAAGTCCTTGGGTTTAATAGGAGATGTCTTCCCCGCTTTAGAGATGAAAACAACTCGGGCTACACGCCAGCCCATGGGCATGTAAGTATTTTCCAGGCAAGCATTGTAGATTTGCAATAGCCATGGTTTAATAAGGTCCATGCCATGTTGCAAGTCCGCTGGAATGATATTGTCAATCCCAGGAGACTTAAAGGCATCAAAAGACATAATGGCCCACTCTAAGTGAGCATTGGTCACCCGGAAAGTGGCTGGAAAAACCGACGCGGAATTCACAATCCCCATCGCTTCGTCAATCCTTTCACTACCAGGGAAGTGAGTATCAAGCAGCGTCTCCAAGGTATCGATTACAGAGTCCGTCCATTTACCGTCCGGCTTCTGAATACTCTCAATAATTTTCGGGGACGTACTAAGAATCCTGCGTGGCCTGCTGGTTTCGGACGAGCTTTCTATGTTGCCACAGAAAGTTTTCCATGAGGCTCTTTTGGATCTACGTATGGCATACTTAAACTCCCTTTGTTTATAGTTGTAGGGCAGCCAGTTTCCACTATTTTTGGCCCTATTAAAGAGTCTTCTACATTCCTTGCGTAACTCTGCAATCTCCGTATTCCACCAAGGGGGTTTCAGTTTACCCCTTGGCTTCGGTGGATTGCAGGCCGCTTTCGCCGCAGAGCATATCTGCAAGGTCAAGAATTCAACCGCCCGATCAATATCGCAGTGGTCATTAATCTTGAAGGGAGCAGGCCTTAGGCCAAGCTCTAAAATGGACCGAAATTTATTCCAGTCCGTTTGTTTCCTATTTATGTAGGAGTGAGACACTCCGGAACCTACTGATCCTAGATCTAACTTATAGGATAAATACCTATGGTCAGAAAAGGAGCACTCTTGAGAGACACTCCAATTTCTGACAATATCAGACCCGCCACCACCTGTCAAGGTAAGATCGAGAACCTCTCTTCTACTCGAAGTGACGAAGGTAGGCTCGCTTCCCCTATTGACAATACTTAAGTCATGCAATAATATAAAATCAAAAAGAGACTCACCCCGTTCATTGACATCCGTGCTGCCCCACATATGGTGATGAGCGTTAGCATCGGCCCCAATGATGACCGGCGTTTGACTGTTGTTAGCCTCTGCAACCAGAAGCTTTAGCAGATCATGTGGTGGAGAATTACCATGATCATGGGCCATATAACTGGAGACCACCCAGACATCCTTCGAGCTCGTCTCCACTGCTATGGTTCGTCTCCACTGCTATGAAAGCGTTAATATTATACCTAATCATAATACAGGCCCTGGGTTTACCTTGACCTGTGACGTAGACAGTTTTGTAGCCATCCATAGATAGTCCAGAAACCCGATCATTAATAACCCATGGAAGCAGCGATGGAATGATGAAGGTTAATTTGCACAACCCTCATCATCATTATTTTTGGCCGTAAGGGTAGCGTCGGAATCTCCCTCAGACAGGAGTGATTCCTCGCTTTTTGCCAGGTATTCGGATCCGAGACTCATTTGCCGGAAAGAGTCGCCAGCAAACTCAGATGAAGAGATGACACTTCTTGTGTCATCCGACATATCTGAACCGCACGTGGAGGCCGGAGCCAATTGTGAAGGTTCAGTCCGTCCGGCGGTAACCTCTGGTACCAGAGGTTCCGTGGGAAGTTTAGAATTTCTCCCTATATTATCCCCCTTATAGATCCTGAGAGAGATCGAGTCGAAACCGTAGTTGATCTCCCCCTTACAGGCGTTAAGTGGGGCGAGGGACTCGTCGTTGATGACAATGATAGCGTCACGGAAATGGCCCTTTGGCTCGCTTACTTTAGCGACCTTCCAGTCGGCCGTAGGCAGCTCTTTATTGCTGAGTTTAATCAGCTCCAGAATTTTATCCGGAGTGGAGGGATCTGCCGGGATTCGGGCGAAGGATCTTGGACGGTTCGGAATCTGGTCTTTGGATACAGCTAAGAGCTTAGCACCCGACCAGATTTCACCTAGGCTGTCAATTGCCTGCTTGTACAAGTCCGCTGAGCGTTGATCAGCACAAGCGATCAATTTAACATGCCCCTGATACCAGCCCGCATCACGGCATGAGGGGGAGGGGCCAGGATTGGCTGAAATTATGTCCTTATAGACACTGCGAAGAGCCGCTTGGACTAACCTCCAATTATCTGGAGATATAGTCCCGTCACTTTTACTAGTGTCTATTATGGCCAAAACGAGGCTATCCTTAACTATCTCGCTAAGAGGACGTGAGGATACCGGTTTGGATGATAAAGTTTTTGGCCGTTTAGGCAGTTGAGGGGCTGACGTAGCGGTTTCCTCAGCCGACCTTTGTCGTTTCTGAGGTGCCAAGTTAGGTGGAGGGCGAGACTCCAAGTTCTGTTTGGCCCATTTAATTTTAGTTTGGTCCTTTTCGGACAAAGTGTTCGGATCTTGCCCACCAAACTTTTGCAGGATCCGGTAGGCAGGTCCTATACGCCCGCGTCGACGCGTTGATGTGTGCACGAGAAGAGGAGGACGTGCTAGGGCCCAGACTACCAGTTGCTTGGGCTGGCTTAACCAATGCCCTTACATCAGTAGTTGGACCAATATGCGGGGGAGCCCCTCTTTCACTCTGTTCTGTAGCAGGAGTGATTGTGGTGCTCAAAGGGGGCATTACGCAACCCTTGGGGATTGCGGTGCGGGATGTCGAGGCAGACAGCAGAGTCGGTGCGCCCAGCTGTGGTCTGGAGGTAGAGGTCACAGACGAAGGTTGTTTGTGGATTGCCGGCTTTTGCCGTTGCAATACAACCGGCTCCCTTTTAGGGTTCGCCTTTGTGGTCTTTTTTGTAGTTAAAGTTTTGTCCATGCGAAATGGGTCCCCACTCATAGCCGCTATCTCCACCCGTATGTGTAGTCAACTCAAAGGTCCCATGGTTATCTATGCAAGCAGGGAGGCCATGCGAGGGTTGGCACCAGCCTTCATGGGGACAGGTGCTCAGAGCCAGACCGTTGCTAATTGGGAGTAAACTCAACCAAACCTACACCACCAACTTAACGGTGACGGGTATCGAACGTACTATGAGGCCTGCCAGGGTTTTAACGGGACGGAGATAGTTATGACCTTAAACTGGAGCCGTTCCCACAGGGTTTCATCCCGGTGTTACTAG
Organism: Cistogaster globosa; assembly: GCA_937654795.1. Classification (NCBI taxonomy): domain Eukaryota; kingdom Metazoa; phylum Arthropoda; class Insecta; order Diptera; family Tachinidae; genus Cistogaster; species Cistogaster globosa. The sequence continues at coordinate 92,793,794 of OW569406.1, read as the reverse complement.
GTCCAGAAGCCATAACCACCAGCCCAAATCAAACAAAAACGTGCCGAGAAATCGGAAGAAAGGTCCTTGGACAGAAAAAGGTCGTGCCAGGGGGGGGGGGAATAGATCATTTAGCGTTACCCAGGATGCACTACGTGGAAGCGATCTATGTTATGTATAAGAATTAAATGAAAAATGTGTTTAAAAGGGCTTGCATCTGTAAGGCTAACAGAGGAGTGATATTTATCTTGTATTGTACTCCCTACGTAATTTCCTTAATTAAATAAAACATGTGTCAATATAAGATCTATTTTCTTTTATTTAATCAAAAAATATAACCAACAAACAAAGTATACCTTTCTGGTGGGCACACTGTAATTTAATATTTTAGATGCAGAATAAAAATTTTACTAACAGCGGATAGCTGTGTCCTCTAGATGTGTCCTCTATAGTTCACAATAACATCAAAAATCCAATGATTTTGCTTTCCCACATTTTGTAATCTCTTCCTCCTTTACACCTTTCTTTGAAGCCAACAGCAAACTTTCTCAATGATGCTTAGATTAGACGAATATGGCGGTCAACAAAAAGGATTAATGAAAATAAGTCTTTTTATAATTCTGGCGTTATTTATTGGATCATTATCCTGTATCAGTATCCATGGAACCGGTTAAAAATTTTCATATTTATCACTTTTTAACTTAATTCTGCCAGCGTCTTATTTTTCTTGCTTCCTTTGGAGAACATACGCGTACATTTGAAAAATAATTTTTCTTAATAAAAGTTAAATTAAAAAATGAACCAAAGCCGAAAAAGTAAATTTTAATTGATTTATGAAGATAAATAAATATCATCAGTGTATAGTGTAATGTGCAAATCACGGCTTTCTTTTTGCAAAAAGCTTTGAAATGCAAAGCGGGCATAATCAAGCGGGTATAATAAAAAAATCAAAAAAATTTTTTTCTAAAAAACGGAAATTAAAAGAATCTGTTTCTCTTTACTTTGTAATTATTATTAATGTTCTTTTGAGCCCAATTAGCGTTCCACTAACAGTAAAAGTTTTAAAAGTTATATGCTGCTAAATAAAAAATTTTGTATGGGTCTACTCAATTGAACAGGAGTGTAGTATTATTTTTTCTAATATATTTTTAAATTTCAAAATATGGATTTTTTTATCTCGTTTGTTGTTTAAACACTATATTAAATATTTAAAAAACAAAGCTGTCCATCTTACCTTAATGATTTCTTTTTCCCATAAAAAAAGTTTTCTTGGAGTTTTCACTTTATCCACCCGCAATCATTTATATCTGTGATAATCATTACAAAGTATTCGGTACAATAAAAGTAAATACACCTTTAAGCGAGTCTATAAAATAAATATACAATTAAATATAAAAAAAAAACTCTCAAACAGTAGATTAAACCTAAAATATACTTAAGAAAACAAACATACACGTAATTTGCTGAAATACATGCTCGTACTTTCACAAAGAAATTTCAGTCAAAAAAATGGGGTCAAAGTTAAAGAAAAGAAAATACACACTTACACATACATACTTACATTTATACTTACATACATATGCTCTTATGTAAGCATTTTTATACACTTTCCAATACCTTTTTTTTCGACAAGTACAAACAGGTCTTGAAAAATATTGTTACAATAAAGGACTTGATATAAAGAAGTATAAGAACCCTCTTAAGAGTTCAATGAATATTTTGCTAATATATACATATAAATATATATGTATATGAATATATATACATACATACGTAGGTTTGAATATGTTTTTTGTTGTTTATTACCTTATGGCAAATTGTACGTGAAATGTTTTAACAAGTTACTTAACGGAAGGATTAACGTTTATAACTTGGGAAATAAACAACTTAAATGTTTAACTTGCCATATCTCCTCCTTCACTATACCTATGTGAATTATACTTTAATTCAATTGAATTCAATAAAATAAATAGAGAATTATTTTTAAACGAATAGGTAAAATTTAAACATTTTTGCCAATAAGTATTGAATACTTTTATAGATTTTAATATGTAATAATTTTTAATTTAAAGTATTTATAAATTAATTCAATAAATCTTCCAAGGGCGAGTTGAAGTCATCCACGAAGGGTTTCGTACCATTTGTAGGTCACTTTTTATGTTAAATATTTTTTTATAGCGGAGTAAGAAATACATACTTTGTGTGAAAATAAGGTTTTAATTAAAATACCTTTTAATATTAGTTTTTATGCTCACTTTTATAGCGATCTAGTAGAACTGTGTAAATTTCTAGCGTCTGACTGTAATGGCATTTTCGTCTGTCTCTCGGCCTCTGCGGAAATACTTTTAATTTTTAAATTTATTGTTCACACTTATTTTAGTAGAGGACATATTTGCACATACTCCGTGTAAGTTCTTATTGTTTTCCTATTATTGTTAAAAATCTAAACTCACATACGTTAAAATTACATCACTATAGAATCACGATTTTAAAAATTTATCATTTAGATTACAAGTTATCATCCAAGCCAATCCAAGTTGAAATTCACTCCAACAATCCTTCACTTATCGCTCAAAAAGCAACCATCAATCCTTTCCAAAAAAAAAATTTTTTAATGAACAATAAAAATTTTAAAATTTTAATTTTTTATAAAGGACAACATTGTGGAAATGAGCACTGCAGAAACGATTCAACCAACCCTAAAAGGTTGAGATTAAAAAATCAAACATTTTTTTGTTTGGCCAAATGTAAAAAAATGTATGATTTAAAAATTTCGGAATTTGATTTTCCTAAAACTGAAATATTTAGCAGACGTCTGCACAACATAAGTGTTATGTATAGGATCACTATCTAGAATTTATATCGGTTAAAAAATTCAGTTTAATATTGTAAAAAGCTGATTTATGCTAGCGCCTCAACTGGGGCGCACGACGAATTTTTGGTTCCCAATAGTTATCGCCAAAAGTAAAACATATATATGCGTGTTCATATCATATATTTTTTAATTTGGACCAGCACTCCGGGGATGACCCCTACTTACGCAATGCATTGTGCCAGAACTAAGAAATTAGTTTGTGGAAAGGGGGGTAGAGCGAGTAGTGCTTGTGGACATTTGAATTGAATCTTTGCACATTGGAAGTGGTAGAAAAGACCTCTGCAGGGAGTTTATTCCAAATACGAACTATTCGGCTATATAACGAATTTTCTCTGTGATGCGTAGTGTGATTCACTGGCCAATCGACCACAAAGGAATGCGCTCTTGGTGCAGAGCGCGTTGCGCGTGTGAAATTACAGTTTTCAGGAACGAGTTTCCTGATTTCATAAGAGCACATTCCGTTGTAGTAACGATAAAACAGTGAAACACACCCCACATTGCGACGATGCTCCAGTAAGTTAATAGAGCTGGATACCCTACTGTCACCGATGAGCTTCTTCGCTCTCTCCTGTACGCGGTCGAGTAACTCCAAAACAGACTTTGAAGCACCGGCCCATACATGAGAGTTGTATTCCATTTTCGGTCTGATAAAGGTGACATAGATAGTTAGGAGATCAGATGGAGCGAAGTATTTCTTACACCGTTTCAGAAAACCTAGGCACTTGAATGCTTCTTTTGCAACATGAAAAATATGCTTATTCCAACGAACATCGCATTGAATTTTTATGCCGGGAACATCAAGAGCTTCTGATCCCTTTAAATAAATATCATCGCCTGTGCGAAAGCACACAGCATAAGGTTTTATGAGCGTTAAACTGAACCCTGTACGCCAGGCCCCACTCGGAGATTGCCAAAAGGTCACGATTAAGGGTATCGTCCATGTGCTTTCTCATAGCCCCAGTTTCCCGAAGGCTTGGTCTATTGTGAAACGAAAATGTATGGCATATGCCTATGTCATCTAAAAAAGAATAGATAGAGTTGGAAGTCTGACGTAGAAGGTCATTAAGAAAAATAAGAAATAGGGTAGGGGAAAGGACGGAACCTTGCGGTACCCCTGAATTTACCTTGGACTCGTTTGATGAGATCCCATCTATAACAACTAGTTTAGTGCGATTCCTAAGAAACCTCGATATAAGTCGTGTGAAGCTATTAACGAAACCAAAAGCAATAAGTTTTGATGTGAGTGCACCATGCCGCACTTTATCAAACGCCTTGGAAATATCTAAAGCCAGCACCTTACTTTCGCCGAAATAGTGAATAGATTGACACCATTTTTCCGAAAGGAAGGCCAATAAGTCAGCCGTAGAGCGTCCCCTACGGAAGCCGTACTGCCGGTCACTAAGTAGCTGTTGGACTCCAGATATTTCACAAGATGAAAATTAAGCATATTTTCTATTACTTTGGAAAGTGCAGAGCAAAATGCGATTGGGCGGTAATTTTTAGGGTTGCTAGCCTCTTCCTTTTTGGGGATTGGTGTTACATTAGCAACCTTCCAACATGATGGGAACTCACCAACATGGTACAAAATGTTGAAAAGTTTTGCTAATGGACGCGCTAACGTCGAAGAGTACTGCTTCAAGACCAGTGAGAATGCAGTGGGTCACAATTCACCATAAGCGAAATCAGCTATAACTTATTTCTATTTCTTACCCCTACGAACAAATAAACAGTATTAATAAGTATTTTCGGTTAAGCAATTGATTTGTTTTTATGTTTTTAGTTGTGTTTTTGTTAACGTTTTATTTTTTAAATATCATTTTTTTATATGATCACCCTGTCAGTTCACAAACAGTAAACCCAAGGCGAATCGATTATCAGGTGACAGCGTAGGCGAGATCAGTATTTTTTGCTGGCGTACACCACTGTCAAACTCCATATATAAAAAATTTGTGTATATTTTTTTATATATGGAGTATGACAGTCGTGTATACCAGCAAAAAATACTGAATTCGCCTACGCTGCCACCTGGTAATGTATTCGCCTTGAGTAAACCACTTGAAAAATAATAACAGCTGGGTTTTTCGCCTTTATTGTGTTTCATGCGACGAATTTTTACAACAAAGTTTTGCCGACGAACTCGTCGTTTATCTCATATGTGTTCCAAACATTGAGTGGTGTTAGAAATTACGGAAAATAAGCTTAAGACTCTTCTGCTTCAAGCATGTGAAGTTTTATTTCAATAAATCAAAATCAATCGAGAAATTATTGATTTATTTTCAAAATTTTACGTTGGTATCTCACAGTGTATTATAGTATTTAAATTTTATGTAGCTAAAAGAATCTGTGTTTAAAGTTAACATACGATTATGATGAATTTACTAATAAAATTAATTTCAGGAATTTAGCTGTAAAGTTTATTATTTAAAAACATAAATCGCTCTCCAAAAAGCGTCAAAATCCGTAAGCTTTTATGATTTGACTGCTTTTTCCTTCCGATTTTTATTTTCTAAATATTTGGATTTTCAAAAATCTCTCTTTTGAAAAGTTTGCACTAAATCAGTCAGTTAGTAAAGTTATGCTATTAGTTAATATTTGAAATGGATAATCTTTTCTTATTTTAAAGCTGTTCTGTAACAAAATATTAACTTTGGTTTAGTGTCACATAAATGTTTTCCTTTTCAAAAACAATAAAACGAAATGATTGTCTTAATAGCTCCAAACAAGACACTTGACCGTTGCCTTAAATCCTGTCATTATCCTTAATAAAACAAACAATATTCCCCATTCCACCCCTACATGAATGTGAGGTGATGTTTGGTCATTTCATTATTTAAAGATAATGTCATGTAGTCTTTGACATTGACATTGTGGTGGTGCGTGATGCGTGAAATTTCATCCGTTGATGGACATTAATGTTTTTTATTATTAACTTTTTTCATATGTCTTGTGGTGTCCACTTATTTTTTGCTGGTTATTTTTCTATTTTTTTGTTGCAAATATTATCTTTGTCGTTGATATTATAAACCCGGGGAGTGATGAAAAATGACCATACGTCACTAAAAATGTTTTCCAATAAAAACGATTGGGGATGTTCTGAGTTAAAAAATTGTACACATGTCTAGTTTGGTATTTGTCGTTTTTTATTGATAATTTGTTAGCAATTTGTAAATGTATGGGTATGGGCATTTTGATGTCCCGCAGAATAAAAAATACTGTAGTTGTTTTTTAACAACTTGATGATTAATTGATTTTAAACAAACTACAATTTTTATGAAATGAATTAATAATTTTCATTTCTAAAAAAACAAATTGTTAGCAAGAAATCAGTATGTCATATAATGGCAGATGTAAAATGTTTTTCTTATAAAAATTAATGAAATGTGTAACAGTGAACTTAAGCATTACTTAAACTATAAAATTTAACTCTATTCATTTGCATGTAACAATTTTGTATGTTCGATAGTGTATAATTCCGAGGATACCCATTTTTCACCAATTACGGATCTGTCTTCCCAAGATAACCGTTATCCGTGTGAGCTTCGTAAAAAATAGCGCTGAATAAAGTTACTTTCACCATGAGCATGCAGATGTACATAGAGTAATATGACAATAAGCGAACACAAATTGAGCAAATTGCTTGCTGTAAAACAGAAGATCTCGAAGTTCATGAGTTTGAGCCAACCATTGGACGTGCGTGCTTAGGAAATGATTGTTTTTCCTTTGTGGTATACATGCAATTCATGGGAAAACAGCAGTCCAAACCTCCCGGAAAGAAATGAAAAGACACTCGCATAATGGTGTGAAGCCATGGTAGAAATTTGGTAACGACGTCTTTTAGTTAATAAAGAAGCGGATAATGATCGAGTTGCCTTTAAATTAAAGAACAAGAGCTCTGCCTGTTAGAGTACAGAAGTAAAAACATAACAACAGTGTATCGCGCAGATCTGCTAGGTTGGATAAAAAGCTGTAACTGACTTTGAGGTAAATAGCAACAAGAATATAAAAAAGTTGGTGTCTCTGTTTGGTTAACAGCGCGTGGTTTGTATGGTTTAGTTTACTTACAGAAATTTATTGAATAGTTCGTGTCTTACCGGATCCACATAAAAGTAGTGCTGCGCGGACGGCTGCGTTCAGAATAGCTCATGTTTAGTAAGAAAAATACCGCAAAACTAAATAAATTTAGCCAAAGCCCTAAAGTAAGAATAAGGGAATTTATAATGCGCCAATAGTAGGGTAAAATAAAAAAATTCTGTGCTGCTATTTTTGTAATCAAAAAAATCCGTGCACGTTTCCAAAAGGGAAAGACGTAACAGTATTGCAACTACCAATCTAAGCCAATCTTTTCAATACGAGTGTCGTCTTAAAGTACTTTAAGGATTCATTTGAATTGAATATAAAAAGACAAAATTTATTTATTTAGTCCCGGCCAAACTAGAAGTAAGGATTGGATTCATACACTAACAGTTTCGTAGTGTTAATGAACTTTTCTTAAATTTTAGATTTTGTGTTTAAGGTACGACCTGTTTCTTATTTGCCTATTCTAGACATAACGACATTTTTTTCTAAAATCTTACTTCTTCTGTTTGTTTAACTGCAGCAATGGATCGATATTTGAAAATATTTTTTTATAGGAATCCTATTATTTTTGATTTTATTTTTTCAACTTGTTATTATAGAGTGCACATTTTTATAACGGTTACAACAGATGTCACCATATACGAGAGTGTCACGTCTATGTGGGAATTTCATAAAAAGCGCTTGCCTTCATATTGGGCAGCAGTGCTTCACTCGCTGTCTAAATTTCAAGTGTCTAATTTTACGGTAGTAGAGAGAAAGACCTATGACAGATAAAAAGAAATTGATGCGATAACAGCAGCTCTATCTTATTACCCTTTGGGCACGTAACCTTAAAGTGAATACCAATACTTTTTTCAGTTGTTAACCGGACTATACTTTCTTCGTGTTTGTTAAGCACAAATTTGTTATCCGAGAGCTCCGGAGAGCAATGTTTTCAATATGTTACATTGGAATTTTTATTAAAATTTATCTACTAAGCATTTGCATCCACTTAATGTGAATTTAATATATTATCGCTCAAAGTAAAACTAAGTTCGGATCTGCCGTTAAGGAGTCAACAGCGTACTGATTATGTGTGCTTGTTAGGCCTTTTCGATATTGAATAAATTCCATTAAAAAATAATTTTGACAAATAATTTTAAATGAATTTGAATTTGTATTATTTGCTAAAATAATGAATTTTGTTCACAAAATTGAATTTGTACATGTATATTTCATGCATGTTTCCTTCATGTTACAAAAAATGGAAGCAAACTATTATTTATAGTTTATATTTTTGGTGAGAGAAAATATTTCATATTTTAATTTAAAATAGCTGTAACTGAATTTGAAATAAACAAAAACTAAAACAAAAAATAAAAATAGAAAAGAATTTTTAATGAAATAAAACATAACAGAAGGAAAGCTGACCACAAATCCTATATTCATATACTCACACATACATGCATACGTTCGTTGGAATAAAGGATGCACAAGTATAAGAAATATTTACACTTCTAACAAATAAATATATAAAAAAATATACATACTTCTATACGCTGTAGCACTACAACTGACCAGTTGTATACACACACTGGCATCGACATTGTTACCAGCATAAAGAAACAATTTCAAATTCATATTTGAAAAGTTACGACACCCCAGGGATAAAAAATACAACAACAACTACAACAAGGAGCAGTTAAAAGAAAGACAAAAAACTCTGAAAAATAAAATAAAACATAGAATAAGTCAATGGTCCTTTACACACATGCATCTAAAATTTGTTATACAGTTCTAAAAAAACAATAATAATAGAATATGCCACCAAACAATCAACTTACCACCCCCTACAAAAGTACTCTACACCGTCCTCGGTTTGACCAGTAACCAGAAATGTATTGATGTTATTAGAAATTATGTGGTTTTTTATTCAGTGCAAACAAAAAAGAAAATTATATTTTTTCAGTTGTTCACAAATCATTTAATTGGAGACACAATTTACTAAAAAATCATTTATAAAAAGTAAATCATTATTAATTCCCTTCACCACAAGCGGAAAAAGTGTAATTTTAAGTTTGTCATTCCGTTTGTAATTTCTACAATATCCATTTTCCACCCCACTCTGAGTTCTTATGAGCCATGTCCGCCTGTTCGTACGTACGTCCATGTTAGTATTGAAATCAACTTTGCCAGGGCACAAGATGAGCTAGGGAAAACTTAAATACGCCAATCGATCAGACATAACTTCGAAAATTGTTCTATTGAAAATCAGCAAGATCGGTCCATGTCCTTCGGGAAAAAGACCACGCCTGCCTTTTAATTTTTCTATATCAATTGAAATAATGAAGAAACTATAGGGCGATAGAGAATTAAAAAATAAGTAAAAAATATTAAATGGAAAAAATTTGCGCTCGCCCATATTTTCTGGTTATGGGCCTCTATACTTTTCATAGAAAAGTACGATTAAGCCACATATTTTAGGGATATCAATTGGGGTATAATTTAACAGCTTTTGAAGAGGTCTTTTAGAAAATAATAAAGTTAAAAAAAACGCTTGACCCATTAAGAGCCGATTACATTTTTATGTATTTTTCAATTTAAATTTTTTTATTTAAATAATAAAAATTTAAATAAATAACAAATAAAAATGGCCATAATCATAATAATAATAAGACATAGTTTCGAAAATTTTGTTATTGAAAATCAGAAAGATTCGTCCATGTCTTTTGAAACAGCGGGCAAAACACCACTCCTACCTCCAATTTTTCTATATCTTTTGGAACAATAAAGTAGCTCCAGTCCAAATAATAAATACATGAAGCGATACAGAATTAAAAAATAAGAAAATATATTAAGTAAACAATTTGGCGTTCGCCCATATTTTCCGATTTATGGGCTTTTGAACTTTTCATAGAAAAGTAATATTGTGCACCATATTTTTTAAGATATCAATATGGGTTTCATTTTAAAGCTTTTGAAGAAATCTTTTAGGATATACAAAAATGTTCAAAAATGATTAACCCATGAGAGCCTTATTTTCAATTACAAAATTTTCGAAACCATGTCTGATCAATTGCATATTTAAATTTTCTCCAGATCTCTATTGCCTTAACAAAGTTGATTTAAATACTAACACAGACGGACAGACGGATAGACGAGTAGACGGACATTGCTCAATCGACTTATGTGCTCGAAAATGGATTTTGTAAAAATTACAAACGGAATGACAAACTTCTATATGCCATTTTTTTTTAACTGTGGTAAAGGGTATACAAATATGTCCTTAAAAATATTTGATTAATTTATTTGGTTTGTTCAGTCTATTTCTATGAGCTTTAAACTCAGCATTTGATTTGTATTTCTGATATTTATATTTTTACCCCTTTTTATTTATTTTCTTGATTTTTAATAATTTAATCGATTTATTGTTCGAGACATACAAACTATTCGTAAGAATTTTTTGTTGGGAACTACATTTCTCTATATTTCAAAAATTTTGCCAAAATACGTGAATGTGAATGTAAATATTTTATTTTCTTTTTAATTTTGTAACCTAAACATTTGTATGCGAAACACATTGTTACGTTTGTGTTGTTTCCTGTTTCTATTATTGCTCTTGCGTTTAGATTTTTCGACCATCTATCAGCACAACCTCAACAAGGATTCTACTTCGAAAGTCAAGTACTCGTATGTTTTGTAAAAACTTATTGTTTCTTTTTCTTCAGTCATTTTCCAATAAATTTTATTTTATGCTTATTTTATACGATTCTTGATATTTTTTTTTTCGGTTACCAAAAGCTGACCATTCAAAAACTTTAAATTTATTTATCATTTAAGTTCCCAAGTATAAAATAAAATTACCGAAAAAAAAATATTTTATAAAAAGTAATAGCAGCAAACGGAAATAAATCGCCATCGTTTATTGCTCTGCAACCACAAGTATCAGCTGGGTTGGCTTGCAGATGTGTTTCTTTTAAAAACGTGCTTAACCAATTTTTGTCTTTTTTTTTTCAAGTTTCTATTTCTGTATCAATTTCAGTTTAAGTTTGATGGTGCAAATTTTTTTTAGAGTAAGATAAAACATTATCAAGTTGTGCTTTAGTAAGGTTTGTATATTAATCGTATTTTGATTAAAAAATTTCAACATAAAAAGTTTTAGAAAAATGTTGTTTAACGGTGAGGTCCCTTATCTGTTTTATAGTTCCATTTATATAGAAAGTGAGTATTTTTACAAGCGACAAAAACTCTGGAAAAGGTACTTGACAACAATTATTTTTCCAGATGCATAGCGAAATGCTTAAAATAATCAATGATTCCACGAGCCCCTGAAGCATTTAAAATGAAGGTAAGCGACAGTTAAAAAGAAATATGTACAAATCAATTTGGTCAAAAACAATTTGGATGTCAGTGACAGTATTATTCGTTATTGATTTTAAAGACTCGTTTTCCGTTTTCTAAGGAAAATGGGCCAATGATGCCACTAAGAAAGACCATCAAGACCTTTTTTAAAAAATTGAAAAATATGGTGATGGTAATGGTTGTTTTTTAAGCCCGATTTTATAGTTATATTTCGAAAGTCTCTCATCAACCTTAAGCAAGTCATCCATAGAAATGTGGATAGATTTACCACATACTCTCTAAATAATGTGATATAGCCAACTTGTCGAAGGAATGATCGTACTGTAGAGAATATCGCCACAGTTAACAAAAGTGTTGGAGAAGATCCACGTTTATCGATTCGCCCACATCAACTGGAGCTCTTTGCTCACATTATGTGGAAATTTTATAAGATCCCACTGGTGCAAGTACTGAAGCCATGAGACCAATTTATTTGTGGGTTTTTCGCCGTTTGGGCTCTAGAGTAGTTGAAAACTAATTCAATGCTTTTTTTTTTACAAAATTGTGTTAAGCGATGAGGCTCATTCTTAGCTTAACAGTTTCTTGGTAAGAAAACTTGCCGCATATGAAGTGAAACCCATCTATAACAGACTTCGATGTAAGGGAACTACATCCAGAAAAATGTACTGAACTATACGGTTTACTCGCTTGTGACGTTTTTGGACCTTATTTCCATAGAAATTAAGCCCAAGGTCACGTTATAATCAATGAAAATCTTAAATGAGTTTTTGTCATTGATCTGGGCGGATAGCTTTGCGGTCTAATTGAAGTCAAAATTTGGCGATTAGTTGATTATCAGAAATAGACTTGTTAATTGGTTTCTTAAGTTATGCGATTTGACACCTCTTGAGTATTTCCAGTGAGGTAACAACAGGCGTCAAGCCAGATATATGGACCAAAATTTGACGTCAAAAATTCGCTTTGATAAAAACAACTGCGGTATTTAAATGTCCGAAATCAAATTAAAATTTCAAGTTGTATAAAAACACCTTTAATTTTGGAATTTGTATTGAGATAATAAATTAAAGAATTAAGCGACGCCAGTAAAATAAAATGGCCTACACAAACTGTCAGCACAAATTTATTCTAATTCAAAAACACTGTATGTTGAGAAGTAAAGCAACACATTACATTATTAGAAGAAGCAGAGCTTGTGGACGATCGATTTGAATCTGTGTAAATTGGAAGCATGAAAGATCCCTGCATGCACCTTAGTCCCCATACGTAGTGCGATTCGCTGACCAATAAACCAAAATGGTATGCGCTCTTGCCGAATTTTCGCTTTTAAATAACAAGTTTTCTGCTTTCTCAGAGCACATTCTCTTGTTGTAATGATAAAGCAGTGAAACATATTCCACATTGCAACGATACTCAAGTGAGTCAATAGAGCTCGATACCCAACTCTCGTTGATGAGTTTATTCGCTCTCTTTTGCACGCGCTCGAAATGTATAAATGTATAATTTCTTAATATCAATATTTCCTATAATGACAGAAAGGAGAGTAGCAGAAAGAACGAAACCCTGATTTAGAACTCTGCCTTAAGCACAAAAGAAAAATGGGTCTCGGCGCTTCATGCGACTCAATTAAAATTTAGACCGTAAAGGCTACATTTTCACAAGACCAAAATAAACGCAAATATTTTAATTAAATATTTATAAAAGTTTGTCCACTGTTCCTTATAAATTCGCATGCGAGTATTTATAAAATGTATTTCTTCAAAAGAATCCAAATATCTTTTTTTTTCTTTTTTCAAACTTAATTCGCATCATTACACTGGTAAATTGGTTTAGAAATTCCAAAGTAAAATAAACACCAGCTAAAATATATTCCTTTTATCGCTTCATTGCCGTAATAAGTTCACTTTATTGAAATTTTTTATTCCATTCAATTTTATTTTAGACAAAAAAAAAATTAAAGAAGGCAGCAGAATGAAATAGTAACTATAAATTTTGTGGCATAACTAAGTCCCCTGTCAGGTCATAATTTGCTTATTATAAGCCTTGTTACGTTTTCTTTATATTTTATAGTTTTAAATTTGTCCAGTGCCTTTTTTGTTTCTTCTTTTTCGTAAATAAAAAGTGTAATAATTTTAGATTTTTTATACACACCCACCCAACCATCCTTTAAAACAACACGGCCGCTAAAGCCACCCTGTTTCTGTATTGGTATAATAATTTATGTCCTTTATAATTTTCATATTTGTTTGTGTTAAGCTTGGTCACCTTTTCTCTTTTCCCTCTGTATTTCTTTTCTAATCCCCTTCTGTTGCGCTACTTTATTCTATTGTGGTTGATTTGCCAAATGAAATCTATTAAAAAAAAAGTAAAATTTATAAAAAAAAGCCCACAATAGTCAAATGTGTAGAAGAAAATGTTCAGTTCAAAGGGCAAACGCTTTTACATTCCTTTTTTACAACTTTCCCATGGGAGTCCTGTATTCACTTACTGCTATTTTAGCTGTTTGCTGCCTATTAAAGGAGCATCGTTATTTTACTTTTTTCTGCTTCTGTTACACAAACAGCTTATGGAGTCTATACTGACGTCTGCATTTCGCCCTTGGCATACATTTGTCATAATTTTGTATTTCTTTGATATTTTAATGTTTTCATAATGAAATTTTCTTATTAAATTTTCTTCTTACTCGCACGTTTAAAAGTGTATAATGACACAAATTGTTTTAAATTATTGTCGTTAATAGGGAATTTTCTTTTGAAATAAGCAGGATATTGGTAATTTTGAAATTAAACTATTTTATTATTTTGCATTTTTTTATTCAGACTTAAAGGCGTAGAAATTACTTTGATGTTTTCAATAATATTTTATTTCATAATCATAACAATTTCATATTCAAAAATTATTATCTACTTGATATTTTAAAGTACATTATGTAAAGACAACTATTATTATTTGCCTTGAGGTAACAAAGGAATATTGTCATTTTAGAAAATAACGAAGTGTTGCCAGGTAGCGATTTTTAGTTACTGTAAAAATTTGGAAACTGATATTTTTATGAGCAAAGTGATTGAAAACATATCTCATTTCCAGAAATACAGTTTTATTCATGGCTAAATCATGTACCAGGTGGTGGCAGTAGCGAATTCATTAGTTTTCGCCATTGCAGAAAATGTCAAACTTTATATTTTGAAATTTTTTTATAGTTTGACATTTTCTGCAACGGTAAAAATTAATAAATTCGCCACTGCCACCACCTGGTACATGATTTAGCCATGAATAAAACTGTATTTCTGGAAATGAGATATGTTTTCAATCACTTTGCTTGTATTGGTATCACTAATACGAGGGCTGTTCTATATATTTCTGGCCTAATAGTGAAAATGCAAATATTTATAATCAAAAATGGTGTTATTGTTTTTTAAAGTATTCTCCAACATGATTTATACACTTTTGCATGCGCTCAAACCAGTTGTCGAAGCACTTTTTTCACTCCGATTGCGACACCTCTAAAACATGATTTTTGAACACTTCAACAGTTCTGCTGGCGAAGAAAATCGTTGACCATGCATTTTTTTCTTGATGTGCGGAAACAAGAAGAAGTCACTAGTTGCCAAGTTAGGGCTGTACGGCGGATGACCCATTAATTCGACGTTTTGGCCGATCAAAAACGCTCTGGATTGAGCCGATGTGTGAGAGCTCGCATTGTTATGGTGAACAATAATTCGTCTTCTCTTGTTGGTTTTTCGAATTTCTCCGATGACTTCAGGCAAACAAATTGTAGTGTACCACTCAGAAGTGACCGTCCTACGTTCCTCACGCGGAACAGTCGCCACACGACCAGTTTTGCCGAAGAAACAGGCGACCATTTGCTTCGAAGTGCTTCTTCCACAAACAACTTTCGTTGGATTTTACTCGTTTTTTAAGACCCACACGGTCGATTGTTGTTTCGTTTCGGGCTCATACGCATAGATCCATGATTCTTCACCTGTGACGATCTTATAAACGTCCTTTGAAGCACCGTAATCGTATTTTTGCAACATTTCTTTGCACCAATCGACACGAGCCTTTTTTAGAGCGACTTTCAGATTCTGCGGGATCCAACGAGAACAAACCTTTTTTACGACCAGGTGTTCATGCAGTATCGAATTTATGCTGGTGGAAGAAATGTCCAAGGGTGTCTCTATCTCTCGGTATGTCGCATGTCGATCTTGCATTATGAGTTCACATACGGCATCAATGTTCTCTGGCACAACAGCCGTTTTTGGACGACCTTCACGGAATTCGTCTTTGAGCGAGCTTCGGTGACGATTAAATTCATTATACCAATTTTTCACAGTGCTATAGGATGGTGCTTCATCGCCATACAAAGATTTAAGTTCATCAATGCACTCTTGTCGCGATAATCCACGTCGAAAGTTGTGAAAAATGATGGCACGAAAATGTTCACGAGTTAATTCCATTTTTTTCTATATTAATTTTTTCAAGTCACTGTAAACAACACAAATAATGGTCGTACGTCAAAACGTTTTGAGTACGATTATGCTTAAAAATGACAAACTTTCCAATGGAAATGTCAGATTGCACTTGGCAGCACTCAGTGTTGCCAGGCCAGAAATATATATAGCAGCCCTCGTATTGTTTACCAACGGCTTTTATGCTTCAGCTATGGTTTCGAGACGACTGTTCATTTTTTCTTTTTTTTTTTGGGGCTCTGTTACGTTTTGGTATTTGCCGGAATTTTTATTTCCCGGGAAATGGGGAAAAAAATTATCACATTTTCGGGAATTCACACAACACGAGATATTTAGGAATTTTTAAATGTCACAACCAAAATATTTGAAAACCAATCAGTTAATTTTTTAAAGTGTTAATGATTTTAAGCTTCCTGCTTCCCGGAAATTTAGCCAAAATTTTTTCGGGAAATTATGGAAACCTTTTCCCGGGAATTCCCCGTTTCGCAAGCCCTAGGCTCTGAAGACCCGTTTTTAAATTCAGTTTTAAAATATCAGCGTATAATACTTGCTGATTAGTTAGCTGGGTCAAAAGCGGATAAAAATTGCTGTTTTTGTATCTGCTTAGTAAAAATTTATATTTTCTGACATAATAAAAATAAATATTTTTTGGTGAATTATATATGTATCTGCTTTTCTCTTTTTCTTTGACAATATTCGTTGTATAAATTTACCATTTCATTAGGATCGCTACATTGACTTCCATAAATGAAACTGAATAGAAATTTCAAAAAAAATTATATTTTATTTAAATTTCACAAAAATGTTTAAAGGTGGAATCTGTTGAAAACATATCGCTGTGCACCATAAACAAGAAATTGTCATGTGGAAGTTACTTTTAAAAAATATTGAAGAATTATATTTTTCGTTGTCCTTTAGTATTGAGCACAAATTCTTATATATCTGGGTGAAAAAAGCCCCAACAACAAATTTAAATTTTTTTACTGTAAAGGGATCAAGCGTTAATAGAGAATTTTTAAGGTATTTCACATCAACACAGGCTAAATTGTGGAACGCATTAATAGTTTAAGCTAAGGTATCCACATGGCTACTGTCCATTCTGCAGACTACAAAAGGAATGCATATTTCTCATAAAAATAAATACAAATTATATTTTTACTAATAATAAAATGTATCAATTTGCCAAAATATTTATTTTCACATCCATAAGTACCCACTTAAGATTTCCTTTAAGGCACAACTACTTATGATTTATGAAAAAGGGTGGTGGATAACCATAACCATACTTTATCATTTGTAGACTCATATACACACTCCTCACATAAAAGAGGACAATTTGATAATCAAAGGCACTAAAAATGATACAATTGTAACAAATAAGAAAAACAAATGGATCGTAAAAATGGGTTAGAAAATGTTAATATTTTATGATTTTTATGTGATTTCATATGCTGTAAATTGTATTTTTGTAAATGATGTGAGCAAGGGGACAAGAGAATGGCCATAAAATATTTCAAATAAAAGAAGGCAGACGAAGCATAATATTGAAAGAAAACCAAAAATTATCCATAAAAATAATGATTATATTTGTAATATGCAAATGATTGGATTTAACAATCAATTGATAATTTTTTTATGATAAATTGTTTTTTAGGGAAAAAATAGCTTAAAAATATAAAACATTACGTCTTAAAACTTTTACTTTAAATTTTGTTTTTTATTTTAATTAAAGAAAAAGATTTGTTATTTTTTTTATGTTTGTTTTGTTTTATTTCATAAAAGGTCTGTCTGCCTAAGGTCAACTGTAAGTCTGTTAAAACGGAATATTTTAATTTATAAAATTATTTACTTAAAATACCAAAATCCCAAAACCAGCGGTAAAATCAAATTGTCAAAGAATCTCTTTAGAAAAATATTTATTTGATCTTCGTTTCTTTTTTTTTTTTTTTGTTGCTCTTGCACTTTGAATTTGTTAAGTTTAAAAGAAATCTTTTTAAAAAATTACTTTCTCACCCTCCAGCCATTTCCTCACAAAAGATTACATCAACCTTCATACACAATAACTACACTGACTTTGTATAAGAGTATGTCAACTTGTTTTGAAAACAAAAAAAGGGCAATTTTCAAATTAGTTTGACATGCTTTTTAACGGTCATTCAAATAAAATAACAAACTGTTTATCAAAGAAGAATAACAACAAACATTTAACATATTTGAAATTTCAATAGAAAACTTTTTTCTACCACTTGTTTCTTTTGTATCGCACAGAAAACGGTGGAATAATTTAGGCCGTTGACTTCCGCTTTGACACACGCGGCTTTCAGTTTTTTTTTTACTTCAGTATTCAAACTTATCTCTTAATCTAACAAAAATTAATGTTTGAGATAAAAGACAGAAAGCACATACGCTGCAGACAAATCCTTTAACTAAATTTTTTTCTTTTTCGTAGACAATAAAAAAAGCCACAGAAAATGCCTCATGTTTGACAAAGTTGTTAGTTTAACTACGTTTGTTTGACCTGTTTTCTAGCTTAAAACATCCTGTAGTACATCCCCGCATTTGTTTGTGGAAAATATAAACATTTTTGTAAATTGATAAAATGTTATCTTTAGATATTATTTTCTATTAAATTTTATATGACACGTTAATAATGAATTATGTTTGTCGACGACTATTTTTTGTTTTAAAGCTTGGAACTTTTGATAAAAGGACTGACTGGCTGACTCCTTAGATGGTTGCTGTTAATAAAATATTTAACTGGATTTGTGGTAGCCACGTGTTGGGGCGTTTTAAAGAATTTTTTCATTTATTTTTATTATTTTAGATTTAAAGTTATTTTACGACATTCTTATGAATAATAGATTTAAATTGAAATTCCAGAAAGAGTAATCTTGATTATATAACAAGAAATATATTTTATATGAAAACTGAGACGATAAATATTTTTTAAGCACAATAGTGAATATTTTTAAGGACCATAAGAAAATATATTCATTCTAGTTTTATTAAGAAAAAGATTATTTTTAAACCTAAGAAGAGACGTACTCGTATTGAATTTGTTAGTCAACTAACATGAGTTAATAGAAAAGTCTAAAAATCTTTCGTACATGATCTTCCATCTTTGCTTGAAAATATCATTGGACATATTCATAAGAGGTAGCTTTTGAGGTGAACTGCTACAAAACTGTTGTTAGATAAACAAGAACCAAAACCAAGAAAAATGCAGTTAAAGGAGAAAACAGCGCTCAGTCACCCAGTATAAAAGAATAAAAAGGTAAATAAAGTTTCCTTCGCTCCTAAGCCGACGCTTAGTAAAATGTAGGAACAAATATATATGGGAAGTGAAACAATTGGCACTCACCCATATTTTTCGAGTTACGGGCTTTTGAACATTTCATAGAAAAGTACGATTATGTACCATATTTTTTAGGATATCAATATTGAAGAGGTCTTTCAGAAAATACTAAAATTTTAAAAATGCTTAACCCATTAAGAGCCAGTGATATTTTTAAGTAAAGTTATCGTACTAAATTTTTTTTTTATTTATTTTTTAATTTTCTGTCAACCTAATAACTGTTTATTTTTGGTTTGGAGTTACTTCACTAAACTAGATCTACGAAAGGGTATTAAGATTCAGCAAAGTCGAATATAGCACTCTTACTTGATATTTGTTAGTTTTAAGAAAAAAAAATTACAAGTTTCTTTGGTTTCAATATTTTTAGCCAGCAACGGTATTTATAACTTTCTTCTTAAGCTATTAAAATTTAAATTTTATAGCGAATTGTGTTTAAAATGTACCATCAGTTTCGTAGTTTGCTTAAGCAAGTGACATTTGACGAAACTTGGCGAAAGGTTTTTTAAGAACTCTTAAGTTTGAAACATATTTTATAACAGTCAAAAAAAGCTTTTTTTCAGTTTTTCATTTTCTCTCACTATAAATTTGTTGTTTATTGCGAAAACTGAAAAATATTTAGGAGAAAAACTGCTCCCTTTAAAGGACGATGATGCTCTTTATTTATTTTGTTACCACGGAATTCATAGTTGGAGAAATTTTTTCTCGATAAAAATTTGTTCCACGCGAAAGAAATTTCGTGAGAATATTCATGATTGGACAATTAATTAAGTTGGCTTTAGCTAGCTTAAGGCCAGGATTTACTATCATACACAATCATGCGATTCAATCACATAAAAATCTGACAGAACTCTGTCCTACTTAAAAAATCGTTTCAAAATGGCGTCATGTGTGCCACACTATTATACAAAAAAAAAAAAAAAAATGCAAATAACAGATGCTTTTAATATTTTGTTGTTATTTTCTCCTCATTAAAAAAAAACAACTCTGATCGCATAGAAAAAATGATTTTATGAATTATTTTAAAAGATTATAAATCGTACAGAGCACACATGCAATTTATGACAGGTCGTACGACTGCGTATGATAGTCAATCCTGGCATTTATGGGCATTATAATTGATCCTTTAATATAATTGATTTTAAATACTTCTCGTTTTCTTATTTATTAAATTAGTTGGTAAAGTTTATAATTTATCTCTCATTGTATTGAATAAAATTCAATTAATATAATAACCACTTCTTGTATGAAAAATATCACTTGCAATGAAATACCAGAATAACAATTATTCTTATTATGTTTTGAGTGCTATCCTTCGAAAAGAAAGACTTGCTGGGCAACTATATTTCATGAGCCAGAAGAAGTTCACAAAAAAGAGCCCTGAAGTTCTTCGAGAAACTATCAAGAAATAAACAACTATTCTGAGCTTCTAATGACTTAATCAATTTTATTATTATGATTTATTCTTTAAGCGTTTACATTAAGATATCAAATTACGGCAAATCTTGATCAAAAGCTTCTCTATCTATTTTTAAGTTATACAATTGATCGTAAGGAGATTATCTAAGATCGCCAAACTTGCCAATAAACTATCTTGAAACTTATGTAATACTTGTCTTGTTGTGTCAACGGCAGATCCACTATTCCCCTTGTGCTATAAGCCTTTCATAACATCTTCAATTTTAATAACCGTTCAATGAAAGAATAAAAGTATTTCTTTTATTTAGGCACTTGCATACGAAGAGGCAGACTGAAATTTTATTTGTTTACATCAACGAACCAATAAATTGTTTGTAGAAGTTTTTGCGTATTTCCAAATCATAAAAACTGACATAATTGAGCCCCTCCTTATAAAATTAAAATTTCACTGTGTGTAGTGTGTGTGTGTTTAATTATAAAATTTTTATTATTTGTCTTAACAAACAATTTTTGGTTGATGTTGTAGACCAAAGCGTTCCTCTAAATTACCAACCAATAAATTGTTTTATAATTGCTTAATTAATTTCAAACAATTGCTAACAATTATTTTTAATTTCAATCTAAAATATTTAAATAAATTTAAAGTGGCATTAAAGCTTGTAAATGTAAAGAAGTTGCTTAACATCTTGTATTCAAAAGCAGCAGCAATAACTGTTCGTTGTAACAGCATTTAATTAGACGCACACAAACCAATTAATCAAATTTGTTTGCCCCTCATCACACCAGTGTGCGTTTGAACTTACTTACTGGAATAATTGTGAAATGAGAAAGTAAAATGAAACTGTAATTCGCCAGAAATATGTCCTTAATGCGTTAAGTGTAAATGTCAAAGACAATTTTTAACGCTCCAGCTACAAAAAGCCATCGCAAAAATTGGGGCTCCAAAAAAAGTTAAAAATAAATAAAATCTTGTTAACACACCATTCATCACTTTTCATTTGTAGATTTTTTGGCGGATTTGAAAACGTGATGGCATGATACAAAACTGGATGCTTCTTTTTTGCTTTAGATTTTTCATGTCCTTTTTTTAATTTGTTGAAAGAACAGCATGTTTCTTTGTTTTTCTTTCTCCATTTAGTTTTGTTTTGTTTTATACTTGTACTTGTTGTAAAATATTGTTGACTTTGTTGTTATTTTGACTTCCATCTTTGGTCCTTGTAACAAGATCTTTATTGAAATGGAGACAAATTGTTTTCATTAATTAAAAGTCAAAATTTATTTTATTTAGTTATTTTGAGTTAAGAAGAAGTAAATTGCTTCAAACCCCTTTTTGCCCTTTCTGGTTGTTGTTTTTTTTTTTTCATTTATAATAAAAGTTATGCTTTATTATTTGTACGCTATAGCCTTCATTAGGCAGCAAGTTTTTGCTTTTGCTTAAACAAAGACTTTATAAATTTTGGGGAAGAAATCTTCTATTAAAAATTATTCAAAATTTATCTAAAAAAAACACTTTTTTTAGCTCCATGACATCGCCACTTGAAATCGGAGCTTAGTATATTGACAGTCACGTACAAAATGAGCCGATTCTTCAACAGGAAAAGCTCACGAACATTATTTTCCTTCGTTTTTATAATGTTTGAAGTTTTCGTATTATTCATCCAGCTAAGGGCACCCAATTACATTAAAGAAGCTTTTTATTCTTTCTGTCACATGGGCTCTTGGGCGCCATTTCAAAAAATATATCATATAAAAGTGAAGTACCTTAGTTAAGCCATGGCAGAAAACACTTCTACAGTTCGCCTCATTATGCAAGGATTTTCATCATTGGAATTTTTATGTTCGAAACCCTTTAAGCTCTTTTCTGACCCTCTCGATCTTTTCGGCAGTCAACAAATTTAATTGGCAACAACGAAAATAAATATTAGCTCTTTTCTCGTGAATACGCTCTCTAACCACCCCTCTCTCTCTCTAAAAATAAATTCTAACTGACAAGAGAATGTGAGGCTGCAGATTGGCTGACATGCACAGTGCCCATTTTAACAGCAAAAACACTGCTCGGTCATGAACAAGGGTAATTTATTATCTAATTTATTTATACAGCAGTTACTAGGATTCTGCTTCTAAAAGCCGCCACAAAGGGCAAGTTTTTGTATTTCTAATAGCATTCGCCTCACCTGCCTTTAAAATCAAGCCTATAAAAAATAAGCCCAATTTAAAAGTATTAAGTAAATCGAATTTGTTCATTTCTTTACTCATTAATTGGTTTTTAAGGTAACTTGCTAACAAATTTTTGGCTTTTGGTAAATGTGAAACAAAGTCGTTGCAGACAGTTCATATTATTTGCGACTTAATTTTCTACATCAGATGTGTTTTCACTGAAATTTGATAAAAGTTTGCAATTACAAAAATTACGAAAGAACTTGTTTGGGATATTTTTCTTTTGGAGGGATATAATAAAGTAAAAGCCATTACTTAACCCTTTTTGATTTAAGTTTTACTCTGACTCAAATGGGTATTGATTGTTGTGGGTGTTTGTTTTCTTTGCGGTACGAAATTGATACTAATTTGTTTTTGTCATTGTTTATTGTTTCAATTGGTTTTTTTATTTATTTAAATGATCACTTAAAGTAATGGACAAGTTTGTTCTTTTCCAGTAAAGAAGAAATATATTGATTAAAACCTTTGTTCATTACAAGAGCTTGATTTCTAATCATTTTATTAAGAAAGTTTTAGATAGACTTTTTTTAACCACAAGAAATAATATCAATGAAATTAAAAGCCGAGTTTTGCAGTAAAAATATAAATTAGGAATTTAGGAACAAAATTTTTATCAAAAAAGTTTTTTACCTTTTGAATGTTAAATATTTTTTAGTATTGAAATTAAATTAAATTTTTAATTTATTTAATTAAATATTTAATTGTTAAAAGTATTTCCAATTTATTTATGTTCAAATTTAAAAGAATGTGTTCTTATATAATTCCATTTACAAAAATAAAATATAACAAAATATTATATTAACAATTGTTTTTCTTGGGTTCTTTCACATTTGTGTCCTTATTTTCTTTACAAAATGAATGTTATTCAAATCCATATAGCAGTCTTACGTGATGACAATACAGACAGACAGACAGATAATAATTCCAAAAATAAGTGTTAAAAAATTTAAGAAATTTTCTAATTATATATATAATTGAATTAATTAAAATTTTAATCAAATTTTTGCTTGAATACAAATAATAATTAAGTATGTGCAAAAGCAAATGAATATTTTATCGATAGAGATAAAAAACAACGTTTTATCGATTTAAGCAGTGGTAAACTTTAACACGAGAGGTTCCCGTCAGGAGATGGATGACAGAAACTAATACTAACATACATACACAATTTACACAAATTTTACATTGAATGGTGTTACCATTGTAGCGCTTGTATTACATGAATGAATTAAATGAACAAAAGAATGACTTAATCTTATTTTTGGCTTGCGTTTACAGAATCTTGTTTAAGCTTACAAAATCATTTCTAATTAACCGGTCGATTTTTTTAAGTCAGTGGCAACGCTGTTTGCTGCAGGCATTACATGTGTAGAAAATTTGCATTTATCGTTTTTTTTTTTGCCTTCAGGAATTTAATAGAAACTTTGTTCTACATAATGAAAGGTATTTAATCAGCAATGACTGTCACAATGTAAAATTCCTATGTACTAAAGCAGGGTTTATCATATAGAAAGGCACGAAATCTGGTTGATTGAGGAGCCTACAAACACGGAAAAGAGAAGATAAAAGTCCGAACATGGATTTCACAAAATAAAAGCATTATCTGAATAAAAAATTGGTTTTGTGATTTGAATTTTTTTTTAAATTTTTTTTTATTATATTAAAAGCAATTTTTGGAATTCCCCATTAGACAAAATGCAAAAAAAGGAAAACGGTATTTGGAAAGTGATTGAGTAACGAATTTAGCCCATCTACAGGCGGTTTTGGGTACTAGAGTAGCAGAAAAACAGGAGTATGCTGGCCTCATAATGTGTTGTTTTTCTTAAATACGATGACAGCAGTAAAAGAGTTCGTAAGTCTTAATCTGCTCCGTTAAGACTGATATTGCTAAGGGAGATGATCTTAGTCGAAAAAAAAAACCAGACATACCAGAGAGCTCTTGGAAGTTTTAACGTGCAACTTTAAAAAAGAAACTAAATTCTTTCATATGAATCCATTATATATCATTTTTATTAATTTAATAATTTACAACAATGTTAATCTGCAAATTGCCTGTTGGGTTACTGTCACATTTTCTCTGTGATTTAAGGTTTTTTATAATAAAAAAACTTGGTTCTCAGAGGCATGTAAATGACAACAAATTCAATTAATTTAAGTGTGATTAATGTTCATTCTAACCATCTTGTGGTTGAAATAAGTTACAATCACTTACTTAATATGCAAAACCTCAAACAAAATAAATAATTTAAAAATCATGTTTTTAACAGATTTTTTCTTTCAAACTCAAACATAACTTCACAATTCCACGTATTTTATGGCCATTAAATTTTCCAAAAAAGAAAAAAAAGGAAAAAACAAACAAACAAATTACGATTTATGGTATTTAGTAGTAAAAAAAGGAAACCTTTTCTTAAGACGAAACATAAATATCTGCACAAAGAAGAAGTAAACTTAGGCTTTGTCGTCGCTTTCTTTATGACATTCTGTCCAACAACAACAATAAAAGAAACGAAAGGTCACACAAAAAAAATGTTCTTTCTATCACTGAAATTAAAACCTGCAGAACAAGTAGCATTACAACCCCTCAAGCCAAACAAGAATATTTTTTCAATCAATTAGGTTTCTTTAGAAAAGTAAAAGATTCTTAAAAGGGAAGTTTTTAACTAAACACAATTACAACAATTACAGCAACAAAAAACAACACCATCAGCAGTTGCCTTAAAGGCATTTTAATGTTTCAGTTGGTTTAAAAGTTTGTGTTTGATTGGGAGTGTGTGCCTTTGTAGATTTAAAATTTAAAATGCTGATTTATGAGCTTTTAAAAGTGGCCAAAAGTAAACGACATTTAATTATAAAAATGTTTTAATGGCATTTTTACATTAACGTAAAATTTTTTAAAAAAGAAACTGAAGAATTGAAAAATTAATAAAAACATCGTTTGGCGTTTTTTTGCTCTTAGCGAGTCACTAAAATCACTGTGTTTGATTTTTTTTTGCAAAACTAAAGCATACTTTTAGGCTGGGAAAAAATTATAGTTGTCTTAAGTATGTAATTTTATGTCGCTTTGCAATTATGACACCTAAAAATTTATTAATTAAGATCATCAATAATAAAAACTAAATACAAACTAATTACGTAAATTTGAATACTCAATACCTAAAACCAATTATTTGGTAACACAGAAGATAAAAAGATATAAATTTATGTTATTTCTGAAGACTTTTAAAACAATGATTTTCGATGCCTTTGAAAATCTTTATAATAATAAATTATATATAAATAAATTCACAAAATTACAAGTAAAACCTCAATATGCTAATGATAGCAAAAATAGTATGTAGCAATACGTAAGAATAAAAATATACCTTAACAGTCTTAGTTGTAGTGAAAAAAAAAAAATCATTTGCATATCTTAATGGACCAACTTTAATTTATAAAATGCTCATAATTTGCAAATCTGTGTTTATGTGTTTTTATATCCTTCTAAGTTTGTCATTCCGTTTGTAATTTCAACAATATCCATTTCCGACCTCTTAAAGTATATAAATTCTGAGGTCTTATGCATAGCGAAGACGACTGAACGATGTCCATCTGTCCGTCCGTGTTCGTGTTGAAATCTAAATACGCCAACCGATCAGACATAGTTTCGAAAATTTTGCTATTGAAAATCGCCAAGATCGTTCGAGGCAGCGGGCAAAACACCATGCCTGCCTCTAATGTTTCCATATTATTTGGAACAACAAAGTAACTCCAATAAAAAAAAAACACCAAGTGAAAAAGTTGGCGCTCACCCATATTTACGAGTTATGGGCCTCTTTACTTTTTATACGAAAGGAAGATTGTGCATAATTTTTTTAAATGCCAATATCATTTGTAAGCTTTTTAAGAGATCTTTCAGAAAATACTGAGTTTAAAAAAATGCTTAATCCATTAAGAGTTGCTGCTGTAGTCAAGGTGGTAAGCAGGTTGACAAACCTGGTTGGGTAGGGTAGGGTTCAACCCCCTGCGGCAATCAAAAAATAAAAATGTTTTTCTGTTTGATTGTATAAATACTTATTCAGAATTAACATTAAACATGCAGCCTCCTTCATCGGTACTTCTTCATAGCATATTCGCCAGCGAAATAAAATAACTAATAAAACGGCTAAATCTATCTGTCTCCTTTCACTACCTGTCTTATCTATCATCTATCCTTTTGCTAAAGAATGTAGCACTGTTACGATAATAACTAAATATGCATTATTCCCTGAAGTTGTAATTCTCTTTTTTCACAAAAAAAAAAAAAATGACATTTTTCTGTAAAATTATATTTTATTTTTGTTTTTTTTTCACCCCAATAATTGTTTTTTATTTTGAAGTTATTTCACTAAACTGGATTTAAACGCATCTTTTTTTCAACTTTCGATTATATTCCTGCAGGTGGTTGTTTTTTTATGTTGAAAAATTGGTGAGCTTTCACCTGACACGGCAACCTTTCCATTTACGAAGTTAGAACAACAACCATAAGCAAAAATTACAATTAATGAAAAAAAATAAGCTTTTTTTTAGCAGAAAAACTTTATGGTAGGAAAGAATTTTTCATGCTAATTTTTATTTAAACTATTCAGATGGTACATGTAGTTTTACATACATGGTAAAGGGTATATAAGACTCGGCATAGCCGCATAAATCACCCTTACTTTTTGTGTAGTATAAATAACTCTCTAACATCCTTCGGCATAGAAAAGAAGTGAACATTTTCCGAGACATCAAAGTTTAAAAAACAATTTCAGAGTTTTACTAAAATTCCAAATAAATCATATAAGAAATTGTAATTTTTCAAAAAGATAGATTACCATTAAATACATGTAAAATTTATAAAAAATAAAGTTCAAAACAAAGCACAAAAAATTCAATTACACCAAAAGCAGAACTAGTTTCCACTCTGTTATAAGGACCAAATTTTTTGTGAAGCTTTTTGGATTTAATAATTAAAGAAATGGGGTAGAAAGTTGATAACGTCCAGTGATGGTATATGAGATATGTAGAAAAAGTAGACCTACGCTCCACGATGCCTCTGTATGCTTAAGTCGATGAAGTGCTAGAATGTCAAACGAAAAGTTGTGCTAAAATTCTCACAAGTGGTGGGATTGCAGCAAAGAACTTAGTGACAAAAAATTAAAACGTTTGGCATAGTTGTTTCACATAGTAGCAAAGAAGCTTAAAGAGAGTAATCAAAAGAGAATTGTTAGCAGAGAGGTGTTAACAATACAGTTTGAGTACAGTGTTTTTGAGATTAGAAGTCTAAGCCCTACATTGGACTTCCCTTTTAGAAATGTTGTTGTTTGGGGACTAGAAATTGTTTGGGGACTACGAATTTTTTTGGGAAAAATTTTAAATGTTTTAGGGCAGCGGTTCTCATCAAATTCCTGCTCACGAACCCCTAGTAAACTAAGTCTTTTTTCGCGGACCCCTCTGAAGCCCAAATTCATAACAA
This sequence comes from Cistogaster globosa, assembly GCA_937654795.1. Classification (NCBI taxonomy): domain Eukaryota; kingdom Metazoa; phylum Arthropoda; class Insecta; order Diptera; family Tachinidae; genus Cistogaster; species Cistogaster globosa. The sequence goes on along the minus strand of OW569406.1, from coordinate 92,765,592 downwards.
AACTTATCATTTTTGAAAACACGGTTTTTTCGGTTTTTCATGCGGACCCCTCGGATGATTGCTACGGACCCCCGTTGTTTTAGGGATTATTATTTTACGACAGTGCTGCCAGATTAGAAAATTTCTTTCGACATTAAGATGATTTTTTAAATTAAAGAATAATGGGAGTAAATATGAATCAGAAGAAAACTAAGGGACTACAAAGTAAATTAAGGGTTATTTATATTATTTTGTTGCTATTTTGCTTTAATTTGGTTTTAGATTAGCTTGGACCAATATGTTAGATCTATCTGGAAAAACGTATTTAATTTGAAGGATTTTTTACTTTTTTAAATTAGTTAATATCAGAAGGTTTAGGGGATTTTTTTTCAAGAAGACTTAATTCAGGGGTCTTATATTCGTTTTTAAGGAAGAAAAGAAAAATTATCTGCCAACTGTGAGCTGAGGAGTTTATCCATCTCTTAAACGGATAATAAACAAAAATTCGAATTAAAATTAATTTTGAAATTGTTAATTATTTGTTCATTTCCTACGATTAACAATTAGTCCTCAATATATTTAAAAAGTAATCTAAAGTCCAATAGAACCATAACATAATCAAACTCTTCTATTTAAGACTTAATTACTTCTTTTAGTCATAAAAACAACTTTTACTTCTCCTCTTATCCTAACAAGTAGGTAAGTAAAGTTATTTAAAAAAAAACTCAAAAAACTTTTTATTACATGGGTTTGTCGTTGTTTGCATAATGGTTAATTGTTATTTTTACAAAGATGAGAAAATGTAAGAATCTTTACTTAAACTCTTCTTACACTAACAACAATATCCATTGTTAGTTTTAGCTTTTTACTTTACTTTTTTTGTTGTTGGTTATTTATCCACTTTTGTATTGTTAATTCCTTTTAATAGAAAAGACGGTGAACAGAAGAATAAACAAAAAAAATAAACTCCCAAATGTCCTGTTGTAAAACTGAATGTTTTCGAACTTTTGACATCTTAGCAATTATGAAAACATTTTTCTTGTAACCATTAAAGAGAACCCTTTTAGTTAAAGATGCATCCCTTACTGATGCTTTAATGTTTTGTTGAATGAAATGTTTTTTAAATGCACAATAATGTTAAAATTTTTAATAATAAAAGCATTTTGCATGTTTTGTCGTCTATTGTTGAAATTAAGTAAGTTTGCAACACAGTTTCATAGAGTTTTTTTTTCGTTCGTTTTTTGTATGAAAATCATAATTTTTAATGGTAGAAAAGGATATAATTTTTAATAATACGAGGACAGTATTTATGAAGTTATAAAAGTTAATGGATTAAGAAAAAAATTATAATAAAAAAAAAGTCGTGAACTTGGTGAAATAAAAGTTTTAGAATATTTCACAGACGTTGGTTGGCTTAAGCAGATTCATTATTAAAACAAAAAAATTAAAAAACCGGGGTTTCTTTATGCTATGTTCAAGTTTACAAAGGTTACGTTGTGCTGGTTATGATGCTAAACAAACAAACTTTCTCATAAAAAGTTATTTATTTTTCTTCACACGTGGAAGGGAGTCCTATATATTAAGAAGCTTTCTAGAATGAATATTAAACAAAATACTTTTGTCTCCTTTATATAAATTTTATTTAACATAAGAGTTAAAGCACAGCGAAGAAAATCAATTAAATGGACTATTGAATATTAATAAATAAATTAAAAATTTCCAAGATAAGAACTGTAGTTTTTTTAGCTTGATGTCAATTTAAGAAACAGAAAAATAAATCCATTTCATTTTAAAAATTGCGCACTTGCACCATGTGTCCTTTCGTGCACATTTTAGATTTCAAGCACTATTAAAAAATATCTGTTTTGACTTGTAAGCAGTGACTCTTTTTTGGTCCCCGAATAGCGATATTATAAATGAATTCTTATTTTTTGTTCACTTACGTTTTATAAGGCTGTAATATTATTAATAGGGAATGCAATCTGGATAATTTTTATAAAATACCGGGATTAGAAATTTTAAAGAAGTAGTGATTCCCAAATTTTTTATTTTTAAGTTTTAGTCTTTAAGTTTTTTTTATTTTAAGTCTTTGATTCTTTTAGTGGAGAAGGGTTTAAGCTGGTAAAATAATAACTGATGGTTTGATGTTGTGCAAATGACTTGACTTAATTTGTTAGAAACTTATTTAAGTGTGATAACTGTTCAACTTCATACGTTACGTGTATAATAATATTTTTTGGAAGTTTCCTTAAAATTACTTTTAGCAGTATCTCGTTTCTGTAACTTAGTGAGAAATTTCTCACATGAAAACATTATAACCATCTTGTTCATTACGCAGAAAGCTAAAATTCTTCAGCAATTTTTCATTACTTTATATTTAAAAATACATGATAAAGTGCAGTTCACTCTGCATTAAAAAAAGATGACTATAATATTTGGAGTTAGAAGTTTCTCACTAAGTTACAGATTTTTTATTAGTGTACTTACAATTCATTGCTACGGCAATGGCTTTCTATGTACAACAACATTATATTTTGTTGTTGCCTTTTTATTGAAGAAAACAATTATAAAAGCTAAGAATGATATTCTGAAAGGCTTTACATAATTGGTCACTATTTGTTTCAAAAATAATTAAAAAATTGTCCTGGGTCAATTACAACTGTGCGAAAAAAAGAAAAAAAAATCCTCGAAAGATCTTAATTGGGGATATTAAAAAAATAAGAATATCGCTTAAATTTTAAATAGGAAGAGCTATCCAAATTTAATTGGATAATTTCCTTAAAATTATAAAAAAAATACACATGTTTCAAGAAGCCAAATCCCGGAATTTTCTTTAAATCAGAGCTTAAGTTGGACGTCTTACGATAGAACTTTCATGTGAAATTAACAAAGAAAAAAGCATACAACGTATTATTGCGATTCCTATCGCTACAGAAAATAAATTCACCTACAGTGGACTTTTGATAATTTGAAAATCGTTAATTTAAATCTTTCGTAATTTGAACTGTTTTCCAGGTCCCTTGAAAAACACTCAATATATTGAAAAAATCTGTGTAATTTGGTCCCCTCAATAATTTGAAATTATTTCAAGGCGATTTTGATTGCCGACTCTTTATTATTTGAATTTTTTAGCTCTACGCTCTATAATTTGAATTGGGTTAATTTTAAAAAATAAAACAATCATTTGTTTTGGTTTTTTGTGATGCGCTACGAAATGACATCTTGCCGGCCAACATTTTATAACTTGAAGTTCGATATTTTTACACCTTTTAATCTGAACTCCTAATGTAATTTTTCTTCTGAAAAGAAATTTAAACCGTTTTCTTTGGTTTCTATGCCAGCTCTATAAGCTCTTGTTAATTTATATTTTTTTTATTTTTCTTTTGATATTTTGAAGCCTCGTTAGTATGAAAAATGGCCTTTATGTGAAGAGATTTTAAAATATTATAACATCACCATTTTTTTAGGAAACAAAAAAAAAACAGGACACAACTCTAATTTAACGCTATCTTAAATATTGAAAACTCCTTTAAAGCAATAAATTTTTTGTTTAAACACAAAAAGTCTTTACAATTTGTTGCTGCTGTGTTAGCACAAACAGTAAAAAGCAACTGAAAAGTAGCATAAACTTCTCATGCTAATTAAAAAGTTTCCTTTTTTAACGTATACGAGTAGCTTCCATTTAACTTTATTTTCCGAAAACAAATTTAATGTTATAACGATTTTTCCGCTGTTGATTTATTTTCAAACCTTTTTGTTATACAAAGGAATTATGTGTTTTTTTTTATAAATATTTTTTTTTTAAAGTCCTGCTAGTTTTGTATGCTGTTGAACGTCAAGTATTCTGCAACCGATCGACACAAGTCATAAGTTTTCTACTTTAATTTTTTATTTTTTTTAAAAGCGCATTAAAAAAAACAGAACAGAATTAATTTGTGCGAGTAATAAGCTGAAGCGAAAAGTAGTAAAATGCGAACTGAGAAACCCATCCATCCATCGCATAAACAAAACTTTAATAAGGTTCAATATGGCGTTAAAATTAGAACAGGGTGAATGGTCAAAGCGATACTTAAGTATGAGTAAAGTACTCGTTTATTAGAACTATGATGCTGATAATGTAGATGTTGAAGCAAATAATGATTTTGATGGTGATGGTGATGATGATGATAATGAGGTTGTCGATGGCTCACAAGAAAAGTTATAGTTTGAAGCATAAAAGAAACATCAAAATACGAAATAAAGCTGGTGCAAAAAATCCATGTTAATGTAAAACAAAGAGTTATTTGCTTTTTTTTATTTCCTCTGTTAAAACGCCTACTTATAGCGACCTCTTTTTATTTTTAACAAATTTAATACATACCAACATATAAAGTTGTACTTATGCATTAAACATCTAATTTTAAGTTCCTTTTTTAAAATTAGGGTAGTATTCTACAATATTTAAAAACATCTATGATAGACTTTAAGAGAAAAAACTAAAAATATAAAGGTACGTACAAATACAGGAGTCAAAACGACTTTGGGTAATTCGTCGACATGCATAAACTTTAAGTAAACCTAAAACAAATAAAACAAAGATGCCATTTTTTTTTCTTTTTTTAATGCAATTTTATCGTAAAGAAAGTGATAAAAAATAACCAAATATTTTGCCAAGTATTTTTGATACCATCAGATATCTTACCTCTCGCCACTTTAAAATTTTTATCACCAAAAATGATTTTTATCACAGAGAAATTGCCATAACTGACAATACTGAGCCCACCTATTATTGGTATACAGTAGCACACTTGAGCAACAAAAAAGCACCTGATTTAACCACAAAGTCAACAAAATATAATTGTGCTAAAGTGTTCATTCTGTGTGCGTTTAATTAAATAAATACAATAATTTTGCAAAACTATTTGCAAAAATATTAATTTTTTTTCCATTAAAGATATAAAATGTACCAAGTGTGCTCTAGATTTATAAACAAAACGGGACATCAACACATTAATAATATTTTATATTAATTATGTACATACTCTTCAGGCAATTCATACTTAAATAGATAAATAAAGCATAAAATGAATTTGTTTGTTCGTTTGTCGGAGAGCAATAGTAGACAGGGGAACACAGAGACTTGATATTTTGTACACTTAGCTTCCACATTTATGTGAACTATCAAAATAACTGATTGCATTAAAAAAATGGGTGTGATACCTCCCGTGAAGTATTGTTATCGTTACCTAGCAAGCTATCGTACATGGATACTTGATTTGGTCCCAATAACGTCTTTATTAATGTGCATAGACAAGCGAAAGCTTGTTGAATTGGAATGGTGGGCGTGGTATTTCCCATACGATTTGCAAATTTACTATCGTTTACTTACGGAACTGTTTTCTGATATTTTTTGAAGAAACTTCCATATTAATTTGCATAATCAAAGAAAATAATGGTTGATTTGAAAGAGTAAATGTCAACTGTCCAAAATTTTTTAAAAGTAATTCCCATTTCAAGTTAAGTCAAGTAAAAAAGTAGCTGCATTGAAATGAACTAGTGGTAACTCTCACACAAAGTGTCCATGTGTGGGATATCGAAGCATACCGGGTATAACAAATATAACTCTATGGTCTCTATGGTACTCTTTAAATTAAGTGATTATAGAAAGACTACATTCTTTGTACAGATTTTTTTTTAAAGATTTAAAAAATTAACAAGTAAAATTTATAGAAAAAAAGTAGCTGCTGGAAAAAATTAAAAAAAATTTATTTATTTATTTCGATGTAAAAATGACTACAACAAGTATTTTTATTTCCATAGTTTCGGAAAAATGGCATAAGTAGGGAGTCCTGATATGGAAGTGGGTTGCTAAAGGAAATTTCTATTTGAGCTTAATGCACCCGAAACTACTAGGGAACCACCATAAAAAGTTCTCTTTGAAAAAAATTGGTTTATTTTCACAATTTATTAATGAACAAATTCTTTCATAGATCTGCAATTTTTCTTCAACACCAACTTTGAAATAACGTTAGATAAACTTATTTTATTTAGACCTTTAACAAACAACAACATTAAGCACCGGTGTTTATGTGTAACATATTTTAATAATAGCGACCATTACCATCACATCATCATTATAAAAATTTAAATATGAGTATTAAAATTTTTATGCGTTTTAGTGATTTGGCCATCTAAAAAAACAACAACAAGAAAAAGATATAAAAACTTAAATTCATATGATCTGTTTTATGTTGATTTCTAAGCATAAAAATTCTAATTTATTGTTGTTAGTCTTACAGTATTTTTATTACAATTATTGTTGTTGTTATTTTTTCAAAAAATATTCTTATTTTCTTGAAGAAAAAAGATACAAGATGAAAACTCATTATTTTCTTATGTTTATGAAATTTTATATGTTAATTTTTGTTATTGTTTTTAATAGTTTTTGTTATTAAAATTTTCAGTACTCCCTGTTACCAGAATAACGTATCGCATACGAAAACTTGCACACATTTTAAAAATACAAACAATTTTCAAGTCGTTTTTATGTTAGAAATTTTTATTTTGTGTTTAAGACAGGCGCCAATTGACACAGACCAGGTGGTTACAATTGTCTATTTGGTTGGTCAACGGCAAGTTTATTGTTTGCTTTAATTTCCACAAACACTGCCAAACCACTTTATTTTTATTTTTGTTTATTCAAAGAAATAAAAAAGCTAAAAAAATAAAAAACTCTTAGTTTAAAAATAGTTCATGATTAGTTAGCTGTTTAATGTAGTTGCAAACTAAATTTTAAGCTCTTATTTATAACAGTTTTATATATACATATAAGTAATGGCTCTATTCAGGCCGTTACGTATTTTCAAGAAGCAAGAAGGCTAATATGGAAATGTGTAAGTTTGTATTCTGCGAACTAAATCTCGAAACGATTCAAATTAACCTGCTGATAATCATAAAAGCCGTAACACATAATTATGATTCTCAAATTAAAAAATTGTTATTTGAAGCTTTGGCAATAAAAACAAGTGCTTGAACATTGTCTATGAAAATTAATAGAGATGAAATCCAATATCAAAGAATAATTCTGTTTTTCTATTTATAATATTTATCACAGGTGGAAAGGGTATATATGAGTTTGGCAGTTCGTTTGTAACGTCTACAATATTAATTTTTGAACCCATTTCTATCTGTCTGTTTCTAATGGGGTTCTACAAAAAATTTATGACCACCATTCTCTCAGACATAGTTTCGAAAATGATATTATTGAAAAAACGTTTTTCAAGCTTAAATATGTGTTTTTTTTATTGCCGATTTTTCTTTGTTGTCTTGAAAATCGAAATTTTAGAAAACTATAAACTGCCAAGTAATTGAAATATCACTAATCCAGCTAAATTTGAGCAAAATATTACATTTTTCCCAACATTTCATCAAAAGTACGAGTGCTGCTCTATATATTTCTGGCCTAATAGTGAAAATGCGAATATTTTTAATCAAAAATGGTTTTATTGTTTTTTAAAGTATTCGCCAGCATGATTTATACACTTTTGCATGCATGTGCGGAAACAAGAAGAAGTCATTAGGAGCCAAGTCAGGGCTGTACGGCGGATGACCCATTAATTCGACGTTTTGGCCGGTCAAAAACGCTCTGGTTTGAGCCGATGTGTGAGAGCTCGCATTGTCATGGTGAACAAAGATTCGCCTTCTCTCGTTGGTTTTTCGAATTTCTCCGATGACTTTAGGCAAATATATTGTAGTGTACCACTCAGAAGTGACCGTCCTACGTTCTTCAAGCGGAACAGTTGCCACGTGACCAGTTTTGCCGAAGAAACAGGCGACCATTTGCTTCGAAGTGCTTCTTCCACGGACAACTTTCGTTGGATTTTGCTCGCCTTTGAAGACCCACACGGTCGATTGTTGTTTCGTTTCGGGCTCATACGCATAGATCCATGATTCGTCACCTGTGACGATCTTATAAACGTCTTTTGAAGCACCGCAATCGTATTTTTGCAAAATTTCTTTGCACCAATCGACACGAGCCTTTTTTTGAGCGACTTTCAAATTGTGCGGGATTTAACGAGAACAAACCTTTTTTACGGCCAGGTGTTCATGCAGTATCGAATGTATGCTGGTGGAAGAAATGTCCAAGGATGTCTCTATCTCTCGGCATGTCGCATGTCGATCTTGAAGTATGAGTTCACGCAAAGCATCAATGTTATCTGGCACAACAGCCGTTTTTGCACGACCTTCGCTTCGGCCACGATTAAATTCATTATACCAATTTTTCACAGTGCTATAGGATGGTTCTTCATCGCCATACAAAGATTTAAGTTCATCAATGCACTCTTGTCGTCATAATCCACGTCGAAATTGTGAAAAATGATGGCACGAAAATGTTCACGATTTAATTCCATTTTTTTCTATATTAATTTTTTCAAGTCATTGTAAACAACACAAATAATGGTCGAACGTCAAAACGTTTTGAGTACGATTATGCTTAAAAATGACAAACTTTTCAATGGAAATGTCAGATTGCACTTGGCAGCACTCAGTGTTGCCAGGCCAGAAATATATATAGTAGCCCTCGTATTACTTCCTGCTAAAAATTTTGTTTTTCTGATAAAACTGAAAATTTAGTAGAGCATAAACTTTAAATTAGTCAAAAATTGGAATTTCACTATACGACTACATTTTCACTAAAATATTTATGTTCATGAAAATTTCATCAAAAATTAAAAAAAAATTTTTTATGACGTATGACGGACTATATGTGCCACGGCCTTTACTCTTCAAATGCTTTACTTAGGTTTAAGGTATGATCAGATTAGTCGACTATTTGACCAAAAGACGTGATTAATAAATTATGGAAAAATATAATTTCTCTTCTTAAATACGTATTAGGAAATATAAGTAAGTTGAAGAGGAGCATAAAAAGTTTTATTATCACACCCATTATCGAAACTTTTTAATTTTTCCATTATTTGGCTATGAACGCCGGGGGATTTGGTGGCTAAATCCATAAAAATGGGCATGGCTGTTTCAAGAGTAGAATAGTGTATATTAAAACAAAAAGTGTGACTCATTTTTTTTAAAGTTCGTTAAATTGTTAGCCTTTTAAGAAGTTTTATAATAATAATAACATCTCTACGGTACGATCAGAGTTGTATTTTGAGTTGAATCTTTTTTCTTGGCTACAGTGTGGCACCTAAAAACTATTTTTCTTGCGATGTTTTTTAATAGGAGAGAATTCCCTTAGATTTGAGAATGAATCAATCGTACGTTAACCTTCAAATCCATGACTGACTATGAAGTTAATTTGTTAGGTCTGTCAAACATGACGTATGTGTTCCAAAACTTGATGTGGCATCTCTAAAAAAAATATATATAAAATAACTTCTGTTCGATTAGAACTGCATCGCATTCATATGACAGTGTGATGATACCTAATTAAACTTTTTCTTGCAATTTTTTTAGAGGAATAGAATTTAGCAAATTTGTTGTGAATGAATCGTAAGATTGTGTAGAATCATTTGCTGGCCTTGAATTAAGTTAAGGGCTTCTAACTTTTTCTTTTTGGCGCATAAAACCGCAAGAAATGGATGACCCAAACTAATAAATTCAAAATTTTGCTAATCTTGTATATATAATGGTGTTGCCGTTGTAGCCCTTTAAGTACTATAACGAAATTTAGTAGAATCAAATTAATCCAAAGCTCAGGCTTAATATGTATCAATTTTTTTTTAATATTTTTAAATTTTTTCCCAACCAGAGATTGAACCGTAGATTATTATAAATCAATTAAAATTTACTTTTTTTTGGCTTTGGTTAATTTTTTATTTAATTATTACAAAGAAAAATTATTTTTCAAATGTATGCGGAAAAAAAGGAAATTTATATGCTGGCAGAATGTAATGCCGCATTTTCAGAACTGCCAAATCCATCATCAGCATTCTTCGCATCTATCTACCTTAAGTTTTGCACATTGCAAATATCATCCATTTAACCAACTAATCAATATTAATTTGGTTGGAGGAAATTCACACACAACTTAAAGCTTTTTTTGTTGTTTTCTCTACAACACGTCTTGTACATTTGTTGCTTGGGTACTACACCATTTTTTTAACTTCTCAGTGGGTATTAAGGAAAATATTTTATAGTGAAATCTGTTCCATAGTTCATTTTATATAAATTATTTTTTTTTTTTATAAGTTACTTATAATATTAAGAATTTTAGTACGTTAAAAAAAATTTAATGGCAACACTATTTGCTACATACATCATATTTATACAAAAGTGACGATAATATTTTTTTGTTTTTATTGTAATTATTATTATTTTAATGTTATTATTATTGGAGTACAACAGACAACGATAACGATAACGAAACGATTTGTCGTTACTGAGTGTTGGTGAAAAAATGAGGACAATTCTTTAACAGAATTTTTAATATTGATTTTATTTTTGTATTTGTTTTTAAAAATATTTTGTTTAAATAATTTACTACGTTTTAATGAATCAAATAATTTAAATTAAAAAAAAAGAAGGGACACAATGGGACTTTTCAAGATCATCATACAGATTGAAGAGAGGTGCGAAGAATAAATGAAAACTGATTTTATATTTAATATGGGAATATATTTTTTACTTCTTCAGTTATTTTTTCCACTATAAAAATTTAAATTTATTCTCATATTTTTTACTATTTAAAAATTTTTTTAGTTATTTTTATTTCTAAAATTTTGTTCTACTTTTATTAAAATAATGTTCCTTTGCTATTTGATTTCACAAATCAAATGCTTATAAAATGTAAATATGGCAATGTTGTTAGGGGAGTGATATACTAAATGTGAGAGAATAATGAAAACCGACAAGAAATGAAAATAAATTTTATCTCAGCGGCATTGTCGTTTAATGACAACTTATGTAAAGTTTGTATGAAAATATTTTTACCGTCGTGTGTCGTGTTTCTACACTTAAGAAAGTGATAGTAAATTTTTTCTACGCAATGGCCGATATTTTAGTCAACAGTAACAGTTCTGTCATTAGTCAAATAGTTATTTATAGGCTTCTTGTAAGATTTATATAATAAACAAATCATAAAATCATCGAGTTTCTTAAGATTATTATTGTATTATAGTTCTCTTCTGCTTCCAAGAAGTTTTTCTTCCTTCAAGCCTAAATTACACCACTTTCCTTAGATTTCTGCTAAAATAATTTGATGATGACTCATTTATATTATTTCATTAATTCAAGAAACGTAAAACCTATTAATTTTTGCACAATCATTTTAAGACACGAAAATACTATTTTTTCAGCATTAAGTTACAAAATGTGGCGACATTTGGTGCCACATTTATTTTTTTTTATTTTCTTATTTCTTATTTCTATTTTTTTTTTCTAAATCTTCAACATTTAAATGCTTCACTTAACAATGGTGGTAATAATTAAAACAAATATAAAGAAGAGGAAAAACAAAATCAAATTATCGTATACAAAATGCCACCAGTGACATTAATCAATCATCATGACGTGTCGTCATATGCCACTTACAACAAGAAACATGAGTTTTTGTTTTTCCATAGATTTGGCTAAAGAAATTAAAACATTTTTCTATATATTTTATTATTTTTATGATTTTTTTCTTTTAATTCTTCTATAGTTATAACACCCTCGTGACATGTTGTTGTTTTTTTCTGCTTATCAATGTGTTTGTTAGTTTTCTTACATGCATAAACGTATTTATGGCCATGTCAGACTAAACTTCCGTTTCCCGTTAATCCCAGTTTTCTGTAAATTTTTTTTTCTTTTTGCTTTTTACAAGTCAGTTATAAATGATGAGGTCATCAATAACAAATCAAAATAATGTTTGATTTTTATAAAAATGGAACTTTGTTGTTGTGACACAAATTAATTTATTAAAGAAAATAAATAAATATTCGTTTTACATATTTATGTGGTTGAGATTGAATATGTATGTTCATACATATGATTTGCTATGCTTTCTTATTCCTTTTAACCAAGCCTTAGTTTAGCATGCTATCCCTTATTTAATGGAACATTATGTTGTTTAATTAATTAAAAATAAATACATATAAATAAACATGCAGGCAATCATACAGTATTGGCTATGACTAGAGATGTAGATGGTCAGCATATGGACCAAAAAACTCAACAGGCCCTACAAAGTCTAATATCCTAGCGAGCGTGGTGCCTTCAATATATAACTGCCCCGCTTTGAACTGATCAACTCATCGTACAGTCTGCTATGGCGGATTCCAGGCGTGTGTTAATGGGCCTCCTTCCGTTGTAGTATTTAAAATTTTTGCATTTCTTACATCACTTTAGGCTTTTTCTAAATTTTACATAAGCAAATTATTATTCAGAGTAATTATTATTCTGTTGGTAATTAATTATTTAAACTGAGAGGTAATAAATGAGGGTCCTTTTTCTTAAGTAAAAATTTTATATTTTGGGGCGCTTAAACGTGTCCTACTGCTTATCACATTAAAAACGTGTCGCTGTAAATAACTCTTCTGTTATTTTTTTTAAATATTAAGTTCTTCAGGGTTTAAGAATAACACAAGATCGGTCCAAAATTTACATATAAATATTTAAAAATTATAGCTCATTGTCATAGTCACGTACTAAATTTAAGTTCTCTTAGAAACTGCAATAATTTTAAAATCTGTTATTTAATAATTTTTCATACTTTAGTCAAAGACAAAGTAGATTTCAATTAAATTAGCTGGAGAACACCAGAAATAACGAATATATTTTGGACAATGCACAGTGGGGACTTTTGTAAAAAAAAATTTAATAAATCTGGAACCTCAACTGCTGATTAGATTTATTTAAAACTTGTTTTGTCATTAAAAAAAGGAGTCACGCTTTTTAAATCGTATCTCGTTTGACTTGTAGTTAAGCAAAAACGAAGCTATAGTGGCCGATTTAAAAAACTTTATTTGCCTTGGGTCTTAATTTTGCCTTTTAAAATTTTTTGTCCAGACTTTTTTTTAGTTTTTTGCTTATAACTTTTAAGATTTTTTCCCATTTCACTTTTTAAGGCACGATTCGATTTTTGATAAAATTTGAATGCTCCTTATTTCTTTCCCTTGATACACAGTAGCTTTTAACGACTGTTATAATTTAAAAATTTCTACTTAAGCAGGACAAGAAAAAACTCTACATTTTTAATGAGGGATAAACAAATGTGAGAAACAATTTCTTTGCATTTTTTGCAAAATCCAAAGTAATTTAAACTGTTACAAGCCTTATAAATTCAGCAAACTATAGCTTCGTTCGTACATAAATTCAATCAGCAGTTTAGAAACTCGAAATTTATTTATTTATTTATAAGCATTTATTTTTGCGAAAGTCTCCAATGGGTAACAAAATGCAATTAAATAAATAACAAGAGTGAAAAGTAAAAATATACATATATACATTTATACATACATACACACATACATACGTATTTATGTACATATTTGAAAATAAATAATTGTCATTATTTATATTTTTAAAATTTAAAAAAATTTTACTTTTCTTCTAGATCTGTTGTCACAAAAAAATGTTTGTCATCTTCTAGACCGTAATCGACTGCACAAGCTATTTCAAATACATTACGCGCCATTGATTTGACATCCAACATCCATTAAAAATGATGTGACATTGTGTGGTATTGACAGTAAGTGACAAGTTTATTTGTGATTTCATTAAATACTAATTGTGTCATCATTCATTGAAAATTTGTTGACACTTTTAAACTAAAAGCAGTGTAAAAGAATAATATAAAATTTATTTTCTTACCTATTTTAAGAACGAAAATTTTTGTTAACGAAAAACCTCAACTGCAATACTTTTTTTCGGTATCTTGAAATATAGTTTCCAATTAGATATTTTTCCAATATGGTCCTATAATTATTTTTTAAGAATCCGATTAGATGTTATTATTTGATATTATGTTAATTTTGGTTTTCAAATGTAGAGGGAGCCAAAAAATAATATAATAAAATATTCCATAAAAACTAAACTTCAGAAAAAATTAGATCTTTCCTTATATACTTCTGTCAAGCGACAAGTCATCGAAAACTATAAATTTCACCAAAAGATATGACACTAACCAAGAGGTATTTATTTCTTTTAAGATTATATTTTACTTGAACTATTTTTATAAATGAATTATAATTTTCAGTTTGGCTTAAGTTCGTAATTAGTTATAATGAATTGTAAAAAAAACGGTAAAATTAAGACAACCGATACAGTGCAGGACGAAAGTCTACATGCAATTACATTTTTGCTTATGTTTTTAAATATGTATTAAATAAAAAACTGAAAATAGAGTTTTCCATTTTATTTGATTTTTTTCCTAAAAAAAAAAACAAAAAGGAGATTATTTCATTCACTCCATAACGAAAAAAATAAAATTAAAAATTATAAAAAAATTTATATGATAAAAGTCTACATACAGCGCAAATAAACAAATAAAGCAGTGCTAAAGTAGCTGTTAAGTACAGTTATTTATAATTTGTAGTGGTTATTATAAGAAATATTTTAGTTCTTGTTTTGTTGATGTGCTGGTCAAACGTAGTAAGAAATGGCATCAAAAAGAAATATCATCCGCTGTAAGGAAATTAGTAGTAAAACACAGACAAGAAAATAAATCGTATGCTGAAATTGCAAAATTATTAAATTTAAGTCAAGCAACCGTGCAAACAATTGTTGAAAACTACAACAAGACAGGTTCATTTGAGAGCAAAGCTTAAACAGGTCGGCCAAAGAAGCTTTCCAGGAGAGATATAAGTTCCATTTTAAAGGAAGTCAATAAAAATCCCCGAATCAGTGCTCCAAAATTAGCCGAACATATTTCTCATGTCTCCAGTACGAGAGTCCATCCAAGAACTATCAAAAGGGCTCTTAATGACAGTGGATTTTTTAGCAGGACACCGCGTAAAAAGGCTCTTACATTAGAAAAAACCGCCGTCTTCGACTCGAGTTTGCACGTGCACATATTGATGAAGGAATGTATTTCTAGCCAAAGGTTTTATTTACTAACAAATCAAAGTTCAACATATTCGGAAGTGATGGTCGAGCTAAGATATGGAAAAAAAGAAATGCGGCTATGCAGCTCGAAAATTTGATACCAACTGGAAAGCACGGCGGTGGGAGCGTTATGGTTAAAGGGGGCTAAAGCAGCGTATGGCATTGGAAATATGGTTTTTGTTGAAGGCAGTATGTGTTGAATGCTTGGGCCTTGGGGAAAGTCGGATTTTCCAACAGGACAATGACCCCAAGCATACTGCACAGATTGTTAAGAAGTCGCTTCTATATTTTGCGCCCAGCCAACTTAATGCTCCTACCTAAAGTGCGGATAAGAATCCTATAGAGCATGCTTGGGAGCTTTTGGAGCGCAAAATTTGACAAAGTCAAATTACAGATGCCAAATCATTAAAGAAAGCTTTGACAGACGCATGGAACAAACTGACTCCGGAAGAGATGACAAAATTGGTTTCATCAATGCCACGACGCTTGCAAAATGTGATAGATGACGGTGGTGGACCAACCAAATACTAAAAATAATCAAAGCCAAAAAAAAAAGATAAATATAATTTTTAAAAAAAGCGTGTCATTAATTTTTCTATAAAATAAGTTTTTACTAGGATATAAGAAAATATGCTGTTGCATATGGACTTCAGTCCTTCACTGTAAATAAATTCACTTCTCATCTCAAGTATTCCATTGAAGGGTGTATAAAATTCGCTATAACCGAATAAATTACTATTTCTCCCTTTCTTTTCTTTGAATAGACTAAATAACTATTGGAAATTCCCAGCATCATTTGCATATACGAAATCTTGAAAAATAATCTCAAAAACCTTCGGTAACATATAAAACAGAAATTTTATTTGTGAACAAATTGTCCTTTTATGAAGGTTAATCAAACAAACTATGGATGGATTGTACTAAACCGTAATCGGTATCTGTATTTGCAGTAGAACAACATCATCCATCAATCGCCTTGATGTGAAATAACAACAATAAAACGCACAGTTACACAAACACTCTAAAGAGAAGAAGACGGCAGGAAGAAAACCGCCAACAGTAAAACAAAATCTGATGACCAACTGAAAAATGTTCATGTTTCTTTTGACACAATAAAAAGTAAACAAAAAAAAAAAAAAAAAACAACAAATTAAACAAAAATTTTGAAAATCAGAAACCATTTAATTTTTATTTGTTGAATGCAACAAACAATAATATCTACCTACACATTCTTCCTGCTGCCTGCCATCCATCGAGTCCACCATAAACATTTATGACAGTACGAAATATCACGCATACAGCAAGACAAAACAATGTTTTTCTACGTTTCCTTTCATGTCGATGACTGAGAAAAAATGCTTATAATGATGACGATTGCCTTCATTAAGATGTTGAACGAAAAATTTGCATGTAAATGACATGAGCTAAAATAATAAAGATTATGTTTACAGAGGATCAATGACAAAGAACTCAAAGGAAACAAACATTGAAAAGACCGCGTCACCGTTTTGGCGGCATAAAACAAAAAAAAAAAAAAAAAAAACACAACAAAATTATAGGTTAAAATTGCGCAAGAAAAGTGTGCTCACGCAAAAGGATTCTTAGAAAAATAAGTGAAGAGGTCTTAAAAGCAATAGACTTGGTCACTCAAAAAGATGTAGAGATAAAGGACCAACGAAATAAAATCATTTAAATAAAGGATCTTAACTTAATTAATGATAAAGCGAAAGATTATTGCGTAAACAATTAATGATATACAGTGATTCGAACAATCGACCGTACACCAACCAATACTTGCAAATATGGGTCCAATTAAAATATGTATTTGCTTAGCACCTTATTTTTACTTATATGTTTAATATAACCGCTGTCCACAGTACATCATATTAATATCCCAAGAAATAAAACTTGTTTGTGTGTCCTTCAAACTTTTCCCACTTGCCTTTAATTATGTTATTACTACTGCGTCTTTTACTTTGACTTGGTCCGCTGGAAAGCTAAACACTTTGCATTGCCTCCATATTGGTAAACATTATTCTTGACAGTTCATATTTCTCAGTCGCTAAGAAGACACCTGCCAAATTTATTATAAAAATATATTCGATAAACCAACGTTTTTTTTAATCAATTTTATCAAAATCAACCATCGATTACTGTGACGGTAACAAAATGCATTAATTATCTTGTAGTGCATGTTTTCGAAGAAAGAGAATATGTAGGTGATAGGCTCTGGCGTTGACCACAACGTACTGCAAGATTGGCTGAAAACATTACTGATGCTCAAGAAAGTGTTCGAAACAGTCCATCAACCTAAATTCGACTCCGTGCTCTGGAGCTTGGTCTTCAAAGAACAAGTTTGGCCACAATTTTGCACAAGGATTTTAATTTAATTTCCATTTAAGTTTTAGTTGACACAAGAGCTTCTTCCACAAGACCATTTACGCCGCCGAACAGCCCGCTTATGACATTTTTATTTGGATTGGATATGTAAATAAAGGGAATAGTCGATTTTAGGCAATGAAAACTCTCAAATTACTCATCAGTCACCTTTTCATCTATTAAAAATGACAGTCTGGTGTGCAGTTTGGTCAGGAAGAATCATTGGACCATACTTTCTTGAATATGAAAACGGCGTAATGGAAACTGTGAATGGGGAGCGTTTCGTAATATGTTTGGAGATGGTTTGTTGATATGCCTCCTCGGTCGCCTGATTTGACTGCTTCGGACTTTTTTTTGTGGCAATATCTGAAAAGTAAAGTTTATGCAAACAAACCAGAAACGCTTGAGCAACTCAAACAAACTATTCGTAATTAAATTAATAAACCACTGCTTGAAATGTGTAAAAATATTATGAAAAATGTTGTTAAAAGGGCACAGAGGCTAACAGAGACGGACATTTAGCTGATATTGTATTTCATACTTAATTGCCGACATCAAATAAAAACATTTATCAACAGAAGATCTATTCTCTTTCATTTAATCAAAAATTATAAACTCACATAATTAAAACTTCACAGGAGAAGACATAACCATGATAGACTTTGACACACAAGTTTTTATTTGAATTTAAATAGAAAATTAATAAATTTTTTAATTGATTGAATTATTTATTTTATTAGAAAATTTATTTCGGTTTTTTAATTAAATATGTTTTTGAGTATTAATTCATTTAATTAAAAGACTATTTTTTCTTTTTTGAAGAAATAAATATTTAAATAAATCAAAAACTTAATTAAATTTCAATTCGAATTCAAGTAGAACCTTGAATTAAATTGCAAAAACTTTTTTCTTTGCAATTATTAAAATCTATAACCAATAATTTTATTACTATTCCAATGAATTTGAGTTTTATATATTAGAGTCAGGAAAAAACTCAATTTCGTACAAATGATATAGACCTTAGCGGGAATCATACTTTATAAAATTTTGGAAAGCTTAAATATTTTTCGAGTACCACAAAAAGCGAAAAAAAGGAAAAACTAAGTTTGTCATTCTGTTTCTAAATTTTACAGTTTCCCTTCCCGACCGCATAAAGTGCATAGATTCTGACTTCTGACTTATGCATAGCGGAGTCGATTGAGCAATGTCCGTCTGTCAGTCCGTGTTAGTGTTGCAATCAAGAGGTGCTATTGGGAATCAGCATGATCGGTTTATGTCTTTTGAGGCAGCGTACAAAACACCACGTCTACTCCTAATTTGTTCACATCATTTAGAACAATGAAGTAACTCCAATAAAAAAAGCAAATACATATATGAGGCGATAGAGAATTAAGAAATAAGAAAAAAATTTTCATTAAAAAATTGTCGCTCGCCTCTATTTTCCTAGTTACGGGTCTCTGAAATTTTCAAAATTTTTAAATATCAATATGGGTAGCATTTCAGAGCTTTAGAAGAGATATGTAAGGAATTACTAAAATTTTTAAAAAATGCATAAACCATTAAGAGCCGATGACATTTTTATGTAAAATTATATGTATGTACTGCTTAAAATTTTTTTTTCTTATTTTTAAATTCCTGTCACCCCAATATTTGCTTTTTTGATTAGCGTTACCTCATTTAACTAGATTTACATAGATGGTAAAGAGTATATAAGACTCGACATGGCCGAATATAGCACTCTTACTCTGACTCTCAATGAAATATTACTGCAACGAAATGTAAAAGAGTAAATGAGCGCTTTACAAGCAAACATTAGCAAATAAAATTGTTGTGGCTTTGGGAATGATATGTAAGAATTAAGAACTGTACGGTATGACCATTAAATAGTAGCACTTTTAAAATAAATTTACTTGAGTTTAAAAATGTAAGAAACAATAGATGCCTTCTCAGAATGAAGCCACTTTTCTCGGAAACGGCTCGGCGGAATTGTTGGATGGTTGGTAAATTTTGTTCATTTTAATCCCTACTCTAAAAATGTTTAGCCATTTGGAATGAGAGTACCATAGTTTCTTAGGAAAAAATAAAAATTTTTTGTTCAGTAAAAACGCTTTTTTTAATCATTTTTTAAATGCACAAATATATTTTTTATTTGTTTATAATCTACATCAATTTTCCTTTTTTATAAATACAAAATTGACGCTTATTTAATTTTTAAATTAAGTATATCCTATTCCAGTGAATTTTTACTTTTCTGATTTATAAATTTCTATAATCAAGGCTATTCTTTGACGCTATCTTGGCACACGTAAAGCTTTTTTACAACTTGAAACAATATTTTCTTTTCGCATTTTTACGCTCTTTGTCACTCTCTTCTTGCAAGTTTTTTGAGTATGTGAACACGTTCTAGTAACAATTACAAAATTAGTAACAATTTTTAGTTACTAAACAGATTTAAAATATTTTCGCTCTTGTTCAGATTCCCCCTCCCTACATACGTTTTTGTTTCCTTTAAGATTTTAGTGTCAATAACTGAAAAAGTATATTAATATTATTATTATATTTATTGCAGCTGCTGTTTTAACTTTCCGCGAAAATATCGATTAAAGTATGGCTGGTGTTGTATTTGCGCTTTAACGCTTTTCATTTACGAAATGTTTTCCTTTAACAATGTAAGCATCATCATAATTTTTTGATTATTCAAAATCTTTTTTTTTACCAAAAAATATATAATTTTCCAATATAATTCAGTGCTTTACTTTTGGCGAATTATTGCTGCAGATTATAAAATTATTCTCAATGTAAAATTTTTTTGTGAACTTTTGGTCAGAGCTGTGATTCGCTGTCAAATTAAGTTAAAAAAATAGTAGTGCTGGTACGATATAAGTTTATGTGACGATACAACTTAGTGTGGCGAGTTTTGTTGTTTTTTGCCCAATTAAGAGGAAAGAGTAACGAGCCTTAGTGACATTATTACCCAACCTCTACAGCCATTAGGCCTTTGTTGCAAGAGAGTCATAATCCAAAATTTTAAAAACCTAAATTGGGAATGAAAAAATTTTCTTAATTAAATAAATTTAAATTATTTTATTTTTAACATTTTTAAATTAACGGATAACAGAGTTTAAAGAATATTTAAAATGTTAAATGAATTTTTCTTTCGGAGGTAGTTCTTTTTTTTTTAGATAATACTCTTGCAACAAAACTTTGAAATATAAGTGATCAGGCTTAGCATCTAATTTTAATTGGAAAAAATTTGTTCGAATAATTTAAAAGTGATTGGAAAACTAAAATTTCAATTGTAAGAATTTATCTGACAAAAATTGAAAGCAAATGCTTGAATACAAACCATATGAATGATATTGGTCAAAAATATCTGTACATAGAATGACTGGAATACATATGTCTCCAACAGACACATTTAACTCACATATCACAACATATGTGAGGAAGACTAAATTATAGAAATTTTTGTATTTTGTAAACATTCTCCTTAGAAAAAATAGATATTCTTTATATTATTTCTAAAAATTTTTCATATTGTCTTTTTAGTGTTTGTTGTTGTTGTTGTTTTTCATATTCTTTAAAAAAATATTTTGCTCGTTTATCGAACGTCTGTTTGAAGGTGTAACGAATCCATCAAAAACTAAAATTTAATTAATTGTGTTACGACTCGTCGTTTTTCTGATCTCACTTTTCTCTTTGTTTTGGCTTATTATTGTTTTTCTTGTTGTCTTTAGCGTAGATGAATGTGTTGTTTGTATGTTGATTACATGCTGCATGTGTTTTTTTTTTAATTTTTTATTTTTTGGTTGCATTTTATAAAATCTTGTTGCAAGATAGTTATTCTTTTTATTTGTTGTTGTCTATCCTTTGTATAGATTTAAAATCAAATATTAGCCGACATTACACGTTGTTTACATGGGGTTTGAGACTGCCCGATTACGCACGCCTTTAGTTATCAAATGTTCACGTACTCACACTCTCTCACCTTTTATAGTAATCAAAAGCAATATTTCACTTTTATGGCTGGTCACTAGCACCATCATTTATCGAAGATTTTTTTAAGCATTTGATACCTGTTAGGAAAATTATATTGAAAAAATAAAAAAATACAGCAAATAAACAAAATGCTGATATTTTTTTGTTTGGCCTCTCTGCTTTAAATCGATCATCAAAGGTTTTTCTCCCTCCATCACTTAGATGATAAAGTGTTGTGGGAAAAGTCGTTCTTTTGTGAAAGTTTGCGGTCTCTGCTGGCATTAATTTCATTTAGATTGAAGTGTACAAATTAAATGAGTTGATGGGACTTTGATTGATATGTCACAATTTATTAAAAAAAAATTTAAATCAATTTTTCAAATTAAGCGCCACCAAAAAAGTTTTAGTTTGAATGGAAAGATGCTGTTTCAGCTCCATAAAAATGAGCGGTCCCGTGCGAGCAATTTTAATATTTTTGATTATTTTTTTGGAAATTAATTATTAGTCGAACTATTCTCAGTATAACAACCAAATTAATTTTAATCCAACTTAAGAATTTTTTAAGTCCTAAATTTATTAAGAAAATAATTGTCATTACAAATTTTTTTGTGTTAATTAGTAACTGATTGGTTTTTTGACCAAGCAACCCTTGAACCACATTTTTGAAATAGATCTTGGAATTAATTTTTATAATTTTTATCATTTTATATTTTTTACTGTAATATCAGAAGCTCACTCCTTCCCCTTTTGCCCTTTAAACATAATCTCACTTAAGCTAATTTAACAAATAAGTTAACGTAATATAAACAAATTTTAAATACTTAATAAAGCAAATTAAGATAAAATAAGATAAGATTTCTTCAAACAACTTAAAAAGACAAATAAAATCATAAAAAGAACAATAACAAACACTTTATAAAGATTGAAACGGCAACTGCCATAAAAAAATCAAGACTTACACAAATAACTTCTTAATAACAATAAAAAAGCATAAAAAATACCCTAAAGATTTCAAGAAAATAAAAAAATACAACAAAATTTATACTTATTTTTCCCCCCTTAAAAAAAAATGAAAGAAAGATCTTAACAAATTAACCAAATTGAAAAAGTCTACAAAAAAAATTTCAAGAAACTCAAGACGATACAAGTCAATGGAAAAAAAAAAAATAAATTGCAAAAGGACATGCAACATAAAAATAAAGAAATTCAAAATGATGTCCTGAAAACAAAAAATTGAAATGAAAGCTTTAAATGTTTAACAACAGCTTTTGACTACAAACAATAACAAAACAATTGAAAAAGAAATCCGCGATGGTAATCCGCAATTTTAACGGCTTTTATAAAAAAATGCCAGCTTTTTTTTGTTATTATTATTATAGCATTGCAAAAAAGTAAAATAATAGGAAAAGAAGTATCAAATCATAATGTCCTTGATTGTGATAAATTGTTGAGGAAAAAAAAAACACACAACAGCAAACTGTTGAAATAATACGAAATACAACAACAGACAGAAACAATATGCATGTTAACACAACGTTAACAACATCCCCTCCAATAACATTCGACTCAATCTGCTTTTTTTACTTGTAGCAAAGGAAATGGTGGGGATGATACCAGCTCTTGTTATGTTTTTACAACATCATCAATGTTGTTCGTGTGATTGTTTTCATTTGACAAGATGAATACATGACCCCACTTGATTTTAATTTCAACTGATGGCATTTGTTAGATAGAAACATTTTTTTTCATTTAAGGTAAAATCATTCAGAGCCTCCTGGTTTTTTTATTTTTTGTTTCACATTCAATATATTCTCGCGAGCTCAATCAAAATGTCGTTGCGGCAATATCCTTTTCCGCTGATTTTTTTGTTGTTTTTGCTTTTGTTTGTAACTTAATCTGCATGGCAGGAGGTATAGACAGTCAATGTTTTTATTTTATTTTACGCAAATTATAGAATATTTTTTTTTCATACCAACTCTGACAACTTTATTACAAAAAAAAAAAAAAAAAAAAAAAAATAGGAAAAAAATAGCGGTGATGGAATTTTAAATTTTTACATTGTTAACCAGAGATTGCCAACCTTTGGTACGAGCAAAATTTTTTATTAATTAAACATTCTTAAGAAAGAAATTTGAAAAGTAACAGAAATTTGACTAAAAAAGGGGATAACAGAAAAAAATTAAAACTCATTAAAATAATATAAAATTTAAGCCCAATGGTTCACATATGATTATTATAGAAAATACTGCCTCCTCACTGCAGCTGCTGCACGCTGAAGAAATTCAAGCAAAAAAGCAGTCACCATACCAATTCTCTATTAAGCGTTTTGGCTGCCAAAAACTGTAAAAAGTTTTATAATTTAAAAAAAAAATAAAAAAATTATTGCTGTTCCAAAAATTTTCCTTGAGTCGCATCTTGGACATTTCAGCAATGAAATAAATTTTTTTATTGTACAAAATGAAATGTACCCTTGTGGCCTTATCACTTCATTGCTTTTGCAAAAATATTATGCTTTTTTTCTCTACTTTTTATGGTTTAAAAATTGGTTTTTCACAGTATAAACAGGGGCAACTGTTTTGTAAATATGGGTACAGGAACCAAATGTGCTAAAGCGTTACTGAAAAAAAAACACGCGAATTTTCCATTTAAGTGGTGCATGATGAAATTGTTATACAGGGAGCTGATGATGATGGTAATGTTTTTCTCCTCTGTGTGAGAAAAAAAAAACGTTTGTTTGCTGTATTGTAATCTGCATGTGTAACATGTGATATTACACCCTTGTAATAACATGATACCCAGCTTAGGCTGGTATTTTTTCAATTGGGCTTTTTTTTTACTCTGCTCTCCCTGCCATGAAAAATTGAAAATTATGAAATGTTGATTTTTTCATTATTATTTTGTAAATTATTTTTTTTCTTCTTATATTTCCATGCTTTTGCATGCATTTGAGTTTATATCTGTTTTTGTATATTCAATGTTGCGTGTCTTTATGCTGATATTTTATTTATAACAAGGAAATGTATATCCAGTATTAATCGTTTTTCCGTTTTTGTTTTCATTTTCAGGACATACTAATTTAATGTCCTTTGTAGTGTTTACTAACGTGTTAAAAGCTCATGTTTTTTCTTTGGCTTTATAAAATATACATTTTTTTTTGTTTTTCTATAAATCTGCTTTGTGAAATTTTTTTTTGCTTAGTGGAAAGAGTTTGTTTAAATTAAATGTTTAATTTATAAAATATTTGTATATAAATGTATTTAAAGTTTTTGTATCGTATATTTCAAAAGGTTATTCCCTAAATTAAAATTACACTTGATATAAATGTAAAAGTGTTCGATATATTTAATTTGCATATTTATGATCACAAATTTGTGTCATTCCTTTTAATTAAATATAGATTTGCCTTTTCACCTTGGAACTCTTAAAATTGTCTGGCAATAAAGGTAAACAGCAAGAATTTATCGTAATGAATGTGTATTTATGTTTTAGTATTTAAAAAAACAATCCTGTATACAAAAAAAATTAATCGATTTGCGACCTGTTGTAAATTGCATGTTATGACAAATAAAATCAGGATAATTGTGAACAAGCTGTTTCAAGTTGTTGTAAAACTTCTGAAAGCATAAAGATTTTTTAGGGAAAAAGAAAGCTTATTCTACATATTTATTTATTACAATTTAACAATGTACAATTATAATATAAGAAACGACACAATCGGCTTAACTTGTAAATGAATATAAAAAAATTATAAAAAAAAATTAAAGAATATTGAACTATTAAAGCTTGTGTTAAAAAGAAAAGTACATCAAGAACCTAAAATCTATTTTAACATTTCTAGGGGTCGAACCCGTGGCCCAAAAGCCACCTTTGTGATAAAATATATTTTGTTAATCATTTAAATGTTTGCTGATTTTTGGGTGAAAATATATTTTTTGTTATTAATTTTATTATTATGGAGCTTTTGAATTATAAAAAAGCACCACTGCGCTGCATCTGATGTATAGCGCGTTCAAGAAACATCAGTTAGCATCACTGCAAATGTCATGCGTTCTAAAATGCATCACATAAGTTTATAATGACCAAGCAAAAGTCAAACACACATCACAAAAATGGTTGAGTATTGTATTTGGTATTTATTAATTTTTTTTTTCTTAAATTACATTTGTTTATGCTTTTCGAGAAATGAGTTAGACATAAAATTTCGAAGCTTAAAAGGTCGCTCGTTATCTAAATTCTTCTATACTTTAAATCTCCTTTAGTTTGTCAATTGCACACTTTTATTCATCTTTGCCTTTATCTAAATCAGGAAACAAATTTATTATTATTTAACGCATATTTTTCGTTTAAGAGTTCAAAATTGTAACCCATGATAACTTCGTTTTATCTGTGCATCAAGTAAGATTTTAGTTTTCTTTCGCTTTTATTTTGCATTTTTTTTTTAATGTAATTTAAATTTTATGATTGAATTAAAATTTTTTAGTAAAATTTTGGTGAAAATGTGATACTATGACTAATTTTCATTGATTAAATGAAATTCCGTTTTTTTGGTAGGCTTAAGTAATTATTTTTGGTTTGCTCTTAATATTCGGTTGTGAATACAACAAAGCCAAGAACAATAATAAAACGAAACAACAACAATATAGTATATATTGTACCATTGCCACCTTTTATTAATTTCATAATTTTATTAATTAATTGAAGAAAAAATTTTACAACAAACGGATACAACTTTCAATTCTTGTGTTTTATTAGTACCTCAAGTTTTTTTTCTAGTTCCTAATCTGCAGTCACTGTTAATTAGTGCCTTTAAATAATTAGCAGCTTTGTTTTCAAACACAACTATTTAACACACCATTTTACTCCGAATGTTTCCCAACAATTTAGTTAAAAAATTGTAAATTATTAAACACATATAAAAATAAAATAAAAATGAGGAAAAAAGCATAACTAAAAAAGAAATATAATAATAACGATGAAGATGACTACGACCACATTTTCCAAACAATGATTCAATTTGCATAATTTTTGTCTCATAACCTTAAATATAACAAACGATCTTAACAAAAAAAACAACAAAAAAAAAAACGGCTGGAAAAAAGAAAAACATTGGTCACATAAAAACCGAAAGTAATTTATCTATATCATGTCACAAAGAATTTCCCACCGCATATTAATTTTATTAACATAAAATACAATTATTATCACCACGTTTTGTGTGGCACATTTAGTAGCGATAGTTACCACTTAAATGGTTGCATGAATAAAAAATTAGTGACAGAAAGAAGAAAGAAGAAAGAAAAAGACATTAACACAAGTGTAAGTGTTTTTAACTTTTTTTCCAAGTGTCTTTCAATTTTAATGAATCCAAAATTTTTAGACTGCGACTTACATATTTTAACTCAACCAATTTTATTAATTTAGTCAATTTTACTTTATATTGTACTAAAACTGGAAACAGAAGAGCATTTAAGTTTGTCATTCCGTTTGGTTATAATTTTTATTTGCGGTCCTATTATATTCTCGTTTTGCTGGCATAGAATTTGATTTTCCAAAAATCCAATATTTCTTGTGGAAGTGTTTGATAACTTATCTGTCACCCATAAATCTTTAAGTTGTTGTTAATGGAAATTAGAAATATTTGTAAATTACTGTTAGAGATGGGAGAGTACAACGACTGACTCATTAGTAATGTATACCATATCCATCTCCGACCCCATACGACATATATGTTCTTGATCTTTCCATATAGGAAAGACGATTAAACAATGTCCATTCGTCAGTGTACATGTTAAAAAACAAGTTTTGTTAAGGCACTAGAAGAGCTACACACACATTTAAGGTAACTTGTCTGTCAGACATATTCAAAATCTTCGCTCACTTTGCGTCTGTGTATTTCTTAAGATTTTTTCTTCTATGTTGCTGTTGTTGTTTGTATTTGTTTCTTTTACTTTCTCTCATTGCAATACGAAAAACCAGAAAAAATATTGGTCTTCCAAGAAATTGGAAATTCACTTAACAATCGAAAATTAAGAACAAGAACATATTCTCAAAAAAAATTAATTTTAAAATGTAAATTTAACCAAAAAATTTCTAACTAAAAATAAATTAAATTTCATTAAAAACTGAAAGTGCAAAAAAAAAACAAAGAAAAACCGAAAATAAAAAAGTTCACTAAAAGACAAAGTTTCGACAAAGAACATATTTTTACCCAAAAGAGTAAGAATCTTATATACCCTTCACCGTATAAGTAAATCTAATTTAGCGAAGGAACTCCAATTAAAAAAAACATATATTAGGATGACCGAGAATTAAAATATAAGAAAAATGTTTTTCATAAACATGTAATCGATCTCCTCAAAAGGTTTTAAATGATACCCATATTGATGTCTTAAAAAAGCATATATTTCAGTGGCCTATAACTCGGACTATGAGCGAGCGCAAATTTTTTGGTTTGTTTTTTATTTTTAAATTCTCTATCGCACCATGTATTTGCTTTTTTTGTATTTGATTGACTTCAGTAAACTAAATTTGTATTTAATGATATTGAAAAAATAGAGGGAGGCGTAGTGTTTTGCCCGCTGCCTCGAAGGACATGAACCGTTTTTGCTGATTTTCAATCACAAAATTTTCTAAACTACATCTGATCGATTGACGTATTTATATATTTTTTCTAACTCACCTAGTGCCTTGCCAAAGTTGATTTTAACCCGAACACGTAAGATTTTTAAATGTTTAATTTATTTTTTTTTTAAACCGAAAATTTACTTCAAATATTGGCTTTTAAGTGATTTTTTATATTGTGTTGCCATGTAATATCTAACATCACTATGGTGTAGGGTATAAAAGATTCGACACATTCAAATATAAAATTTTTAATTGTTTTATTTTAACATCATTTTACTTAAGGACAATTTTGTCTCTCATATTCTCGTGTAATGTTTTTTTGTGTGTGTAAATTTTAAATTTGTGTGAAAATAATTTTCTATTTAAAAGAAAAAGTCACGATTTACACCATCCGCATGTTGTATATGTTGTACATCTATACGTCAACAAACATTTATTGTTGTTTTATGCTAATTTGTTGTTCCGTTTTAGTAATTTATTTATACGTTTGTTTTAGCAGTTTTTCCCCAGTTTAATCATAATTTTAAGTGTCCTCTTGTAAGTTGCTCAAGTGTAACAGTTTTGGTCAGTCTGTCCTTCTGATGTCTTTGCTGATAAGAATTTTATTTTGTGTTTTACCTTTGTCTGGATATTTTGATTCAGTAGCGTGGTAGGTATTTTATGACATTATACGGTTTCTTAGTTTTAGCATATTTTTATTTTATCCGAACAGGAAGTTTTTAATGTTTTAATTAGAAGGAGATGAACATCTTTGCTTAAATTTATAGTGAAAGGTGAAAGTTTTGAATATTTGTGTTTTAAGGAGAAAAATCATTTCACCTTAGTAAACAAATAGCTAACTTCGTTACTATTTTCTAACTGACTTCAAATAATCATAAAGTCTTCAATTCGTCACCATTTTGTATGTTTGTGCCGGCAGAACTTATTAAATTTACAGATGATGCTAACATATTGGTGCCATTTTTAAAATTTAACGGGTGTCCCCATACAATTTACATAACCG
Source organism: Cistogaster globosa (assembly GCA_937654795.1). NCBI lineage: Eukaryota > Metazoa > Arthropoda > Insecta > Diptera > Tachinidae > Cistogaster > Cistogaster globosa. Next base: position 92,736,611 of record OW569406.1, on the reverse strand, counting down.
TAACGGAAACCCATGAAATTTATTTAGAGCTGCAAATAACAGAAAGTAAAAAAAAATACATTGAAATTACAGAGTGTCACAAAAGTGACGTTATTTTACTTATATTACATTTCTTTTTAACCGTTATTGCCAAACTAGGGATGGACACGGTAATAAAACATCGATGTTTTTTTCCATGCGATGCTTCGCAAACATACATCGATATTTCGTAAAATACATCGATGTGTTTTATACATCGATTGTTTTTTTTAATTATTTATTATTGAAGTTTTGTTTTTTTATTTGTTATTATTATATTTTCGAAAAATCTGAAGTTAATTTTGCATCTCTCAATACTTTTTTTCAATACTGTTTATAAAAAAAGTTTACCAAGTCTTTCACCTCTCAATCTGTTTCTTTGTTGAGTCATCACCTGTGCTGCGCCGCTTGTGAAAATAGTCTTTCAGACGGAACCGATGTTCCCACCATTGTAAAGTATTTAAAAGCGATCTTGTAAAGCTTAGGAAAATATCCAATTGATTTCCATTCAGTCTTTCAAAAGGAATTCTTTAATAAACTGAAAGTTCATCAGACAATATATCTTTACTCTTATTGCTTTTCCAATTTCTATGAGCACGTTTATATATTAATCTACACGTTCTGTATACAATTTGTCATTTCGATGCATCAAAAGAAAACATCGATGTTTTCCGATTGTTTAGGAGCAAAAAAAAAAAAATACATCGATGTTTTTTGCCTATTCCTATTTCAAACATCACAAAATCATACAGAACATGTTCTTCCATGTCTGTTATAGCAACAAGTATTAAATTAGAAATTAAAGGGTGTTTCCATAGATGACAAAATTTAACTTTTATGATTTTATGTTTGTATTCGTTATTGCTAAGAACTTGAAAGTCACACAGAATGTTTTCTTCTATGTCCGCTATATAAACAAGTAAAAATATTTCCCCTTATAAATTAAAGGGTGTCCTCCAAGGCGATGTAATTTATGTATGTTGAAAACAGTATTCAAAAATATTTAGAAAGAGAAACACTGAATATCGTGTCTTCATCTATGAAAAAATTTTTAATAAGTAAAACTTTTAATGTTTTTGATAAAAGTTAAATATAAGAAAAAACTACATTAAAAATCACTAAAGTTAAATTTTTCAACTACAATAAATAATTGTTTAATTTATTTGATAGAATTCTTGAAATACAAAATCTATTAATTGAACATTTTTAAATTCGTTGGCCTGATTTTGATTAATGATTTCGTTTTGTTCTTTTGAGTAAATATTGGCGTCAGTTAATGAACAGTACTGTCTGAACTATTGTGTCTTAAAGCAGTTTTTTAAAAATTCATAAACATAAAAAGAAAATCTACAAAAAAAAAACTATCGTCAAAAGTTAATGACAGTCATTACATAAGGCTCAGATCTATAGAAGGAAGTTAACAAAAGATTTATTTTTTGTACTTTTACACTATTTTTCTAATAAAAGAAAATAAAAAAACTGACAGTTCGTCAAAAGGTTTGAGTAGAATTAAATAACAGTTGTAATTTTGTCCCAGCAGAAAATTATAGGGTCTGGACCCACTTTATATTTTCTATACAATTTCGTTTAAGAATGGAAAAAAAAGAAACTAATGTGATTAAAAAACAGTCCTGTCTTAAGTGACACAAAATCTTAAAAGATTGTCTCTGTTTCCTTTATTTCGACTGATGAGTAGGGATTAATTTTTTGGTGTTATTTAACAATACACAGATACACTTGCCTTACAAATATAAAACAACATTTTTAATTGCATGTTTTCATAAATTCTATGTACAATTAATGTTCACATTTACACTCACACATAAACAGTTGCATTCAAGTGTTACCAAAATTGTGTCATTTAACAAACAACATGTGCATTTGGAAGGATTTTAATAATGATTTTCATTGTTATTGGGTTAAAATTTTGTTGTTTTTCTTTTCCACTTTTGATATTGACTTTAAGATTATGCCGCCTCCTTTTAAGAGATTAATAATGTTTTTTGTTATTTCTTGTTCCGCACATTAAGTTCTTCTTTTTTAGTTTTATTTTAAGGGTGCTTTAGCACAAGATTTGTCATCTACTGGAATGTTGTCCACATAAAACCCATACAGGTTTATTTTTTTCATAATTATATGAGTTGTGCATTTAACAGGTTGTGCAGGTATTTTTAAAGGGCTCTTGTAATTCATCTTAAAAAATCCCTTATTAATCCTGTTTGGTTTTAAAAGTACAACACACTTTTGAAATTTGAATTGCTATTGAATTTTAAAAAACATATTTTACTGATTTTGGTGCAAGATGAGCAAACTAGTTGGCGTTTCGTTAGAAGGAGATATGGAGATATTTACACTCAGAAAATAAATTTTATAAAAGTTTATTGTTGAAGTTTATGAGAAGTTTTAATTTAACTGAGACTTGTTGAAAAAAAATTTAACACAATGCGATAGAATTAAGATAATAAATAAATAAAAAGCAAATGCATTTTTCGACGAATTCCGGAGATTCGCAAAGGACCAAGTAGATAAACAGTAAACGAAGGGAGGCTTCTAGTCCTATAGTGGATCCATAATTCAGACAATATTTTTTAGAAAACCTAGTGCTACCTTTATTTTTGCAAGAGAAAATACACCCAGCATTACTTTGCACCCAGGAAACCAATGGACACTCGAAGAGTTCAAGGGAACAATGGACGCTCAGGGTGCCAATAGGCGTTAAAAAGGAAAATGTACGGTAAGGACGACAATAGACGCCTAAAAAGACAATGTAGGCCCCAAGGGCTCAATTGACGCCCAAATGGATAATGGACCATGGGAACATGGAACTCCAAAGGGGACAATGAACGTACAAAGGACGTACAATGGACGCACAAGATGGCAGTGGATCCTTAAGAATGCAACGGACCACCAAGATAACGATAGATTTCCATGGGGCAATGGTCCTCCAAGGAGACAGTAGACCTGTAAGGATATAATAGACCCCGAAAGGCACAAAGGACCTCAAAGGAAACAATAGACCTTCAGAGGGACATTGAACTGCCCAAAGGGACAATGGACACACAAAATGACAATGGATGCTTAAGAGGACAATGGAACTCTAAGATGACGATGGACCTCCAAAGAGGCAATGGACTTCTAAGAGGACAATGCACCTCCAAAGAGACAAAAGACCTTCAAAATGCTAATTGGAGACAAAGTGACATAATACAGCAAAAAAGCCAATGGGAGCCTCGACTCCATTGGATATCCATGGGCTTAAACAAAGATTCAAATGCAAATTCAAGATTCCAAAAGACAAAACATTTCACTTCAATAGATGCCAAAGACGCCGATAATAATAATCCAGTAAAAGAAAATTATAAATTTAAATATTTATTTTTTCTAGATTGTGATCAATAGTTTATCAAAATATTACAGAAACTTTACTTATTTTAAAGAAATTAAAACTTTAGAATTACAATTAACACAAGTTTTCTTACAGTGAATTTTCGATGAGAAGTCACAATCAATTTTGATTTCTTGAAGAGCTGTTGCTTTGTCACACTCACAGTTTTTTCTTTGTGTATTTTTTATTTTATTTTCGTTGCACTTGATGTGATTTGTCTCGCTTGTTCTTAGTTGCCTTTTTTGTCCCTAATCTTTTACAAGAATTCTTTTTATTTTTTAGTAATGTCACGACTGTGTGTGACAACAAGTGTTTTTTCACTTTCTTTTAAGTGTTTTTGCATTTCAAGTGTTGCTTTTGTTCTCAAAAAGTCATTGCCTACGAGAGTTTTAAGGTTTTCATGCTGTTGTTTTTCTTAAATTCAGCCTCTAGTATCCTTTTTAAAATTTGATTTGCTGGTAAATGTTTATATATTTTTTAAAGGACATTGTATTGTTTTTTTTTTTTTTGTTTTTGGGTATTTTATCTGAATGTTTGGTAGAACGTTTTTGTGGTCTCATCAATTTTTATATTTTGCTCTCAAATAAATATTTCTGTTTGTATTATGATTTTTCTCAATATTGTATTGTATTCTTTATATTTTCTTATTTTGATTGTCCTATTAAATGTAATTGTAGTCAAGTGCATACAGTTTTATTATCCTTTAACACTTGTTGAAAAAAAAACAAAATTATTTGCTTAAAATTTTTAACACTCGTTGTTTGTTTAAATGAGGTGTTAAAATTTTACCATTGTTTTTTTAATGATTTGGACAATTTTATTAAATTTTTGCCAACAAAAAAAAAAAGTATAATGCTTTTGAACGCGCAAGGAATGGAGTGTCTTCTGTGCTGAATAAATAAATAACCGACTTTAGAAGGTCATCAATTCGACTGAATGTTGTTTTTTGTTTTTGTTATGTTTGTGCCTGCAGAACTCAGTCATTTCTAAACCGATTTTTAAATTTATGCTTACAGATTGGTCCCGTTTTAAAAATAGCTTATAATCTTAAAAATTAAAGGGTGTCCCCATACAACATACATGTTTTTCAAGTGTATTATAAACCGTAAAGCGCACTTCTTTATAATTAAAAGAAAATGTGGATTACTACTCGTATAGCTCCCAATAGCAAAAAGTAATAAAAAAATAAATCTAAAAATTAAAGGTGTCGCCATAGGTGACGTAAATGGACTTATGTCTGCCTATCTTTTAAACTGTTTTAGACAAACGCTTGACTGTTATAATAACAAGTATAAACAATTAATTTTTTTTTTAATTTTACACTTTCATATTTAACACTAAATTATTAATTTTAAATATTTATCTTTAAACAATTTTTTAAATAAATTTGTACGAAGCCCTGTCTAGTACCATAAATAAAAAGTATCTTTTTTCTTAAGCTAACAAACATAATACTTAACAATAAAATTAGTTGTAAGCGTGGTTCCATCTACTGGTGCAAAGAACGCGCTCATTAATAGTACTTTGTATGTAATGTAATTCATCGCAGAACAACTTATTAAATTAAAAAAAACAGCAACTGAAAGCAATTATGTAATAAATATGTAGTGTAGTGTAGTGTAGTTACAGCATAGCATGTAGGGTAAGTAGTTGTTGTTAGTTACTTACAAACAATAAATACATTCGGGGTATCATAACTTACCGACACTTTAGTAAAATTACCAAGTCAACAGTAATTTTAAAAAGCTGAGTAAATATTTTATTTGTTGCTTTTAATTTTTTTATTCATTTATAATGCTATTTTTATTTATGCTTAAAAGAAACAACAACAACAGCAGTAAAAATTTAAAATGTTTGATAGTCTGCGTACTTACCAGGCAATCAGAAATTATAAAAAGCGTAGTAGTTTGTCATTTAATTATTATTTTTTTTTATTGCTTAAATATGCAAAAACAATCGTAACAAACTATAAACAAAATATACATCCTACATCTAATAAAATAGTAGTATACTCACTCACAAACATAAGTATACACTTAAAGAGAATAATGCTATAAACACAATCAAGTCCACCGACCATCGACTACAAGATGTCAAAAATAGAATACATGCGTGCTTATGAGAATAATTCTTTTAGCCGCTACACGACTACCGACTACACGGCTACTATTGTAGCCCGTAGCCAACTTAAGCTAATTTCTATTTTTCTTGGCTACAAAAAACAGATTAGCGCTGCCAATACAATAAATGCATGAAATGGTGGTTTTAAAAACGCAATACATTAAATATTGCTATTAAAAATGCGAAAAACTATTATAGTGACACCATTGAATAATAATCATCTGCTCATTTGTTTACATTTTTCATTTACTTTTTATTTGGCGCATTTTTCATTTACTTTTTATTTGTCAAATTTTTCAATTAGTTCTTTTTTCATCAATTTCTAATTTGTTTCATTTATATTTATTTCTTGTTTTTTTTTTTATTGAAATTGTTAAGTATATAATAGTCATTTTTACTGTTTATGTATATGTATTTATTATATTGTTTAATGTAAATGTTTAGTTCAATATAATGCAAATATGGACATATGTCAAAACAGATATTTATTTTTTATAGTTACTGGTCGGTAGTCGTTAAAAGAATTAAGTAGCTGACGACTTGGCTATTTTTGTAGCCAGCTACTTTTGTAGTCGGTAGTCGATGGTCGGTAGCCTTTGATAGTGTTTATAGCATAAAGTATAGATGGGCCGTTTACTTTGAAAGTTGTATAAGTCACTTTGTTTTTAAATCAATATATGTATCTAAAGGCTTACATTTTACTGCGTTTAGAAATATTGAAGCTAAAACTTACTTGTATTTTTTTATCTCAGAAAATTCATATGTATTTTTCTTAGTATAAATGATTCCAAACAGCTATAACACAAATTTTCATTACGGTAAAAACACTTATACGACTTTCAAATTAGGGCTGCTGTAGTCAAAGTGGTAAACACGTTGACTATAAACCTGGTTGTTCAGGGTTCGAATCCTGCGGCAATCAAAATACAAAAAATGTTTTTTTCTGTTTAATGGTATAAATACATATTCAGAATGAACAAAAAAACGTGCAGTGCAGTCTCCTTCGTCGGTACTTTCTCATAGCAGATTCGCCGGCGAAGTAAAATAAATAACTCTCTCTCTCTCTCCTTTCACCACCTGTCTTATCTCTTATCTATCCCTTTCCCAAAGAATGTAGCACGGTTACGAAAAATAACTAAACAGGTTTTAATGCCTGAAGTGCTACTTCTCTTTAAAAAAAAAAACAAAAAAATGATTAAGAAAAGTTATTAACTTTTAAAGGATACTGATGTACTAAAGCAGATGAAAAAATTTGCAAAATATAATTTGTACCGTGATTTTCATCAGATAAAAAAAAAATTTTAATAATAAAATACCGCTGAAAAAATATGCCTACTAAACACAGGTTTTTAAAAAATATAAGGAAATAATATAATTGACATACACTTGTCTCACTTTTATTAAATTAATAGCTTTAAAGTTTAGTAATAAAAAGTGAAAGTATGTAAAAAGTAATGTAAAAAATAATTTGTGAGGAAATAAGGTAAATAATTTCCCTGACTCCAATTCCATTAAGAAAAAAGTTTATTATTATACGTGATTGATTGAAATTAGAGGGTTAGAAGTAACATACTTGACGCTTAGTAGCATATAACCAATATACAAACTCATCTCTTTTATTCAATATTTATCAGACCGAAAATGGAATACAACTCTCATGTATGGACCGGTGCTTCAAAGTCTAGTTTGGAGTTACTCGACTGCGTGCAGGCGAGAGCGAAGAAGTTCATCGGTGACAGTAGGGTATCCGCCTCAATTGACTTACTGGAGCATCAACGAAGTGTGAGGTGTGTGTCACTGTTTTATCGTTACTACACCGGAATGTGTTCTTATGAAGTCAGGGAATTTGTTTCTGAAAACCGTAATTTAATACGCGCAACGCGCTCTGCATCAAGAGCACATTCCTTTATGGTCGATTGGCCAGTGAATCGCACAACGCATTACATAGAAAATTCGTTTTTTAGCCGAACATTTCGTATTAGAATAAACTCCCAGCAGAAATCTTTCCTGCCACTTTCAATGTGTAAAGATTCAAATCAAACTTCCACACACACTACTCCCTCTATCCCCCTTCCCACAACCTAATTTCCCATTTCTGGCACAATGCATTGCATAAGTAAGGGTCATCCCCAGAGTGCTGGTCCTAATTAAAAAAAAAAAACAAATATTATGCTAAGCAAATAAGTAAGAGCTTCTCTTTTGAAGAAAATAAATTGTATTTAAACTTCATTATTATTTTGTTATTTTGTATTAACTGTATCCATTAAGTAGTATCCATCAGACAGCGATCAATGCACTGCGATTATTTTTTCTCGATCCCTTCGCTTTTTTGATACATAATGCCATTAAATTTTTATCAGTGGAGAATAAAGTCATTCTTCAAACAAACCTCTTTGTTAGAACGTTGATTGGTGAAACTTCAATTGCAGGAAATTTTAGTGGTGCTAAACATTTAATTGGAAATTTTTTTAAATAGGATTTTTTTTAATAGGATAGGGTACCGTTAAATTGTAATCAATGATATTTATGACAAATTGACTTATACCACTTTAAAAATAAATGGATCATATGATTACAAAATAAAAAATTTTCTGTATTATTTTCTTGTATTATCAGTTTATATATATTTTGTTAATGGTGCTTCTTTCTTGATCATCATATTTATATGTATAGGAACTGTGAGCAATGTCCTTCACTTTTTAAAGAAAAATAAAATTGCATTAAATTTTTTTTTTTGGAATTTTCTTAATTTAAAATAAAGTAATAAATGAGAAATCATCATCAGAGTTTTTTGAGAGCTAATGTTTACCAAAAATGCAAACTAATATCCATTAGGCAAACACAAAACTTCGGGGTATTTTTTTTTCCTCCGTTTATCAACCGATTTTGTTTATTCTTTCATATATTTTTAGATATTGTTGAGCTTTAGTGCACCGTCTTTTTTCATTTAAATTTGTTTATTTTTACCAAAGAAGAACTTTTGTTAATATAATTTGTTGGGCTATCTTTGGACTTTGGCCTTGCACTATTTGTTTGTTTTTGTATGAATGTGCCTCTTTTCTAACGTTTTGTGTCGCCGATTTTAAATGACAAAAAATATTTTTTTTTATTCTCTCTCTTTACATTTTTTCGCTCAATGTTGAATGTTGTAGAATACACATTCAGTGTTGTCAGTTATGGCGATCTCTCGCCAAACGTGGCGATAAAAAAATTTTTTGGCGATAAATTTTTATTATTTTCTTTATATTTATTTTATATATTTAAGGTCGACTAAAACTGAATTATCCAAGTTCGCTTTAACTTTTATATTTTTAATTTGGCTTGTATATACATATATACTTATTTTTGATAACAACGGTTGAAAACGATAAATCAGCTAAAAATATAAAGAACAAATTGTGTGATAAAGGATATAGATTTCATGAATAGAATTATAAATAAAATAAACAGTTTAAATATGGATTGCCAAGCTGACTATATTGATGCGGGAATCATGCATCAAGAAGAAAAATTTGTAAGCCTTATATTTTAGCTAATACAGAAAACAGCAATAAATTAATAAAATATTTAATAAGAACTAAATTCGTTTTTGCATATTTTCATTTTGGCACAGAATTTCAATTCAATTGAACAAAATTTTTTTAAATGCAACTGATACGTTGATTTTACAGGAGAGCTGTTTTCTATTTATAAAAAGTTACTAAAAGAAATTCTTGATTGGCATCCAAGAAACATATATATCGCTGAAGTTAATTGACAATTTTTAATCTGTATATAAAGGTTAAAAGTTTTGATTTAATAATTCTTAAACCAATTTTTTAATTTCAGCATTTACTAAAATACGTTGAAATTGTAACAATTACTTAAATGCTTTTCATTGATTGTCGAACTAGGTTATTTATTTTTATGTTTAATAAATTGTTTTTTTTTTTTTTTTTTTGGTATTTTTGTGTTGCTTAAAAGTTATGTTGGCTTTATACCCTTTACAAATGAATTCCATTTTGTATATTTTAAATGAAAATTTTTTAGATTGTTTTAAGCAATTTTTATGTGTTACGATATTTCTTTTATTAAATAAAAATTAAATAAAAATATTGTTAAAAAAAATATTAAATGTTTTTATATTTTGGCGATATCCGACAAGCCATTTGGCGCGAAAGATCGAAAAAAAACTGGCAACACTGTACACATTCAGTAAGAGTTCTTTGCTGCTTGATTACTAAGTAACTAAGCTAGCAAGCTTAACTTTACTATCTTGTAGCTCGTAATTTTTTATATGTAGCAAATGTTTAGCTCGTACTAAGCCATCAGAAGCTTCTGTAAGAGACAATAATGAATAATTATTATTTTAAATAATAATAAATAAGTAGGTTTTCATCAAACTACATTCATTCAGTGCTTATAAATGTAAAAGATATTTATTTGTTTTTATATATAAACAATTTTATCCTTTCTTAATATGACACCCTAGTACAAGTTTTTTTACATAAACATTTAAAAATATTATAATAAAACTATTTATTTTCATTAACTGATGTATGTATTGTCTCTTGGCTGAAAAAGAAATATATCTATTTAATTTTTTTTTTTCTAATATTGTATTTGCAAAAAAATAAACGTTTAAAAAATATAAGTAAAAATTCTCATATTCTTTCTTCTAAATAGCTAAATGGAAAAATTTATAATTGATAACAACCTTGTAATTAAATTCGTCGAATTTTGATGAATATATATTTCTTATAGCTAAACAGAGAGAGAGAGATTTTATTCTCCTGGTGTCTAAATTTTATGTTACTTTTTATATTTCGTCAAAATTAATAACGAACTTAAGTTTAACTGAAAAAAAGTAATTAATTTATAAATATAAGAGTTGTAAAATAATACAATTATTATGAAACATTATTTTGTAAAAAAGTATTATTTGCTAGATTATGTAAAGAGTTGAGTGGTTTTTTGTGTAATAATATAATTTTATTAGTTTACATCTAAATTTATTTGATAAAATATCTAGAAAAAGAAATAAATTTTGTTTAATTCCTCAAGGTTTTTTATAGAATGAATGTAATTTATGTTTACTCGTATAAGCTAAAAGAAACTAACAACGAAAAGAAATTTAAAAACACAAAATTTGTTTTATTTAATACAATCTACTATGTTTAAGTCAAAACTAAACTTAAATTAGTAAATCTTTTAACAAACAATTTGTTAGTTGCTTTTTCTACAAGAAGGGTTTTAACTAATATTTTGCTCATTATTATTGAATCATTTTTTATTTCCGGTAAAAAATGTAAGATATCTTGATGGTCTCTATTCTTTCTGTGCAGATATAGTGTAAAGCTCATTATTTAACCTCTAAGGGTCAGCAAGAAATTCAAGTTTACTTTTTACTAGTACTGACTAATTTTCACAGTCGAAATTATTGTTACCATTGTGCATTATTATTACTTCAGAATTTCTTGCTATATTTTACGATTTTAAAATTAATGAAATATTATGAACTAAACCAGGGGTTCTCATCAAATTCCTGCTCACGGACCCCTGGTAAACTAATTTCTTTCGCGGACTTTTATTTTTGAAAACACTGTTTTTTCGGTTCTTCATGCGGACCCCTTGGATAGTTGCTACGGACCCCCAGGGGTCCACGGACCCCCATTTGAAAACTGTTGAACTAAACTGAGTAATAATAAAATAATAATAATTGTGTAATAACTTTTGAAATGTCAACAATACTGCAATAACAATAACACAAATGTATATGTAAAAATAAAACAGAAAAAAATAATGAAACATAAATAGCAAGCAGGAAGAAATTACATAAAGATCGTGACACAATGAGTAATATATGCGCCATTAGACCCAACACGTAAAAGTATCATTTTGCATATACGGTAAAATTTTCAAAAATTCTCGAAAAAATGGCGCAAAATGTGCAATTTTTTTTCTATAGTATAAAAGTAGAGATCATAAATTTTATGATGATATATAACATTTTTAGGGTCACGATAAATATAACTTTTAAGAACCTTTGCTTTTACTTTTTTTTCTTTGACAAAAAATTTTCCAAAAAAAATTTTTTTTTAATTTCGAATGAAATTTTTTATCATAAAAATTTTAAACAAAATATGTTTAAAAATCATCATAAGTAGCTAATAATATGGACTTTCACAAAAAAAAATCAATACCAAATCTTTATACGTTTACAAGCGAAAGCAGAATTTGGTAATCTGTCAAGCTGCGTGCTTAAAATTTATTTTTGGCTTAATGTGCGGCTAGATTTGCAAAATACTCCTGTGCGTAGTGGTCCGTTTAGGCTTAACTTTTAATCTTATTATTTTTAAAGTTTTATTAACAAACAAATATTTTACTCAAATAAATTTATCAAGTATTTCCTTAAAGAGGGAGTTTTTTTCAATTTAAATAGATTAACAGTTGCCTTAAAGTAAAAGAAAAAATGTTTTTTTTTTTTCTTTCAACTAATTTGTGATAAAAAAATTATATTAATACCGTTTTCTGTACAGTAACGCCCAGTTCAAAATCTCATTAAAGATGTTATTTTTATACATTTTTTTTATTTTTTCTGTTTTTTCTGTTTTTTTAAAATTACTAATTTTCAAAAAAACATATTTTTTTCCAGACCATAATTTATATTACCCCCTCAAAGATAAAAATTTTAAATATGCATCCTGTGACGTCTATTTGTCTAGCACTACTAAAATTTGACAAAAAAAAAATTGTAAAAGGGAAGCCGTCATGTTTTTCTTAAATCCTAAGAAAATATACTCGAACCAATGACATGCTTTTGACATTTTCAATAGCATTTGCATAAATCCCTTTTTTCTCTCTTGTTGTTTTTAATTTTACAAAAGGGTGAAACTCAGTACTTGAAGCAAATTGTAAAAGATATACAATTGTTGTTGCTTTTGTCATAGAATACTAATTATTGTAAATTGCCAAACGTCATAAGTTGTTATAACGAAATTTTTTTAAAGAAAAAATATTTATATGAAAATTATGGGAGTTACCCTTGCACAAAAAAACAAACCAACACATGAAAGTCCTTGTAGACACAAAAACATAGCCATAAAAATTTATACTCGCACTTTCATATCACCAATAAAAATTAAAGGATAATATTTCATAGTATATTAAATTGTATCTTGCATTTAGTTGTTCAACTATATCTTGAGTATAAACATTCGTACGTGTGTATATCTGTATGAATGTATGAATGTTAGTTATGAAGTTCCTAATTTTTATTAAATTTCCATAAGTTCCCAATTTTTATTAAATTCAAAAGCGGTGTTTTTTTTTGCTGTGAGTTGCTTATCGTGATGTGATGATGAGTATTGTTGTTGTTATAGGTTGGTGGTGGTTATTAGGACAATGATGGAAACATGCTTTTTTATATCAAAATTCATAATCCTTCTACATAGCTGTTATTGTCGCTGCTGTTGTTGTTTTTGTTAGTGAAATATGAATCCTGTTGCTGAGATTATGTTGTTGTAATTGTAGTATTTTTTTATAAAATATAAAATTTCTCATTGACATATAAATTTCTGGGCAAATGGCACCCTTCTACGGGATTTTGAATTTTATATTTTTTATTATTAATTTTTCAGTTTGATGTTTGGTGGTTGTTTTACAATCATTCAAACATTTACTTTTATGAAAATGTATGAGAGGAAATGTTTGTAAAAAGAAAGCTTTCAATGACAACATTCATTATGCAAAAATTGTTCTTAATGAGCAGCAGCAAACAACCACAAGAGCAAACGCACTCAGTCCTTAACGTACTCATACACCCATTTATACGCTTTTATTTGCCTACATAATGAAAGGTTGTTAAAGGACATCGTCATTGTTGTTATTGCGGAAATATCCATGCCTCTGCAATTAATTCATGGAAGTTAAAATTTAGTGTGAGATTTCAAAAGTTTTTTAAATAAAGAGTAAAATATTTTAAAGAGCCCCGGGGCAAAAGTTATATGCAGATAATTTTTTATTCGGTCGAATATGTGTTATTTTTTATATCAATGAAGAATTTATATAAACCATTTAATTATTAGAAACCATTTTTTAAATAATTTTATTAAGTGCTTATCGAAAAAAATTGATTGGCTATATTTCACTTTAGGGTGGTCGGCTTCTGCTTAGTGTGAAGAATAGAAAAGTTGGGCAGGACATAACAATGGTAAGTAATATGCATTTTATTACTAAACTATTTTAAGACTGAAAAGCAATAGGCTAACATGTAACATATCGCTCATTTACTACAACAACGTCATAACTCAAAAAAATTGATTTCGAGAAAAACGAGTTCAAAGTTTTTAATTCATATGTATGTATGTGGAGATTATAAGAGATATTAATCTGAATTTTTTTACAATATAAATTACCGTATGTCCAATAATTTTGCATGATTTTCTCAAAAATTGTATTTTTTGAGTTATGACGTTGTTGTACAAAATGAGCGTTATGTACGCGGTTAACGCGATCTCAGTAATGATCAAGAATATCGACTACTACCACTGAACATCACCGGAGATAGATAAAATAATATTTGTAAAAAAGATTTAAGTCAGTTATCAAAAAGTTAATATTAAAAAAAGGTTTTAAAAGACTGACAATTTTACCAAGAGTACTTTTCAGCAAAAAAAAAAAAAAATTAACAAAAATATACATAGTTTTGAGTAATACATTCTTTAACAAAAAAACCTTTCTAGATACATAAAAAATCCGTTTCAAATAATTAATAACAAACTTTTTTCTTAATTTATTACTTAAATTACTTGCCATCACTTACAATCATGCTGACTTGCTAACATAAGCAAATCTTGGATAAGTAGTACCGTTTTCGAAAATCAATTTCTTTAAAAAACAAATGTATAAAGTTATGTCAAATTAGTCAAATACTTGACAAAAAAGATGTAAACACTAAATTATGAAAAAAGATGTTTGTCTTCTCAAATTATTTTTAAGAAATATAAGATCCCACTCAATATAAAAGGTATGATATCACATTTATTGATAGCTGTCAGAACAGATGGATTAAACATTTGTAATAATAGTGGTTACGCTTTTTCGGTCAAATATTTGAATAATCTGACCGCACCTTTACGCTTTTGGCATAAATTTTTTCTTTATTTTTTTAAATATATTTTGTTAATGACAAAATTTAACAAGAAAGAGTGCTATATTCGGCTATGCTGAATATTATATACACTTCACCATATATGTAGATACAGTTTAATGAAGTAACTGCAATTAAAAAAAAAAACAAATATTGAGGTGACAGAGAAATTTAAATAAGAAAACATAATTTACTACTTCATACAATTTTACATAAAAATATCATCGGCTCTTAATGGGTTAATCATTTTTTTTTTAATTTTAATATTTGCGGAAAGATCTCTTCAAAAGGTTTTAAATGATAACCATATTAATATCTTAATAAATATAGACCACAATCGTATTTTTGTATGAAAATTTTGGAGGCCCATAATTTAAAAAAATATGGTCGAGTCTCAAATTATTGGCTTGATGTTTTTTCTTTTCTTAAACTTTCTATCGCCCCATATATGGTTTTTTGATTGGAAAAATAAGAGGCAGGCGTGGTATTTTGCCCGCGTATACAAATTTTCTATAGCTCATCTTGTGCCTTGTCAAAGTTGAATTCAACCCGAACATGGACTGACAGACGGACATCACTTAATTAACTTCGCTATGCTCAGAATGTACATATAATTTACGACAAACTTAGATATACCCTTTTTCCACCTGTGGTGATTTCATGGAGAATAAAGATTTCGTGTGCTTTAGAAACGTTACTGATGCCAGAACAGACACCATTATTTTACAAGTTTTTTTAAATAAATTTGTTGCTTCTGTATTTCAAAAAAGTCGTTTGCAAAATTGTTCTAAAAGTCATATGAATTGATTGGCTGTTAAACCATATTTGAAAAGCGATTAATTTTATTAAAATAACTCTCAAAATATTCTAAACAAATTGTTTGCCTGGCTTAAAAATAAGAAGAAAAGCTCTTAAAATAATATAAATAAAAACAAATACTTTTAAATATTTAAAAAAAATATTTTTATAAATATTTCTTAAAAACGCGACAATTTCCTAATAAATTTCAAACTAATTTTGTTTTAAGAAAAGTACCTAAAAGCTTGTTTAAAAAGTACCTTTGAAAATATTTGCTTAAATAGAGTACTTTTTATTATAAAAAAGGCCGAACAAATATATAAATTTCATTAGGTTAATTTCCTATTTTTTTCATTATTATTATTTATTATTTATTTATTAATAGATATAAGTAAATCTTGTACATTTCAGGTAATTTACAATGTTTTTACTAATCTATATTTGGCTTAACATAATTGTTGTGAGCCAGATTGGCACTGTTCTATCAATAGTATTCTTATTTCCTTTTCTAATTATAATTAATTTATCTAATTCTTTTAATATAAGTACAAACTATTTTTAACATTTTGTAGAGGAGATTATAAATCAAATTCATTTATTATCAATTTTCTATACTTCAAGCAAATTTCCAGGTATTTATATAAAGAATGTGGATCTATGCCATTTAGCAGATTTAAAATTTCATTAATATTTAATTGTGTTTTACCAAAATACTTAAATCTAAATTCATTATACATTGGACACGTACCGATGAAATGCTGCGTGTTTTCAGATTCATCTAGGTTGCAAATTGTGCATATGCCATCTGTGTCATTTCGAAAGGATCTTGCATTAATATCAAGTAATCCACCACGAGCTCGTACAATTAAGCTGGTTGCTCTTGCTGACAACTTCTCTGTGAGTGATGGAGTAAGATTGTAATCAAGTTTAGAATACAGATCGTGGAATTGCGAATTAGTTGCATTAAGAATATTAATATTTCTTTCTTTTATCTTTAATAGATTTAGTATTTGTTTATCCTGTGTGCTGAGCAAGCTAGAATGTACTGGTGAAAATTGTAGTGTTTGGCATATAGTTGACCATTCCTTTGCCCAATACACATTAAGGGCTATAACCTTCTCTGCAAGTATACGTGGTAGTCTGCTTTGCTGCATTTTTAAAACTTTGTTTATGTAAGCAAAATGCAATTTTAGGGTAGAAACATATAAAGGGTCTAGTCCTGTTTCCAGATATATCATATAGTTAGGTGTTGAACTTGGTAAATAAAGCATTTTTTTTATAAAAAATCTGAACAAAATTTCAACTTCATCGTATTTTTGGTAACCCCAAATTTGTGCAGCGTAAAACATAATGGATCTAGAAGCAGCTTCAAATATTTTAAGTTTATTGTTTTTTGAAATTTTTGGGTGATTTAGGTATTTGGACCAGGTTGAATTAATTGCTAATTTTGATTCCGCTAGTTTGTTACTCAAGTGTTTTTTAAATGACAAATTGTAGGCAATATCGGCCCCAAGGTACTTATAACTGTTTACAATTTCTATATTATCTTTCCCAAAATGCCACTTTAGGTTAGAGGAGATTCTTGTTCCAGAGCGAAAGACAATTATTTTAGATTTATTAAGGTTAACTTTTAAGCGCCATGTGTTACAGTAACTATGCAAAGCATCGATCATATCTTGTAATCCAGTTGGGGTATTTGAAAGAATGACGATATCGTCAGCATAAAGTAAAATCTTCACATTTATATCCGCTACATTTACACCACCAGGTAGAATATCTTGTAAATCATTGAGATATAATGAAAATAAGACTGGGCTTAATATACATCCCTGTTTGACACCAATTTCAACAGGAATTGAGTCGGACAAATCGTTCCCATCCCACACTCGGCTATAAGTACTATCATATGCAGATTGTAAAATTCGTATAATTTTAGATGATAATCCCATGCCGGAGAGTTTATAAAATAAACAGTTTCTTGGTATAGTATCAAATGCACAAGAAAAGTCAACGAATAGAGCGTATGTCTTTTTACCGTTATTGAGATTTAAATGTACAATATTTACAAGATTGAAGATGTTGTCCACAGTTGAATAATTTTTTCTGAATCCGGCTTGGTATTCATTTAATATGTTGTTGTTGTCAATCCATTCAGTAATACGGTTCAGCAATATAGTATTAAAGATCTTGCAGAGTGTGTCAATCAGCGTTAAACCTCGGTAATTAGTTGGTAAATTTGGGTCTCCTTTCTTAAAAAGTGGTAGTAAAATTGAAGTTCGAAAACTTGATGGAATTTTTTCATATAAAAATATTTTGTTGAAAACAGATAATAATTCCCTAATAAAACAATTTGGCGCATACTTATAGAATTCATAACTAATACCATCTTGACCAGGAGCTTTGTTTAGTTTTAGAGTTTTGATAACCGACGAAATTTCACATAATTCAATGGGAGAATCTAAAAGTGGGTCCGTAATATATGGCATAGACCAACTTACTGTTGGTGTATCTCCAGGATTATGTAACATTGAGCTGAAGTGCATCAGAAAGTCATCTGCTTTTAAGGTGCCTCTAATCGTGTGTGTTTGTGTTTTCATCAATTTAGCTAACTTCCACCATTCGCTGCTACTTTTTATCGTGTTCAGCTGTACTAAGTTTTTATTATACAATTCTAATTTCTTTGTGTTGCAAATTTCCAAATACTTTCTTCTAGCTGCAAAGTAACGCGACTTATTCACAGTTGTGTGATGTTTTTTATACATTCGTAACCACTTGAGCATATTTTTACGAGACCGAGCACACTTCCAGTCAAACCATTTTTTTTTCGGTTCAAAAACTTTTTTATTTCCTTTAGTAGGGTTAGCTTGTTTAATTTTATGTATTATTGTAGACACCAGATCATCCACCGATATATTTGATTGCAGATCCACTTCACATGAAAGAGAACTGAGATTTTCTACATATTTGGCCACATTTTTATCGTTCCAGTTTAATCTTTGTAAATTTACGTTCCTGTTTGCGTTGTGACAATTAGTCTTTATTGTTAGACATAATGGCATATGATCTGAGTAGGGTTTGGATGCAATAGAAAAATCATCAACGTATTTCAGAAGACTATGTGAACAAATACCGTAATCAATAACAGAACTACCCATAACACCACAAAAACTGTATTCACCCTGTGCATCATTTCCAGTCCTACCATTCAGCACTATGCCGCCGACATCTCCAATCAGATCTAACAGTTTTTTACCTTGGGCATTTAATTCTTTATCTTTTGAGTGTCTAACTTCACTAATATACGATAAACCATGCAAAAAGTTGTCATCTATAAGTTGTTCTTCGGCGATTCTAGCATTTAAGTCACCAAGTATACAGAAATTTGTAGCATTAAGTTCTTGTAGAAATAATTCAAATTTTGCCATATCACAATTCCAATTTGTACAGTTGAGATATTTTGGGATAAAATAGAATACGCTTCCATCTAATTTACCAGTTAGTACAGCATTATTAGAAATATTTAAAAACTTAAAAGAATAATGTTTCTGTATCTCATTTCTAAAGCCATACAAACAACCTCCACTTGCACGACCTGCACTATGTGTTCTCTTTGCTGGAACCCAATGTAATGTATAATTTTTAAAAAATAATGCGAAATTATGTTTATGTATATTTTTTTCATTATTAAAAAATAAAATAAAACAAGCTCCATTCAAGCCACAGCACCCAAATGTACATGGAACGCAAAGAACAGTGTGTTTTTTTATTAAAGTTATGAAAACTTAATAACAGCCTTTAAATTTAAATTTAATTTGAGCTTATTTTTTATTATTGTAGGCTTATTTTGGATTAAATATTATTAAATGGAATTTGTGAACATTTAGTCAATTTCGAAATTAAATTAACCAAAAGCTTTTCTAGAAAAAAGTGAGAAGTTCAAGGATGATACTGTCTTAATACTTCTATAACCAAAATATATAAATACTGCAGTAATCAATAATTAGAATCATTTATCGCCATTATCTCCTGCCTCTTCAATTGTTTTCCATTCCTTTTTTTCCTATCTGCCAGGTGACATAAAGGAACCAGATTTGACTGCTTGCGAATCGAACCAAATTTATTGTCATCATTTCTAATTTTAAACTTTCGCAAATGTTCTTCGGAAACTTGAAAACTTCACAATAAAAAATAAGCTGGATTTTTGACAAGGTACTATATTCTGAAAGAAATCGAAAATAAAATTTAAGTATTCTGGTTTAAAAATCGAATACCCTATTCGACTGGGACATGAACATGATAGGAAACGGAGCAAAAAAATTAAATTATTTTTTTAATAAAAATTTGAAATAAAAATTTAATTCTTAATTGGCAAAAACAGATTCAATTTTTTGATCACTCACACGCCAAAATGTGCACTGTGCAATGTAGTGAAAGAATAGTGAATGAACGTCAAAGGGTTTCATATTTAAAAGAGTAAATCTGTTGATAAAAACAAAACACACAAAAAAACGCTAAGCGGAGACCTGAAAAGAAAACGCAGTACTAGACATTTATCCTTTTGACATGTTTAAACAAGTACTGTCTTTGTTTATACAACAAACACACACAAAAGGATAAAAAAAATTTATACAACATATTATATACAGAAAATATTATATTCTATGTGTTCTGTGTGTTCTTTTGTACGTAAATTCATGCTTTTATTTTAATTTTAATAAAAAGCAAACAATCAACAACTTGATGTAGAAAATGTTAAAAAAAAAAAACAGAAAAATACTCACAGCATATTCAAATTCAAGCTTTGTGATTCTAGTTTTTATAAAATCTCATCTTTTGTATACAAATATTAAAAATGGCAGTCAGTCAACCAAGAATCCTTTCTCCCTGCGCTGCACAGTGGGGCAGAATCAAAATATTTTGGAAATAATTCAGCCATTTGAAAACGGCTAGGCCGATTGATTCAAAATTTGGCACGAGCATAGTAGAGGAGTACTTGAGCTTAAGTTTTGAAGGTGGTTACCCTCCACTTTCCAGGGATGGCGCTATGTGGTCTCAAAGTTGGACACCTCGCTTCTGAAAATTTTTCTAACGCTTGGCATTTCTTCAATTTTTTTCTGATTTTTAAATGTTTTACATGGTCTTAAAGCTCTCGTAAATACCTACAAACGGTGCTTTAAACTGCATATTTATGTTTAAAAATAATCGAGTTATAAGCATTTTAAAATTAAAATTTTTGATTTTTTCCATACCCTGGTCCAGTTTTTTCGAAATATTGGATACAATTTGCAGCAAATTTGTTTGAGTTTTCTACCGTTGATAGCAAACAAAATTTAAGATTTTCTGAAAAAAATTTGAAAGTAATATCTTTTCTGGCTTAAAAATTATACGATTTTCAATTTAAAAAATCCAAAATTATTGCATTTTTGTGTATTTTAGCCTAAAATGGGACACTAATCTAATTTTTTAGATAGAAAAAAAATTTCTTGAGGAATATATAAAAATTTTTTATTTTTATTAAAGCTAACTATATGTGTGTACGTTTAAACCAAATTTCGTATAAAACTGATCATTCTTGTAGAAGATGTAAGTCTTTCAACTTGACCTATTTTACATCGAAATTTTGACTTTACCCCATATTTTCTAAAATCCCAAAGCTGGGATCGGAAAAAGAAGAATACTATAAAAAAGCTATATATACTCCAAATTATTTCAAAAAGTATTTCGTGAGCCCTAGTCCATATGTGGACTTTATGGGCAAAAGAGTAAAAAATTCCAATTTTGGGATTTTTCGTCTTTATTTTGGGAATTATGGGATTTCCTATAGCTTAATGTTGCAGGTTTTTTTACCGTTTAATTTTCGTTAACAAACTACATATGCACAGAAAATTTTATCTGATTTGCTTAATTAATAAAAGTTTTATAGCATATTTAATATTTTTACTTTTCTCAAATTGGACCGTTTTTACCATAATTTTTCGAAATTTTCGGAGCTCAGCAACGAATATTAAAATTTTGTTCCATTTTTTTATTTTTTTTATGCATGTGAATAAAGATGACGCAATTTCCTATTAAATAAAAAAAGATTCACCTCAATATCATTCTTACGTGGAAAACTATGCGTTCTTAAATATGAGTGTTTCAATATGTATCTCACTTTTATACATTTATGTTACGGAAGTAAAAATTTTCATGCCTGTGTAAAAAATTGTGTAAAAAAACAATTATACCTGAATAGAGGATAACCAAGAGGCATATCTTAAATTAATAATCATTATAAAAAACATCAGATAAAAAATAAAATTTTCTGTTAATTTTTATTTACGAAAAGTCGTTAAAAGTATTTTTTATTTCCTTAAAATTATTATTTATTTTCTATAAAATAATCTGTCATATCATTATGCATGTCTAAAAGATAAAGTAAATCCTTTAATTCTGTTTTGTTAGAAGGTGAAGAAGCCTCATAATTAATCCAACGTTTTCTCATTGATGAGAGTACAGGATCAGAAGATAACAATAGGCTATAGAAAATGTCTTCGTTTTGTGACTGCCTAGAACATTTTCGAGAACTGAATATTTGAATGTACTGGAAATCGCAGTTTCTTGCTTCTTGGGCTTATTCTGTTAATTCCCCAAGAGGAAGAATATTCGATTCTATAATTGTTTTACCATGACATAATATTTTATGTACTGTGGGCGTCATATCCCTCCATGGATATAGGGAAACGAGTAGCTGAGGTATTTTTGCGGTATATTCTCCAAAGCGAAAAGAATTAATTTGAGTTTTGCTATTAATTGCTATTAAAACTACATTAACCATTCTAAGCAACTCTTTGTCAATTCCAGTTATGTTTGAAGTAGTTTCAAAATCCCCAAAAAATTTTCTTGCAGTATATCCGTCGTTAGTGTTTCCTCCACTACGAAGAGGCTTATCAATTATTAATCCCGTTTGTACTCTAAACTCTTCTTGGATTCTACTTTTCTCAGAAGCTCTTAGAGCTTTTAGTTCATCATTGTTTTTTGTTTTTTTTTTTTTTTTGTTATTAAATTTTCTGTCGTACTTCTGTATTTTAAGTCGTATGCAATATGCAGAAAATGCTCCAAAAATCTTATTCTAGCATGAAGGGGGGATATTCCGAAAGATAGAACTTTTTCGTTGACTACGTTGGTTTTTTTTATATCTGAGAATTCTGACTTCTTCTGATCACATATGGAACATTTCCAATAGGAAGATGTGTTAGTTATAGCGTTACTAACTTTTCCATCAATCATTGTTAAACTAAGTTGAAAGGATATGTTAACACAGTATTCTTTTATTTTTATTGATATTGGTTCCAATGATCTTATTTCGTCTTTGATATGCTCGACTAATTTTTTTGTCGTAGTATTTGATTCCTTTACATACTCAAAACAAATAGGCCTACAAAAATTTTTGGATCCTGGGGTTGTGTTTTTCCATATATCTTCAAAAGTGTTTGCACGTACTGATGAAGATGCAACCAGTGAGTATGAACGAATTCTTAGTGGTACTAAGGATGCCATGAATATTCTCTTAAAATCTATTGTATGTTTTTGTTTGTACTCAGGAAGGGCTGATATTCCATCACATCCCCACTTACACATTAGTACTACATCGCAGTTTTTAACCTTTTCTAGTTGGTCAGTAGAAAAATCTGAAATAATCCGTGACGCCGTATTTTCTAGCAAAGAAGATAGTCCAATAGAAGGTTTTGTTTAATCAACTGTTATTGGAGATTGCATAATCGCTTTCTTTTTTTTCTTGAATAGACTTATATGATGGTAATATTGCATGTCCTTTCTCAAGTAAAGCTTTTCTCAAAATTTGGTACTTATTTCGGCTTATTTTCATTTCCAACATCAGAGCAATAGCTTCTTCCTCCGTAAAATTTGACTGCGATGTCGGAGTAGGTATGCTGTTAACAATTCATTTCAACCGTTTTGGAGATGCGCTGGGAAATATTTATATGCGTGTTAAGGTCATCGAACAGTTAGGTACCTAAAGAAGCAAAGCAGCTAGCTAAAAATCAAAAAATGCACTTAGGTAAGACATAATTAGTCATAGGTCATCCTAAAACGAACACCTGCACCATTATTTTTAACCCTTACATTTTTAACCCTTTTTTTCAGGTATAATTGTTTTTTTACACAATTTTTTACACAGGCATGAAAATTTTTACTTCCGTAACATAAATGTATAAAAGTGAGATACATATTGAAACACTCATATTTAAGAACGCATAGTTTTCCACGTAAGAATGATATTGAGGTGAATCTTTTTTTATTTAATAGGAAATTGCGTCATCTTTATTCACATGCATAAAAAAAATAAAAAAATGGAACAAAATTTTAATATTCGTTGCTGAGCTCCGAAAATTTCGAAAAATTATGGTAAAAACGGTCCAATTTGAGAAAAGTAAAAATATTAAATATGCTATAAAACTTTTATTAATTAAGCAAATCAGATAAAATTTTCTGTGCATATGTAGTTTGTTAACGAAAATTAAACGGTAAAAAAACCTGCAACATTAAGCTATAGGAAATCCCATAATTCCCAAAATAAAGACGAAAAATCCCAAAATTGGAATTTTTTACTCTTTTGCCCATAAAGTCCACATATGGACTAGGGCTCACGAAATACTTTTTGAAATAATTTGGAGTATATATAGCTTTTTTATAGTATTCTTCTTTTTCCGATCCCAGCTTTGGGATTTTAGAAAATATGGGGTAAAGTCAAAATTTCGATGTAAAATAGGTCAAGTTGAAAGACTTACATCTTCTACAAGAATGATCAGTTTTATACGAAATTTGGTTTAAACGTACACACATATAGTTAGCTTTAATAAAAATAAAAAATTTTTATATATTCCTCAAGAAATTTTTTTTCTATCTAAAAAATTAGATTAGTGTCCCATTTTAGGCTAAAATACACAAAAATGCAATAATTTTGGATTTTTTAAATTGAAAATCGTATAATTTTTAAGCCAGAAAAGATATTACTTTCAAATTTTTTTCAGAAAATCTTAAATTTTGTTTGCTATATTCGAAAAAACTGGACCAGGGTATGGAAAAAATCAAAAATTTTAATTTTAAAATGCTTATAACTCGATTATTTTTAAACATAAATATGCAGTTTAAAGCACCGTTTGTACGTATTTACGAGAGCTTTAAGACCATGTAAAATATTTAAAAATCAGAAAAAAATTGAAGAAATGCCAAGCGTTAGAAAAATTTTCAGGAGCGAGGTGTCCAACTTTAAGACCACATAGCGCCATCCCTGGAAAGTGGAGGGTAACCACCTTCAAAACTTAAGCTCAAGTACTCCTCTACTATGCTCGTGCCAAATTTTGAATCAATCGGGCAAGCCGTTTTCAAATGGCTGAATTATTTCCAAAATATTTTGATTCTGCCCCACTGTGCGCTGTGATGTTTGCATGGCATTTCAGTTTAAGTGGCACAACCAAAAAACCTAGTTTGAGTGAGAGTTCATACAAGTTTGTGTGTGTGTGTATATGCCTTTGGTGTATCCTTTGAGAGTTTTGAGATTGCGTTGATGACGCTTTTATTTAATGCAAATTTACTTGTTGGCCTTTAAGTGTCCTGCCATATTTCATTATGATTTAATATAATTTTTTTTTCTATTTGTGGAATTATTAAGGGTTGACGAATTTTTGTGATTTTAATGATTTTAATTCACATTTTGTTAATGACGTCGTTCATTATTGTTTTTCGTTTTGATTGTTCATTGTTTTTCATTCCAACTTAAAGTTTTTATTTCGCCATTGATTTGTTTGAAGAGTTTTAATGTCTACATTTGAAAATACTTGAAATTAAAATCAAAATAGCATGACATTTCAAGTATGTTGTTGTTTTGAAAATTAAGAAATATATATATATGTATATTTGTTGTTGTTAAGAGGGAGAGGAAGCTTGATTTAAATGGCGACCGTGACTAATATTGTAGTAACTCTAAAAGCCGAATTAAAAGATTATAAAGTCTTGTCATGTTATGGAATAAAAAGTCCGTTTTTGGTATTGGGGATTTTTTTAAATATCATGGGGATTTGCCGGGGATTTTTTTATGATGTATTTTATTATTGTAAGTTAAATACAATTTTAAGTATTTTTTTTATATTTATATAAGCAAAAAGTATTTATATAAAAGTCTTTCACACATAATTGAAGTAACAGTCGTTGTATACATTTTATGAAACAAATAAACATCTGCTTGGGACATATTTGGATCTCTATTTTCAGTGTAGTTTTTATGACTTGATTTAAAATAAAAGTTAGATGGTGATAAACATTATTTAAGCATAAAACATTTCGAAAGAACAGTTCGTATGTGCCAGGAAAATCGTGGAAAATATTTAAGCTAAAATGGTGAGTTTTCTCTTTAAAAACGGATCCTGTCTACTAGTAAATCGACAAAAAATTATTATAAATTATTATTATAAAATTAAAAATGGACGCATAAGTGTTTCCCTAAATTATAAATTAAGGAGAAGTACTTAGGCGAGAGCTGAACGTTTTTATCCAAAATGTGTTTTAAGCTTTTTTTTTACTATTAAATTAAACCTTTTTATTGTGAGAAAGCAATTTACGCGAACCGGCATTACCGGCAATTCGTGTGCAAAAATTGTGTTATTTCTTAAGCAGTGTGGCCATTTTAGCGCTTTCGGAGCTTTATACCACAAATTATGTTTTTATTTTTGTACTTACCACTTTGCCTTTTTGTCAGTGCTTTTCAATAATAATAATTATATTAGATATTTAACTAATAACTGATCTGCTGCCGAAATAAATTTATTAAAAAAAGTGAAAAAGGTCGACTAAACTATTCAAAGTAAATTTAATTTTTTCATACCCAGCATTATAAATACTGACTTACGTGGCGTCATTTCATAGAAAATAGCTTTAAGAAAAATAATCCGCCAAAAAAATTATTTTTGGAATAAAATACATAGAAACCATCGGACAACTACATTTTGGAAAGATTTTTATGTGTCAAATTGTTTTTCGTTTGAACGGTCTTGGAGTTTGATATTTGCTGTCACATAAAAAACCTGCTTAAGGCCATTGTTTAAAAATATAGCTTAAAACTGCGCAAACTTTATCCCTAATATGGAGGTTTTTTTTTGTAATTTCGACATCGATTTTGTATTATAATTTTTTTAAATCTGGTGTCACTGTTATTGGCGGTAAAATGGAATATACTTTCAGTTATCTAAGAGATAATGAAGGATCTTATACCGACAAAAAAATATCAGTTGTATAAATACCATTATATTACGTTAATTCGTAGCGGTGTTAAAATTAAGGTGATTTCAAATCTTACATCAGGTACAAACATTTTAAAATAAGAACGAATCTATCTATGTCACCTTTATTAGACCGAAAATGGAATACAACTATCATGTAAGGGTCGGTGCTTCAAAGTCGATTTTGGAGTTACTCGACCGCGTGCAGGAAAGAGCGAAGAAGCTCATCAATGGCAGTAGGGTATCCTGCTCTATTGATTTACTGGAGCATCCACGCAATGTGGGGTGTGTTTCACTGTTTTATCGTAACTACAACCGAATGTACTCTTATGAAATCAGGAAACTTGTTGCTGTAAACTAAAATTTCGTACGCGTAACGCGCTCTGCATCAAGAGCTCATTTCATTGTGGTCGATTGGCCAGTGAATAGCACCACGCATTGTATAATCAACTAGTTTTTTAGCCGAACGTTCGTATATGGAATAAGCTCCCTGTAGAGATCTTTCCTGTCACTTTCAATGTGCAAAAATTCATATTAAATATCCACAAGCACTACTCTCTCTATCCCGCTTCCCACAACCTAATTTCCTAGTTGTGGCACAATGTATTGCATAAGTAGGGGTCATCCCCTGATCCACCAGCAGGTCGTAGTAAAAAAAGGAAAAAATTAAAATTTATGCCAGACTACTACGTTTAGATTTGTATTGTAATTAATTTTTCGTTTGATTTTTAGAAATAAATCCATTACTTCTTGCTTGAGTTTGATTGTGACAAAAACGCGATTTAACGAAATGTAATAAATCTTTATTTATTATTTTATTTGTTTATTTATTATATATTTTTTTGACAGAAATTTTTTCCTCCACTGCTTCCTGGTGGTTCAAGTACATAAAGTTAATTTAATTGCTAATAAATGCCGCAATATTAAGATGAACGGGAACAGTGTCACTGTCATCATATTAACTAAAGAAAATG
The DNA here is from genome assembly GCA_937654795.1 of Cistogaster globosa. Classification (NCBI taxonomy): domain Eukaryota; kingdom Metazoa; phylum Arthropoda; class Insecta; order Diptera; family Tachinidae; genus Cistogaster; species Cistogaster globosa. Next base: position 92,708,909 of record OW569406.1, on the reverse strand, counting down.
CTGATACACAATTACTTCTTTTTAACAAAATTTATATAACCAGTTGTAGACAGCCTTCCTCTCTTTAGTTTCATGCTTTTGTACTGATTTTTAATGACTTTTTAAATATGGGGCATGCAAAAAAACCAAGCGAACGCTTGTAACGTAATAGGAAAAAGTCATTACAATTTAGTCACGAAATGTAAAATAAATCTAACAGCCAACTTACCAGCTGGTCGGTTACTGACTTACTCTGTCCACCAAATGCAAACAAAAAACATTCTAATGTATTTTTCTTCTTTAAGCTGCATCATCCTCTGATGCACTGATGATAAAAAGAAAAACAACGACAAAATGATATTGTCGTGCGTTTAGCTGTCATTTGTCCATGTTGTTTGATTACATTCCAATAAAATTGTCATTTCATATGGAGCCGGATACGCCACCACGAAAGGATTGATTACTTTAATGCAGATTCTGTTAAAGACAGACACGAATGAAACCCAATCAAGATTTCAAAGATTTTGTTGATTGTTAGAAATAATAAAGACGAAAACATCAGCCGGCAACACAACAACAGCAAAAACAATAATATAATAACAACATCAGATGATTAAATTTTAAACATCTTGAATTAAAGTTTCTTAGCTTGACGCCAAATTGTCGTCGCATGTTTTTATTTATTTATAATTCTGTTCTAGTTTTTACCCTACAAGTCAAGTTAATATTTTGACCAATATGTTCTCTTTGCTCAACTTAAGAGACAATTTAATGGTCAAAATAAGAATTTTATTAGTAAAAACAGTCTTGACACCTCACGATTACTTTCTGTAGGGCTACGTGAAGTCATTGGCTTATGCGGATACAGCAGCAACAGTCGACGTGGTGGTGGCTCTTCGCCAAGAACAGACGATATCGATTCAAAATGTTTTTTAAACTTATTTTTTATTAAAAAAAAATTTTTTTACTTAAATTTTATTTGGGGTAAAAAATACTCAATATTAACAAACAACTAGATATTATGAAATACATATATGTTTATAAATTTTAAAGTAGAAGCAACCTCCCAAAAGTCGACACAAACCTACAAACAAAAAAACTCTTGTTAGTCTCTGCTTAACCACACAATCTGTCTGTCATCTACCAAGAAGTACGACAAAGTGATCACAACGCTTGCATGCAGGACAATTAAAATACAATAAAGCATTTTTCTTCAGACACATTTATTACAAACACAGGAAAGTTTGAAAGCTGGATTTAAAGAAAGATTAAAGTGCGCCTTAGTACTTTCTTTGATTTGTTTTACTATGGAAATGACTTTTGATGAAGTCAACTCGTCTACGTTTTAATGACTTTTAATTAAAACACGGTACTACGCTTTTGTGTTTAACGTTTCTCTATCTGTGTAATACAAAACTGCTAACTGAACGGGCTTGTGAATGATTTTGTTGACTCAAAGACATTAGGTCGACATTAACTGAAAAATTAAAAAATAAAAAAGAGAACAAAACTTTTTAATGGCTGCCATGTGTATCTTGTTGTCTTGATCCAGATTGTATTTAACAATCACAAACCGGCACTTAATTATTTTTGAGAAAAAGGCGGAAATCTGCGTATGTCATTCAACCAGCCAACAACGAGTCAAATCGACATTCAGTTTTGGTTACAGCAATCAGTCTGTTGTGTGAAATCATGCTTAGGTCATTATAGTTTATGGCGAATATATTTGTAATTTTGGATTGTCAATTAGTTTGAATTTTGTGTCTCCTTTTTTCTGTTTGCTCAATTATATTTGAATATTTTTAATGGCTTTAACATGGTTTCAGTACACTACACTACATTTTATTCTTATATTCGTAGTAAACAAATATAGATTGTAGTCTAGTCTACTTTTTTTTTTTTTCATAAACTACTTCTTAGATTCTTACTAAACGTAGATAGCCATGGCCGATCTCAAAAAATGCAGAACATATCTTTCATCATGCACACCGCGTCTTTATTAACATCATATTGACAGCACATTTTTAAAGACTTCGTAGCTAAAAAAGCTCATAAATTTTACTAAGGTTCCGTAATATTTAAAAAGTTGTTCTTAATTCTTTTACTCATTAGAAAATAAGTGTTTCATTTCCAAGGAAGCATTCGTACCACGGCTGTGAAAGCTTTATAAATAAATAGAGGCAAAAATAAGCAGGAATAATATAACTCAGGAATAATATAACAAAAAAGACACTGAAGCGCTACCTCACACCAGCTTTTTTTATATTTAAATCACTTTTTTATTCATCAAATTCCATTTGTTATTTTTGTTGATATTGTTTTTAAGACCAAGACTTAATAGTCTAATTGCAACCTTTAAATATTTGCATTATCTCTTCCTCATATCCTTTAGATTTTGTATGTATTTGTCTGCTCATTCCGCACAAATAGTGCTGCCATGTATTCTACAATCAGCATCTTCATTGATCTTCTTGGAGACCTGAGCTCCTACCATACCAGTATGGGCTCAGACCTGTTTTTTTTTCACTACGCAAGAGTTTTTAAACATAAAACAGGCGCGACATGTAATTCACAAGCTTCCAATTGTTTACTTCTCTCTGCCAGAAATCTGCTTCATTAAATGCTAGAAACACAATTCGGACGAGCGACGAATGTGTGGTCGCAAATTTTCGTCGTTATAAATAAAACACATTTGTGTATATGAAAATGCACGCAATCATGACGTCAGCCAAAATTCGTCATACACGGCAAACTTCGCAATAGGTTTATTTCTATTTCCTACACCGGCGAACGACGAACAAATCAGTAATTTCCCCACGTTTGCTTTTAGTTTTGAAGTAATTCAGAAATATTAGCTTACTTGAATATAAGTGCACAAATTATTGGTTAAATATAAAATTAATTTTTCGTTGTATTTTTTTTAATGTTTCATTTTTTAAATATTAATTTTTTATATGGTTACTCTATAAACTCACAAAAAGTAAACGAAAGAATTAAAGTAAATAAAATTTGTGTTCGTTATTGTGTTTCATACGATGAACTAATACAACGAAGTTTTAAGATTGAATTCGTCATGTTGAACGAAATTTGTCGTTCGTCCCAGTTGTGTTCCTAGCAGAGGGCATTATATGAATCTCTGAGAGTATACCTTTATACTATCTATTTTATACTTATGTACCTGCCAGCTGACAGCCTGAATGTCATAAGAAAAAACAAAGATTTATGAAAAAGAAGTTGCTTTTTAAAGTTAAATCATCACCTTATTAAAATCATATCTAATTTAATTTGTCTACGTTTATTTAGCATTTTGGTTGTCACTTAGGTTGATTTGCATGCCTTTTCTTAACCAATTGTAATTCATTTTTCTTAAAGTTTTAAACCAAATGAATAGAGCAAAACCGGCTTAAATTCACGTGTATTTTAAATTTAACACAAGTTAAATAGATAAGAAGAACGCTGATGACAAATGGCGCGATCAGATTAATAATGAAATGCCTTTTGCTAGTGTCGTGATCCCTTTCACATAATTTTATTAATAAATTAAGAAATTAAAGTATACTTCAGGTTAAAACGTATTAAAATTCTTTTAATTATAAATATTTATTTTATAGCCTTTTACATTTTTGCTATATTAAATCATTAACAGCTACTTACAATCGCTTCAAATTAAGCCCTACTGCACTTTCTTTTGTTAAGTGTTTTAAAAGAATTTAAATTTTTAACAATTTAATAGTTGCTACGCTGCTAAACGTATTAAAGTAAAATAAAGTCTTTTAAATAGAGGAGCAGATGCACGTAGTCTGCATTATTTAATTCGGGTAGAAAGATTTAATTTTTTCATTTGCTCACTATGGAAATGGAACTATCAATTTAAGCTAACAACATTAAAAAGCTCTCTGTCTGTGCACGCATTATTCAATAATAAATTCGACTTAGATCCGAAACTTAATCAGCTATTACAAATAAAGATCTGCTAATAACTAGTAATTAGAAATTTATATTATTCCGGAGGGTTTTTTAATTTAGTTTTTTTATATAAAATTAGCGATTTCCCATTTCTATTAGATAAGTTTTATTAAAAAAGTCAAATTTACTTTCTGTGCCCTTCTTTTTAAACCACCAAACTTTAATCTAATAAAGAATACTGACAGCAAAATAATCAATAAAAATCCTGGACACTCTTTAACGGTGTGATCATTTTCTTTTCGAGAGAAGCGCTGTGCCTACAAGACATAAAATATATGTCGAATACTACATACACTTTAAATGGACTTGACATAAGAATCAAGTCCATTTAATTACATATGTACATAATATGGCCACTCTAAAATTTGTATTTTTTTAATGTAATAAATTCCTAATAAATTCATTTATCCTTTAATATGACATATTTATTTTAGCATATAATAATATATTTTGCATACCTGGATCTGATATTTTTTTAACACAAAACGACCTCCTCTTAATAAAAGGATCAATAATTTAATCCTTATTAAATTAAAAGAAAATAGAAAACTATTTACATAAAACAATGATTAATACTCTCTCTTTAAACAACAAATATTTAACAACAAGCAAAAACATTTCAAGGTTATGAATTTGCAAAAAAATAAATTGGAAAAAGCATAAAATTGGTGCAAACATATAAAACGATCACCAACAGAAGCTGAGCATTTTAAATCGTCAAACAATGCAGCAAACTTTTTAACAAAAAGGTCAAGCGGTAGAATTCGAAAATTAAAATTTCCAAAAAGAACAATTGTAAACCGGCGTTACGAATGAATAATTATGAAAATAGATCACAAATCCTTTTTCTCATTATTTCTATTACAAACGTTACAAAAGAAGAAAAACACAAAGGATTTTCGTAAATTTTTTGTTTACTTAGCGCCATGCGCCTAAGGCATCAAACAGCACATATCTCTCGATCTAAACAAGGAAATTGCAAATTTTTGCACAGCAGGACAGCTAACAAAAGGACAATTTAAAAAGACAACAAAAGCACATGTTCAAATCTAACGCCACCTGAAAAGAAAATTGTTAAACCTAAAACAATTAAGTTCAAGGCAGTTGACAACAACTACAACAATTTGTTTGGTTTAAAAATCAGTTGCAAGTGATCAAGTAAAAATACACCAAAAAGGACATGCAATTAATAATTATTAAGCCCTTCAAAAGAACAAGTGTTTTGTAAAATTTTAACTTAAAAAAAATATTTCAAGTGTCGGCTTTTATTTACTTTCTGCTAAGATTGATTGTTGTCACTTGTTGTATGTTTGTAGCAGAGTTTTTATCAAGTGACCCCTAGAAGGTTTTTAGGAGTGAGTAACAGTAATTTAATGCTGCGTTTACAGCTAAACAGGTAGCAGAGTAGCTGGAAGGACAGTTTGGTAATTCATCAGTTCCCGCAGCAGCTGCTGACACAAAATTAAAATTTTTTATTGAATTTTATTATTTTATTTTTGTTTTCAGGTGAAATTAAATAAATTACAAATATAAGTGAAATATTACTACGTTTATACGTACCCTATTTACAAATAAAATAATTCTAATTATTTAACTCACTGTGTATACAGCAAGAATATTTTCGACATTTAATTGGTACTGGATAGCATTTTTATATTTAAATGGTAAAATATGACAGAAAAAATTTGAGCATTTTATAATTATACGTACCAAATAAACAGCCAGTGATGACGGTCTTCACTGAAAGGTATGACAACAGTATAATATTTATTGGCGGAACAAGTTCGATTAACTTAATACTAAATATTTACTATTTGTTTTTATTACACTTGAATGGGTTTTAGTAATTATTTTAAGGATATTATTTTTCATAGAGAACAAAAAAAATATCATATTCTTGTTATACATATCAATAATATTATGAATATTGAAACTATATTGTTGTCTAACACAATAATAACATGGTTACATATACCCATAATTATGTTAAAACAACGTATTTTTTATTTTGTGTACTTATTTTTGCACCCAGCATATTTATCTTATTTTTTTACGCTAAGCGCTTTCAAATGAAACGATAGTTAACCAAAAAATTAAGCATTTAGTCAAAGGACCAATCAAAACGCTTTTTTTTTTCAAAAACATTTTTTTTCGTGTTAAGACATGCTCTGGCTGCAGAAGTAAAATATTAAAATATTATGTTTACTTATTGTAAATTATAGTTGGAAACACTATGTTGTAAGAATTTTGGCTAAAAAATATTTAGCTTAAAGCATATATATTGTGTTTTGTAATATCTAACAACAATTTAAATATCAAATATTAAGAAATACTCACTTATCGTTATCAAAGTATTTATATTTGATAATTTAAAAAAAAAATTGTTAATTTTTTATATAGAATTATTTCTCTTCGCAACTAGTTGCTGATACTGTTTAGCTGATAAAAAATTTGTGTGGGTATAATTCTGAAAACTGATTTCTTTATGCAAGTTTTAACCTGGATATTCCTTTATATTTAATTGTTATTATTATTTTTTCTGTTTCTGTTTCTAAAATCATGAACTCAATCAAATAATCGATTAAAGACTAAAATTTTTTAAGTAACATAATATCTACAGCGTTATGAATAGGAATAAGTATTCCATCCATATTCGTATTTATAAAGCAGTTTTTAGTCAGTTAATAATATTTTTGTATTTTTTTTTGCGAGCTGTCGTTACTGGCTGTCTTAATTACAAAAAAACACAGTAAATTTACTGTATATTACAGAAATTTGTCCGTTGATTATATTAATTTGTCATTTCTTTCAAAAGTATTAATAAACTAAGTTTTACTAAGATGACTTCGTTAGTTTCTTATTTTTATGATGGCTGGTGAATCGGATCGATATGATCGGATGATGGGTATGTACAGACTATAATAAGTAGAATAACTAAGAGCTTGTTTTTTTTTTTTTTTTTTTTTTTTTTTGACAGCGACCCAGGTGGAACGGATGCAGGTCTACAATTAATGAGAATAAGAATATAAAATTGTTTCACCGACAAAATATTGTTTTATGAATTATCTATTGACACTTAGTTTGAAATAATACAATTTTATATTGATGATGTTCTGCAATTTTCCATCTAAGGAAAGGCGGCCCTGGTAAATGAATTACAGGAAATTCTGTTTTCGGCAGTTCATTTACTGCCTCGATCTATCTTCTAGATCCTTCACTACTGGCCGAAACCCGCGTCTATTCCTTTTAGACTATAAGGGGGGAGTTGCCTGACTGCGAAAGTATAATTGGGAGTGTCAGATTGGCTCCAGTTTCTGAGAAATCGGTATATTTCTTTTTTTTTTCATGGATATAGGTAAGTCTGCACTAATTAAAAAAATGTTTTTCGACGGAATAATTTTTTTTTTTTGTTTTTTGCCTTCTTAACTTTCTTTTACGGAATGGTTTGACTTTTTTTATAATTCAGGTAATTTAAACCATTAATGTCGATCAAAAGTTAAGATTTTTGTCCATTTTTAGCCATGATTATAAGCAAGTCTGCGCAAAGTTTCAAATCTTGTGTCTATTTTAAATACTAAAAAATTTAAAATAACCATTAAATATTATGATAATCTTCATCAGCCCACTCGGACGGCATATTCCAGCAAATGTCTGCTAAAAGAGAATTTAATCTTCTTTCACTTTACCAATGCTCTAACTGAGCTGAAACTTGACGAAATCGTTCACCATGCTCATCTGATTCCAATGGCAATTGGCCGTCGAAGTTATATTGGTGGTTCTAAAGAAAATGTATTTCTAATGACATCTTGACATTAATTTTTTCAAAGAATTGGAGCATGTTGTCAACATGTGACTTCCAGTTATGTTACACTTGTCACTTCGAGCTTCAAACGTAGCTTTATTTTGTTTTGTTCCTAATTCTACCTTGTTTTAAAAAGTAAAGGAAAAAGAGAGAAACAATGTTAAAACAGTAGAAATTTTTGGCCGCTTTAGTATTTGGTTTTAGTATACAACAAAACAATTTTAACAACATTAACGTTATTGTGTAGAGATATTTTATTAAAGTTGTTTAATTTTAATTAATTTATTTAAGAAAAAAACATAGCAAATAAATAATAATCAAATATTTTGATTTTAAAGCTTAACTTGGGGCCTATGCTAGGAAAATCTTTATAAGATGGCTACAAAACCTACAAATATGGTCAAAATCGTTACTTTTGATCGACATTAGTGGTTTAAATCACGTAAAATTTTGAAAAAGGTCAAAACGTTGCGTAAAACAAAGTTAAGAAGGCAAAAAAAAAAAAACTAATACAGTCGAATAATTTTTTTAAATAGCATTTTTCATGGATATTTACCGATTTCTCAAAAACTGGGGCCAATCTGACAAGAGATAATTGTTTCTCTAAGTGTGTAAATTGCATTTCTTTCTTTTTGATATATTCTGATTTAGTATCATTGGATAAAAAATATTCATAGTAACACAGACTGTGTTAAGTTACAACTAATGTTGCTGCTGATTTTCATTAGTTGACTACGCAACTGTGGATTATTTTAGGTGAATTTATTTAGATCGAATTTATGGGCACGTAGGCTTATACCAACGGCGTAGTCTAGATAATACGGTTTAGTGACTGGTGTTCATTGTTTGCCATTCTGTGCTTTGAAGTTGGTGGCAGTTATAATTTCGTTGAGAACAAGGAGAAATAATAAAGGCGAACGAATGCAGCCTTGTATTACTCCACATTAACAGATAATTCCAAGAATAACTTCGAATATTAGTCGTTTTTACTTAAAAAAATAAAAATCAGCATTTTAAGATAAAGTGTTTAACCATATAAAATTCTATAACGTAACACAGAGATTTACGTAGTCACAAGGTTTACGTACGAGTAATGGAGCCTAAAGACTGTTAATGCTTTGTAATCTTTAAACGGAAAGCTACAACACATTTTCATTAATCAAACAGTAGGAGTTTTCTAAAAAAAATCCTCAAATAAAATTTGCAAGCTCACAGGTATGTTGTTTCAAAAATTATCTTTAAAACAGTTCAAAAGATAATCTTAGCGCCACTGTTTTGTGTATAAAAAAAAAACTAAAAGAAAATGATTTTACAATTTCTTTTAACACAAAATGTGTCAGCATATTATAGATCGATCGATGACAAAGATCTAAGAAAGAGAAAAAAATTTCAACGCCTTTTATAAATTAAGGGAAAATAAGAAAATTAATGAAAAAACGATAGTAGTAATTATTACCGCACTAATTTAGGCGCACACACTTACTAACTTGACTCTTTTTGTCTGTCTGTTCGTGTTTCTGTTTCTGTTGGTGTCATGTAAGTCGGCTTATGTTTGTTGTTTGTTTTGTGACTTTGTTTTTTTTCTCTGTTTATAAAAAGCGGCTTTTTTGGCTTTTGATATAAAAACTAATTCTAAGGAAATTTTCCTTTATTTTTCACTAAATTCAAAGACAATTATGATGTGGCACAATACTCGTGGTTCGATCAATGATAGTTTAACTAAACATGTTCTAAAATATGATTTATAGTCTTTTTTAATTTTCCTATTTTATTTAAAAAAATTAGGATGAGACAGCAAGTGTATTCGTGATGGCGTTCCATATTTAAATTTAGTGAAGAAATTACAAGCTTGTAATCGATCAATTGTTTTAATTGTATTACGTTCACATGCAACTTTTGTAGTTGTTGTATGAAGCCTTAATTTTGTTGTTTTTTTAATTGTAATACAATATTATGAGTTTTGAAAGGCATTTAATTTAAAATTTCATTGCATCGTTATTTAGTTGTGGCCTGAATTTCTTTTGTTTTCTTATAAATTCAAGTCAATTGCACTTTTTGTTTTTAACAAAAAAATAAGAAGAAAAAAACACACATACAAAATTTGAACTTATTCATGGGAATGCATTTATACAAAAGAATCATAAATTTAGAAATAAAAATCGATTAATTATGGTTTTTTGATTTTTTAAAACCTGAAAAAATTAACACACATCATGAAGTTTTTCTTTCATTTTGATTTTCACAAAATTAAAACTGCATTTTTTTTTTTTTTTTTTTTGTTGATTTTAAAAAGACCCTCTTGTTGTGTTTGGCGCCAATTTTTCAAACATCATTAATATGTCGGTTAGTTAAACGTTATTGAACTCACCACAAAAGTTATTTCTAATAACTTTAAAGCTTCGCTTAACTGTCTCCACTTTGTACCATCAAATAATTAACAAGGCTGCACATACGTACGAGTACAAAATGATAAATGTAATTTCATTTTTATAAATCCGTCATTGTCAACCTTAAAGTTTGTTGAATTCCAAGGATTGTAAAACATTTAATAAGAATTTGTTTTCTTCCAACATCTCCCTACAATAAATGGTCTAAATGAATTCACTGACTCTCTTAAAGACCAACTGTTGCCTCATTCAATCAATTGCCAACCTTTTTTTTTTAATATTTTTCCTACTTTTTCTCTCAGAGTTGACATATGGCAACAACAATGATTTCATTTAAGTATTTTTAAACTGAGTGTTCAATCTTTGTTGTCTGGCCGTCAAAAAACGTCATAATGTTCATTTGTCGTTGTAGTTATAATGAGTCGCTAAGGCGAGACTACCATTTAGGAAAAGGAATTTAATTGTTTAATGTTTTTTGTTGTTCTTTTTTTAGAAATTTTGTTTTGTGTTTTAATAAAATGTCAATTATTCCCCTTGATTTCTATCCTAATTCCTTGTTTGTAAGTGCTCAACAAGATGTCATTTTTATAGCATTTGACAGATGTCAGGTTAGTTCTCACACTTGTTCTTTTTATTAAGGTGTTGGTAGATTGATTAGATTTCTGAATATTTAATAAATGGGTTTTAATTCAAAAATTCAGTTTTTTCTTAAAGTTTAGTTTTCGATTTTTTTATTTTTATTTAAGATTAATTTTTAGAATTTAGATTTTAAAATTTAAAATATTTTTTTAAAGTCAAAATGACAGTATGAAATTATTAGATTAGCAATAATAAAAAAAAGTGTCAGAAGTCCAATCTGCAGGTTCTTCTCAATTTAAGCAGGATTTTAATTCGCTGGCAATAGTGCCGTCAGTTGAGGTTTAGTAAGAATGGAGCTTTATAGGAGATTGCAACGCATTTTAATTGTTGAATAATATATTTGGGTCATTTTTTAAGCGATGTATTCCACTTTTAACTTAATGGCTTAAATCTGCAACGTGGATACCAGTGGAAAATTATGTTTCGTGGCATCACGAGACCATAGTTCGCCGAAAACGAGACTGGCCAAACAATATCTTATGGTGGGTTTTCTTCTAAAATTGGGTGATATTCATGGAATCAGACAGCGCATAAATGGTTTTATTGCTACGTAAGCCAGATCATAGTTTTATACTCCATAGTGTCGTCGCCCGAGCCTTTCCTTATTTGAAGTCAAGTCGAAGAGCGCTTTTTGAAAAAGAAAATTCAGTAGCTCATAATTCATCGTTCGTCCGAATTTTAATACAAACTAAAATTAAAAAAAAAATTATTATCCAGACTTCAAAGAAGAGCTTGTTTCTGGTACAAAGCCATAAAATCTATGACCCTAAAACGCCATTTCATACGTGGTTATCAACTCTATAAAATAACAACTTTCCAAATGAATTAAAATTTTACTTTTTCGGCTTAAGGTTCATGTTAAGAAATTAAATAAAAATGTTAAAATCCTGGTTGGGAAAAAATTAAAAGTTAAGAAAAAAATTATAAATTTTCTTTTAAAGTAGTAACCAACCGCTCAAATTATTACATCTATCGTGAATCTAATTTCAATCCAGCTTGAGTTATAAAAACAACGAGAATAAAATCTTAACAGAGCTTTTAAAAGCGATCATTAAACTAAATGATAACACTGCAGCAAGTGATGACATTTTTCGTAGATTTGTACCAAAGATAATAAATATTTAAATAACGGATTTGGTTAAAATCCAACTGCAAAAAACACAAATAGTAGAAGCACATACAAAAGGCGTTTTCCTTTAAAAAGTTAAAAAAAAAAAACAAATAAAGTAATTCTTTAAAGACGTGAACTAAGTTTTACTACTACTTGCAAAAATAGTAGAATTTGCAGTAACTACTACTCCTACTTGAGGAAATAAAGCAGCAGCACTGTGATGTTTCTTTGTATTGTAGCACTGAGAGCTTCAAACACTTACATTCATATAACCACAAACGATCTATTCGTATCAGATGATATTGCAACTTCGTCATCCGTTTAACGCTTGATGCAACATTTGCATTTATTTGTTTAATCATTATATTCGCTGTTTGTTGGTACATGTTGCGTTTTTTTTTAAGTTTTAAATGTGGAAAAAGATAGTTTATAGAATCGGCATGTTGGTGGTACGAAAATGTATTGTCTTATCGCAAATAAAAATCTTGACAGCAATAGTGCAACATGAAAAACTACACAGTGTCCAACATGGTAATGCCATTCAATATACCATCTCTAAAATATAGCTTTATATGTATGTGTATGTAGAATGTATTGTATACCCTACTTTGTCACATGATGGTTGGTAATCTAGCTTGCTAACTTCATGCAAGGTTTTCTAAAGATTTATTCAGTTTCTGATCGAAAAGCATAACATGGCACATAGAAAGAAAATAAAAATATTGAAGAGCAAAAATTGTAATGTTGCCAAAATTTACTTTGTAAATAAAAAGATCATCTTCAAGCCTATAACAATTTTATGTAGCGAAACAATTGATTTAAAAGCTATTGATTTTAATATGAATTAACTAGATATGAAATTATTTGCAGAAGTTCAAGACCAGATGAGGTTTCCAGGACCATAATTGAGAAGTATAAAAATTATTCTTTTATTAACTCTAAGGTACCGGTTCAATTACCCCTGTTATATTATTTCATTGATGGATATCCAAAGTATAACTTGCTGGCCAGTTAGGCAACTGTGGTCTCGCATATATAATTTTAACGGTAAAATTTTTCCAATATTATAACTTCATAACTTACGGACCCAAAACAGATCACAGATTGACCTGTTTTGGGTCCCTGGTCACAGGGATATATAGGGTAACTGTGAGGTTGATGATCTCGCAAAACGGGGCACATTGCTTCCTAATGTCTCCCCGCTACCAGACGTTAGAAAATCTCTGGCAACGGTGAAAATGGCCATAAAGAACCACTATCTAAATTTGGCTCGCAAATTATGGGTAGATGAAAGTTCTTGCTGTGTCTCCAGACAACTGTGGACTACACTGGACCTCAAGCGGACCAGGCAGCTGCTCAGACAGGACAGAAAATCCATAAGTATCACGGTCTCGGTACTTACTGGACACTGTCTAATCGGTAGGCATGCGGAAAGACTTGGTCTGCCTTTTAACGATTTCTGCCGCAGTTGTGGCTCGGAGGATGAGGAAGAGACCGTACTGCACCTCCTGTGCCACTGCCCATCCCTGGCTCGAAGAAGACTAAGAATTCTGGGCTCTCCTTTCTTTGGAACTCTTACGGAGCTATCATCCCACTCTATAAGGGACATAGCGAAGTTCATCCGTGAATCCTCATGGTTCTCGGCTGGGTAATGGGAGTCATGCCGCCTTCTTTGTGGTATCACAACGGGCCATTCGTTTGTGCTCAAGTGAGCTTCGTCGCGAGAGGCTGCCACTCCTAACTAACTAACTACCGTCTCTTGCCGTCTGCATGAAACAATCAGGCAGTTCACAGAACTCAATGCCAATTAAAAGTCGTTTAAATCCTTCAAATTGATTCTTCAGAAAACAAGAAATAAAAAATCTCTTCTGAATAAAAGCATTATTAAATTTTAAAGCGAAAGTTACTTTTATTGAAATTTGGTTATTTGCGGTTTTTAATTAAATTTGCTTTGAATATGTGTCCTTATTTAGATCAGCCTTGTTGTTTATTTTGTTGTGCTTAAAATTGCCACGTTTAAATTTAAGAGTGAAGATAAAGCATTTTTTAACAATAAACAAAATCGATTGGAATCTAAAGAAGGTAAAACAAAATTTCAATTAGAATGTGTGACATGCCTGAATATGAAAAATTTTCCTTTAACGATGGTCGACTCTAAGCTTCAATAAAAGAAACTCTGTCGGTATGAAAGGCTTACAAATGCCATTTTATAAAGATTATGACAACATATCACCTATCCGCCGAGGTTTTGACTGCATTTCACCAATGGTCCGACCAGTATTGCTTGCCTACCCAGCAAAAAAAGACATGCAAAAAAAGTAGGTAATTCATGGGTTCTACGTAAAACGAACTGGTTCAATTAAGGGGGAAAATGCATGATTTTAACATTAGCTTGTCATTGGCGAGCATTGGTTCACATAGCTTGGCATTTAAATGAATGCTTAAAGCCAGTAAAAATTCCATAAGTAGGACACGTTTTTTCATTAATTTTTCATTTTATAATTTCTTTTTCATGAATTTTCATGAGTTCAAAAGTTAAGACTTAACTAGAACAAACGAACTTATTAAAAATGCATTGTAGAAATCATGTGCAAGAGAAGCAATGAAAATACTTACGATTTTTGAACTACTTCATTTTTTGCTGGGTATGGCCACTGCTGTGGAATCGTATCACACGTCTAGTTTGGACATCATGTTTTCTTTAACAATTAATTTAAATAAAAATTTAATATTTAGAACCTTTTTAAGTTTAACTTATATTTTTCGTTTTCCAGCGAAAATTTATTTTCAAATAAATTCACTGAAATTTTTTGATGGTTGTTAAGATAGTTTCTATAGCCATTTCGATGTCGGATAAAGCTCCAGGCAGCTTTCAAAATTAGTGTCCAGAATAAATATTAGTTGATTCAAATCTACCTAATAAAAATTTTGCTAAAACTGTGACTTATCGCTAAATCTAATCTTGCACGTTATTTTTAGTAATAAAAATGTGTTATTTTGACAAACTGCTTAATCGCGTAAGTCATGATGTCGAATTCTAAGCATTTCCTTTTCCAAGTTTGTTAACCTTTTGAATTTCTAAAAGAAATTTATAAATAAGAATTTAGGAAGTATCATGCAATTAGTATATAAAAAGGAAACGTTTTGCCAACATTTTATTCAAAGGCAAAATAAAAAAACTTTAATGTTTTTTTTTTTCTTAAAACGTTTGTTTTCATTACTTTTTCTCCTTACTGTGTACGTGTATTTTAAAATACATTTTGTGCACGAAAGCATACAGTACAAGTCTTTGGCATAATCCCTCTCACTGACTTATTTTTAATTAACTCACTAAAAAAAACGTTTCGTTTTGTTTATTTTCATACCCTGGATGCAAAAAATATAGAATCTTAACATAATAAAGTTAAAGTGTTTTGCATATTGAATTAAAGTAATAATAATATAGGGTGAATTTTTTGTGGATGTCAACTGCTACCAGACTTTATTAATGTTAACATATTTCATTTTAGTAGTAAAAGTTTGTGTGGCTTGGACAAGTATTTCTTTTTCTTTTTTCTGCTGGGGTTACAATGAAACACGCAAATAACGTGCTGCAATGGTTGTAAAGAGCATGCTTAACTAAGCGCGATAACAAATAACTGCGAATAAGACTCTTTGATATCGGAAGGTGTGTGTATATGTGAAATGTTTGCGTGGTTATGTTGAACAAAGCTTTATCACGTTATAACGCTTTTAAGATACTCGTTTGGTCGTATATATGAACAGCTTCCAGGCAATCACTACTTTTTTTCTATCTTTCTTTAATATTTTACTATTTTTTGCTAATGGGAAAATCTTGTCAGAGCGCTTTTAAAAACAAACACAGTTAAGGTTCACATATATATTATTTTGCTTTGCTTTGCAAAAAATTTATTGCTTTTTTGCTGCGTATTGAGATGACTTCCAGTCTTTAGTCTATAATTATTTGCCATTTGATTTTAATAATAAATAATTTTGTCACCATTAATTGTCCATCAATATTCAGGCAGTCATTTGACAAAGAAATACCGTTGAAAGGAAACACTGAATTATGAGTTTCTTTAATAAATTGTCCCCATAATCGCTTTTTAGCATTTAGAGGCTAAATGTGATTTGATCTTAAATTACTATATTGCGTGTTAATATTCTTTTCTTTTTTTTATACTTCATGACTGATGACTGTGTTTTAGAATATTATACATATTGTGAAACTGTATTTATATTTTATTAAATATTTTATCATAATGCCTTTCGTTACTTTCAACACACCTCTTTTACTTTTCTTTAGTATTCTTTCCTTCAATGTTAAATAGAAGAGAGTGAGAGACATTGCATCTTGTCATTAGAATTTATCTCATCTTAAAGTGTATAATTCATCAGATTCATCAGTTAGTTACTTGATGTGTTGTGGATTGTTGAAAGAGTTGAAATTAGAAAGTAGCCTGAAGAAGACATCTACTTTTTGTTGTTGCTGTTGTTGCCGTTTTAAACTTATGCATTTTAATTTAGCTTCAGCCACTCTTTGCAGTATTATATCCATCTTCGTATTAATTTCTATGATGTTTTTTCTGTTAAAAAAAATAAAGAAATCTAATAAGCACCTACTGTGCCACGTTGGAGGACGACAGCAACTATGACGTGACTTTTGGCACATTTTCTTAAAGATTTATTATAATTTTAAAGCTGTCAAAGGATAATTACTGTGTTTGCTATTATTGCTGGCAGACAAGATATTCTTATTCTTATTCTTATTCTTATTCTTATTCTTTATTTCATAATGAAAATGCATTAGTTTCTATTTAACATTTCAATTAACTAGAAGACCAAGAGATTCGCAAATAAAGTTATTAAACGTTGATTTTAAAATGTTTATTATGAAAGCCGGGATTTAGTTTAAATCTGGTGTTACAGAGATTGAAATTATAATTTTTTTAATGCATTCATAGATACATTGATACAAATATCTTACATATGAACGCTTATAACTTAAAAGAGTACAGTGTCAAATTAAATGGAAAAATCTTTTGAATTCTGGGCTACTGCAAGTTAGGGGAAACGAAATACCGACAAACTTTCATGATTGGGTTCGATGGAGCTTAGTTCGGACTTAGTAAAAGTCACCTATTCTGGATTGGAAAGCTAGAGGTTATTGCAGGGTCTCACGGTTCATCTAGTCCAAACTAAACTGCTTCTGGGTTTGGATAGGAAAGTTCTGAGGATAGTTAAAGGTGTGATCATGACATTAGGAAAATAACTAGTACATAGGTTAATGGTACAATGATTTCTGATTTTCTATGCGATATTGCAGGACCACAGCCATCCAAGCAATATCGCTCAGTGTAATCTGGAGGATGTCGTCGACTTCATCAGGGAAATCAGGTAGGCGGCAGAGAGCTGAAAATGTTTAGTTCAGAAAACAAAAGGAAATTCCAATAGACCTTCTGCTGCTTCGAGCGAAGCTGTATTTTTTACGCCCCTTCTTAGACTAGCTTGAGGATTACACGATCAATTTAAAGTTAAAAGTTGAAACCAATTTGTTTCAAGTTGAGTGCTTCAACTTACGTTCAATAAAACAGCTGATTACAATTCTTTTGAATTATTTTCCGTTTTTATTTCTAGGAATATTTTAAAATTTTTAGCATTTATATAGGCTCAATGACTTAAAGCTGAAGGCCTACAACTCTATTGTTGCTGGAACAAAAATGCCTGCGAAAAATGTAAAGAAAAAAAGTCCCTTCGAACAGCCCACAGTGGAGAAAAATCTAGTGTTGAAAGTAGCAATACATCTGGATGCGACACGTTTTTCTTTCCCTTCAACCAAATTGTTAATTTCTTTTAAAATTTGTAGCTGCTTCTTGATATTATTTTCCTATCTAACTTTAAACTGCTGAAAATACAAAGAGAGAATTAATTGTATCTAAAATAAGTATAAATATAAAATTAAAAATTGTTGTATTATATTTTTCCAAGATGCTGCTGCTGTTTAAATAGAAAAATCTCACAGCTTGAAATGTTAAACTTTGTTTTGTAAGCGGCTATTAGACGGTAAAACTTTGCGTGTAAAAGCGGCTTGATAACAGAGAGTTTCAATATCAAAAAAATTTGAAATCCATCAAGCGCCGCATCAATCACTCATTTTACTCTATGACACAAGTATCATGGCATGTCATTAAGCCGTTCTCACATGCATAGCTTGATCGTCGTATACCCGCTTAAATAATTGAACTTTACTGTACTCTTTACTATTAAAACATATGGTGGCGAACTTAGGCTTAACTGATAATAAATATTTGTTACAAAAACATTCATATTTTCTTAACTACAACTATAACGAAATATTAAAACCATCCTTTCTTTGTAAGTTTTACCACCATTAAAAAAATATGGTAAATAGATGACAACATTTTTATAAATAAAAAATATTGTCCCAAATACTCCCTTAGAATTACACCTCAAAAATAATCTAAATATTAAAGATGAATTTTTAACAATCATCTTTTTGTCATAATTTATTTTCTTTAAATAATCAAAAAGCGAAAAGAAATCAGCAGATACAACTGATGACAGCAAAATTTTTATACAAATCTAACAGTTTTTTTTTAATTTTTTTGTTAAGGATAGCGGTGCTGTTGGCATGGGAATATGAATCAACACATTTATTACAACAATGTAAAATAATGAAAGCAGGCATGTGCACTCGTACATGTCTATCAAAATATTAATAAAAAGATATTTCTTTTTTTCTAATATTCTGTTCATAAGTATGTTGATTTAACAAACAAACAAAAAAGCCTTCATTTTGAAAAGGACATCTTTATTAATATCATCTGCATAGAGGTTGAAATGATTTGAGAAAATAAAAATGATGTAAAATGAATAGAAAGATGGAAGCGTGCTTATTATTAAAAGGACCTTCAGTTAAAAAATACACATGTAAAAAAAATTTACAGTGTGGGACAAAAGTAAAACAATGTTGAGTTGTTATTGTTTAATTGAAAATTAAAAAAAAAATAAAGAAGTTGAGTTTTTCATACATTAAGAAGTACATGGGTTAATAAATGTTAATAAAAACATACACATGTATATATCCGCTTGCTTATCGATAAGTTTTTCGTTGGCTACAAAGATATAGACTTTATTATATATGGTTTTTAAATTTGGTTTAACACCAAAAGAAATAAAAAGGATATAAAAATAAGGGCGCCGGCATTAACATTGTCCACGTTAAAAAAATTTTGCGAAACGTCATTAAGTGTGTGTGAGTTCCATGTTGGCCTAATATGACCAGGGTTTTAACACTTAGTGAAATACAAAGCGTCGACTAGCGCCCTCTAGTGGTGTAGACAATAGAGTTGCAAATCTAAGAACATGCCTGTCAGGACCATGAAGTACCCATTGCTAGAAGGTTGGAGGCTATACAACTTTGTCTGTTGAAACGCCAACAGCATATTTGATTGGCACCGCACCTTCCCTGCAGACACCGACCGTAACCAACAGCCACCACGTGTACCCTTTATGGAGCCCACCAATAGCCGGCAACAAATATGAAATACTTTCTGTATGGGCTACCGATTCCCGTGGCTCCACTAAAACTAAGGAGACTGACCAGTCTTTTGACAAGTATCCAACTTGCTAATCCAGATTTGGTGCCTTCACACCGGGGGATTAGCTCCCCCTAATAATGGTGGATAAGTATGATGCATATTTATAACCCTCTATATTCGTCCAATCTTTAATTTTATCCCACTACATTATTTATGTATAACACACAGCCACAAAGTCATATCGAGAATGGCTTAAATATTATACCATCGCAAGATATTCTGAGACAGTCCACGACTTGTGATTAAAAAAGAGTATTTTTGCGTTCTCATTTGTTTTGTTAGTTTTGTTTAAAAATTTTTTCTTATCTGCAAACACCAACAGTACAGAACCAAAAAAATAAGTCCAAGTGCTATAATTCAGTGCTTATTAATTTTTTACTCTTTCTGTTTAAACAAGATGGTTATCTGAATACAGTTATTTGCAGAAAATACACAAGTTTAGTGACCATAAGTGCTGAGATCAAGTTATTTAGATATCTCTTATTAAATATTACTTTTGATCTTGAACTAGAAACACAATGTTTTCTGTATATCAAAACTGGTAGTGAATTACGATTTAAGATATTATTAGAGTTTGTTTCCAAATTTTGCGCCACACTGTTAGTGTAATTATAGAGAAGTAAAAAAGAAAATCGTATACAACAAAATAATTTGAGCAACAGTGAATAAAGTGCACACTTCACATTTAACTATTGAGTTTTTTTTTATTAAAAAAGTAATAACACACAACAACAAAGTTATATATTTGCTTTCATTTCCTTAACAAAATAAAAAGCTTAATAAGCAATTACTTTATTAGATAATTTTTCCCAAAGAAAAATCTTCAAGTTCACATAACTTGAAAATTTTACTATATAAAAGGCCAAAGTAAAATTCTTCAACTTCAGCTTAGTTTCCATATGCAATTTTAATAGTTATATCATGGCTTTATTTTTTTAAAGGCTGATTTTTTAAAATTGAAGTTTTTAATTTCAGGTATTAAATTACATGTTAAAAATTTTCATATAAATGCAATAATTATTCTATGTATTATAAGAATAAAATATTTTTTCCGCGAGTTGGAAAGTGATTTTAGCAATAATGATCAGTTTGGTCTCACATCATTATTTAATGCATTAATTTTATTAATTGTTTATTGCTAAACAATGACAGCACTATGCATTAAATTATTTGCCTTCAATTATTGTAGGGTATCATTATTGCAATTTTAATTCTGCAAGAGAAAATTGTTTTTTTTTGCCGCTGCTGCTTAAAAAACATAATCCGTCTGCTTAAGATTAGTTAAGTTTAGACTCGTATAAAAACACTCACCCTTTTCAAAACCAATGAAAAAGCAGGATACTACCAATAATAGTGTGGGCTGAGAAGAGCATGATGATGATGATGATGATGGTGTTTGTTTTTGAGTATTATTTGTATCTATTGTTCTTATTGTGCCAATTGTGGATTAATCTTTTTTTCTGACTGTTTATATAGAACATGATGATGCTATATTATGATTCTGAGGATGTTTATATATTTTAAAGTACATAGAAGCATATACATACATACCCTGGGTGCATGCAAACATCACAACTATTCATAATGAGACAGTTGTATTGTATATTTGTTTGTTTGTTAATATACTTCTTAATCCTTATAACCTTTATTACATATTTACCTTTAATAAGAGATCCTTTTCAATCTCATGCAACTAACAACAACCAAATCTCTCACCCATTGTTTTGTTGATGATTTTTTTTCTTTTCAGAAATACAAAAATTGACGCAAGTATTTACTTCCTTTGCTTTCATTTTATAATTTTTTTTTTTTTTGTTATTAAAACATACTTCTGCATTATGAAAACATCTTTATTTAACTCGCCATCAACATGAACATAAGATTTTGTTCATATTTTTTTTTTTGCTTTTGTAGTTGTAGCGTCCTGATTTTCGATTTTTTTTTATAATCATCTTTTCGGCAACTTTATATTGCTTTCAGTTTTAAGAGTTTCACAATGATAAAATAATAAACCACCCAGACAACGTAACAATTTATTTATCTTAACAACCATCTACATCTATTTGATATCTATTTATCGATTGCTTCTGTTGTTTATACTTAATATAAAATATTTCTTGTTGTAATTTTATAATCATATTTTGCACAAAGTTATTAAAACTATTTTTGAAAAATAGTTTTATTCTTTGTGCCATTCTAATCCTTGATGAGTTGTTGAAAACAATACTGCAAAAAAAAGTAGAAATGTGTTTTAGTTTCATTAGTTAACATCAGAAAAATAATTGCTTTGGAAAAATATTATATTTCCTGTTAAATTTTAGTTAACAGTTTTTGAATAGATTTCATAAAAGAAAATTTTAATGAATTTAACCACAAATTGTGTAATCTTTTAATTGAGTAACAACACTGTTTGTTATCTTTTATCATTTCTACATTCATTGTAGGAAAAAAGTATCAATTTTCTTGGTTTAGTTTAGAACCATAACATATTCGACTAATCATAAGATATATCGAAAGGACAGAGACATTAGCGACATTTCTGCTGTATGACAAAACCCTTATAAAGTATCAGATATAATACTTCCAGGGGTCATACACAACTGCACTCCTAAACATCCTAACATCGAAATCTAGCAGTGCCTTAAAATGCGAGTGACAAACTTTATTATTACCAGAATATGCATCGTGAGTAAAATTTATAAACCTGTTGATTACGTTGGACTCAGTGCAAGCTTTTTCATGCACCACTGAATTCTTGAATTCCAAGCTTATCCAAAAGAGCGCTTCTTCTCTACGGTGTTACGTATTACAGCCACGAAAATGTTAAGGTAGAGAGAAAACCATGGTGTTTTAAAATAAATTTTGCAGAGAATCCTCAATAATTTTCCTTTCAAGTCTGTTTTCGTTATCTCTTGTTTCTTTAATACAAAATAATGTTTTTGAAACTTTATTAGTTTTATTATGTTTTTTTTTAATTTAGCTAACTAACTAATTAACTAATTAAATTATTTATTTCATCAGAAAATATTCTTTAATTAAACATATAATTGATTTAATTAATTATTTAATTGGAAAAATATATATTTATTTTCAATTAAATATATAATTAAGACAATTACAAACATTTTCTTTGAAACAAAAGTAATCATAATAAAATTTGAAAATAATAAATAAAATTTGAAAGTAATAAAATTTGAAATAAAAATTTTTAAACGTGAAGGCAAGAAGTATCCCTGCGATCCTTGGGGATCGTTATTACACAAGGAATCGTGAATGATTTTTCACTCAAGATTGCGCATGCTTACGACGTTCACCCATTACTATATTTCCGAAAATCGAACTTCAAATTATAAAATGTTGGCAGGCAAGATTTCATTTTGTAGCGCATCACAAAAAACAACAATAAATGAATGTTTTATTTTTTAAAATTAAAACAATTTAAGTTATAGAGCGTAGAGCAAAAAAATTCAAATTATAGAGAGTCGGCGATCACAATTCCCTTGATATAATTTCAAATTATTGAGCGGACCAAATTACATAGAAATTTTTTCAATATATTGAGTGTTTTTCAAAGGACCTGGAAAACAGTTCAAATTATCGTTTCAAATTATCAAAAGTCGACTGTATATTCACCATTTTTCATTGTTACATTTGAATGCCTAGACTTAGCCTCAACTTCTCTAAATATTAAAATGTCCAGCTAATAATTTTGAATATTTTGTATATATAGAAACCATATTAAAGATTCTCAGAAAGGAAGTAAAAGTGCTTTGAAAAAAAGTTAAATTACACTATCAACTAATTTGCATATGAAGGAATTAAGAAAAAAAAAGCAACAAAAAGAAAGCAAAATAAGGGGTGGCGCAAAAACAATACGGCCATTAAAATCAAAACCTTTGATTTACGACATAAAATAAAAATAAAAAAGGGTTGGTTTAGAAAAAGGAGTATAAGAAAAATTCTCTTATAAAGGACAAAAAATAAGGGCAAAGTGTTATGAGTGTATGTGTATGAGTAATTATTTTAATAGTTGATAATAATAGGTATAATAATCATAACATCTACACACGAGCATAAATTTACATTCATGAGTAAATGTATGTATGCATGTGTGTATATGAAGGATTCTAAAAACTATAGTCAAAACCTACCCTAAGGACTTTTCATTAAAAGGAAGGAAGAAAGATAACGCGCACAAGAATATTTATTAATATATGGAGGCAAACAACGTGTACTTATATACATACATACACACATGCATTTGTGCTATGATCAGTATATTTATGTAACATTAAAGAAATATTGTTAGTGGTTACAACATGTCTATGAATCTTATTTATGTTTGCCAGAGTGAGTCAGGCCGTATTTTTTCATTTTAAAATTATATTTATGTGAATTACCAAAAATGTCGTATAACAAGGATATTTTCTGAAATATGATATCAAAAGTTTTGATTTTTTTTTCAAAATTAATTAAAACATAAGGGGTGGTAATAATTAAAAACAATACACAAGCAACACCGAATAATATAAAATACGAGTAAAGAAAGATACAAATTTAAATTTTGTGGATGTTTATTTGTTAATAATTTGAGAAACTTTAACTTTTCAATGTAAAAAATAGTGAAAGAATAATTACAGACAAAACTATTGAAATAATCAGTTGATAAATTTTAAACCTAACAACACATAACATAATTATGTTTTTATTATTGATAAAATATAATCTTGACATTTTTTATATTAAGAACTAGAAAATGATATTTTAGAAAAGCTTTTGCAACAACTGTCAGAAAATTGTAACCAACCGATTTGTGTTAAATAAAATCTCTTCTGTAAATTTAAATATGCAACCAAAACGACTAAAGTCTAAATATTGACATACAAATTAAATTATACATTAAGTAAAAAATTAAATTTATAAATTTAGAGAATATGTATAAAAGCAAAGAAATAATATAAGGTGAATTCAAAATTTTTTAAAAGGGACATTGGCAATAAAAATATAATTTTAAAACTTTTTATTTTTTTTAGCATCGTCTGTTAAAGTCGAAAGGCCGTTTTGGGAGGTACACACAAATTCAAATACTTTTACAAAAATAAATTTTTATTTACACACACTAGTACGTTTTAATTATAAAATCACCCTTATTCTGTGTGGCGTCGTCAACATCGTCGTCAATTTTGAGACGACATCAATTTAAGACAACATCAATACTAATTTGGTATTCCCTAACATTCTAACGTTGAGTGTTTATCGATAATATAAATAAATTAAAACACACATACATATCTAATATTTGTGTCAGTTGATTCAATTTGATTTGATTATTGTGTTAAGAAAATGTTGTTGAAAGTTACAAAAATAATAATAAAATTTAATTAATAAAACAAGCAAACTTTAACACTTTATTTAAATTAAGTTAAATAGTGTAAGGGTTACTATTGCAACTTGCCGTTAGTTTAAAGTATGATTTTTTCTGCTTTATAAGGAGCATTGCATTACTAAAACTTCAAATTTTTTTTATTATTTAATGGACAAAAAAAAGTAAAGTTCTTATAATTTAAATCCACTTATCAGTTCGAGAAAATCCTGAATTTAATTAACGCCAAGTTGTAGTAATGACGCTAAGGGTCATTTTTCACTTTCCTACTGTTCCTTAAAATCAGTAGAAATTGTGCCACTGCGAAATTCTCTAGCAAGGAATAGACTTTTTCTAACTCTTCCATTAATTTTTCGAATTGACAGGGATAATAATTTTAGTTTTTCACATTTCCTCTATTTTATTTTGTATTTCTTGTTGTGCTTTGTTAGATATCGCTGTATGCTTTCTATGTTTTTTGTTTTCTGTAGCACACGACACAACACCAAAAATGACGACGACAAACTAAACGGCAACATCAACATCAATAGTTCTTAGGGAATACCAAACATATGTATGTATGTCGATAGTCAGCGATTAATGACAGCATTTTTTTCAAAAAGATTTTGCTTAAAGTACCATTTAAATGAAAATTTCAATTTTAAAAATCCAAATATTCAACTAAAATTAAAATAATAATCTGTTACACCTGATTCCAAGTCAGAACGATATCAAAATTTTGTAAAAGTGCATTTCGTTTTTCGAATATAAAACTCTTAATGAGATTTTTGTTATCTTATTAATAAATTTTGCATTTTCTCTTTTATCCAAATAAAATTTTCATCGTCGAGTTAGTTATATTTCATTTCATCGACAAAACTGCTTACTTTATATATTTTTAATAATTTATACACGGACAAGAACCAGGCCCAACATTTTTAAAGCTTGTTAGAATAACCAAATCAACTGTGAATCGAAAAACGAAATACAATTTAACATTTTAGAGCTGACATTCGAAACTTATAAATAGACATACTTATTAAGTGAGGCCATATACCGGACACATTAGTGGCAGTAGATATAGAGTTCTTCGGCTCTAAAAGAACACTTAAAAATCTAACCTGCTAAAGTGTTTCATAAAATTCACACAAGAGAAGAGCTTGGCATTATTTGTAAAGTAAATATTTGACAAAAAAAAACAAACAAAAGATACAATTTGAAAATTTTAATTTCAGACTAGAGTGCCCACGACTTCGTCCCTGTTTCATTTATAATCTTAAAATTTAAATTAAAAAAATGTGTTTTATTTATTGTAGACATCGGAAAAAAATGTTTAAAATTTTCAGTCTATAAAAATAAAATATGCTGACAACTATTTTAGTACCATTGTACTGACGAAATTGGGTGACTTCACATTTATATCTTTATTTTCTCTACGAAATGATTTATTTTTAAGGAAAAGAGTATTCAATATTTGAACAAAGTTTCTAAGGGACCACAACACATAATTTTATTCAAATCCATACAGCAGTTCTTACGTGATGCGAACACAGACAGACGGATAGACAGACAGACAAAAATCCAAAAATAGGTGTGTTGTGTTGGCTGCTATCTACATCAACAACCAAAATCTTCAAAAAATATTACATATACAGAAATGACCCCGTTACTGTTTGATTATATGAATAGACTAAGTAAAATAACAGATTAGCGCTCTTCATTTCGAAAATGGTTGTAAGGAATTTGCGGTTAAGAAAAGGCATCCTTAAAATATCATGTCTTTTTGTTTTGGCGAAGACATCTGTCATCAACAATTATCAACAATTTTTTCGTTAGGAGGACTGACACAGCAGTGATTGCTAATTTTGCTCGTTGTCGTAATCATTAAAACCGAGTTCTTTTAGCAGTAACTAGACGACAGTGCTGTGTACAACTAGCACTCGAGATTTTCCTCAATTATATGTGATCCTCTTTCCAGAATCAGGATTTGTCTCTTAGATTGTGTATTTGGCTTCTTTTAAAGGTCCAATAAACCCATAACCAAGCATTTATGGCCGAAGGAATTTCAACTCTGTTGAAATGATATTAATGCAGTATTATTTTTGAAAAATATGACAAAAGGTGGCACATGAGAATCCAAAGGCGTACAAGCCTTTGTCGAAATCTTACGTACATTTTGAAACATTCTTTATAAATTTTTTAAAAACACCAAATTAACCCCTTTTTTCTAAAATATTACATTAATAACAAAAATCCATCCGTTATGAGAAACTATTAAAATCAAAATAAAAAATACGAAAATGGATGTATGACTTAGTGTAACAGCTCCCTGGCCAAACTCTTCTTTCGTTAATTTCAAAGTGTTTTTATTTTATTCATATCACGTTACTACCACAATGACTTTAATCAACAGACAAATATGTATGTTTTATAAATTTTCTTATATCTTGAGGATATTATTCTTTCTGATTTTGGATGCTGTTTTCTGAGTTGCTAACCCTTCTTTTTATTTTGTTGCCTCTGCGGTGGCAGTTATTCATATATTTTCTGCTTTATATAGAAATGTTGTAAATAATTTCAACATTATTTTAAGAATTTGTGTTTGGGTCTTCTTAAACTTTGTCTATGTTTAAGTCTACAATCGTTTTTTTATTTTTGTTTTAAAAAAATGCCTGCATTATTGTTGTTTTTTGTGCGGCATGAACTTCAATCTCTTGTAAATAAATATGTTGCTGCTCATTTCAGCAAGTTTAAAATTATTGCTTGTTTAATTTCTCTTTGCTTTTGGGGTGACAGGCTTAAAGAGAGGGAGAGAGAGAGAGAATAAAAACTTTTAAAGCATCTAAATAATTTTATTGTTGGCGCAAAAATTTCTTTTGTAAACACAACATCATTAATTTCTTTAAAAATATTGTTTTACTTGTAACTATTTAATGCTTCTGAAAGTAAAAGGATTCGTTTTTAAAATCAATGTGTTAAAGTACACACAAGTTGTTTTAAAAATTTTTATATTTAAAAACTTAAAAATAGAACATTTGCTTAAGATGCGGTGATATTAGTAAAATATTTGATCTAAAAAGCGTAACCACTATTTTTGCATATTTTTATTGGATCTTTCCTGACACGTATCAATATGTAAAACGATTTATTATCTAACAAATGTGGTTTTGAGTTTAATCTTTCTTATTTAATATTTAAACAGGACAAAAAAAATTTTTTTTTTCAAATATTTAATTAATCTTGCTGGACCTTTGGTAATAAATTTTTAAATTATTTATAACACTCGACAGATAAACGGTTGATATTAAAATTCTAGAATATTTTTTTTTTTTTTTTTTTTTTTTTGTAATCCAATTAACTTCTAACTATTTAAACACATACCAATTTAAACTAATTTATATTCATAAAATTAATACATTCAATTAAACATTTGTAAAATAATAATATTTATTTCTAAATTCTCATATTAGTTCCCATTTAAGTTGAGAATCGGCGATGAAAAGTATAAGATATTGAGCTTGTGTTCTAAATACTGACGACTGCATTTGATACAACGATAACATTAAACAACAATAGATAATGATTTTATTTTAATTTTAATTACCCAACACTCTGTTTTAAAAACAAAAGCAAAAGTTATTCAATGACATCAAGCGATGTCGCAAATGTGATCGTTTGCACTACAAATTGACGTATAAAGATAAATCCAGTTGTGTTAAATCATCGAAAGGCGTCACTTGTGATTACTGAAATGAGAGAGCAGAAGACTAGAAAATAATTTATGTAGTATTTGAATTATTTCACAACCTGTAAAGTATGCGCTTTGTACAAGCCAAATCAATTTCATATAACCTTTGCAAAGGGCCCACAAGCACCAATAAAAATCACTTTTTGACAAGTCTTGTTTTTGGAGAATAGGATCAAGCATATTACTGCATTGTTATGACAGGACAATGCAAAAGGAATAGCAGTGGAAAGGCCCAGCACTCCAGGTAAGAGACAAAAGAAGTTCTTAGCTGTACTAGGATCTTCTTTGTGACTGAAAGCATGAAAATCGTAAAACTGTTCAAAACAACTAAAATTATGAAAATCTCCCAGGAGTTCATTGAAATTTGCAAATCCACCTCCATCAGCCGTCTATTGGAGGGCCGGTATCTTAAGAACCTCTTGACACCCTATGCTCTTCAAGAAGCTTGGCAGAAAAGAAGAAGAAGGGTTGAGTTGTAATAAATAAATAATTTTTGAAGCTGCCGGTACACACTTATGTTCGTATTGACAAAACAAAGTTTATTAGGTAAAACCTTACTAACCGCATTTAAGAATCATTGCAAAGTCAACTAAAGTAGAGTTTAATTAAATTTTTAATTTTTTTTTGTAAATTGCATTTCTATACTAAATTGTTCTTCTTACGAAATTCCGTTAAAAAGGGTCTTGGAAAAAATAAGTTTTTTTTTAATTATGTGAAATTTTTTAACTTTATTGCTTTTCGTAAAGTTTCCTATTTTTTGATAATTTCCCAAAAATATTTACTTCTAAGCTCTTGTTCTTTAATTCTCTATCACCCCAATATTTTTTTTTATTGGAGTTACTTCAGTAAACATAAATGGTGAAGGGTATATAAGATTCGGCACAGCTGAATAAAACACTCTTACTTCTT
The DNA here is from genome assembly GCA_937654795.1 of Cistogaster globosa. NCBI lineage: Eukaryota > Metazoa > Arthropoda > Insecta > Diptera > Tachinidae > Cistogaster > Cistogaster globosa. Next base: position 92,679,384 of record OW569406.1, on the reverse strand, counting down.
TTCTGCAGTATTAAAGTTGAAATCTTATATTTTATAGTGATTTTTAGAATCGTGACTTTGTCACTTTTAAAAACATTTTCATATTTTTATTTAAAAATAAATGAAAATATATTTTTTTTAATTTCGAATAAAATGTTTTTATCATTAAAATTTAGAATAAAATTTAGCTAAAAACTGAGAAGCTGTAAATATAGTCTTTCACAGAAAAAAATCAATCTTTATTCGTTTAACCCCAAAAAATAAATTTTTCATTTCTCAAAATCGTAAAATGTTAAAATAAACCTGTGCAATTTAGTCATCTTTACGGATTTCAACAGTGTCTTGAGTGCCTACTTGAATTTTTACTTTTCTGAAATAATGTGTTTGGCCAAATGTCCGGCTTAGTTTTCCAAATATCTCTCTGTGCAACGTGAACATAAAGAGTGTTAGACAAACATAAGTGTTGCGATGCGATGCTGTGTAATAGATATGAAAGTCTTGTATGATTTTTTTTCTGATTCTACAGCCTGATATGAACGTAAATTTTTGTATATTGTTTTAATATTTTAGTATTTATATTATACAGCCCATGTAGAAATGTTAATTATTTATTAAGCTTAAATTAACTCATTTTATAATAATTACCTAACTGTAGTAAACAGGTTTCGTTTTATGAATTTTAATCTGCTATTATTATTATTTTATCGTTTAGCAGTGCAAAAAATTTTCAATAATATACGTTTCATTGTCATGGTGAGTTTTTTAAAGCTTCCACTATGGATTAAGTTTAAAAAATGACACATTTATTACAACTGTGAATTGATATTTAATACAAGTCTATAAAAATAAACCGGTTTATCGAGGCAGTTAGTTGACATACTGTCATTTACAGTAACAGTATTTTATTTGTGTTGTTCAATGTGTAAAGTACTTGTTTTTTCATTAAAAAATAATAAACAATGAATAACTCCTGAATAAAGTCAATTCATTCTCTAAGATGCTTACGTATTTCAAACATGGGCAATCCGTATAGATTTTTAAAAAATGAAAGTTTTTCTTAAAAAAATTCGAATAATTTTATTTGAATATTCGAACCAATAAAAATGTAAATCATTTTAATAATGATAATTTGATTATTGACTTCAACGACGTAATCTTTTCTTTTGTGTCAGCTTTCATAAGCAAGCATTATTGAAAACGAAATAAACAAAATTAGAATAAGTTTACAAATTGGCGATTGTTTCAGAGTTGATTATTTTTCTTAATTTTTTTGCTGTCTCATTAAAGCTAATTATATTAAAAGTTTCACTATTCCTTGACACTACGAGTCAGCAGAACAAAAACAAAAAAATAAAAACAACCATGTTTTTTGATGTGTTTTTTTTTTAAACCATCGACTACTTGTAAAGTAAGTTCGCCTTAAACTTTTGTTGTGTTTGGTATTCTTACATAAACAGGCTCACATAAGCATTAATAATTTAATTATACAAGCCTTCTTAACACATCATATAAAAAATTTATTCGAATATTCGATTAAAACCATTCGAATAATTTTTTATTCTAAATTTAAATATTTTATTTGTTATAACAAAAATTAAAAAAGATTCGAATAATTTTTTTTTTCTTATTCGAATAACAAATCTATTAGAGACCCTACGATACAATAGTTTAATATTAAAAAAAAATAAATAAATAAATAAATAAATAAATAAATAAATAAATAAATAAATAAGCCAGATACACAAAAACAAGTTCAATGCAAAATAACTTGACTAAATTACAAACAAAACAAAATGCTGGAAATACACTGAAAAAAATTATTATATTTTAATAAAATAATATTTAAAATGCTATCATCAATTTACTAACGTTCTCCCAATGGTGTAACTAAGGTTTCTGACACATATATTTAATATTAAGAAACCCAAGAATTATTCGTTAAACCTCTACAACTACAAATTTTAATTTCTTTAAGTTTTTAATTGAAAGCTATTTTCATAGGAATTCAAGCTGGCTTCTGTATTCAAGCGTTAAACGTTGTTTTTTTGCAATGCAATCAATTAATTATTTTTTTTAACAACAAAATATCAATTACAACAAATTTCTATAAAAAACTAGTTACAACTCAAGACCTCAGCAAAATTAGTTTTAACTTCAAGATGTTAACAACACAAGTTCGCTTTATTCTATTCACAGTTGTAGCTGCAGTTTTATTTTCACTTAATAACAGCTTTGAATTGCGTAAGTTTTTTTTTTTTGTTTTTTGCAAACAATTCTTAAAAAAAATTATTTTCTTTCAGCTTTTTTACAAGCCTGCACAATTGAGGATGAAAAGTGTCATATTGAACAGGTGAATAAAGTTTTCGAGTTGTATGGCAACGGCATTCCCGAACTGAATGTGCCACCATTAGATCCTATGCATTTAGATAATATAACGATCAAAGGGAACTCCAATGACAACTTTAATCTTCAATTATTTATGGAAAATGTAAAATTGTATAAATATCCCAAAGTGAAATGTTTGGGCATTAAAGGATTTACCAAAGACCCTACCAAGCCAATGCGTGTGGTTTTAAAAATGTTTTCACCTCAATTAATAATTACATCTCATTGTCGAGTTAAAGGGAAACTTTTGTTGTTCCAAGTAGCCGGTGATACCGATTTAAAACTGGATATTCAAAATGTTACCACAACCATGAAAGTAAGATGTACGCCATATATAAAGGATGGTCTGACTTATTACAAGGCGGAAGAAATGAAACCCAAATTAGATATTGGCAGGTATTTTTTTTATAATTCTTAAAGATAACTCATATTTATTTTTACAAAAAATTTGCTCTATAAATAAGGGCCTAATAACATAATTTAAAATAAAATATTTTTATTTCTTTCATATGCAACTGACTAGTCTAACAACTTCTTTGGCCAATTCCACATTGTTGAACGGTGAAGAGGTCTTTATGAAAACTTTCGAAGACACCATAAATCAGAATTGGGAGGTCTTACGTGATGAAATCGAACCTCATCTAAATGATGCTGTTGCTAAAGCACAAATTGAAATACTTAATAAAATTGTGGCGACCATGCCTTATAATAAATATTTCAAAAATTCTGAATAGTGTGTCCTGAAAGAGGAAATATAAATACCCAGAGAGAAAAAGCTGACATAAATTGAATTTTATTAAAAATAATTTGTGGTTTTTAAAGATTTATTTCTGAACTTATATGAGTTTAATTAGAAAACTTTTAATTACAGAATTTTTGCATAAAAATAAAAAAAAAAAGATTTTTGTAATTTCGAAGAATCTGGCAAGTCCATGACTCTCTGAACTTTTTTCGTGAGTAATTTACACACAGCAAAGGACTTGGAAGCAGAGAAAAAAGTCGTGATAAAAACTCGGCGGCGGCGGCTGAGCAAAAAATTGTCGGCGGCGGCTGTAAGTCGGCTAAAGCCTATTAAAGACTATTAAGGTGCTCTTGTCTATTGTGTTAAGAAGAAGAAGAAAAACAAAACTAAATAAAAATTAATTTAATTTAACAACTTATGCATTGTTTTCTATAAAAATGTATTTCTATTGACAATCAATTTAAAATAACAGCTTAAAATTTTAATTTATATTTCTTTACTGAAAGTAATTTAAATATATAAAATTTAAAGTATGAAAATTGCCGGCTAACATTTTTGACTCGTGACAAGTCGCACCTCTCGGCGGCGGCTCGACTATTAAGAACAAATCAGCGGAGGCTTTCAGCCGGCTGCGAGCCGCACGACTTGTTTCTCTGCTTGAAAGCCTTTTATTTTGGAATTTATGACTGAATTGGAATGTAATGACATCACATATTACTCAGGTACTCCAGAAATGTTTTTAATTGGATTTGGAAGAAAAATAGACGATCGTATGAAAGCCGGAAGGTAAGAAGTCACTCCAAGTATATATTTTATTAATAAGTTGCTGAAATTTTTTTACTATCTGAATATTACTTTAAATTTATTAAGATATTGAAAATATAAACAAAAACCATGGTAACATGTTTGGGCTTTCTATTTTTTTTTATAAAAAATCAAGACGAATAAATATTCGGTGGGAGCAATGGCGAATTTATCGATTTTCGCCGGTAGCCTAACTTTCAAACTCTATATATAAAAAGTCTGTATGCTATTTTTTGTAGTTTGACATTCGGGATAACGGCGAAAATTAACGAACTCGCCATCGCTCCCACCGTATATTATTGCGCCATGTGAATTCATAAATTCAGCTAGAGTTCACTTTTAATTGTTTATTTCTTACTTTTTATGGCTGTATTTTGGCATTTTTATGAAGTGAACTTATATTTTAGCTGCATTTGAAATAAAACCGAAGCAAGCCTTATTAATTTATTAAAGGTAACACGTCACAGTGGGGTAGAAACAAAATATTTTTCATATGCTAGCAGCAAAGGTATAATTATGCTTAAGTTTTTTGTCCGTATTTTCTAGATCTTTCAAGAGCAGTGCAATGGGGTAGTAAAAAAGAGCTCCCCAAACACGTATGTTTTTGAATGTGACCTTCTTCCCACCAAATATAAAGCTGAAAGTAAGTCATATATTCAAAAAGTTATTTGCATTTGATATTCTAAAATATTTCACAATTTGTTCCATTTCTTTCATTAAATTTTTTTCATTTGAAATAAGAAAACTTTAAAATAAATATTTCTTTTAAGTCTTGAAAATATATTGCGCTGATTTTGTTGTTTGGTAATTTTTCTGTAAAGCCAAGTTTAAAAAATTCTTTTTTGACTCTTTGAAAATTAATAACTAAGTGAAAAATTTTAAGCCTTTTAAAAATCCCATCTAGATCTGGAAAACTAAACTCTAAAATGAATTTATTTCTTTATTGCTATTGCTATATTTAGATTTTCCTGAAACTGTTTTGCGCGCCTACGAATTAAAGTGCATTTTTCAGAAAGTTTTTTTAACTGCAACATTTTTCTATTAGTTTTTAATTTGTAAATTTTGGTACTTAATATTGACAAAAACAAAACAAGAAAAATATTTAAAAATTGTATACATAATTTAGGCTTTATGAAATTTCGATATTCTGCTTAACTTTTAGCTTAAAAATAAATTTTTAATAATTTTAGTTCTATCACTAAGAATATAAATATAAATTTTGTTTGTTTTGGTAGTTCGTGATTTTCTATAAAGTTAGTGTAGGGTGCTATATTAGGCTATGCTGAATATTATATACCCTATATCTTGTTTCGTGAAGTAACTCCAATCAAAAAAAAAAAAACAAATAGTGAGGTGACAGAGAATTTAAAAATAAAAATAAAAAATAAGTTCTATTTATAATTTTACATAAAAATGGCATCGGCTCTGAATGGGTTCAGTATTCTTAAATAATTTTAGTATTTTTTGAAATACCTCTTTAAGAGCTCTTAAATGATACCCATATTGATGTCTTAAAAAGATGGTGCAACATCGTACTTTTCTATGAAAAGTTCAGAGGCCCATAACTTGGAAAATATGGCCAACCCCCTATTTTTCTACTTGATGGTTTTTTCTAATTTTTTAATTTTCTAACTCCCGATTTATTTGTTTTTTTATTAGAGTTACTTTAATTTAATTTAGTAAACGATGAATTAGAAGCAGGCATGGTGATTTGCTCACTGCCTAAAGGGACACAGACCGATATTGCTGATTTCCAACTGCAAAATTTTTAAAACTATATCAGATAAATTGACGTATTTCAATTTTCTCCAGCTTAGAGTTGAATTCAACCCGATCACGGACGAACAGAGGGTTTTCGCTTAAACAACATCTCTATACATACTTTATAGGGCCAAAAGGCATATTGTAGATATTACAAACTGAATGACAAACTTATATATACGCGATTTCTACCTGTGATGAAGGGTATAAAAAAACCAAAGATTGTATAATATGCCGATTATGGCTTGCCGAGCACAGACATAGATTATAGACTATATTTGCTAAAAACCCATTTCTGTGAAGAATTAATCCATCCCCACACCCTATGAATATTTTCTTTTTCGAATTTTAAAAATAATAGACAACTTTCCTCTTAGAGTTCTGACCTCCTTAAATGACTTTGTATTATTTGAAGAAATATCTAAAAAGAAAACGTTTAATTTTTAAATAAACTTATAAAATACAATGTCACATTTTTTAAATAATCGTTATAGTTCTTGTTTTGGCCTTTGAGGATGCATTGTTCGTAGAAGAAAATATCCTGCCTTCCCATATCTGCTTATTTCATAAAACTATTACGAAATCTATAAATTAAATGTAACCTAATAGTGCTCTTCAGTGTTGTAATTTTGTCAACATAAAATCTTTTTCATTAGGTTTAAAAAAAGCAGTTGCTTCGTATTAAAGATTTTTCTTTTTAACATATGTATTTTAAAATAATTCAGCGCTAAAATTGTAACGGTTTTATTTTAAAAATGTGACTTAATAAAATGTGAGTTAATTTAAATTTAAGTAGTAAAAAATATTATACCTTTTAAGAGCTAATTTTATATTTTATATCAAAATCATAAATTAAAATAGCAATACATTTAAAAATCATAAATTTTCAAAGCCACAAAGAGGCGTTGACAAGCTGGACAAATCCAAATGACAGAAAAGAAAATAGAAACACAAAGAAAATTGAATCCACACATAAAAGATTAAAACAATACGACATTAAAATCTTCACTGAGTTAAAAGTGTGATAGAGTTTTCTACTAAAGAAAACCTGCAGACTCATATTTGAGAAACGAAAAAACTTAAAAAAAAAAACACAAATCTCAAACAAAAGGTCAACAACAATAAATAAAGGACAACAATATGACATGCGACTAATTAGATAACAATAAAATATGAAAAGAGACAATTACAAAAATGCCATTCGCACAAAAGAGGACAAGAAAAAAAAAAATAATGGCATAAAATGTGAACATAAAAAGGACAAAAAAAAAAGGGAATTAACACACCTATAAACAGGACATTTTAACGCATTTTGACAACAAGCACAGCAAGTGAGAGCTAAAATCACCACACAATTGATAATTGGATAAAGAAAGAAAAAAACTGCACGACGCTTTTCTTTTGAAATTTTAATTTTCCTTTTTCCACAGAATTTTATTTAATAAATTCAGGTCTACATTTACGTTAAATCTAGGAGGTGTTTCATTTCTTTATGTTTTAAGAAGGTGTGTGTAGCATAGAATTATTATAACATTTTTGTGGTTAAAAAATCTCAGGGGTTAATATTTTTTTTGTATTTTAAATTATAACACCCATTGCTTTAATATCAACCACATAATTAGTATTGTTTCATATAAACAATCGTTTTGATTAGATTTTTTGCCGCAACTTGACAGTGATAATAGTAGATTATATAAGAACTTTGTCAAAGAATTCTTTATGCTTCAGATGTTTAAAATATCGCACACATATGGTGTCTTACTAATGGGAAGTGATTCAGCTGCAGACTTTACCCTTTGTCTTTATTAGCAACTAAGTATTCAAAATAAAAGAAAAGTAGTGAGTCCTTCCTACTCCATCAGCGTCAATGTCCTAGGAAGATAAAAAACCTGAAACAGCTTACAATAAAAGTTGAGTATTAAAAAAGAGAGGTGAGAGAGTCTTCTCCCTGGAAATTGTGTGCAGTATTTCAACCGAAGTAATTAAATACTGCCAGTAATAGTAAAGTATGTTAATTTCTATCACAGATTTAATCTTCAAAACAACCGCTGTTTTACAATTTGTAGATTGAAGCGACTTAAATATTTTAAAAATGTAAGTAACAAAAACACAATAGAATTATCTTGCCGGAATATTGTTTATAAATTTTAATTTGACAGTATTTAATATCTTTTCAAGATGTATTTTTTGTATGTACAAATGTATTACCATTTATAAGTATCTGTGTGGTCCTTGCTTTGTTCAATAATGGAAACATAACAAGATAAAAAAAATGAAACTAAAGCAAACATTTTGTAATAAGAAACTACCTGTCAGATTTTTAGACGTCTAAGCAAAACTAAGGGAAAAACTAAAAACATATTTAAAATTTTGGAAAAAGAGCCACCCCTATAATGTTCGGGGTAATTTGAATTTTATTAACAAAACAATTTTCATTTTGTCAACGACAAGATGTTTTGTCGCCTAAAATGTTATTTTTCTATTTTATGATATTGCGTGCTCTAGTTATTTTTAAGCCTTTAAAACAACCCTTTTAAATGACGTTTATTACAACTTGATGATCATTTGCAAACATCTTGTTTATTGCCGGGAAATTTTTCTATATGCTCTAGTTTTTCAAGGGCCATGTACTCGTTTATAACATTTTTACCTGATTTGAATTTTCTGCTATTCTACATCTTTTTTTTTTTTTTTGTCAAATATTTATAATTTTTTATTATTATTTTACAACCCACCATTAATGAACTGCGTACGCCATCATTATTATCCTTTTAATATATGTTCTTTTAAATATGAGGGATATACATAAATATGTTTGCGTTTGTGTGCTTAAACATTTACGTTTATTTATCAACATGAAAAAGGGTTAAATTTCATTTGGTCTATTTCTTGTTTTTGGGTTGTTTTTGTTTTATGTGCTCTACTTTTAAAATGAGTTTATTATTATTTTAATTATGTGGATGTCTTTATTACCTCTTTTTTCATTTAATAGCTTTGTGTTTGTTTCCCGTTTTATTACTGTCTGAAATGTCACATGAGTTTTTGTTTACCTGATATTTCACTATTTTATTCCTTATTTGCTTTCATTCACAGAATTTGTCATAAAATACTAATAATTGGTTTTTTCCAAAATTTTTATTTTGTTTGGCTTATGAGAATTGTACCAATGATTTGTAATTCTAGACTAAATTTGAATTTTATTACGAGTTTCCTGGAAACTCAATTAAGACTATTTTTAGGTGATTATTTTTTTTTATAAAGCCTCTTTTTGTAAAAAAAAGATGAATTATTTATATTTCTGTATAAATTTTTTATTCCTAAAGGGGTGTTGCTCTCCTTTCATGTTTTAAATTATTTAATACAGTAAGCGATCCAAAAATAAAGAAGATTAACTATTTGAATTTAATTTATTCTTTACGAATCTTATTAAAAGTATTTTTAAAACTTTGAATATTAATTTTTTAGATTTAAGTTTTATCTCTTTGATATACATAAAACTAACTGAAGTAAAAGAATATTTTGAATAATAATAATTTCTGATTTCGTTAAAGTTTGGTAAGAAACCATAAGGTTCTTTTAAAAACTAGGACTGTAATTTTTCGCTACTTTCCTTTTAAAACCTTATAACGAGTCATAAATACTTAAAACAAAATTAATTTTTAGATTAACACATTTTGTAAAATCTTTTTTTCCACATTCAATTAGTTAAAGTTGCTTCTGCTATTTTTAAAAATAAAAAAAAATAATTATGTGGTGTTTAAAAATTTCTTCCTAAGACGCAAAACATCAAAAGAAAACAAAGAAAGAAGCATATTTATAACTAAATGTGTGCAAACAAACCCTCTAACTAACTCTTTATCGAGTAAGGCTACATACAGATTTAAATTAGACATCTTACTGCATTTCTAAGCAGCAAGCAGCTTCAACAACAACAAAATTATATTTCCATTTTTCAATCAACAACTTATCTACCGCGGCTACGTAACAACAATTATTTTTTTTTTATTTTGGCTGTTGGGATTTGAACTCATAATACCTGATCTTGTGTTTACTAATGGAGATACCGCACATACCGCACATATTGGTGGGAAACATATAAAATTAATAAGCTCTGTTTTTGTTAATTATTATGCAACGATCAAACGAAATTAGAGGTGCGGTTGAATTAGTCAAATATTTAAACCAAAACAGCTTTACTACCATTTTAAAAAAATAAATGTCATATCTTTGTTTTTATGATGGGTAGAATCGTATAATTCTTAATAAGTTTAAAATCACAAACATTTTTCCATAATTTAGTGAATACGGTTTTTGCAAATATTTGAATAATCCGACTTCCCTGAAATTGAAGAGCCAAAAAAAAAAAAAAATCATTTTCGAAAACACACTCGTTTAACTTTAATTGTAAAGATTTACGAACTGAGCTTACATTTTTATTATTGTACTCTGCTTATTTTGAGGATTTACAGAATTCTTTGAGCTTTAAGAAAGTTTTAAAATTTTTTGATACAAGAATTGAACCAATTGAAGAAGACTGAATTAGAAATAATGTTTTTGAAAAGAATTTCCAAGTAGATTTAAGATATAATAATTATTTACAGAGTATAATGCCATGTAAAATTTTTGGGATCCCTACATCCGTCCTCAGTGTTCTCTGCATCATAGAATGTTTACATTGTATACATTCTCTCTTTAATCAACCATTTTAAGAAATTAGAATATGAGGAATGTTTACAATCAATCAATATTGATTTGGTTAAACAAAGTCTATACACAACTCTCAGATCTTCTCATTTTATTTACCTATAAATCGACACAAGCATTTGTTCTTGCTTTCCATATTTTTTGGGAAGAGGCAAATTTTTGAATGGAGTGACTTTTTCCATTACTGTTCATTTTTTTTAGTCATTGATATTTTATAAGAATATAACAAAACTGTTTGTTTTATAAATTATTTTTTTTAATGAATGTCAAGAATATATAAACGAAATATAAGATAAAAAGGATAAAATTAACTTCATACAATTTATTTGCAAATTACAAAAAATCTTTTCCGTGACTGAAGTAGAGTGCAATTAATGAAATATGTACTCGTACAACTTAAATAAAAAAAATGAGTAATTAAAGTTTTTTCTTAAAGTTTTTCTTTAAAAAATATTTCAAGTTCAACAGCTTAATAAATAATCAAAACAAAAAATATTATCCGCAATAATGAAAATTAAGAAAAATGATGCCAAAAGCCGGAGGCAAATATGTCTGGGCTGTACTTAAAAAACACTTTCCTACACAAATAAAAAAAAAACGTAAATTCCCCCAAAAAACAATTTACAGCATTTCGTTGCCAACAAAATTAAAACAAGAGTCAAAAGCAAAAAGCAGCCAAAAAAATAAAAATCGATAAAATCTAAAAGAAAAAAATCTTTAAGATAAAAGAATAATATGAGAAATTACGACTGGGGAAATTCTAATGAACTTAAAAAGAAGTCAGTGATACTCGTTCACACAACAGTTTAAGCAAACAGGAAATGCCAATGAACACTATTTTATTTAATACAAACTTGTACTTGAATTCAGCGGCATATATCATACAACTACAGCAAAGTTTTACAGACAACCTTGCAACAATTTACGTTTGTATGTGTTAAAATCTATGTTAGTAATATACATTTTTATAAGACTGTATGCAATATACATATGTATGTTTGTGTGTATGTACCAAAATATATGTTTATTTTATATTGATATTCACGAAAGAAGACTAAGAAATTTATTTTAGGTACTAAAGTGAACAATTTTGAACAACTGCTATATCAGCTAATCACTGCCAATCATGAAAAGATACTTTGTCTTTGATTTGAATCAAAGACAAAGGGTACAAAAAACAGAGCCACGATCCAATTTCTACAGCGTATCCAGAATGGCTTGGATGTTAGAACTATCCAAATAAGATAACACAATCCTTGTCGGATTTCATCTAACTATTTGAAAGCCTTATCGAGCTTTTAGCTGGCGTGCTTTTTCTCGTTACTATAAGTAAATTGAGAAGATTTTCATACAGAACTCTAGTCCTCCCTGTATAAAACAGAATGATCATAATATATTTACGTAAACTGTAGCACACGTTAAAAAGTTATAATAGGTATTTTAAGCCCTATGGAAAATACAAAAGTGTTGATATTCAAATGAACTGTGTGATCAGTGCACTTTGGCCAATAAACATGAATTAATTGACGCTTGAACAACGCTACCAAAAAAAAATTGTCAATTCAATTCATCGCAAGATAATGTTATGCGATGGGGATAGTTTTCATCAAGCTTGTCAACAAACAAAATAGTCACATAATGGAGTGAAATCAATCCACAACAAAGAGAATCCATTAGTTGGTGGCATCACCGAATTTTTATTATTTTAAGCAAAGCCGAAAATCGGTACCATGCCATGGCGAAAGACTTTTTGTTTGAAAATACTACTGACGTTAATCCGGGCTAGATGTGGTTTTAACAGGATGACGATATGTGCCACAAAACGACCGTAAGTATCGACCTATTGAAATAAAAAATTCGCTTCCAATGTCGGTTGAATTCACACCTCTCCATTACTTCCTGTGAGCTCACGTATAATAACTTCTAATTAAAATGAAAATAATATTTATGTGCCTTTTAGAAGTTTCTTTTATTTTTAGATTGAAATTTAATTAAATCTTTTATTGAATTAATTATTTATTTAATAAAATCTATATATAAAACTTTTCAATTAAATTATTAATTGAATCAATTAAATATTTAATTGAAAGTTCTCATTAAATTTATAACTAAATTAATTAAAATTGCTTGATATAATAAAATTTCTTTTGTCTTTTTTGCAATTTAAAGTTTTATCCGTCTTAAAAATAAATTGCAATTTTATTTACTGAGCAAATTATTTCGGAGCAGTTGCATACACAACATCGAATCTTAAGACATTCTGAGTGAAAATAAATAGAAGAAGCACAATTTTCTAACCACTGTTCAGCAAACTAACTGAGTTGTGACATTAAATAAAAAAAAATTTTTTTTTCTAGTTTTGGAGTGGATGTTTATATCAACCGTGAAGACGCATGAAATTGAAGAGTTGTCAGTTGTTAGCAAATATTAATATTTTACTATTTTGAACTAAAATGTGACCAAAATCAGTAAAAAAATTGAACTGAGCTTATTTTTTCAAATAAATAATTGTACTTGAATTTTAATTATTTATTTATGTTTTCGCAAAACCCATTCTGCTTAAGACCAATTAACTCCCCCGTCTATAACGATACAAAATAAAAACACTTTATGGCAACGGTTCTCAAATGGGGGTTCGTGGACCCCTGGGGTCCGTACCAACCATCCAAGAGGTCCGCATGAAGAAACGAAAAAACAGTGTTTTCAAAAATCATAAAAGTGTTATTTTGAACTTGGGCTTTAGTTTACTAGGGGTCCGTGAGCAGGAATTTGATGAGAACCCCTGCTTTATGGGATCCACAGTGAATGTGGTAAATATTGCAAATAGAATGGTGAACTCATAACTTTTTCCGCCTGTGCTAAAGGATACAAATTACAGTGCAATAGGAGCTCGATAAAATTAAGTCGTTTATTTTCGAGGTGCATATTTTTTTCGAAGTCTTACCTTCCCTCCTTTCGTCATCATATTACATACGATACACTGAACTAAGTTTCTAAGCTGCTAAAGTTATTAGTTTTGTCTCAATTAAGTATTTAACTGAAAACATATATAAAAATTTTTAATTAAAATTTAATTAATTCAATTAAAAATTTAATTAATTTTAATCTGAAATATAACCTTATTCATTTTTCAAATTCACGAACAATTCCTATGAATAAGTAATTTTTCTGTTTTAAATGAAAAATATAACAAATTTTTTTAACGATTTTTTGACATTTTTTTTTTATAAATTTAGTTTTGCTTGTATTTACATATTTAGAGAACATACAAAAATAAAAAAAATTAATTAATTAAAGTCTGCTGAATTCTTGCCTTAATTAAAATAACATAAAATGAATTAAAAGTTTATCCATAAAGATAATTATAAAAAAATTTAAAATAAAAGAACAAACACAAAACAAAAAATATTTAGCATTTCAAGTTGTCTGCAGATTTTTTTCCAACTTTTTAGCATGAAAATACGAGAGGGAAAATAAATAAATAAAAAATACTTACACACATTTGCATCCCTGCAAATAACATTGAAGCAAAATTATACTAAAGTCTAATTAAAGCACTTAAAAAGTAGAAGTCGCACTTAAAAACTCTTCGTTATCAAGATGATGATGTAGATTTTGACTTAAATAACAGAAACGTCATATTGAAGAAAATTTAAAACTAACTTTAAATGGCATTTTTTTAAATAAATATTTTTTCAAAATTATCAATTTTATTGTCATTTATTGATTCGATACTTCATTAATCATTTTAAATACAAAATTTGAAAAGAGTTTATTTTAAAGTATTTACGATTTAGTTTGGTTGAAATAACATTTGATTGTATTTGATTTTTAAACAATTAATCATTTCTTTTTGTTTTTTTTTTTTTTGTATTTGTGGGCTATTGCTTTTGTTACATATTAGAATACTAAACCTTTTAGTTATCATTTTTTATAGGAATTGATTGTATGTTGTCAATAATGTGTATCATTTCTTCAATTTATGTATTAAAAAACCATTAGTTTTTTTTCGGCTTCATAAATATTTATGTATTAAAATTAAACATTAAATTAAGGTTTAAATTCATGCGCCAGAATTATTTATTCCAATTCTTTTTTTTTATAAAAAGGAGCCTGTTCCGTATTAAATGTAGTTGCATTTAAGTATTTTAAATCAGAATAACCTTTATGAATTCTATGTAAACTTAAAATTAAAATTGTACTTATTTTTAAAAAATAGTTTAAACTGTTAAAAATATATGAAAGGGGCAGGATAATCACTCCTTAAATTTAGTTCAACAGTCAATTGTTAGGTATAACTGAACACCGGTGACAATGGGATCGTGATTATTACTTTTATTTATCTTTTAAACATAAAGAGAACACTTTTTAATAATGTCGTTATCTTACCTTTTTGCTTAATTATTTTAAATTTAATTTTTAAGTAGCGAAACACCGAAAATATAAATAAAAGTAAAAGACCTATTGCTTTAAACTTAAATTAAATATAATAAAGAGAAAATTTTTTTCATCAATAAAAAATAACGTTTAGTAGATGTGACACTAAACTTATATTTCTACTCACTATATAACTTGCTTTAAAAAAGGATAATAAAGAAGTCAATACGATTACTCTGATTTGTTTCCTAGAGTAGCTATGAAATAATAAATAAATCAGTCAAGTTGAAGTTGGACTTACACACATACAGTTGCGAAGCATGTATGAGCCACTTTTTTATATAAATTTTTATGTTTTTATTATTTATTATGATAAAAAGATATACGTCAAAATCAAGTTTACTTTGGGACACACTTTGAGTGTTAATATTTTTTTACTTGTTATTATGGAGGCTCTGCCTATAAATATTTGAAACGTTGAAATCATGTTCCAAGCCCTTTAGTTTTCTTTATTTCTACTTGTTGCTTATAGCGGACATAGTTTTACGCTGTGCATTTTTGACGTGACTTCTAGAGGTAGTTGGCGTATACCGTTTACTAACTTAACTCGATATTAGTTATTAGTGAAACTATTTAAGTATTAAAAACAAATAACAAATAGATATTTAGTAAAATTTAAATTTATTTACTTTTTTAAATATTTTCTACGGATAATCAATGTAAAATTATATTCTTTACCTGTAAAGCAAATATGGTTAAAGACAAGGGCTACAATATGTTTTGTTCAACTTTAGTTATAATTGTGCCCTTAATTATGAAAGTGGTCTAAGTCATATATTTCTTGTTTCAAGATATAAATTGAATAAATTTAGTTTAAAATAATGTGGTATGAAAATAACTGGTAAATTCATTTTTTTTAAATTTTGACTTAGACCACTTTCATAATTATGGGCACAATTATTACTAATGGAGATCATGAAATAACTTTTAAGTTTTAAATTAACACTATTTAGCTATAAGATATTAAATTATATTGAATAATTATTTACTATCACAAGTATCCTGGATTATGTAAAAAGTGGTTTGACAATCATAGAAAATCTTATTATTTGAAAAACAAATTTCTTTGAAACAAACTTTAAGTTTAATTACTGTTTTAAATCCTTCTATAGCTTTTTATTATGTGCTTACTGTGAACGTATTTTATTTTTTTTACAATTGATTACTTACGAATTTGTGTATTTAAAGTTTTATTTAATAAACAAAGTTGGTACCGTAAAATAACTCGAAAATGAAATAACTCCCAATGCAATAATTCTTAAATGAAATAAGTCCCAACAAAAATGATATAACTCCCAACAACTCTTCTATACAGAAAAAGTTTGTAAGTCATAGCAACCGTTATAATAATATCTGAATGAATTGAAATGCAATATTAGTCAAATGAATCCAGTTAGGAGTTATTTCTTGTTAAAATAAAAAAGTAGAATTTTTTGTTGGGAGTTATTTAAATTTTTTTTTTTTTTTTTTTTTTTTGAGTTATTTCATTTGGGAGATAGGTATATCACGGTACCCACTTGCTTTCAATAACTTAAATAATTTTATTATGGGACTAATATTTAACTGACTTTTAGTTTGAGAAAGCGAGAACAATCTAAATGGGTTTAAAATAGGTACTATAAAGTGAGTTTAATTAAACAAACCAAATTATCATTTGAACTTTAAAAATGTTTAATAAATAATTTTTGAAAAAACTTAAACTTATTTTTATGTGATAAATAGGTACGTTTAATAAAATCTACTTTCACATTTAAAAAATCGTGCCTACGTATTTAGTTAAAATTAAATCAAGGTCTTATCAAACCAATTAGTAAAATTAAATAGGTACGCAAATTTGTTCGTATTTGGGTAGAATAAAATAATTTTTATAGAAAATAATTTTTAAATAAAACTAAAAATTTAAAAACATAATTAATAAAAGCAATTAAAAAAGTAATAAAACTTAAATTGAGTTTCAGAAAATTCTTTAAATAGAAATTGTTCATAATTTAATTTTTTTTATTTTTATTTATTTACCTATTTATTTATTTTTTTTTTTTTTTTTTTGTTGAATTCTCAGCTAAGAAAGTGTTTTAAAACCTTAAATTCACATCTAAATTAAAAGTTACCTACTCCTTAAAATCTCAATAAATTTATCGGCCTTAGTCCAGGGACAACAAACACTTAAGAAACCTGGACTTTGTTGTTTTTATTAGTTGATTCCTTGTTTCCACATTTGTTAATAAATGTTTGTTGGAAAAAGGGGGAAGACACAATTTTTATGGGTAATATACCTACCTAAATATATTTGGCTGCAAAAAGTAAGTATATATTTTGTTGAAATGCATCTAAGTTACATATATCACAAAATAAGTAAATAAATGAATTTAAAATATACTTATGCTTTCCTTATTCAACCTTCGTTGGAAACTATAGTATCAGCATATAAAATGATATTTTCTTATTCACTCACACATTGTCAACGTTTTATATATTCGTATAAGTATTAATGTACATTTATATGTACGTATGTATACCTAAAGCTCACTGGACCTTACAACCATATAAGGTTGACATGCGACATACTACTTACTGCAACAACACCAACACCAACGATGGTGACTACTTCGATGATAGTATTCTGGTGGCCGTTTCATTTGTGTCGTTTTATTGCTACTGTTACTTAAACTGCTGCTGTTGACTGCTACAGCAAGCAACATTTTGCAACATCGCAAATTAACTATATAAAAATTTATTTTTATTCTCTGGCTCTTAGGATGTTGGAAGTACTGCGCACAAGAACATTCTTCAGATAGGTACCCATCTGTTCTCAATTAATTTTCTCTTCGCATGCTTTTATCTCTTTTGTTTTAAAAATATGGTTTTCTCTCTAGGTACCCAAAATAAGAGCATCGGTTATTTAAGCTTTACCAAAATTGTCGTTCGTTTGTCCCCAACTGGTGGCTTTGTGACAGAATTAACGCATTAAATACAGTCATTCATACGCACACTCATTAATATTCATCATTTAACTTGTAAAACCTCCTATGAAACTTGCATCAAATCAACCAACACCCAGCCCTCTCGTTTTGTTAAAATGTGATAGTGTGGGTATTATTTGTAAATGAATGAAATGGCAAATTTACAAATTAAAATTAAAGTATGATTGTGTGTGTGTGTTTCTCCATTTCAGTTCAGTGTTTTTGTAGTTTGAGTTTATTTTTTTGAGTTTTTCATTTGGTTTGCCTACATTTTACACTGCATTATCATACTTGTTTTTCTACTGCTGTTGTCACATAATTTCCTAACCAACCTTCTAACAAAAACAACAAATGTCATTTAGTTTCATGAATATATATTTCTCACTCTCTCTGATAGTGGCTTTTAAGTTTCTTTCTCCTGCGTGTGATGTTTCAGGTTTAACATTTCTGTCTGAAATTTGAATTTAATGGTGACATTTTTTGTTTGTTAGTATGATGGGGGCGAGTTTGCTATTTTTTTTCTAATAAGTTCTGCCTGTATTATTATTGTATTTTATAGAGTTATATGGAATTTTTTGTTGAGTTTTTATAGTATGAGAGCCAATGACATTACGAGCAGAGCAAAAACAAAACTCAATGAATAAAAAATATAATGAAACTAATGTGTGTTTTTTCATGCAAATGCTTATGCAAAAGGTTTTAAATCCTATTTAAAAATGCATTTTGTAGGTAGTTCTTTAACTGTTTTATGTTTTGAAAATCACAAGTTGAGTTGCGTTGTCGTAATATTGAACTTTTTTCTTTAAATCACGTTGAGGTATTCATACCTTTCATCTTAGGTCACAATTTTGATTCTGAAATGCGTAGAAAATATAGAAATGCGTAGACCAATTTTTTTACTGTATTAAAACTGTAATGCAAATTAAGGTAAAAGGAAACCACTTGATGAAACTGAATATTAATTTATTGTGAATGTATTTAAATTTTTTGAAAGAGTGTTAATGCCCGCCAATATGTCCACTTAATGATGCATTTTTGGACGCCCTGCAGTTGAACGGAAAATTTTCTATTTCTTTAGACCCTGCGAAATTCACAATTGCGTTTTTTTGGATCCTTAAATACAACAAACCGGGTGTTCATCGTGATACTATTTAAAAAATAAATTCACCTATTAGGTGTCTAAGAAATTAGGTGAGATTTTTTAGCTCATCACAAAATTGTGGCATTATAAATATATAAAAACATGTTTTTTTATCAAATTAATTATAAACAAAAAAAAAATTTAATTTTCATTCTAAAATTTTATTCATCAGCAAACTGTAGGAAAGTTAGAAAAATTTGTAACAATTAGACCGATAATAGTTATTTATTTGTCTAAATATAATCGACTTCAGAATATTGCATTTTAATTTACCATGTAACTCGGGAAATTTATTATCCTAATTGTTTTTGCTTGCACAAGATAGTAAAAGTAGTTAGCTAAACACTATTTAGAGGGATTTTTTTTTTAACCAAAATTTTGAAAGAGAAAAGGCATCGTAAGAAGCGTTTTAATTTTTGCACTACATCGTTCTTCAACTTTCAAGGTCTATGTTGTTCCTAAGCAGAGCATACGGTTGTATGGGATATACCTAGTCCCTCTAAAAAAATTCTGTAAGAGGATTACTAAATATAAAATAAAAAATTTTGAGGTAATAAACTTAAAAATAAGCAAATAACTATTATAAAGTTTAAAAACATAATTGGCTAATTTAAAGAGCGGTAATTAGACTAAAAATATTTTCCATAATATCACATTAAAATAAGCCAAATCAATTTAAAATTTAATCAGAACAAACTTCTTTTACGAAAAACAAAATCAAATAATTTGTTTTTTGTTTTTAAATCACTCAACACTGTATTACCTACAAAACGGCATTTACTCTTTAAAATGCACTGCCTTCTCTCAATATAATAATTTTTTAAGAGTATATTGATGTATCTCTGATATATTTAGTATATAAGCAAAAACGCTTTGTAATAAATAAAAGGGAGACATTATTAAAAAAGACAACCTAAAACTAACCTGAGAAATGTCACTCCAATATTATACAATACTAACTGAACACACATGCAAACAAAAACAACTATTTATTGTTAGATAATAAAGAGGGAAGGCAGGAACACAAACAACGTTTTTAGCCATGCAACAACAACAGAAGTATCTATTACTCACACCATCAAAAAATTAATCTCTCAGAGTTGATAGACGGTTGCATTAAAAACAGAAAGTAAGTTTGTGTATGTGTAAATATATATTCGGTCTTAAGTGATTAAAAAAAAAAATGACGGTGCTAAAGGCAAAAGAGACATTTATTGCAGCCACACAAATGCAGAATGACACACAGATACCCACACACACTCTTACTTTAAATTCAATGAGTATATATTTTACCATGAGTGATGTTAAGTAGTGTATGTAGTGTTTTGCCTTTGTAATTTTGTGCTTGTGTGTGCCTAGTTGAGACGTTGCGCTTAAAGCCGAAGTTGCTTGTCACTCGCTGGAGACATTTGTGGGCAGTTGCGTTGTACTTGTCGTCTTGTGCGTATCTTATGTTGAATATAACAAAATAGAAGCGGAGCACGGATACGAAACAAAAAAATAAAAACAAAATCTAACAAATAATTCTCTTTTATTGTGGGATATATAAACGTTCTATTAGATGCTCTTTCCAATTTTTTTCTCATGCGTTTAAAGTGTCGCCAAAAAGTATACGAGACCATTTCTTTTTTGGTTTCATTATATACTCAGAACATTTTCTAGAGGTTGTGGTGCGATACAACTACCACCATTATCATAAACAATAATATTTCTTGCTCTTCTGCCTTGTCTTCATCATCATCTTCTTTTCATTGAGCTCTTGTATATCTATGTACAACAATCAGCAGTCAGTGTCACCCACGACATCACAAGAAGTGGACATATCAACATACGAACGTTAATATTGAACATTTTTATAAAAAGAATGAATAAAAAAAATTGAATAATCGAGAACAGTTTGAAACGAAATAAAAACTCGTTTTATAGTGAGTGTAAAAATAATCAAAAACATTATGAAATTTTAATTAAGAACAGTGATAAAAAATTTAATTAAAATCATTAAAGATAATCAAGGATTTAAGGTGAAAAAACGAAAAAAATTAAAATCTGCATAATTTAAAGAAAATGTGAGTTTAAATTAAATAAAAAAAAAATGTTCTAAACCGACGGCATTTAATATATTTTGAAGCCGACGGAGCTATTTTAAAAGTTTTTTTTATCATGTTTAAAGATATTTAATTTATGAAATTTTTGTCTAACCTTTTTATTTACATTTTTATTTTCTTAAAAAAAAAAAATAAATAAAAATCTTTAACGAAATTTTTCTGCTTCCTTTAAAAGCAACAAAAACATAAATTTATTAAAAAGTATAAATATTTAAACGTGAAAAACATCCTAAAGCCACAAAAAAGAAAAATTAAATTTTTAAATATTATCGCTCCTATAATCAGTTCCCTGTTGAATGTCATTTAAAGTTAAATTAAAATTTTTCATCATATAATTTAAAATGGCAGTTTTTAAATATTCATGTATTTGACTTTTTTAAAAAATTTCCATAATTTAAATTTTTGATTTTTTATAGAATATTTAATTTGACAAATGATTGACAGTTTAAGTATTTTAATTGTTGACGTTTTATTAAAAAAATATTAACCTCCTTTGTTGTTGCTTATGTTTGTTTTAAGTTTGTTTTTGTGCGCTTTAGTGAATTTTTGACCCTCTGAAAAATATTAAAAATAAAAAACAAGTACTACTAAGTTATTTAATAAAATTTGTTAATAACTTTTAAAAATTAAAGAACATATTTAAAAATTAAAAAAGGCCATTTGTTGTACTGCTTTGTTAATAAAAGCATTAAGCCCATTCTTATGGCTTTTAAAAAATAAACAAAATTTGTTATCGATAAACAAAACTGCCCAATAAATGTATTAAAGTTGTAATGAAAAATTACATAATTATAACATCTTAAATTCGTTTATAATTCAAAAGATTTTTCTTACTTTCTACTAGATGATGTCTTATCTAGGCTTAATTTCAAATGACAGTTTTTCTTTCAAGAAGTCAGGCAAACATCATTTAGCATTCTGATGTTCGTCTTTTAGGACTCAGCTGTAATTTTAAAATTTAATAGCTGTTCTAACTAGTTTTTTATCTTGTTCGTAATTGTTGGAATTTGTAATTAAAAGTTGCTAATGACTTAAGAAAGCTGTTTTAAGAAAAATCTAAAAACTTATGAAATAAAATTGGCGCATTTAAATTCATCACAATTGTGGTCAATTTGATTTTGCATTATTTCTTTTCCGTGATAATTTGTTAATTTTTATAAAATAAACATTTGTTTAAAAGTTAAAAAAGCAAAATTTTCATTGAAAAATTTTTTATTCATAGAAAAATGCCTTTACCTGTATCAAAAGTTTTATTTGTTTTTATATTAAAATTTAATAAAATTTTTAATAGATTTTATTATTTTTATAATTGGAAATTCGTTCCTTAAATTAAATGTATAATTGATTTAATTAAAAATTTTATTGAACAAGTTTTTATTAATATTTATTAAAATATTTAACCAATCGAGTTAGATATTTAAATTTCTATCTGAGAAATTGCGAAATTTTTAATCGCAAGAAAAACTTATTTCTTTAAATCATTTTCTATTAAAATTTAGATTAATTTTTTACATCCTTTAAATATAAAATTGCTTAGCTTGAGTGCGAGTAATTTCTTTCACGTTAATAATGTCTATGGAAATAGTGAAGAAAATCTGTTTTGTAAAAAAAACTTTAATGGAGTTAAAATAAACACTTCTGAAAATCTTATGGCCCAGTTCTTGTTGAAATACCGTACTATAAATTTTTTTCCTAATTCCGCTGCCAATAAATTGAAAAACTATTACTTGCACTCTATTGAAAGCAGATTTTTTTTATTAAATATATATTTTTTTGTACAAAAATTGCAATATTAGATATTAATTATATCTCAGTACGCTTTAGTTATTGGCCGATCAGTGTTCGTAGAACGTGTCAAAAAAAGGAACTTTTAAATGCGTTATGAAAATAGGCGCTGAATAAAACCGCTCTTAGGTTCTCTTTAATAACCAATTGTATTTTGTCGAAAATCAATTAGCCCTAACTCAATAAAAATAGTACAGGGCTCTGCTGCCAAAAATACGATATCGCCTAAGGGCGCTAAATGATTTGTGGTATGGGAATCTCCCGTAGTGAGACCCCACAGAAACTGTCTGGAGAAGGAAGAGACAGTTCAACACCTTTTCTTTCTACGATTGTTTAACTCTGCAAGAACGCAGGTTCAAATATTTGGGGCAGAGAGTGTTTTAGTTCTTGGACTGTCTAATGGATGCAACATTGATTGTCCTGGTGGATTTACCAACCAGGAATTTTGAAATTCTATAGAATCTAAGGGGGTAATTCGTCCTTTTGCATTTAAGTCAATATGCAGGCTTGACCTAAAACTAGCATTAAAATAATTAAGAAGAATTTAACCAATGTCATTTGGGATTTCCTTAGACCATGGAAAGTAAGCGAGATCGTCAAGACGCAGAGCGAAATGGAATTTAAAAATTTATTTTCGTAAATGTTCTTAGTTAATAGATGTGTATATGCAATATGCTTATTAAAAATAGATAAATTTATGAAGAATTTCAGTGTTCATTGTTTTAAGGTATCATTAAAAAATCTTTTTTTAATTAAAAAAAAAAAAAAAACAATTTTTTCTCACTTTACATAATTTTTGTTTTTTTTTCGCCTAAATCTATATTTTATTGAGAAATGTTAAACGTATACTTTGCAATATATTTTTAATTATTTTTTTTAATTAAACAAAACTGTTGCTTGTTTTTTGATGTCTTTTTTATATATATTTTTTTTACCTCAAGGACAACAGCATCCATCAATTTTAAATACATAATGGCCTTATTTTTATGTCATTTAGATCTTTTTTTTATTATTTTTTCTCTGGCGGTTTTTATGATAAATATCCCCTTATCATAAAAAACGTATGTTCAATTTTAATGACAACTAAGAGTTAACAAAAAACAACTTCAAGTAACAATCCTAAATCTTTAGACAATTCAATGTTAAAAAAAATCTCCCCTTTTGTAATAAAAAAAATGTGTACAATGATTATCTCTACCAGTCCAACTAACGTCACCTGAAGAACAATCAGTATAATTATTTCATTTGTGGAATACTGAGTGTCACTGTGTGTTGCTAGTAAGAAAACTAGTTTTGTTTGTTTGTGTTATAATTATAGTTATTACAACAACACAGCAACGTGTTTGAGTGTATGAAAATCTCACCAGAAATATTTAATATACCAGTACGACTACGAATACCAGTTCGATTTTTGATTTGATTTGTGTTGAAAGTTCACACATTTGGCCTGCTGATTTCCTGTTTCTGTTTTATCGAAATTAATGACAAATTTTGTTCTTGTTGTTGTTGTATTGTTTAGAAAAATATTACTTAGAAGCTTATATGTATATTTTACATCTTTACTGACATTAAAATGAGTAAAGAAGCTGAAATGATATGATGCTAAACAGTAATTAAACAGTGTTAAAAAAAATTATAGGAATAAGTAAAACGTAAATTGATCGTAAAGTATTACATTAAAAAGAATAAATTTTTTTTATTATAAAAACTATTTATTTTTCTATACAATAATTCGAAAAAAAATATTACCTGGTTGTGGTATGAGGCACTCAGGCATAGAATTTAGTCTTTTTTATTGTTTTTTTATTTTTTACTTTGTCACCTTTAATGACACTTTTATTTAGTTATTTTGTATTGTTGTTACTCCCAAGAATCTGGATTTAGAAAACAATATTTACAGTTAATACTATGTTGTTTCCAGATTTTATTTACCAACAACAAAGAACAAAAAAAAAAAAGAATTTATGTCTCTCAACTTTTGTGATTTATTATCATTTACAATCGGTAGTAGTTAATCATTAACATTTATATTGAATTTTTTTTTATATAATTTTTTTAAGACTGATCAGATATTGGTTAGTCTTTTTTTTTTGTGGTGGTGTGTCCATCATCTACTACTCATCACACATAAAATTTAAATTAAACAATTCTTAACTAAAGTTGGAGATGTATCACAGCAAGACATCATGTAAATTTTAATTATGTACATGAAAATTTGAAACAACAAATAAATGTCGGCTTGTCTGCTGTTTAAGTTTTTTTTTTTTTAATTTTAGTCTTCGTGTTTATATGTTTGTTTTTTAAGCCTTAAAGATAAAAAACATCTAAGCTTAAATAATATTTATATTTAACTATGTATTTACTGCCACAACTATGACTACTGATTTAACTCATACTGTGTTTGTTGGCTGCTACTCAATTCTGTTCCTCTATTTTAAAATCGTACGTAAATTTTATTTACCGAGAACTGAATCGCTGCTCGTTTCTTTAGTTTTCTTAAATATAAATATCGATGCTTTAATTTAAAAAAGGTTATTAAGAAATTTTATGGCTATTTAAGCTGAATACCACTGCAAAATTTAAAAAATAGAAGTTCTCAATTTGTTGTATATTTTTTTTTTTTGACGTTCGTAATGTATTAAAGGGTTGTAAAAGTTGAAACAATTTTTGCATTTATACTGAATATTAATTAAAAGTCTCTTGTAAATTAAAACTATTTTTTATTAGAAGAACATTTTTAATGAAGATTTTGTATTTTTGCTAAAAATACACTTAAACAAAAATTTCTTTTGATATCTCTAAGATATTTACGCTTATGTGTTGAAAAACACAATTTGTTAAACAAAAGCCTTATCTGCATTTAAACAACATTTTCTTATAAAGCTTCTAAAAATCTATTTACCTCTTTTATATACAATACAACATACATAAACAAATATTTAATTAAGCTAAAAGATATAAAAACTACTTTAACTAAAACTTAGAAAATCAAAAATACTAAATTTGTAATTATTTTTAATTTCTTACTCTTTTAGATTTAAATTAAAATATTAACTCGTGTTACCCAAGAAGAAAAAAAACACCAAACAGAGATAATGGAACACTTAATGACTGCCTTTATGCCACCAGCGTATTTACTGGGTCATCCCACGGCTTCGGCATTATCCTCTTCATCGGCCACCACCTCACCAGCTACATCGCCTACAGCAAATTCAATGGGTCTCTGTAAGCCCAAAAGATGGGGTTCTCCTCCTGTTAATATGGGTGGACAATTCATAAATCCTGCTACCGGTAAAAAGCGAGTACAATGTTCCATCTGCTTCAAAACTTTCTGTGACAAGGGTGCTCTGAAAATTCACTTCTCAGCTGTTCACTTAAGAGAAATGCACAAGTGTACGGTTGAAGGCTGTAATATGGTTTTCTCTTCACGTCGTTCACGCAACAGACACAGTGCAAATCCCAATCCTAAATTGCATTCGCCACATATACGCCGCAAAATTTCACCGCACGATGGTCGTACCGCTCAACAGTTTCCTTTGTTTCCCATGGCTCCTGCTGGTATCTTACCACCTGCTGCAGCTATGCCTGCTTTTCCTGGTCTAATATCATCGCAGGGCAATGCTTTTCCATCTCATCCGGCTGCCATGTTTGGTGATTTCTCCAGTCCTCAATTCCAGCACATGTTAGCCAGCCAAGAGAGATTAATGAATACTCAACACTCCTCACACTCCAGCGGTGCTTCGAATGCTTCCGATAATGATGATGATGAGGGTTATGTTTTGGATGTACAGGGTTCAAATACTAGTCAGGGTAGTCACAGTGACATGGATGATTATTGTCGTGAAGTTGACGATGATGAACATGAAGAAGATGAATTAATATCAGTATCCATAGAAGATGACATCAAGCCGGTGTCACCTGCTATACGCTCGGAAGATTCAAATGAACCTTTAGACTTTAGCTTACACAAGCGTTCTATGTCAGCTGCAGAAAGGCTTATGGCCAGTCCCAGTAGTGTTCAAAAGCCTTCAAACAGTTTTTCCATGGACAGTTTATTAGGTAAGAGAAAAAGATCTTGCAGTGAATCGGAAATGTCCTGCGACAATCCTTCACCCGTTACCTGCAAAATAGAAAATGACGAAGACAATAGCAATTGTTTGGATCTCTCAGCCTCACAGGCCAGTAAAAAAGTACAGACAGCTTCTTTTGCCCACTGCTCACCACTTACTGCCGAAGAACAACATTTACGATTATTACAATCGCAAATGTTTGCAGCTGCTGCCGCTGCTGCTGCCGTTCAAACTAAAAGCTCAGATGGCGCTGAAGGTATTGCCACCACCACTACTCCCCCACCCATGTGGAATCTTTTATCCGAAGTTTATCGCTCAATGCTCATGAATACTACAACAAATCTCAAGTCCCAGCAGCAAAAACAACAACAGCAATACAATGAAATGTCTACGAATGCTATTTCAGTTTAATTTGGAAAACTTAAGTGCTGGCTGTATCGCTCATATAAACTCGCTTTAGGTTGTTACCTCAAAATGTTAACTTGTTGTAAAATTCTCATTATTATTTTTATTAAACATTTATGTAAATAAATAAGTAAATGTATTTTAGATAAAACAGCAATTATTTATGTAAATAGTCGACCTCAAAATCATCATTTTACCTACAAAAGTATTCAGCAGTATTTAGTTTAATGCAAATAAATTTTATTCTTCTTATTTTCTTAATAAATTTTTAATTTTCTATCTCAAGCCCTGGTGCAATACTGTGTAAATTTGTTTTCCTTCCTTGTATTTTTTTATTTTTATCAAATTTTAGTATTTTTTATTATTGATTAATTCGGTTAATTGAAGAAATTGTAGATTGCTTTATTAACTTTTTTTTATTTTTACCTGTATTTTAATAACAGAAGTATACGTTTATTTTATACATAATTGATATTAATAATGTATATTTTTTATTTTTTACTACTTATTATAATTTTTTAGTCATTTTTTTATTTTATGGATATTATTAATGAATAAACAAATGTATTTAAATAAAATGTGTAACATGTTTTGTATCAATTGAAAGTTAAAATTAGTTAAAATGAATAAAAAGCATGTGAAATGAAATATTATGTAAATGCTGCAAAGAATGATTTACAATTAATTAGTTAGAATTATGGGAATATCATCAATATATAAATGCTTTATTATTATGTGAGATATAATTTTAGCGAATTTTATAAAACTCAAAGAAACAAAAAATGTATTAAAAAAAGTAATAAAAAGTAAATCAAAGTTTATTTAAATCAAACTGTCTTTATAATTTTTATAATCATTAAATTATATAAAATTTCGCACTCAATGGATTTAATATAAATTTCTATGATACTTTTTTCATTTGGAACATGTGGGCTTACCATAGTTATAATGATTTTTGTCTGCTAAACAAATTCTTTCTACGGCTTACATTTTAAAAGTTTTCTTTTTAGTATTTCGTAGCCTTCCGCTCGAATATCTGTCCGTCTGTCACTGCTCTCTCGCTCTCTCTCTCTCCGCCTCTCCGAAAACGAGATAGGTAGACTGTTGAGCTTTTAACGGAATGTGACTGTATTAAAAATTAAAGGGTTTTCTAAAATTGACGCGAAGTTCATTATATATTTTAAAATTTGTCCACCATAGCAACAACTACAAACAAATAAAACCTTAAATTAAAGAGTGTCCCAAAAGTGACATGATTTCCATATATGTGGCCTTTTTATGGCACTTGAAGTTAAAGCATTGTTATTCCCGCTATAAGAAGAGATACGAAAAATGAAAAATGAGACAAAAATATAAAGGGTGTTTCTGTATTAATGCGATCTTAACATATGTTAATCTATGTACAAACACGTCTGCCAAAAAAAAAAAAATAAATATGAACAATAATTTTAAACTTAAAATGTGTGTCCATTGAGGTCTTGATTTTAACGATTTTATTCTTATTTTTCAAATCTTCATAGGGAGACGCTTAAAATTTGCATGTACTGCTATGTCTGGTTTAAGAAATTAAGCGGCGCGTGTAGTATACCGCGTTTCAGGGCTTCTGTGAATATATTAAAAGCAGTTATTAAAAATAATTTTTCTCGAAAAATAAAATCTTCAAGGGATGTTGATGGCCTTGCCTTAATTCAATATGATGCAACATTTAATCGTGCAGTCTAAATTGGATTGCTGTAGAATATCCAAAAGGTTTCAGTTTTATGATCAGGAAGTTGCCAGTCGACTGAGCGAACATCATTCATCCTTCCCCTCTGTTAATTATTGTAATTTGTGTTAACTACCGTGGCCTACATCCATGACTAAATTAACAATTTTTACTTAACGAAGGAGGTTTAATTTGCTTCTTTTAACTTGCTTTTTATAAAATAATAAACGTATTTATTTAAAAAACGAAATTAATTTTATATCTTTGAGTAGCAAGAACCTGTTAAATATATTCAAATATTCGATAAATAAATACAGTCTCCTCTTGATAATTTGAAACTCAAACGACGAGACAAAAAGTTCAAAGAATCGAGTTTTCATATTAACGAGACTTCAAAATATTAAAAGAGAGATAAAAAAATTTAAATTGACAAGAGCTTATTGAGCTGTCATAGAAACTAAAGAAAACGGTTTAAATTTCTTTTAAAAACAGAAACAAAATTACATTAGGAGTTCAAATTATAAATCGAATTTTAAATTATAAAATATTGGCAGGTAAGATGTCATTTTGTAGCGCATCACAAAAAACAAAAATAAATGATTGTTTAATTATTGAAAATTTAAACAATTAAAATTTTAGAGCGTAGAGCTAAAAAATTCAAATTATAGAGAGTCGGCAATCAAAATTCCCTTGAAATAATTTCAAATTATTGAGGAGACCAAATTACCTGGACCTGGAAAACAGTTCAAATTATCGAGGAATTCAAATTAACAAGTTTTAAATTATCAAAAGTCGACTGTAATTGTGCTTTCAATATCATAACAAAATTTTCCAGCAGTTCAAAAATTTTTTGCATGACTACAACATATAAATATATTCGGGGCGTAAAGGTAGAAGGGGTCAATCTTGCGAAAACTGTAAAATAAGGCTTGTGAATATTTAAGCAACTAGCTGTCGTTTTAGATATACAATCTTTACTTTGAGAGTAATTGGTTCGCAGCTGTATTGATACCTCGTGTAGTACACTGGTCCGTATTTTTTTTTCAAAATGTTTCATTTGGTTTCAAAAAATATAAAAAACACAAAAAATTTAAACACATGAGGAGAATTTCTAGCCGTATTTTAAGCCACTTTTTGTTTTCTAATGAAAAAAAAGAGGCAAGTTACAGTTTTAAAGAATGTGGACGAAGAGCAAACAAAATGTAATTTTCAAATGCCTGTCTATAAGTGAAATTACGTTACTTGGGAATACCACTAATTCTTAAAAATATGATTTTTTCTTTAAGAGAGCCCAATCTGTTAGCATCAAACCGAAACGACTAGGTTATGTCAACACAAAATTTTAGAAGAATAGCGTTACAAACGGGTTTTCTGTTTAAGCAGCTCAAAATATTTTTAGCTCTTTATATATAAACCTTAATTATTTCGCAAAAAAAACTAACTGGAATTACTACAGTTTTTCTTTCTTAATAAAATTAAAGATAAAATAAAAGTACTTCGCGTAAGTAAAAGTGTCCTCTGATGTATTTACACTGTTTTTATTCTAATTTTTTTTATTGATCTTAAATTTACAAATTTGCTACAATTCTATATCGGATTTGTCTTGTAGAATTTTTGCTAACAATTTAGACTGAAATTTTTTTTTAGTAAAAAAAAATAAATTTTTTGCTTGTGTTTATAAATATTTTCGACTGAATATTGTTTTTTATGTTTTTGCCTGCAGAACTCAGTCGTTTTTGAACCGATTTAAAAATTGTTTGTAATGTGTTGGATTATGCTTACAGATTGGTTTCGTTTTAAGAAGAGTGCATGGGTGTCCCCATGCAATATACATGTTTTTTACTTGTATTAAGAACCGTAACGCGCACTTCTTAAAAAAAAAAAAAAACTCATATTACTATATCGCCCAATAGCAAAAAGAAATACAAAAATTAATCTAAAAATTAAAGAGTGTGCCCATAAGTAACGTAACTTAACTAATATGCGTCTATATTTTGAACCGTTATAGACAAACGCTTGAAAATTGGACAGTATGTATATTACTATGACCGTTATAATAACAAGTATAAACATTCAAAATTATAACAAAAATGGTGTCCCAATAGTCAATGTAATTTGACGTATGTGGCCAAACTTTTGAACCGTTATAGATTTAAAAACTAAAGGGTGTTCCCATATTTGAAGTAAATTGACTTTTATGACCCTATCGTTTAAACCGTTATATACAAATTAAACAGAATGTCCACTACTCTATCTGGTTTATTAAGAAGTATAAATATTTAAAATTATAAAATATAGGGTATTACAGTAGTTGCTGTTATTAGATGTATATGACCAAACTGTTTAATAGTTGTAGACATTAGATTAAAATTTTCACAGAACCTTTATTGCTAAGTCCGCTATAACAAGTGGAAAACTTTTAATTATAAATTAAAGGGTGTCCCCATAACTGATGTAATTTGACCCATACGGTACTATCTATGAAACCGTTACAGACAAACTTTTGAAAATTATACAGAATGTCCATTACTATATTAAGTATAATAACTTGAATAAAAATTTAAAATTAGGAATTAAAGGGTGCTCTAATGGTTGTAATTTGACATAAGTATATTGTCAATCTTTGAAACATTTACATATTACTAACGCGTAGAATTGAAACGAATTTTGTTTTACTCTGTCAGATATAATAAGTGTAAAAATAGAGGGTGACGTTATAAAATTATTTGCATTTTCTTTTCTTTCAAAGGTCAAGCTAAATTGGTTTATTCTTGGTGTAAGAATTTGGTGGTATCAAGGGAGCTTCGTTACTTTTTTAAAATCTGAAGTAAGTTTTAACAATATAATAGAAACTGTATTCCCTGAAAAACCGATATTTTTACAAGTCTTTACAGTCGCAAAATATTAACTAAATTAAAGTAAAAGACCTTAAGTTCAAATAATTTAATTTTTTTTACAACATTAAAAGTTAAAAAAAATTAATAAAATAATATAAATAAAATCGAAATTTAGATAAATAAAAAGGAGGTAAATTTATTTTATCAAACACACATGTCTCCCCTGTCTCTTCAAAAGAAATAACACGAGTGTAAGTAATTGGTTGTTCGGTACTTGTTGTGGTTGTTGTTTTAATTTATATCAATAGATTTTTCAATTTTTGTGATTCAAATTTTTCAATTCTTTTTTTTTTCTTAATTTTTGTTTTTGGTGGCCATGTGTTTTATATTTAAAAATTGGAATGTATTTCACTTGACATTTGAATGTGATAGAATCAGTAGCACCGAAAGTAACAACAACAAAAAATTTCTGTGTGATAGATATGAAATGATTTTATTATTTTTTATAGATGAGTTGTAGCAAAGTGTTCTGCACGAGTATCGTTGTTTTTGTTGTTTCTGTGGTTCAACACGACTAA
Organism: Cistogaster globosa; assembly: GCA_937654795.1. NCBI lineage: Eukaryota > Metazoa > Arthropoda > Insecta > Diptera > Tachinidae > Cistogaster > Cistogaster globosa. The sequence continues at coordinate 92,646,986 of OW569406.1, read as the reverse complement.
TTTTCGAACACGTACATGCATGTGTTTTATATTTGGATTTAACATATGTACTTCAGTATACAGATTTTTTTAATTTTTGTTCAATATTATTATTTCATCTCTATGAAAAATGTGTCGGAAAAAGAAGGGTAAAAGTGGCATTCACCGTTGTACGATTAAAATAATAAAAATCCAATAATTCATGTTTATTTTTACACAACAAAAAACAAAAACAGGAAAAGAAATATTAATAAATTTATTAATTAAATAAATATTTACATTATTTCACAATGTTGATCAATAAATTGTAACAGAAGTAAACAATTTATTCATATTGCTCTTTTCTCCTGTAATTATGGTTGATGTACAACATTTGGTTAACTCTTTCATGTATTGAGCTTTTGGGAAAGCTTTTAGTAAAAAGTAAGAAATTGTTTAATACTCTCATTATAGATAAGATTGCATATAACAAAGACTTTGTACCTCTTACAGGTTTTATTTGTTTTCAAAATGTAATGCAATTAAATCTTTAATTCATTCAATTAAAAATATGTTTGAAAAATAAATAAAAAACATTTTCAGCAAAAAATTTATTAAATTAATTAAATATTTGTTTAAAAATGAATTAAAAAAATATTTGTTTTAATTAAAAATTAAAATATTTTTCTATTTAAAAGCAGTTAAACCTTTAATGGATGCATTTACTTTTGTCGGTGTATAAAAAATGCAGCATATTTTTTATGAAATTCTTTAAATATATTAAAATATTAAAGCCAAATCCTAAAGACAAAATGTAATCGCTTTGCACAAAATTAAAAACCAAAATTTTTAAATTGTTTTAAAATTATATAAAAAATTTAATTTCTGTTTTTAAATTCTTATATTAATTTTGAAATTCTTTTAAAATTTGCTACAGCTATTTTTGTTTGTTTTTTCCCATTAAGGTAATTTGCATGGCGAGAAAAATCCCAGAATAAAAAATAAATAACTAAAAAAGTTTTAACAAAAGCAAGACGGTATGTTGCCTTGAGACATTAAAATGATTTAGAAGATAAAGAAGTGCCGGTGAATAATTAGTTAGAAGGCTAAAGAGAAAACTACTTCTACAAGACATTAGAAATATAAAAGCAAAACAGACAATAAAATCACATCGACAGTCGAACCGGATTTTTAGTTTTTCTTCAGATAAACTGCTACAAATTTCTTGTCATTAGTTGGGCTAAATATCGTATCGAAATTGGAGCTAAATGATGAAACTGGTTGTTAAGATACTGGAGACACAAAACAGTGCCCTTGGTTTATTATGTGTTAAACAAAAAATACACAGCCGCGGCGATTGGTGTAACAATTTTAATGTGTTTATATTATTGTTATTATTATTATTATTATTATTATTATTATTATTATTATTATTATTATTATTATTATTATTATTACAACACGATGTTGTTTTGTTACAAAGTGGGCGATGAAAATTTAGAAAGTAATCGCAAACTTATCTCTTTACCTACGATGCTACCATCTGTCATTACCATAATTAGTCGAGTTTACAACAAAACGACTAACATCAATGGCTTATGGCGACGCTGAAAGTATACTTAAGTTCTCGGACATTTTTGTTTTTTAATTTCTACCCCACAAACCATACGAATCAAAGAGGACAATTTACTAGCCCATTATACAGAAATGGGGAATTTTTTCAACTATTCTTTTTTATCTTAAAAAGCTTTTAATTTATTTCAGCAAGGAATCCTTTTTTGATAGCTTTGTTTGTCTCTAAAAGAGCTCTTATATTTATATGACTCCTGTATGATACTCATATATATATAAAAGCTCTTTTAGAGCTATCAACAAAGGATTCCTAGCTGAAATAAATTAAAAGCTTTTTTAGATGAAAAAGTAACCTACTAGTGGGCTTTTCCTGAGCATGTCGGCTTACGCTATGAGTATCATATAGGAGTCATAGCGTAAGCCGAATGCTCAGGAAGAGCCCACTAGTAGGTTTCTTTCAAGAGTCTCTTTTTTAAATGCTCATTTAATAGTTGGCTTAGTTATTTTTAAATAAAGTACATTTTTTAAAGTAGTATTTTAGTCAAGCTCTATAGGAGTAGGAAGTGCTAACCGTAGCCACATCGATAATAATTGGTTTTGGATTTAGTAAAACTGCATTCGGGATAGTGTAATATGAAAGCGAAAGCGGGTGAATCTATCAGATTCAATCGCAATCGAATGCGTTAAAAATATTTTTCGCGTATGCTACTTCCTGTGAAGCTTATATATTTTTCCTGATGAAACACGTTCTGATACACCACCTTATCACCAATTTAGTAGTCGAGGAACAAGTTTTATATTTCAAAGAGAACAAAAGGGTAAACGAGTGCTTTAAATTATAAAATGATCAATACTGCAATATTTATAAAATAAAATTGAACTTGTAGAGAAAATGTGAGGATGTGCACGTATATATGTAACGTATATTCAAGTTCAAGTTCTGAGAACGGGATATACCACAGTACTGTGGTTTAACAAAAATGTTTTGGAAGTCAATTTATATTAAACAACGGGAATTTTTTTTAATTAAATTAATTAGGTTTGAAAAAATCTTTTTTTTGCTATTTTATATTATCCCGATTTAATAATTAAATCACCGATATTGGTTGTTGAGAGTGAAAGCATGTCCCGAAGTATTTTTATTTACTGTTTTATAAATATCAAAAAAAAATTTAAATATCCCGTGTTTACGTTAAACGAAAATCGCAACATTTTGTTGACTTGAGTGTTCCATTAATTGTTTGTAGTTGTTGTTGTTTATTTGTGTTGGTTTAGTACTAAAGTATTGTGTACTAATTAAAATATTGCTTTTATAATTACAGCACATCTTCTTTATGCAATTGTGTTTGATATTTAACAGTCTTAAATTTTAAACGTTTGATTGACAATTTGAACAAAATTGCTTCGGTTTTTCCATTTATTTATTTTTTTTATTTTAATTTTATTTTGTGATTTTCCTATTAAGAAAATCAACAACATTTGGGTCAATAATTTATGGTGTATATAAAGGCATATGTAAATGTGCAGAAGTGTGTAACTTTTTAGATACAGGCACACATACAATAAAAAATACATTGTTGTATGTAAATACAAAATAATTTAAGACTTTTTAATTAAATTATTGGTGATGGATCTTGTGTTTTATTTTTACTTAACTGGAAAATTGTATATTTTTTATACAACAGCGGTATTAGCTAAAACAATAATAACTTTTATTTGAATTTTTTTTTTTTTGGAAAAGTTAATATTATAAGACAATTTTTTTTGAAAATAATGATAAAATATATTTTTTTTTCAATAATAACTCACTAAATTAATAAACAAATCTTAAGTTTTCAATAATATTTTTGGTGAATGTATAACGTGCCATATTGATAAATGCCAAATGATGTCGTTTCTTGTTTTGTTTGACCATTCGAAAGCATTTGATACTGTGCACCATTCCATTCTTTGCATTAAGCTAAAACAAATGTGCAATTTCTCGTCAACAGCATTAAAACTTTTATCCTCAGACCTAAGTGAAAGAAGTCAAAGCGTATACTACAAAAAAATATGTGTTCAGAAGTTGTATGATGCCAAGAGGAGTACCCCAGGGATCGATACTTGGGCAACTGCTATACTCCATATACGCTAATGATCTACCTTTGCAAATAAAGAATTGTCAAACACAAATGTATGCTGATGACGTACAACTGTACATAAGTTGTAACGTATCAGACGCATCTAATTGTGTAAAACCAATTAACCAAGATCTACATCAAATTTATTTATGGGCATCTGCAAATGGCTTGAGTCTAAACCCACGAAAGTTTAGTTTGATTTTTTTTACGTGAATTTTTGGGTTTTTTGTAAATTTGGGATTTTTGTAAAATTTTTTTTGTGAGTTTTCTATTTTTTTTGTGCAAATTTTCGATTTTGTTTTACATTTCGTTTTTTTTATTAAAGTACTATTTTTGCTGAAATTTATGTTTTATTTTTAAAATTAATATTTGATTATATGTTTAATATGTTTATATCGACGGTCACAGGTTGACAACTCTTAACTTGCAAAAAATCAAATCGGATTATTTATTTTAATTTTTACTTAATGAAAAATAATTTCAAAAGCTTTGTTTTCTTTACGTCATCCCACAATAAATATCTCCTACTAATTTTGTTTGTTTTTTATAACTTCTGAAAAGTACAAAAAACATGTCAACCTGTGGCCGACGATATACAATTTCAGGTTTTTTTTTGTTAAATAAAATATTTATTGTGTGTAAAATTCAAATTATTTTTCCAAATTTTTATTTTTTTTTTTTTTTTTTTTTTGTGAATATTGATTGATGGATTTAACTCTAACTAATATTATTTTAGAACTTACCAGCTGCCGATTTATTTATTAAGCATTTTTAGCCTATTCGTTTTTAAATATTACAAATATAAATTTTTAATTTAATTATAAATAAATAAATTGTAAAAATTAAGCAGACGCACGTTGCATGTAGCGAGCATCGAGCATTAAGCCTGACTCTTTTTCTTTTCCATTTATAACATTTCAATTTTAGGCTGTTCATAGTTCAAGGAAATTTTATATGACTTCAGGCTAAACAATTTTTAAAGAATTAATCTAAATTAATTCTACTCAATAAAAATTGTTCTTTGTTCCAGGAAAATGTTTTCCTATTCTTTTGCTAGTGTTTAGGGCACCCATTACAAGACTAATAACAAATTAAGTGGTGGATGTTGGAGACATGATGAACGAGCCAACAAACAAACAAACAAGGTTACTGTTTTATAGCCTCCAAATGCTCTTTAAATAATCAAAGGGGATTATTGAATATATTTTCGTGGAAAACTACAAAAAACAAAGTAATTAAAATGAAATAAACAGTAACGTGCTACATCAAAGAGCATAATATCATTCCAGTTTGAATAATTACAATCAACAGGCATTTATGACATTAAATGACCAAATAAATACGACTTAAAAAAGAAGCCGTTGTTCTTTAAGGTCTCTGCTGAAATTGGTGGCTAAAACTCACGTAATATGATTTGGACATCAAAGCAAGTGTCATAAAATTTTATAAAACAAACAACAACAAGACTTGGAAAGTTAATAGAAAAAAAGAAGCCGCTTTCTCCTCTCTTGATAACGAAACTAATTTATAAAATAAAATGCAGACCGACTTTAACCCTTCAGTAATATTTAATGGCCAGCCCGCCATTCTACCAACAATTCCATCTATTTAAGCAGACAATTACTAATCTATTCAGCCATCTTAACCATAAATTAAAAACAAAAACGCATAAGATAAAATAAATCTAAAAGGCCACATTGGGCGACATGTTGTGCAAACATGCTACTGAATTTGGTTTTTAACTACTTTCAAATGAAATATTTTACATCAAACTGCTTGTTTGTAAGAGTTGTAGCAGTATTCATCTTATCTTAACCGACATTTAGAGTTGAAAAAACTCACACCAAACTATGAAATAATTTAAGAAGAAGCGCAGATCTAACAAAACAAAAAGGATCAATTTCCAATGAAAACATTGACAAGCGTAATTAACACATTTTCACGTACCTAAAGAAACTTGCAAGCGAATATTGGTATTTCTTTTTTCGTGTGTCTATCACTCAATATCTTACATGTGATTTCTAAAATTATCACTGCTGATGTCTTTTCTATTTAAGATGTCACAATTAATCCTTGATATTTGTATTAATGTGCCTACACATACAAGCAAATATACAAACAGGTCTGTTGGTGAATGTTTTTGCGGCATTTAATGTAATTTTTATCACTTTGTCGGTAAATTTAAAAGCGTTTAAAGAAAATATTATTATTGTTTGTTAAATAAATATTGTCTATTGGAAACAATGTAAATTTGGAAGAGTAAGAAAAGATGTTTTCAAACATGCTAATTAAGGCTATGGAGGATCATGAAAGATAATGATGAAAAATAAAATAAATAAAAAATAAAAGAAAAAAATCTAAAAATTATAGAAAACCTTCAAGCTTCAAGCTAAATATTCTATACCACATGAAAAGTAAAAGCATGATTGTGATATGGTCACAAAAACCATATTATGTTCTCTAAAACAATGTATAGTTGTTGTGAACAAACATAGTAAGTTTTAGCTAAAGAAAATGGCAGCCTCAACCAAAGTTTTAAATTTTTTAAAAATAATATATATTTTTTTAACTATTATAAATTAGTAATAAACGTAATTTTTCAAGTTTGGAAGCATGTAATCAAAAATATTTTGGTTTTGCTCCTGACAGAATGTTTTAATGTTTTTATAAAATATTTTTCTTATGTTCGAAAAAAATAAATGAAATTAACATTTTTTTTTATGTTTTCAAAATATTACGATTTTCAAGTGTAATTGAGGGAAATTTACTTCTTAATTGACGGCAAGTCCTTAGAATCTGACTTCAGCATTTAAAAATATGTACAACAAAAAATAAGTAAATTTAATTTTGTGAATTTATTTGCAAATTGAAATGTTATTCACACTCATCAACAAATAAAATATTAAATGATTCTTTAATTTGGAATATGGTTGTAATAAAGTGATCATATTATGATCCAGTAAAATTAGATGCCGTTTTAATCATAGTATGATCATTATTTAACTATACAATGTTTATATTTGAACACATTTTTATTATTTCTCTTAATTATAATATGTTTAAAATTCAACAATAATAATTGTATATACATTATCATGTTATTGCTATAAAAGACAACAATATGGTTCCAATTACAAAAATATTATTGTTAAAAATAACAATATTGTCTTTTTCTAGATGCTCATAATAAAAAGTAATATTTTTTGCAATTTCGGCCAATTACCATATAATGATACACTTATGCTTTTTGATCTATTCTTTTCTTGGAAGCGCCATCCTGAAGCGTTAAAGGCTGACTTGATAAAGAAAATTATAAATTATATATAAATTATAAGTATTAATTTTACCAAATATCTACAGTTTCATAATTTCCTAAATAGTTTATTTAGTATCAAAATTAAATAAAAAGAGGCATTTTATTAACAGTTGAAAAAATGGCTAATTGAAGGTAAAGTTTATATTCAAATTAAGTAATTAAACTTAACCCGTAACGTATCGGTTAAGAACCGTTTCGTATCGGCACACTTTTCTCTAGAGATGTAATATTAATGACAATAAAAGTGAAAAATGAGAGAATTTACGTGTTTTATTTTAATTAGGAACGCAGTATTTTAAAGAGTTAAAAGACTGAAGTTAAATTCTTATTTAGTTTCATCAATAATATGTCTGGTTTTGCAGGTAAATGAAAAATTACTGTAACTGACTGTTATTTTGTCAACTGGTTTTACTTCAAAATTTTTATAGTTAACACTGTAATTGCTAAGTCATTTTGTAATATTCTTTCAGATTCTAACTTAAAGTTTGACTAAAAACGAACAGTTACCCAGCAAAAAATTAGACACTACCTTAAAAAGTACTTGCCATATAATGACTTACTTTTGTGATTGCCAAATTTTGTTACTCGCTTACAAAACACATTACATTAGTTCGCAAGTAAAGGAAGTAGTAATTGAACTAGTTCTTTAAGTTAAAAAGGAATACCTTAAAATGAGTACTTAAGATTATTATTATTTTCTGCAATAGTCAGTGTAAATAATTCTCAGTAATTGATCATAAAAGTCTCATTCCTTGTTTAAATCATTAGGTTGGTAATTTAGCTGGGAAGTCCTTCCGCCAAAAATGCTTAATTCCACGCTCGATTACTTTTCTTGAAATTTTTTGCTGGGTTAGAATAGTTCAGACTATTATTTCTTTAGCTTTTCTAATATTTGTTCATTATTGTTTTAGAACACTCAAAATATGATTACATTGCTTTGTTTTGTTCACAGAAATATATCATACCATTTCAATAGGGAAAGCCTATGCACCACTAGATCATATGCCTTGTATACTTGCTTTTTCACTCAAGTAAATTTTGTTCGCCTCTGTTCCTACTTTCATAGTGTAGGATGAAGCTACTTCTCACAGAAACAGCTCAGCGGAATTTTTGCACTGTTTGCAAGTTTTGTTCGCCTCGGTTCATACTTTTAGTATTCCTAATTTAGCATCAGAGAGTATCAGAGTTTCCATGGGAAAAATCATAATTTTTTTGTGATCAGTAAAATATTTTTTTATTTGTTTTGTTCATTTATTTACAATTCTCATAATTATTCTTTCTTCTAGATTCCAAGATTTTTACTAATTTATTTTTTTAATTAGAAATACCCCACCCTGGAAAATTTTTACTTCCCGGTTTTTTAATTCCCAAAATCGACGCTAATCTGGCGGAAGTTTACAATTTTGCTTTAAGAACCGCACGTGACGCTTCTTTTTTTTTAAGTTCTTAAGAATATAACCTTTTTATAACATTCAGTGAAAACTACTAAACATTTCTTCTGCTTTCTGGGTTTATTATTCCGACTTTTGTTTTAGTATGTTATCTCTAGATGTCTACGATACTTTGAAGATTTAATTTAAGAATAAGCGCGTTGAATTTATTATATTATGTTAATACTGGGTGTAAAACATATCATTTTAATTTTTTTTAAGAACTGTACTAAACGAATTTTGCATGGAAATACATTAGTGACCTCTTAAATATTATTAAAAAAAAATTTTATTTTAGACAAATTTTTTAAAATATGTAATTTATTATTATTGGGAATAATTTATTTTTAAAACATTATTTTATTCAAATGTTTATAAGTCTGATTACTTTATTTGTACACACGGTACAAACCAAAATTGTTTTCTAAAAGTACCACACATGAAAATATTTTGGTCATCTTGCTTTTCACGGTGTTCTTCATGAACTTTTTAAGTATTTTATATTAAAAATTACAAAACTTAAAAAAAAAAAAACAAGGCGATGTTGAGAAACTATTATTGTTTTTTATTTGTGTCTGCTCCATAAGACTTTTTGTTTAAGAAGTCACTAGTTTAGAAATTATATTATTAAATTTGAAAATATTAATGATTGGATAGAAAACATTTTAATTTTAACATTTTTTACTCCATTAATGCTTTTTTCGTAAGAAAAGTAAATTTTATGCATAAACAAATGACTTTAAGATCAATAATTTAAATAAATTTTTACAAAGATTTTGTAAATCCTCTAAAAAAGGAAATAAAACGTTTGAAGTTGTATCACAGAAAACACAAGGCAAACAAAGACCTGACTATCACTGCAGGAGCAAAAGGGTTGATTTGATTGTTGGCTAAGAATTAAATGATATTGTGTCATTTACTAAATAAACAACTCCGACAACAACATTAACAAAGGCAACAATATAAACAGAACATTTGTGGTTAAAGGTTTCTATTCCTGCTCTTAACGAATTTCTCTTTGCTGGTGTCAGGGGGAGACAAATTAAAATAAAGAAAAAACAAAAAAAAATTAAAAGGATGATAAAAAAGTATTTACTTAAGTTAATTGTATTTATTTGCACAACAATATTGCAAATTGTTAATTCAAATGAAATGGTCACAGATACATTTACAAAGAAAATGACTTCAACAGCCAGGCATGGGAGGAAGATATTTCGCTTAAAGCTAGGCAAGGGTTAAAACCATCATCAATTTAATGATAGCGAAATGGTTGGGGAAGTAGCAATTGAAGAAATATGTTAAAGCAATGAAAGCTTTTTAGTAAATAAATAGGTTGACATTTAGGCTTTAGCACTTTATAAACCAACTAACCATTCAAACCCAAATACAAAAACAAGAAAATTCCTCTTACTAGTCTCCACACAGAAGCTCTTAAAGCATTTAATAATTTTTTAACCCATTTAGCCACAGGTGCAGTTTAGTGAGTTCAAGTGGAAACTTTGTTTTTCAGCCAATTTTTTTGTTGTTGTTATTTTTCATTTAGCATTTTAACGTTAGTGTTTAAGCTTGTAAGATATATTAAAATTAAGTGGATTTATGTTGGCGGTGGAGGGGGGACAAAAGGGTAATGGTAGCGTAAAATTAAAGTGGAGGGAGTTTGAAGTGAATTTTTCAAATTAGCTAAATAGCTTTAGTCATTCAAAGAATTTAATCAAGCTTACAAAATTGGTTTTTATTTACCTTAAAAACGGCAGAGTCAGTAGCAGCAGCAGTTGAAGTTTTTTATATTTTCTACCAAACAAGTCAAATCAAAATAGGAAACAAACAATCGACAATGTGTATAATTTTTTATGCTAAAAGCAAATTCATTTACATACGCTTCATTTGAAAATGAATCCTTTTTAGTTCAAGCCATACAAACAAACTCGAAAAACAGAAAAAAGAAATAAAATCAGAAAAAATAGTATAAAAGAAAACTTTTTTACTTTGATTTCGAAAAAATTTAATAACAAAAAATACAAACACACATGCACACAGACATACAATTTAGTTGCATAAAATTTGTATGCAAAAAAGTCCTCTAAAGGCTTTTATATACGATGGTGGTTTAAAACTAGAGGCCAGTGTTTTAGTTTTTATTTTTGTATTCCTTTAATCTCATTTTTTTTTGTTTTTTTTTTTTTTGTTTTTTGCATGAGTACTTACGACTCAACCAATCATCCAAATCAAACTGAAACCAACTAACCGACCGAACTTATACTTTGTTAATAACGTAAGTTGCTGCTTTTGATGATGTCGATATGTTGATCGTTGGCTGTTGTTTTTCTTATTGTTGTAGTTTAAATTGTTTAGCCTGCAATTGCATTTAGTGAATTATGATGCAGCATTGAATTTGTGCAGAAAAAAAACTATTTTTTATAGTTAAAGTTTAAAAAAAAGAAAACTTTTTAGGACATCAAAGGCGATACTTAAATACCCTGTTATGGAAGCAAAAAACTCAAACTTATTTCAATTGTTTAATATTTTTTCAATTATAAGTATACTGTTTTAAGTACAAGAAGAATTATTGAATTAATTAAAACAAAATATAAGAAAATAATTTGACAACCACTAATTATCATTTGCAAATCAAAGCAAGAGCTAATTAAATTAATCAAATAGTTAATTGGGGTTTTAATATTTATCTACTAATTGTTGATAATTTCTTTTAGGTTTACTTGACGAAAAATAATTCCAGAAGTAAGAAACGGTGGTAGTTATTCACTTTTCTGAAAGGTGAAATTTATCTTCGTAAAATTTTTCACAAAACTTAATTCGCCAAATAAATTTTTAAAAATAATATATTACATTAAAGTTTTATAGAACTAAAATGTTAATCGTTCTTGCAAAAAAACCGACTTCAAAACAGACAAATTCATATGTTTTTAGGACAATAATTATAGATAAATTATATTATATTGGGGAAAGACTGCGTCAGGATTTTTTATGTGTCGTAGAGCAAATTATGAATGCATATTAAACAAGAAAATTGCTGACACAGTAAAACAAAATTTGTTTATTTTCTAAGCCTTAGTCTATAACTGTTCAAGAGTTTGTTAATATACATCAATTTACAGCCATTAGGGCACCCTTTGATAATTTTAATTATTTATGCTTCTTAATATACCAAAAAAAGTAGTGGACATTCAGTTTGATTTTCAAGTGTTTGTAATAACAGCTCAAACAGTAAGGTCATATAGGTCAATTTACTTCGAATATGGGAACACCCTTTAATTTACAAAGTTTTACTTCTTGTTATAGCGGACTTAGCAATAAAGGTTCTTTGTAATTTTTAAATTTTTTATCTGGCTATAAAAGTTAAAAAGTTTGATCACATACAACAGCTTTCATTAACTATTAGGACACCCTATAATTTATTATTTTGAATGCTTATATTTATTATTATTATGGTCATAGTTATCGGTTTCCTGTCCAATTTACAAACATTTGTCTATAACGGTTTAAAAAAAAGGCGCATATAAGTCAATTTACGTTACCTATGAGGAAACCCTTTAATTTTAAGATTTATTTTTGCTATAGTAATACGCATTTCTTAAAAATTTAAAGAAAAGTGCGCTTTCCGGTTCATTATACACTTAAAAAACATATGTGTTGTATAGGGACACCCTTTTTTTAAGATTATGAACTGATTTTAAAACGGGACCAATCTGTAAGCATAATCTATCAAGTTACAAGAAAATTTCAAAATCGATTCAGAAATGACTGAGTTCTGCAGGCAAAAACATAAAAAAGCAGCATTCGGTCAAATTGATAACCTCTTTTTTAAGTCGGTTTAAAAATATTTATAAACACAAAAAAAAAAAAATGAATTTTTTTCTATTAAAAAAATTTTCATTCTAATTTATTAGCAAAATTTCTAGAAGACAAATCCAAAATAGAGTTGTAGCAAATGCGTAAATTCAAAATGAATCAAAAAAAATTTTAGAATAAAATCATTGTAAACATATCAGAGGACACTTTTAATCAGGCTTTAGTCCGTGTACTTTTTTATCTCCAATTTTATTAAAAAAAGAAAAACAGTGGTGATACCATTTAGCTTTCTCGCGAAAGAATTAAAGCTTATATACATAAAAAGCTAAAAATATTTTCGAACATAAAAATGAAACATTAATTCCTTCTTTTTTGATGTCGGTTAAAAATTGAAAGTATTAACGTTCTAAGAAATCATTGAAATATGGCCAAATAAATAAAAAATCAAAGACATTAAACGCAAAAACGGTAGAAAAGTTTATACTTTTTTCAGATATCTGGATATTCGTTGTATGTCGAATTGAAACAGCACTGCACTGAAAGTAGTCAACACTTGTTTTAATTCCAAGGAAGCTGTAACAGGAATTCTAGTTAATAGCTTTTAGTACGTTCGCTCATACAGATTTCCTTAATTTATAAAAGAAGGTGAGAAACTCATAAAACTGCTTAAAGATTCCAGCTATTGCTGTTTTCCCGAAAAGTTCAAAATTATTTTTTTGTAATAAAGTTGATACGTCCTGTGGTTATTCTGTCCATTTTAAAATTCTTCCACAAACGAAACGTCCTGTGACAAAAGGTTATAGGGTAAAGGATATTGATAGCAAAAAAATCACACAAAGTTAAAAGATTGCAACAACGTTTTTAATATACTTCTACCGTATGGGAGTATTAAGCCTTCTGTCAATTGGTAAGTAAACAAGTAAACTGCTTTTTAATTGTAACATTCGAATTTTTAATGTATCAGGGGATTGCAGGAATCATTCGTAGAATTTCATTTTACCATCTTTTAATATTTTCCGAAGAACTATTTTACAATTTTAAGAAAAAGAAGAATGGTTTGGGTCTATTCAGAAAAACAAAATCAACAACATGCTTAGTGTTTTTGCGCTTAGAATGCGAACGAACGCATTTGTTCGACGTAATAAAATCGGCTATAAATTTGACACATAAATAGTAGTGCCCCTTAACTAAATTTCATAAAACCATATTAACTTAAGAATCGAATTATAAAGTTTGCAATCTAATCCAAGCGTAGAGTTTCTTCGTATTCAATAGTTTATTTGTAAAGAACTGTGGCATAAACTCTACGTTTAGGTTAAAAAATTGCAACTGTTTCATTTGTGTTCACTTCGACTTGATAAGGTTTTTCTATATACATTATCAGCCATTCTAAATATGTGATATGTTATAGTATATTTGACAATTTTTTTTATAAAAACAGGTGGCTTAAATAAAGTGTATTAAATTTTATATCAGGTTTCCCAAACGGAGAGAATCCACAAAAAGTTGAAATTTTGCCATGAATAGGGACTGATATTGTAATCAAATATGACATATTACGAATTTCAACATGTGATTTTCGTAAGCATTAAGTTACTAATTGAATGATAAAAGCAATATGCCTCTCCTCTCATATTTAAGGGTCCATTGAAACTGCAGTGAAAATAAAACCCTTGTAATTTTGAAATGTTCGTTGTACTCGTACAACTTTATGTTGGTTGAAAACGAACCATCTACTACTTTTTTGTTATTGCTATTGCCGATTGTTATGTACTGCTTGGGCTGTTTGTTGCCTTTAAAATTGTTATGGTACTTACGTTGTTGTTGTTAATGTTGTGTTCTAGAATCTTTTGTTATGACCTTTTTATATTTGTGTTGCCGTTGCTGTTGTGTTATTTTGCTTTTCTGCACAAACTTTGCATATTTGCCGCTTAACAAACTAAACTTAAAAATAAATGAAAAAAAAACCTCTTGATATGAACTAGCTCTCTTTGGCAAAGTTTGTTTTTTTTTTGTTTTTAGTTTGGTGCTGGTTTGTGGCAATATTAAAGACGGCTGCTTGTTGTAACATGATTTATAAAGTGTTTTCCCTGACAAACAAGTAACCGACATTTCGAGTACCTTATGTGCTGTTCCTTCCTTTCATCCATCCATGTAGACGTAAGTCCCTGCAAACACAAAGCTATTACTGTTGTTGTTGTAAATTTAAGCATTTTCTCATATGAAATTAAACAACTATGATGTATGATGTTTTTGTTTTTGTTGTTGTACACCTTACCTCATGTTTTCTGCCACTTTTTATGATTAACTGTTTGTTGTTATGAGGTGCAGTATGATGTTACAACACATGAACGTTTTCCAGTTAAAGTTTCTGTTGTATTTCTCTTTGTTGCATTAAAAAGAAAAAGAATATCTGCATGAATGAATGAAATACATTTGGATGAATTTTAGAATCTTAAAAAGCTAAAAAGCTCATAAGAGAATATTAAATATGTTTTTTTTTTGTGTATTGTAGTTTACGTAAGCTCTCGAAAGGACACAACTGTAGTCATGTTAGTGCGTGTATGTAATATTTTATACGATGTTTTTGGTAGTTAGAAACTTATAATTGTGACAGATCATCATATTAATAAATTATAAAATAAAAAATATTCAGAAAGAGTTTTCGTAAGTAGATATGACAAATTTAATCAAGTACAGAGGGACTAAAATAAATACACAGAAAAAAATATATATATATATATTTGTTATAAGTCATTTTATTATTTAAAAAAATTGTTTGTATCATACTTGGGATTTTTTCAATACCTTTGAAATTTCATTGGCATTATTTGAATTTTTTTTTACCAATAATTAATGAAGTTGTAATAAAATCATTGAATAAACAATAATTGTGCTTATGAAACGTAAATTTATGATCATTGAAAAAAACTATTCATTAAATGAAGAAATCTCAACTATCTTCTTGTTGGATTTATATTTCAACATTTTAGCTCATCTAGTGCCTTGGCAAATTTAATTTCAAAACTAACACGGAGGAACAGGCAAATATGGCTTAATCTAATTCGCTATGTATAAGGACTAAGAATATATATAATTTATGGGGTCGGAAAGAGATATTGTAGAAATTACAAACGAAATGACAAACATAGATGTACTTTTCTCCCTGTGGTGAAGGATACAATGAACTTAAGTTGAAATTAGTTTATTATTGAGCGGTTTATATAATACAAGCGATTAATTCGTTTGAAAAAAAAATCTCAAAAAATTGAGTGCTTTTCAAACAATATTTTTAAGCGAGCTCGTCGCTTGTTTATTAATAAACAGCACATAAAAGCATTTAAAAAAATATAAATATGAGTGATAAGTAAAAAAAGGAGATTTTTTTAAGATGATTTGTTATTTCTCAATATTGTCTTCTTAAGTTTCGATATACTGCATCTAGGTTTTGTTACAAACACCTCTTTTCTCAATTCATTTTTTGTAAAATAATTTATTAAACTTAGGACAAAGACCAAATAGCTGCGAAAAAACTGGATGCGATGGTAATTCGAACCTTCTCAAGAGATATAAATTTCTACTGCTTAAAGAATAATAATGATTTTTCTATTTATTTACAAAATAAGTTCGCGATCGTATCCTTAACTTCTTTAACGTATTTAAAAAAAGTATTTGTTTACTTTCCAATTTGTTAAAGAGTAGTTTTCAAATATTAGGCCTGATAATTTTACATCGTAATCACATTTTAAACCGGTTCTCCAGTAAACACTTTTGATTTTATTTATATAAAATCCCGTAATAATATTTTCATATAAAAATGGAATTAATTTCTTGGTTGGAAAAGCAGGTATCAACACGGATTTCGCCGGTTGCTTAAGCCCGCTCGTCAAAAAACATTTGTCTAAATTCTTAGAAAAGCCAAGAACATTTTTCTTTAAGTATAGAAAATTTAAAAACAACCTGTGAGTTATTTTAGAAGCCCATACAAAAATGTTATGATTTTTATTAAAACATTTTTTGTTGGTTCTTTTACGAGTAATAAATTTAATGTTGTAGCTGTTTTTAAAACCTCATGGCTTTATTTTATTTATATTTTTCTTAAATTAAAATTTTTAAACATTTGTGTTAGAGATCTGTAAACAGTCTTAAAAATTTTCCATCTACAAAAATAAAACGTACTGACAACTATTTTAATATAATTGTACCGGTAAAATTGGGTGCTTTCACATTTAAACCTCCAGCAGTTTTTACGTGATGCGAACACAGATGTGCGAACCGACAAAAATTCCAAAAATAGGTGTTTTGTATTTCATATCAATTGCTTTCTACACCAACACTAAAATTTAAAAAAATATATCAAGTACAGAAATGACCCGTTACTGTTTTATTATATGTACGAGTATATAATTTTATAAAAAAAGGTTGAAGAAAGACAAGTGTTAAACAGTCATATAAATATATTGTATAGCAGGTATTTATATATGGAGAGCCTGTTGGAAAAAAAAACTACGGGTTAAATTTAGCAATATGGCTGAAGAGGCACGGAGAAAAATATGTATTCGGTTGCACTCCTAATCCAAAATGGGATTGATAAGTTGTTTCAAAAGAGGTGCCAATAGATTGGTGTGATTGAATATGCATCCTTCTTTTATTGCCACGGCTGAGAGCCACCCCATTAGAAGAAGGAAGAAATTGTTAATAAATTAATCACATTTTTTGGAGTGACAATACGAATTTTAAAAAATCAGTGGGGTTATTAGATTTGGGCTGAGTTCCACCAACAAGAAAAAGATGTGATAATTTGCACGATTTCGAAACGTTTTTGTTTGTGATAAAATTCCTTTAGTTGTTATCACCTACACTACAAATGGGTTGAAAAGTTGAACTCGGCGCTTCACATGATTTTGATGGTTTATCATCGTACGTGCTCAGGAGCGATACTTTTCACATTTTCTTTTCTGCAACTTTTAAGTTCTTGTCCTTGGCAATAGTTGGCTTAAATAGAGTCACTACATATCATATGTATAAAAAATTAATTCAAAATTTTTTTCTTATGCACCTATTGCTTCCAAAATCTATTTTAAAACATCTTTATTTACATTGATTATTCTCAATTATTTTTTAATTTTTTCGGTTTTATTTTTTCTTAAAAAAAAGAATCTTTTTACGTATAAAAACTTATTAGCATAAAAATCTATAATTAACAGCTTCGTTAACTGCTAGTTAGTCGACAGTTTCATTATAAATTAGTTAAATGCACTTTATTTTCTTTAAAAACATCATCATGTTCTTTGTTTCTTTAGCATTTTAAGTCACTCAGCCATTCCATCAGTTTAATAGTCTTCTCTTTCCCATTTCATTTTGAATTTTATACTTGCAGCTAAAATAAACTGGAGTTAAACATTCGAGTTGTCGGGAATTCAATAAAGAACGTAAATCAGTAAGTCAGTCAAACATTCATTTGAGACAAACTTTATGGTGGTGAGTTATAACTTCATAATGATTTGCAAATGATTTTTTTGTTTAATTTATTTTTTGAAATACAAAAATTTTTGAAAATCATAAAAACAAGCAAAAATACTATTCTATTCTTAACGAAAACCATTGAAGCAGCTCATTTGCGAACTTTAAAAAGGCGCTAATCACAATTTCAAACTGATGAAATTTTTCTTGTTGTTTATTAGTGATCATTTCTAGAAAAAAGTCAAGATTTCGTTACATGTTGCATCAGGTTTTGTGGTGTTGGTACTTCCCAGAATTAAAAAATTGTTGGATGGTTGTAATAGTATTCTGTATTAGTTGATATTTCTATTGCTAAAATTATTAATTATGAATTTTCCACGTAACTTTTTATTCTTTATTTTAAAACTTAATACAATTTTTGATTGAGTTATCTAATCTAAAGGGTTTTTCAACAAGAACTTTGTTTAAAATTTTAACAATACCAAAACATGATAGATTTGATATTCAATAGAGCGATTATTTAGAACCTTCTGAATGCCCGAAGTGCGTGAGTATGTTCCGCTATGTGGATTGGAGGCGTGATTGATCCTGTTTTTTTTTACGATGACGTTGGAAATGTTGATACTTGATTAAAGTGGTTGAAAACTTTAATAAAAGAATCTACATTTTTAATCCATAATTGCCGATCTTTTTTCTTCCTAACACCATAAAAATTTAAATTAACTTCATCTAAACTTCTTGTTTTATTTTGTTTTAGAAAACAAAATCCTTGCTGAATAATCCAAATCTCTTTGTAACTTTGTTTGTTTGTGCGTCAATCATGGCTAAACGATTGAACCGAATTTAATAAAATTTTAAACTCGGGTAGGTATTTGCCCTAATGTTACAATATTTTCAAATAGCATACCAGGAGTGGAAAAAAGCTTTCTTTCAAAGAAATTTTTATGCGTTTGTAACCATTAAAAAATTAAACTGCTTTTTATAAATTTTGAAAAATACATAAGTTCTCAAGTAGAAGGTCCAAAACGCAATGTCGTAATCATTTATAAAAAGCAATTTTAAGAATATATTAAATTTAGATATGACCCTCTTTATAAAGTCCAACCGGCAGAAGGAAATCTGTGCATAATCAAACAAAGAACTTGCTTGAAAGAATGGTCGTGGTGCGATTATTCTCCCTGAGGTAGTGAAGCACTCCCAGTGCACTAGTCACATATAATTTTAATTTTCAAGTTTTTCAAGTTTGAACAATTAATTAATGATTATCTAAGTCATAAGCGATTTTAGGTATGATTAATTTGTGCAACCTATACGACACTGTAGTTCAAACTGAACTACCGGAGACTTTACACAAAACTTTATAAGAAATTTTACCTGCATTATAATGATATTGAAGTCTAATTTTAAACTTAATAGAATCTTCATTTTTTCCTTCTCTACAGAATAACGTTTTCGTACTTTAAACACTTTCTGCCATTTTATCTTAGGATTCATCCAAATTAGATTTCTTAAGAAATGGTAGACTAAAGTCATTCTCAGACTAAGCAAGCAAGAGTTCTCTATTCGGTAGTGCCGTATCTTCTATACGCTCCACCAAAAGAATCGTTTATTCTTTTTCCTCGAAATATGTGTTAGAAGTGTAAGTTGTTTTAATGATTTTAAATTTTAAATAATACAGTCGACTCTTAATAATTTGAAAGTCAAGGGACCCGAGAAAAAGTTCAAATAATCGAGTTTTCATATTAACGAGACTTCAAAATATCAAAAGAAAGATAAAAAAATTCAAATTAACAAGAGCTTATAGAGCTGGCATAGAAACTAAAGAAAACGGTTTAAATTTCTTTTAAAAACAGAAACAAAATTACGGTAGGAACTCAAATTATAAGGTCTAAAAAAATCGAACTTCAAATTATAAAATGTTGGCAGGTAAGATGTCATTTTGTAGCACATCACAAAAAACAAAAGTAAATGATTGTTTTATTTTTGAAAATTAAAACAATTCAAATTATAGAGAGTCGTAGTTTTAAAATATTGAGGGGACCAAATTACATAGATTTTTTCAATACATTGAGTATTTTTTAAGGGACCTAGAAAACAGTTCAAATTATCAACAGATTCAAATTAACGAGTTTCAAATTATCAAAAGACGACTGTATTTCAAATTTTTTACTGCAAGTAAAATTTTTTGAAAAAAATAAAATTTTGGCTATTTTTTTTTTTTTTTAATTACCTGTTAACTTTTAATAATTTTTTTCTGTAAAAATTTAGGTTTTCACTAAAACACAAAGGAAGAAATAACTACAACCAACAAAAAAAGCAAAATTAAAAGTAAAAATATATTAACGAAAAAAACCATTTATGGACCAATGTAACTAAATTTCGATAACATTTCTTTCGAAACTATGTTTTAACCCGATTTTTGGCAGATGGACACACAGACCGATCAATCGAAAAATAATATGTATTTACTTTATAGAGTTGGAAATGATTAATGTAGAAATAACAAAAAGAATGAAAATTTTTTTTCCTTTTCTAACTGTAGTGAAGGGTATAAAAACGTAGTAGAATTAATAATTTTTTTTCAAGTAGATTGTAAATACTTTTTTCACCACACTAATACCTCTATGTCTGATCACTTGGTACTTTCAGGAAAGTAGGATTCGCATAGAATAACTCGCAGTTAACGCCCTTTTGCACAAGTGGTAACTAAGCTGAAAATCACACACAACATGCAACGGTAGAAGTATCTTATTACACTCGTCTCAAACTTATGTATTCATTTACGCATATTTACTGCCAACAAATGCTGTTGCATGCAGCATCAGTGCAGTTGTAAAGCTCAGTGTAACGAGGGCCCTTTTGTAAAGCATGACTTTTCTCAGGTTTTTTTTTAAGTTTCATTTTGTGTTTTTTTAACTTTTTTTCTTTTTTTGTTATTGTTTCGTTTGTCTACCATTATTGTAAGCTCATTTAGTTGTGTAATTTATCTTAAGCTTGTTTTAGTTTTAACACTTTTTCTTCTCTCTGTTTTAAATATGATCTTTTGAGTGGTTATGTTTTTTTTTTGTGTGTAGTACTCGTATTCCCATCATCTTTAATAATTTATACACACCTTTTGCAGTCACATGAGATGAGAACAATACGAATAAAAAAACGTGTGTTGGTTTTTTGTTAAAATGGGCATTCATTGAGGCATTTATTTAATATTTCTTTTTTGTTTTACGATTGTCGAGTATTTAGAGACTTAACCATGCATCCATCTATCCAATTGTTTATATTCCTACATAAGTTCATTGCAACCCTTTTTTCAAATTGATGCCTGATGTCGAAGTTTCTGTTGTTGGCTGGTTGGCTGCCTGAATGGATAGTTGACTGCTGTTGTTGTCATTTGCTCAGTCATTTAGTTTATTCATTTAACCATTCTTCGTCGCTTTTGTCTTCCAGACAATGCTAATTAGTTTTTGTTGTGCATTTTGGCATCATGTCATTTGTACTGGGATTTAATGTTTAGCGTTTATTTATTGTTCTTGCTTTTTTCTTCTGTATTAAAGTAAATGTATATATTAATCTTGACTTACAACGCATCTTATTTGTTGGCCAAGTTAACGAGTTAAAGAGGCGTTAATTAGTTTTTGTCGAGTATAAAATCACAATCGCTATTTTTCTGATTGAAACAAATTTTGGAAAAATATCATGTCATAATGTATCATAGTTTTTAAGTTTAAAATAAATCATAAAGTTCTTTGTCATTCGAAATTTAAGTTACAAATAATTTTGATTGATGTTCAACAAGAATCAAGAACCGCAAAGTTTAAAATGAAAAATAAGGATTTATTGAAATGTTCTTCGCTTAATAAGATATTGGAATTATATATATTCACCTTAAATAAAGGTGGCAAGATTATTTTTTACGATCACCAGTTTTAATATTTTATTATTAACTAGCAGTGCCCACGACTTTTTCTGCATATCATTTCTTATTTTCTTAAAATTAAATTTAAGAAAAATATGTTTTTATACGTTTGTTATAGAGTTCTGTTAACAGTGTTAAAAACTTTCCATCTACAAATAAAAAATGTACTGACAACTATTCTAGTACCATTATATCTGCAAAATTAGGTGCTTTCACATAAGTATCTCTAGTTTTTCTACAAAATGACATATTTTCTATACTTGTACCAAAGTTCTAACGGACCTCTTTACAAAATTTTATTCAAATCCATCCAGCAGTTTTTACTTGATGGTAACATATACAGACAGACGGACAGACAGGCAGACAAACAAAAATTTCGAAAATAGGTATTTTGATTTTGATATCATTAAAATTTGATAACATTACAATTTTCAAAAAGTATTTAATGTACAGGAATGACCCTGTTACTCTTTTATTGTACCATATATTTGGTTGTCTCAAAAATTAAAGCTTAAATGTCAAGATCTGATATTCCACTTTTGATTATTTATTGCTTAGCAACAATTTTATGTTTGTTAAATAAATTACTTACTTTCTAATTAATTTCAGCCTCGTGTTCGTGTGGTATTCGTTTAATTTAAAAATTTGGCGAAATCTAATTGCTAAATATTTTAAAAGCGAATAGCAGCCAGAGATGAGCGATATGTCAGTAGCTGTAATTACATCACTTTGATAAAAAAAAATCACGGGACACTACAGTTATTGATTTTATCAAGCAACAGTTCCGTGTAACAACTTTCTTTTATATTTGCACACATACAAACTTAAATATGAATCTACTTTGTTTGGGAAAAAATAGTGAGTGCTCTTGAATTTTTCATTTTTTGATAAATCAAAGCAGCTTTATTGCTATTTATATTTCTTTTGCTTTAACTTATTGACAACAGCTGTGCTTTTTTAAACTGTTTCACATTCGTATGTAAAAAATGCACCTTGTGCATAATGTTTGAGAGATAACCGACTCTTTCAAGAACTGTAAATCAGGGAAAATTGTAAAAGGGAACCCTTACCATCTTAACATATATGTCTCTTTAACATAAATATTTGTTGAATTTAAGAACTTTAGCTCCTACAATTCTATAAAATAAAACAACATTGTTTATTTGTTTTGTTTTTTGTAGTAGATGTCCTACTCCCATTAAAATTCATATATCACTCCAAGCTTTCTGTGGAACTTCCTAACTTATCCAAAAATTAAAAAACACTTATAAATGTTAGTTAAAAATTAAAAAAAAAATTGACTTAAGTAAAAAATTAATGCATTTACTATTGTTATCGATTGCCAAAGACGCGAAATGTTAAACTTATTCCATAACTGAGGTGATTGGGAACACAGTAAATGTTTTAAACTTAAAGATTTATTTTGCTTTAACATATTGTCATCAATGTTTTACAGATTTATTTTACAACTGTCACGAAAGTAATTGATTGCATTGATTACTTACGGTTGTAAATTATTTCCATTCTTTAAAAAATATACAGCTTAAAAAAAGATAAAAGCGACATAACGACACTAAAAAAGAATATCGAAAATAAAGAAAAAAAAAACAGTTGCAGTAGCATTTTAAAATGTTTGTTAACTTATTAACCTTTTAACACTTTAATGCAAATGGCTTTAACAAATTTGAAGACTTCAAAAAAAGAGCAAATAACATTAACATTAAACAATCATACAGTAATAAATACATGCACACAATAAGCACACAGTCACACATATAAACAAAATAATAAAAAAATGAATAAGAATTAAGGCTTCAAAATACACACGTATACAGTTTATACCAACAGCCAGCTAAATCATTTGCTGCATCCTCATCATGACTGCATTTACATTGCATCTCATGAAAATTGTTGGCTGGAAAAGGCTGGCGTAGGTGTTGCATGAAAAATGCACCTTGAATACAATAATGATCGTTATAGGAATACGAGGTGTGTTAGAAAAAGAAAAGCAGTTTTTATTTTTATTTTTTTTACAAAAAATCCTCAAGAATACGAACATTGATCTAGACTAGATTTAGTTTTTGTTTGGCAACTTCTATATATTTTTTTGTTGAACCTTGGTGATTAAAAAATACTAAACAGCACTCAACAATATTTTTTCAAAAATAAAGTTTAGTTTTTCGCAAAAATTGGTTCAAAAGTTTTAAAAATTTAACCAAATAATCTTTAAAACATAAACAGAAAGAAAAGTTGTGTATAAAATAAAATTATTGATATGTGGTCACAGTCAAAAGAAATCATCGCTTCCGTGTTGTAAAATTATAACGTAACAAGTTCTTCCGATAATTAAATTATACCAGAAAATGAAAATTCAAGTTCAAAATATTTCAGAGAATGGAAATTCAAGTTTAAATGACTTAAGCAGTACAAAGACGCAAAGCCATCATTTTGCATTAGCTACTTTTATGTCCCAAAACGACTTTTTTCTGCAACTTTATATTTATAAAGAACCTCTTGTGCCAATTACGAAAATTCTTAGCGGTAACCCTTATCTAAACCATATTTGTATATTTCTGTATAAAAGTAGAAAGGGTGATAGCTAAGGGAAATTGCTTTTAAGGGAA
The DNA here is from genome assembly GCA_937654795.1 of Cistogaster globosa. Taxonomy (NCBI): domain Eukaryota; kingdom Metazoa; phylum Arthropoda; class Insecta; order Diptera; family Tachinidae; genus Cistogaster; species Cistogaster globosa. Next base: position 92,622,780 of record OW569406.1, on the reverse strand, counting down.
TAAAAGAATATGTTAAAAGACTTTTTACTATTTTGGAGTAATACATAACATTACTATCATTTATGAACTTGCCTCGTATATATATATTTGTTTACATATAATGGCATGGTGTTCTTTTTTGTTGTTGCAAAATTTTAATTCAAGAAATAAAAATTATATGTTGAAAATTATTGGCATTATACAACCGTCTTAAAATATTTCTTAACATTAACATTTACGATTTATTTATGTATGTAGCATCGTTTGTTTGAATTTATGTTTTAATGTACGTGATTATTGAGTTATGAACAGCTGAAAGATGTATTAATGATCGTAAAAATTTTGATTTAAAATAAGAATGCAGGGGGCCATGTAGGTGTAGACAGGTGATTGTTATACAACAAACAAAAAAAAAATAATAATAATAATAATGGAATCTATAAACGTGCAGATGCTTGTAAAGAACAGAACAACAACAACAATTTTTACTTTTATAAGGACTTAGTGGGGATCTTTAAGAAAACATTTTTGTTTAGACTTCTAACAATTTAGTTATAAGTTATAGAAATCAAAAAGATTGTTTAGATGTGCTTATCCAAACTAATTATATACAATTCGCTTACATAATTTGATAACGGAATGCTCTCTATTCGACCAGACAATTTAAAAAAAATTAATGCCTTAAATAGCTTTAGTATACCACGATTCTGATTGCAAAGGCGAAGGAAGATTTTTGAAGCAGGAATTAAAAATATGATACAGAATATACTGTAGAAAAGGATATAGTTTGGCTTGTAGTGTAGTGCAAGGATCTTTCGTAGGTATCTTGCTATGGAACGCAACGTATCATGAGGTTTTAAAAATTAAAATTGATGATGATTTTACTCTAGTATTTGTAGCAAAACCTTTTTAGGAGGCAGGAATTTTATGTTATAGAGGTATTCACCTAGTCTTCTCATACTTTGACTCACTGCAATTGGCCTTAGCTGAGCATAAACTTTAAGCTACTGTGATAAGCAGCCGTGGGATCATGGAGATTATTAAATTTTGTTTCGTTAAGCGCATAATCGAAGTTAAAGGAAGATATAAATTATCTTGAAGTACTAAGAGATGTTCGATCAAACTATAGGAATGATTTAGAGTGTGCGGAAACAAACTAAAAAATATACATATATTTCATATATACATGAATGTGTGTTCATGTATGTGTGTGTATGTATATATGTATGCACACATGTACTTATGAAGCTCTGTAAGCCCCTAACACTGTACATAAATCAATTAATTTTTATTTTTCTTATAAGAAAGATATTTATTTATTTAAGTTTACACTTTCTGATGTAAAAATTTATTATTTTTGATTCTTCTCAATCTTAGTAATTTTGTTTATTTAGTGCATTAGTATGAAAAGTATCATTTAATTTTTCATTTTAGAGTATTTTTTATTGCAATTAAAATTTTTGGTAAAAATAGAAATTTTAGTGCAATTTTCATGAATATAATTATTTTGGTAAAACTTTTTTTTTAGCGAATTCTTTGTTTTAAATTTTTTTTTCATTACAAACACATTTTTAACGTTTCGTAATAATTTGATAAAATTTGGAGTGTTTAATAATTTTCCAATTACCTACAAATTATTAGATAAAATTTCGGTTTTCAATATAACAAAGCAAAAAAAAAACAGCAATAACCAACAAAAAAGTAAAATTTAATATAAAAAAACGCAAGAAAAATAGAAGTGCTTTTTCTCTAAACACATTTTCACATTTTATGGTCCAATAATGTTTAATTTTAATAGCACGTCTTGAAATCCGACCCACTGTTTCTCGCTACATTATGCATATTAATAGGAGAGCTATTTGAACAAAATTTTAAGATGCAACCTACTACTGTTACCAAGACGATGGTAAATATTTACTTTGTAAGGAAAGTGCCACGTGAAATGTTAAAAAAGAAGTAAAATATTTTACCAACTACGAAAACTCCAAGAACATGGGTCCAGTGGTGTAGAAAGCTATAGCTTACCGGCAAACACGCAACCACCTTTCTGCTTTATATATAATTTTTTATATAATTTTTTAAACGAACATAAACGGTCTCATTAAAATTTCAATCTATTTAAATAAAAGTGGTCTAAAAACTTACTCAATTTGAAAACTTCACACTAAATAAATAATAATTTTTTTCTTTCTTTCAAATGTTAAAATGAAGGTTCAAATCTAAACTATATGCATAAATTATGCAAATTATTTTAAAAAAAGTATGCAGCTCAAAAAAATTAAATAAAAAATTAATAACCTCCTTTTCATAAAATTTTGAATGACAATCATAAAATATTAAATCAAAAATTAAATTACTATTAAAGCTTTTGTTAGAAATGATCAAGGAAATTTGACATTTTAAACCGACATTTTAACAAAGAACTGTCAAAGAGTCAATTTTGAATAGAAACAAAAATGAAATTTTTTTCTCAAGAAAAACAACCGTAAAAAGTGTTAAGCAACAGTACAATAAAGTATTTGGGACATTGATATAAGTAAAAGAAAAAGCTTAGAATTATTGAAAAGTCAACATACAAGCAACAGACAATCAAAGAAGAAGGATTTGTGTTTGAATGGGATCCTTTACGACAACAAATATTGCAACATAACAGACCACAAACTGTTTTCACATTGAATTCTATAATCCAATTTTTCACGCGAAACCACACAGAATCCAAAAGACAAAAGCAACTACAGCAATGGAAAGTAAAAAAAAAAATATTTGCGAAAAAAAGAGAACCGCAAAGAAAGGCAGCTAAACAAAAGTATAATTTTGTGATATGAGAAACGAACATACGACCAAATGTAGTTTATAGTGCGCAACAAATTGATAAGATCCTCTAAATTTTTTTAACTTGATAATCATATGATAAACTCTGGTCATATTATCTCCACTTATTATATGAGATATGAAATAATCGTCTACTTATTAATAATTAATTAATTATGTATTCAGAGCAGCTGCAACCCAACTTACCAGATCTTACAAACTTATTGCTGGTCAGATAAGGGAAAAAGATGTTTCTGTTATGAATTGGATACAGGGCTTAAAATTAAATTGATTATTTTGAAACTACTGTTCTTGTAAATCTCTATTGCAATTTCGAATGTCGTCAGTTAAGAAGGTCTTGGTATCATAAGATAAATTAATATTATGTTAAATTTTGCTCAAACTTTGTGTATCGCTATTAGATTAATCAGGAAAAACCTCGGGTTTGTACAGAACATCATTATTCAGCCCTCCAAAGCCTCATTTTTGTTAGCAAAAAAAAAAAGTTTAATATGATAACCTGCACAAATATGAGTACACGGATGAGGCTGTGCTACTGCCAGATTATTTAATGTTCTGAAACATCTCTTCAGAACTTGTTCTTATGTTCTCCATGAATGGAAAGACCTTTCACCAGGCATATGAGGTTTAAAATTTTTTTAAGGTGTCATACATCCAAAATGCTCTGAATTATCCAGATGTTCACAATAAAATAATATTTCTATTATATTTCGGGTAATGCAGTACAAAAGGGCAAAGTGCTACCAGATCAGATGTAACTTTATAAGTTTAGCAAATGTGATTTGAAAAAAATTCATAGAGAAATCAAGTACAAGAGAATGTGAAAGGCAGAAACATCTCACACAGCTCAGTGATATAAATTCTGAATGATCACTTAGATAAGAGAAAGCCTTCCGCAAAATACATGTCACGTTTTCTCACAATTGACTACAAACTCAATCGTATGAACTGTTAGGCGTTGTTCAGCCACCATTTAAACGAGTTTTACGCAACATGACACCAGAGTCCGATTAGCAGTAAACGCTAGAAATTTGTTGTTTTGGTTCAGTGCCAAAGAAGGCCAAGGGGATATGCCAGCAAATAAAGTCATGGCCACCGTGTTTTGGGATGCACGCATTACTAATTCAAAAGAGCGAGGATTTTTTCAAATCGCCGCATGTGACAAAAAACAAATTCCTTTACTTTAGGAAAAATGTCCTCTCAGGCATAGTTTTCAAGGCAAAACTCCATGAATTAGGCTACAAATTGCTCCCTTAGCTGCTCTATTCTTCAAACTTAGCCCCAAATGACTATTTGTTGTTTCCAAACAGCATTGAAATTATTATTAAAATCATCGTTCAAACAAATACAATGAACTCCATCAAATGACCTCGACAAATCTCATTTTGCGAAGGGATAAAAAAATTGGAACAACCGTGGTAAAAAGGTGACTGCGTTACAACTTAAAATGATTGTTTACTTATGTTCCTGTTACGCTACGTATCAAGTCAAAGTTTATTTATATCTGGAGATCTCTATATGCTCTCAGATAGTTTTGTGATGCTTTTGCTGCTCCTGTCGGTTAAGCTTTGCATCTCGGTAAGAGTGACCTCAGCCAGCTCACTTCATGGTTGGATATTGTGATACAAAATTTTGTTACGTGGAACGTTAAGACTAATTAAAGCAGATATTGTGAACTGTACGACGAGCCCTAATAATCTCGAAAAATAAAATTCCTAGAGGAGTCTGTGTAAGCTCCAAGAGATAAATGGCTGTAAAATGGATCCTTTTGGCTACAGAACTTATTGCTTGCGAATGATGATTTATTGTTTAGAAGTGAAGTTGTTAATCCCCTCGTTCTGTCACCATTATCGTGACAAGTTTTCAAAAGTTGCAATAGAAATATAAATCGCTTTAATGAACATATAATTTTTTAATTTTGAGGACTATCCAAAGTTTGTTTTAAGATATTACAAGAAATTGAACCCTGTGTTCTAATTATACATTTTCTTCTAAAATACAGATTTGTTTGTTGATGTATTAATAAACAAAAATGTGAACAGAAACTTAAAAAAAAATTAAAAAAGTTACCTTGTCACACCAACACGGACCCCCCCTATTTAGTTAAGTAAACAACATTTCAATTTATTTTTGTTGGATGATTATACCACAAAGTAGTGCTTTACCACAAAATATTTTGAAACATAAATATCTAAAACAAAGTGACATTTGGTGGCATTACAGTAAAGGGGCTACAAATAAAAATATATTCATACAAAAATGTCCTTTTGTTAAACAAAATACAAATATTTCTACAAGTTGGTGTAGTTGTGCTTTTAACTCGTAACAAGCCTCATCAAATTATCCTTTATGTCATATGAGACATTTTCAATTGTGTTCGTTGTTTTTTTTTCACATTTCTCTATTACATACTCTTGGGATCTATTTAATTTAAAATACTTTTATGAGATTATATTTTGTATCTTATGCTTGTCTTATCTCTGTATGTATACATTTTTGTATAAATTTTTTATAGAGCCACAAAAATTTACATGGGTATTTATTTAAATATTTTATAAACCGTTTAATGTTCTCTTTTTTTTTAAATTGAAATTTTCATATGGCAGCACTTGAAAGTGTCTTTTTAAAGAAAGTGCATGATAAAAAAAGCGACAGCATTAAAATGTTCAGGATTATCATGATTATTATAATGATGATGATAAGTTTTTTCTTTATTGGTGTGACATGTTTGAGTGGCACATGAAGTAACAATTTCGGTTGTATTATTATGCCTGTTTGTGATTGAAAGAATTTAGAAAAAGGGTTTTTTATTTTAAATTGACAATTTCAATTGCGTTTTGAAACTTTAAGCCGGAAGACACTTGTTTTTTCTTTAATTTTTTTTTTTTTGCTTGTTCAATAATAAAGAAATGTTCTAAGTCATAATGTTAAGCATTTTGTCAATAGCATAAATATGCACGGGAATTTATAAAACAAATATTTAATGTATTAAATTTTAATATTTATATTCCTTGTTTAATTTCGGGAAGTAGGGAAGAGATAAAGAACAGAAAAGAGTGTAAACCATAAATCAAATATTAAGAGCAAACAAATGTTATAGAAAAATTATTCGTACCTTTATAATCAACCTAAAAAAGGGAGAACAAAACTATGTGTTTAAAATTTAGTCACTCAATTTAGTCAATACAGTTACACTGCGCCACATTTTTAATTTAATGATCTTTAATAACTTAAGGTCACTAATTCTTTATATCCTTACAACTATTTTCTTGTTAACGAATTAAATCTTCTTACTTTATGGTTTATTTGCTTTTAACTTAAAAGTGATTAAGTTGACTTACTATTTTACATGACATCGAACACAGAAATTTGTGCAAATGACCCAAATCATTTTTGTTGGCATCGAAAAACTTATTTAAGCATCCTCTGAAAACTAAAAATAAGCCCTGGGTACTTCAAAAAAAAAAAAAAAAAAAAAAATAATAATTCCCGCAAATAAAATCGGAGTGAATATACCTAACATTAACCGAAAAAATCGGCCTAGTAGGAATAGCCTTAGGTTACACATGAACCTCATACCCCGGAGGAAAGCAATTACTTTAGAGGAGAAAATTGACAATATAAAAGGATTTCTTTAAATTACCGATTAGGGTCAGAAATCAGGGACTTTCGAAGTTGGACTGTGTTTCTTTTTTGGCTTGTTCAAATATTTCTTTGACAAATAAAAATCTTTTGACGTTTCTCATCACATTAAACAACAAATGAGCTACTTTCATATGCTTTAATGTAGTTGAACTTCAAATTATACATTCTTGGCAATTACCTAGACTGTTTTTGAAGATCTAAATAAATAATAGAGTGAGCAAATCCGCCAAGTCTTTCGTCAAGAGAGGAAAAACGCTGCTAAGGGTACTGGAACGCACACATGATGGTTGACTATTTTGGAAGTGATTATCACAGCTCTTTTACTTCAAACTCTGCAAGAAAGCCTTATGGAAGAAAGTTTCTCTCCGAGAAGTTTTATAAAAAAATTTTTTTTTTTACTAAAGAACTTAATAAACAAAATTAACTGTAAATATATTGTGTTTTGTTGTATAAAGACACATATGCCGAACTGAGCTGATACAGACACTTTTACCACATTTTTTACTCGTCATGAAACAAAACACAATCCTCAGAAATTTTGTTGTTGTCCAGTATTAGTTAAAACAATACAACATTTGTATTTTTAGAAATATTTTTAAGTTCAATTTAGGCGAATCGAAGTTGGTAGCTTGGCGCGGTTATTAATAATTATGTGCTCAACTTCCGACGCACGAATATCGCTTAAAATTGGCGGTTAAGATTTGAAATGGTGAAATAGTCTCCTGTTAACTTCCACTACTGGGGAGCGCTAATGAAGATTATAATGTTTGAAAATAAATGAGACCATGCACAAATAAGTTAAGTATTTTGAGAATTGAAAACACGCATGTTAAAATATTATTGTAAGTTTTTGTAAAGAAAGAACACTTTATGTCATTTTCAGGTTTATTTCAATAGCATTGAATTTAATAATTATTTTTTTGATATAAAAGAATAAAAGAGAAACATCATCTAAAACATAGATGTTGGCAGAAGAATTTTAAGTTTGACATAGAGAAATTTTGAAAAACGTGTTAAGCTGTCATCGTACTTTTGAAATCAATAAAAAGAAAATCTAGTTGAAAGTGAATTATTTCGAAAAGATCCTCCTAAATATATAAAATGTTACTTACAACTTACATTAGGATAAGAATTTTGTTGAATTATAATTTTTTCCCAACTGGGACTTGAACCGTGGACATTATAAATGAAATAGGATTTTACTTTTTCGGACTAGGGTTCATTTTTATTTTTAGACGCTGGCAGAATGTAATTTTTCCTGTTTTCCTTGGAAAACGTCCGCATACATTTGTAAATAATATTTCTTTCTAAAAAATCTTTATAAATTAAATCAAAAATGAAGCTTAAGCCGAAAAAGTAATATTCTATTTCAATTTTGTTGAATTTATACTTCAAATCATTTAATTTGCTTTGAAGAGAGTTTGTTTACTCAAAAATAACTAATAATTAACTTTATTTTAATATTTCAAAACTTTGATTGATACAAGACAACAAATGCTTTTCGATATGTTAACGGAATTGACAAATCACAAATGTTTACAAATCGTTACAATAAAAATTTCTTATTAATTGCCTAAAATAAAACTTTAATATTCTTTACAAGTTCAGGGAAGTTGAAATAGAACTAACGGTTGATTATTCAAAGAACAAATTTTGAAATACAGAAAATTAAATGAAAAATAAATTAGTTAAGATAGAAAAAAAAATATAATTATTCCACGAGATACCTATGTAAATTTATGACCCCTCTTTGTAGAAAGAAAAGAACCTTCGAAAAATTGTCTTCGAACGGATGGTGATCATTGCTTTCTAACTGCAGTACATTGCATTGTATGATTATTTTTAAAGTTCTTTATTTTTGTTAAACAAACACACGCTTCCCTTAATAGCTCACTTTAAAAGTGAAAATGCTATTGGAATAAGTTAAAAAAGCACTTGGATAACACTTAACATCTGTGATTTGTTATCGTTTCTTCATGCCTGGCGCTGTGCTATTCGACTAGGTGTTGTTAACATGGCAACAACATCTTAAAAGCTTTAATTCGTAAAACGCTAAAAGGCAGAAGGGATTTATATGTTAAAAAAATCTACGTTTACATTACAGCAATAATTGATTCAAGTGATAATAACAAAAGTGACATTTAAATTTATAACTTTAAAACAAAAATATGTTCATGTATTTTTGAAAGTTTTAATTTACAATAACAAAAACATTTAATCATATAAATTTAAAAAAATAACTTAATGTAAATTGTTGACACTCCTTCCAAAAAGCTAAACTGTACAAACTATTATTCTAAGGTTTTAATTAAATTTTCAAAACAAAATTATTGCTGTAATTGAAATTTAAAATCAATTTGAAAACCTCAACAATTTTGTGTTTTCTTTTTTTTTTTTTTTTGTTAATATGACTAAAATTAGACTTCAGTAAAACACAAACGACAGCAGTTTTATACATATGGAACCTGAATAACACTTGTACCAATTGGTGGGTGAATTGACAATTATTCAATAACTTTAAAATCGAGTTCTCTGTTTTGGCTTAAATGTATATTCGTATTGTTTATTTATATAAAGACATGTCTTAGTTTTGTTAATTTTCCGATTTTTGTGCGAATTTGCGATGTAAAATTTTATTATTCTTCAAATATCATAACAATTTTGCTTTTTATTGATTTGTTTTTTATTTTAAAATTCGTTAGTTGTTTTTCATTTAGATTATGAAAATAAAAATCAAGTATTTTTTTTGAACATTGCATTTTTGATTTTTTGTGAGAGATAATTTTTTTATTATTATTTTCCTTAGGTTATTGCAATTAGATATCGATATTTTTAAAGGTAGTGTTGGGTTATTATCAGCTTTCTTTCTGTTTAAATCGCTGGTTTTAATAAAACATTACAACTTTTTATAACGATTTTTTTTGATTTTTCTTTCTGCCAAATAATTTTTACGAATTTTTGAATTTTTAATGAATTTGAATACATATTGACATATAAAAGTTCCTAAAATTAAAAATATAAATATCGGAATAATAAAATCATTGATATAAAATTAGTTAAACTTTTCTTGCCAGCCAAACCCAAAAATTTGATTCTGGATAAAATAAAATAAAAAACAAAACAAAAAAAAAACAAAAAAAATGAATTTAAGTCTGATGTAAGGTTGTGTATATCGTAAAAAAATTAATTTAAATTTATTATTTAACAGTTTTTGTTAAAAAACAAAAATAGTTTCTAATTTAAACATATTTCGAGTTGTTAAAACTTACAACTGAATTGAAGATATCGCTTTAAATATTTCAAAGTTTTTATTAGTTCCTACTCAAACTCGATTTTAATGTTAATGGCATTGTAAATCATACCACGTATGTATACTGCTTAAATCTTTTGAAAAGTTCTATGCAAATTGATATTGATGTGACCACAGGAATTTTGTTATAACGTCTTTTGTTTAAACGTACCAATCAATAAGTAAACAATCCCATACAAAGAGGTATGAACGCTCATATTTGCATTGCTTACAGTTTGAGTAAGTGTTTTCTATTATAAATAATACTCCCCTTTTTGGAGTTAAAAGCACACACAAATGTTTTTATCTTCTGGTAGATACAAGCAATTTTAATCCTTTGACAACTAAATTTACATTTAACCATCTAAAATAAACACATTGAATCACGTACATGCACACTTTTAAATTCATGTGAGTAGGGAGAGTTTAATGTTGATAATTTTGCAAGAAAATATTATCGTCAAAAAAATTATAAGATTTAAGGAAATAAAATATATTTATAATGTATTTAACTGTGTCTGCTTAAAATTTGCCGGCGCTAAATAACTCAACTGACCTGCCTGTATAATTTCATTAGTTTAACATGTCAGTTTATTGAATGCTCAATAAAAGAAAAAATGGCCAGTTCAAGGCGATCTAAAGCCGATAGAACTAACGAAAGGGTTAACTGTTGATATTTACGATCTAGATACTATGGCCACTAAACAACTCCACCAAACTATACGTATTTACTTTGAAACTTAATTATCAGTTCGCTTAACTTATAGACGAAAAATTGTATATTGAGGCTTATTTTCGGCTAACGGTTTTGTTAGTAAACAAAATTAAAACATTTAGATTGATACTTGAAAAAATGGATGACACTTGATCTAGGCGACCGTAGCCATCGACTTATTGAAATCAAAATTTCACGATTATTTAATTTTAGGAAATAGACCTCTTAAACGGCTTTCAAGGTCTTTTCTTTTAAGACCTCTCTATTAGTTTCTGTGGTGCCACGTGAAATCACTATCAACTATAAACAATTAAGGTCTTCGAGTCTAACACTGTTTTTTAATTCGTAAAGAAGAGTCGCAATGATAATTTTCTAATGTATATGCCAGGTATTGATTTTTTAACTAAAAATATTTTAAACTACAATTAAATTTTTTTTGTTATTTTTTACAATTTGAAGTCCTATTGGGTTAAAAAAACATCTTTTACTTAAATTATGTTTTATTAAAGGTCACCGTTTACTATAAGCATAATGCCTTTTCGTTTCAGAATACACTAGATGTGTCCAAATACTTAACTTCTGATTTTAATTTGATAGAAAACAGGGTTTCTTTTCCGAAAACAAAATACAGTATTGGCTTATGCTTGGAATGCACATCAGTCAAAAAACACTGCTGTTAGATACGTTTTTTCATTTTTTTATGTTTTCCTAACACCATTGAATTACCAAGAAATTCATTGATATCCCTTCTTGCATGTAAATATGGTTTGGGCTTGTTTTCATAGACATAATAATAATAAGACACAAAAAAGGATTTCTAGTCCAAATATACTTCAATTTTTTTCTAGGTAAAACTCCTATAGACGGCTGAGATTTTAGTTAAGAGGAAAAGCCTGATAATTATTCTAAATAGTTGGGCTCTTATTTTAGCCAAGGCAGAGTCAATATTTTAAGTAATTTTTCTGTATTACGGGCGATCAACTCGTCTGGAAAATTTACATGAAAATAACTAAAAAAAAACTAAACGCTTTTTATACAAATTTTTTAAACGAGTTGATCGGGTGTAATAAAGAAACAGCACATTAATTTTTGTGTTACATATGTTGATCAATTTTTACTAATGGACATTGTACTTAGCCGGCAGTGTTGAGCATTATATTAGTGAAAACTAATATATTTATAAATTATCTATAACATTTTCAATAAAATAAAATAATAAACATAAAAATATGGAAGAGTTCTAAAATAATAAGCTTTTTTTAATTTCAAGTCGTGTAATGCTCTTGATATGCTCTTGATTTTACACAAAGTTTCTCCTGACGAACCTAAAAAATTTTTTGCCAAATACACAACCTTTTAATTTGTTTATAAATTATTGCTTCTTATGTGTACCAATGTGAAAATTAAAACTGTCAGCTTGTTCTAAAAGTTAAAATCATGTCCCACTGTAGTAGTAGCTTTTATTCCTGGTGAAAGTCTTCTTTATCATTTTTGACATATATCGAAGACTGCAGACTTTTTATATTCCAAATAGCATTCCAATGTTTGCAAGGAAAGATGTAGATTTTATGAAATTGTTTAAGATGCAAAAAAAAAAAAAAAAAAATTAGTGAACAAAAATTTAAGTCTGATAATATGTATTTTGCGCGCAGAAAGGGTCATACCGACCTACTCGAAGAATACAGACTGTTTTATTCACATTTAACCTATACGATTTACAATTGTTCTAATTATATGTTGCAAAAATTATATTTTTAATTTTTTTCTTGTTCTTTAGAATGAAGTAGTTGACAACATTGTTAATTTGTCGGTTGTCAAATACCATTAAGAATATTCAAAAATGAAATTAAAAATTGTCTCCCCTAAATTGCTAAAAAGCATTTAATAGAATTAACAACAACTAACATAACAACAGCAGCCAACTGCAACGAGCTTAGCAGCCATACACACAGATAAATGCAAACATATATATCTACGTAACGTGTTTTATATATATGTACATGTATGTACATAAGATACAATTGTTTTTGTCTTATTGTCATACAGTGCTAAACACTGTAGAGAGTAGAAATAACTACGCTGATAGCGTTGATAGTCATTTCTATCTATCTGTGTTTACGTACTTGTATATATTGTATATCGAGTGAGTATTTTATATCCTTTGGCATCCTTAAGCATGCAATTTGCACGATGTAATTTAATTAATAGCGAAACAAATATGCAAAAATGGTCTGCGGCATATAGATTGATACTTCCATTCATTTACATATGAGAATACATATAAATTTATGAACATAAAGTATCGTTGTTATTGTTATTTGGTGATGATGTATGTATATACAAAACAAACATACAAACGCAAACATTTACTTACTCATATTCTCATTCAAATGTGAGTGTGACTTGTGTAAGTTATGATGTTCATTCAATACATTTGCAGTGCAAAAGACAATTTAAAAGCTGTGAAACATTAAGTCGACAGAAATCAATCCTTCTTAATAAAACTATTTTTTTTAATTTTGATAAAATTATTACTTGAAATGTTTGATATTTAATTTGATTAATTTGTTACTTAATAAAATAAATTTTATTCCTTCTTTCGTGTTGCCAACCTGTTTTGAATTCCTTTTAAGAAGAACAAGAAGAAGAGGTTTAGCCATAAGAACTTATAGAGGTGATTTAGCGTAAATTTATATATTGGATATAATCGATAATTTCTAATTTATCTAGGGCCTTTCTCGAAGGGCTTGTCCCGGAAGGTCTACTACGTTACTAGAAAAAATTTAATCTCTCTCAAGGTTATTTTTTAATACTTGTAAAACTATTTCTGTTCATTAAAGGCCTACAGCCCTCTCTCTAGCTCCTAAGATCACTTAATTTATTTCAGATAGTCTTAAGAGCTGCTTCCAATTTGCTATTACCCAAAGATGGAATGACGGAATTACTTTTCAGTTTTGTTCATGTCTTAATTGAATGCCTCCACACATTGAATTGAGGGGATATATTGGTCACAAATTAAGTAACTGTTTAGGGTGGTGATGTTATGCTTGAAGAGAAGTGCTGTCTATACCTAAAACCGTGAAAAATTACAGAACTTAGTTTTATGTGGATCAATATATTTATGAATCATTTTTGAAACGGGTTAAGGTGTAATTTATGATGTAATTTTATAAAACATAATAAAAAAATGTTATTCCCAACAGGAGTATTTCATTTTCATTAGCATAGTGTAGAGTGTTTGGATTATTAACAATAATAATTTCCACCATATTTCAGAATTATGCATATAAGGATGACTATACGGACATGGATGCATGCATGAACATTGTGTTTGAGGCATTTAATACGAGTAAGTATTATTTTTGGTTTAATAAAAATGTACTTGTTTCTGTTGTTGTTATATTCTGGGGATGTTTGTTAATATTATTCATTTTGCAATTTGATTATCATCGTCATCCACATGTGTTGACAACAGGCGTTACGCATTTTCATATTTTATATAAATATTTATTTAATGGAAGCAGGTATTTAAAATCAACAAACAACCAAAAGCACATATTTATTACATTTAAATTCATAATCAATGAATATCTCGATAACATAGTGATTAATAGGGTCCCATAACATTGAGTGAAGTTAAAATTTTAATGTAAAAGAACTGTCAAAATATTAAAAAATTTAAACAGAAATTTTTTTAAATTACTACTTTTCAGTTAGGCTAACGTTCGTTAATAATTGTGATTATTTGTTATTAGAGCAGAAATAGTTAGATAAAATAAAATAGATATTTCAATTATTGATTTTTTTTAAATCCAACGGGAATGATTTTTAAAAATTTGGGAACTTTTAAAATCTCGATTCCGAAATCCCAGAATTTTTTACAAACTCATAATCTTAAATATTTTCGAAAAAACCAAGTTTTTTCGGGTTTTCTAAATTTTATCTTTGGAAACAAAGACTTTTTTATCATGAAGTAGTATTTATAACCATAAAATGTTATCAGTAAACGAAACATAGTAAATTTATTCTTATGTTAGGTAAATATAATTAAAAATGTTCAGGCAAAATTTGTTTTCATAAAATGTTGTTCTTGCACTATGATCAATGCTTTCTGTTAATTTAGTGTATTGTAAACACTTCCTGAATTGTTACTTATTTTGGAAAAAAAGACAAAAATAAGAAGACAGAAACTTTATTGAACAATTTTTTAAGCAAAAATAATTATGTATCTACAACTATCTCTTTTGTGAAGTTGTAAATATAAAACACGTAGCGCAATTCATGATAATAATCGCTAGGAACAAACTTTGCCAAATCGAAGCTGGAGAACTGAGTAAAAAGTGATGAATAGCAGCGCGCAGAGCAGTGTATAAAAAAACTTAATTGAATTAGTTCAGTTCGAAACTAGGTAAGATTATGGGTGTCCGTATGGGACTTCCAAAAATAATGCCCTAACACAGGAAAGGCAACTTGTCATGAAGTAATAAACAGTGCGCGCTTGGTGGCTGCGGTAACTGGGCACTGCCTATTTGGGCTCCATGCTAGGAGGATGGGTCTCTCATTAATAATAGACTTCTGTAGAAGTTGGCAAAGCGTAGAGAAGTCGGAGACGGTCGAACAACTCCTAAGTTCGTGGCCTGCGCTACAATAAATATGATTAAGACATCTGGGCCAACGGCATTATGGGACCGTATCTAAAGTATCGTAATTGGGAACAGGAAAGATCTGACGCACACTCCGAAATTGCAAATCAATCAATGGTTTGAGCATTCATTTTGTCCAGCGAGTCTCGGTCGGCAGGTTTCTCCCTGCTTCTACTGCGCCCATATTTCTCACTCCTGGTTTTTATCTCTCATCTTAATGCTTTCGTCCGCGTGCTGATTTCTTTCTCTTCTCTGTTTCTTCTTCTAACGCAAGTAACACAAAGAGACCGGCAACTAGACTCTAGTGATCAGCAGTCTGCTGAACCTAACCTTACCTAATGAAAAGTGGTATTAAGATGGCACAGAAAAAGAAAAATAACATGTGTGAAAGTTCGACAGTAACGTCACTTTTTTTTGCAGACCCTATACTTAAAAATATCATGAAGGTGAACTTAGTCTTTTAAACTTTCAAATACAACAGACTTTAAGAAAATTCGTATAGGTATTCCACACATAAAATATTATTAATATTAATATAAATAAAAAGAAATACTTTTAAAATTTTGAAAACATTTTTGGTGCCATCCTATTGCGAATGGCTTAATGATTGTTAATGTATTTACATTTTGGTATTTGCTTTATATTTAATCGTGTCTGAGGAGAGTATTAAAGTTTGACTAGAATAAAATCATTAAATTTGTAATATATTTAAAAAAACTAATTAAAATAATTTATATTTAAAGCATAAGCTATTGTATTTGCTTAAGCAAAGGTGTCATTAATTTGTTCAGCCACCAACTTCGAAGACCGCGGTAGCCTAAAAGCAGCACTACCCTAAATCTCTTTTAATTCCACAAATGCTAAAAAACTAAAAAAAGTATTTTTTATTGATTTAAATTTTTCAAAAATTTTAAGATACCTGATCAATATTCGAAACATGGAGTTAAAGTATTTTCCGTATTTATAACGATTTAGATTTCATAATAGAATTTTATTTAACATTGACATTCCTAAGAATTTTTTTTTTCTTATTTTTAAATGTATATCAAACGTAAAAAGGAAACAGATTTAAGATGTTCCAGTTCCAATAATTTATAATAAATTTTTAATGTCTTCTTGTGATTATTTTTTTATGGCATTTCGATGAAAATAAACTGAAATCGTAAGAAATCATTTGTCTCAACACTTCTGTAAGAAAAATATTAAAAAAAAAAAACATTTAAAAACAACAATAACAAAAACAAAAATAAAATCGGAATTAAAAATAAGATATAAAATCGAAGAAATACAAATAAACAATTTATACAATTCGATACAAGAAAATCCCATAAAATGTGAACACATGCATCTGTGTTCTAATACCAAGAGTATGTTGGAGAGAGGTAAAGGAAAAATGAGGAGAAAATTAACATTGTAATAGTACAAAGATTAGAAACCTAATGAGTAATTTAATGATTTACATGGACAAGTGATAATAAAATTTACAGAAGCCAAAAGGATTTAATAAAAAATTTAGATAAACAAAACAAAAACATAGCAATTTACAACTTAAAAAGTTGACGGCCGTAAACGTCGATGTTTTGTTTTTTTTGTTGGGAATAAAGCAGATTAAACTTAAAAGATTAAAAAATATATATTTTTTCCAAAAAATCTAGAAAAAAGAAAGCAAAATTACACACAATAAACTAAAAACTAAACAAAACACTCGCATCAATTTGTGCTTTTGAACCTGTATCTTATGAGTCGATTTAATGGTTTACCCTAAATAAATTGTTACAAAGAACAACAACAACAATAAAACAATTGTTAAACTTACATGTATGGTGGCATCATTACACTTTGAAAGCCATCATATAATGATTTTTGCCACCTAACAATTAAAATAAAAGAAATGAAATTGAGTCAAAGAAAAGAAAGACAAAACATGTAGAGATATTTTAACATTGAAATAAAATTAATGAGTTTTTTTTAGAGATATTAAACGTTTTTTTTATAAACTTTAAATTAAATTTATTTTAGATAAAATCAATTTCATTTAAGAAGTTCAATAGAACCTTAAGTCATTTTAAAGAAGAAAAACTAGCTCGCATACATCCTCGCTTAAAATAAAACTCTTTTTCTTACAGTTTAGTCATAAATTTATATTAACGAAATTATTCATTATTGGTGGGGGGCAAAAGTTAATTGCAAAATAAATAAACTTTGGAAGAAAAGTAATTTATTATAAAATGTATTAGTGACATATTTGGCCGAGAACGATTACTTCATAAGTACAAATATAAATTAAAATTTGATTAATTTAGATACGTAATGGAAATCGATTAAAAAAACACAACAGACAGAAAAGGTGTATCTTAGTTTGCCATTCCGTTTGCAATTTCTGCAATATCCATTTCCGACCCCATAGAGTATAAGAAACCTAGTACTATGCATAGCGAACTCGATTGAGCTATATTCATTTTCCATCTGTCCGTCCGTGTTCGGGTTGAAATAAATTTTGCCAAGGCAGTATATGAGCTAGAGAAAACTTAAATATGCCAGTCGATGAGACTAAGTCTCGAAAATGTTGCTATTGAAAATTAGCAAGATCAAGTTCACGTTCTTCGAGGCAGTGGGAAAAACACCAAGCCTGCCATATCATTTTGAACAATGAACTAACTCCAGTTAAAAAAATAAATATAGGGGCGATAGAGAATAAAAAACAACATAAAACCATCAACATCGCTTATATTTTCGGGCCTCTGAACTGTCTTAAGGACGATTGCTCACCAGATTTTTTTTTATTTCAATATGGGTATCATTTAAGGGCTTTTAAAGAGATTTTTCAAAAACTACAAAATTTTTTAAAAATGCTTAACCCATTAATAGCTGATGAAATTTTTATGTAAAATTATATATCGTACTTAATTTTTTTTCCTTACAAATGGCTGAGTTATTTCCAAAATATATTGATTCTGCCTCACTGTGCTTTGTATAATTTGCTCTTTGAAACTGGAAAATATTTTTTTTATTAGGACCAGCACTCAGGGGATAACCCCATACTCAAAAAATAAATGTGCCAGAACTAGGAAACGAATGCTTATGGACATTTAAATTGAATCTTTGCACATTGGAATTGGCAGGAAAGACCTCGGAAGGAAATTTATTTCACATACGAACTGTTGGGCTAAAAAACGAATTTTCTCTGTAATGCGTTGTGCGATTCACTGGCCAATTGATTAGAACGGAATATTCTATTGATGCAAAGCGTGTAACGCGTTTTAAATTACTGCTTTCAGGAAATACAATGGCACATTCCGTTGTAGTAACAACTAAGCAGTGAAACACACCCAACATTACGTTGATGCTCCAATGAATGAATAGAGGTGAATACTGGATACCTACTGTTACCGATGAGCTTCTTCGCTTTCTCCTGCATTCGGTCGTGTAACTCAAAAAAAGGCTTTGGAGCACTGGCCTATACATGAGAGTTGTATTCCATTTTCGGTCTGTAATTTTAACATTTTTTTCTAGATTTTAAAAATGCAAGTGAAATTGAATGGCAATTTTATTTAATTTTCCAGATTTTGTTGAAGCTTTTAATATATAAAAGGTATCTTTTTTTAAAATGTTAAAAACTAATTTAAATTAATGGCTAATTTAACTATTAATTTTGTTAACTAAATTTTTAATATATTCACAAAGATTATAATTTTTAATAATTTACTTTAATCGAGCTTGATTCCTTCAAATATAAATACTTCATGATATTCTCATGTAATATTTATTATTTCAAAATAATAAATAATAATAAGTATTACATGAGAATATCATCAAATATTTATATTTGAAGGAATCAAGCACGATTAAAGTAAATTATTATAAAAGAGATTCCGAATAATAAATTTCGAGATTATAATTTTTTTCTATTTTTTTTTTGTTTTTTTTTAATAAACTTAGAAAAACCTACTTTTCTTTAATTCTACCCCCAATTTTATCATAAGGAGCTTAGTTTTAGGCTTAGTGTATAATGATCATATATTCTAAATAAAAAACTTCGGAGGATTCTTAAAAGTTTTCGTAAAAATCGATGTACTTCCATTTAATCTTAAATAAAAACTTGTCGGAGTAAAGAAAGTACTTTTCTCCTCATCTAACTTCTACTATCAGCGCAATAAACTCGTCACATATAAAGAGCTTAGTGCGTACGTCATTGGTGTTCATTAAATTAAAATTATCAACACACAATTGATAGATGAATGTGGTCATTGAAACAAATGAATACACGCAATGAACATGGCTCAGTGTATGTGTTGCTTCCAACAACATCTCCTGTGGTAGCAATTAATTAAAAACTAAAATTAGATTTTAATATTGTTATTTATTTAAAACAAAATTAATATAAAGATACGTCCCAAAACATTAAACCGCGTTTTCTACTTCAAAGTTTTCTTAAATTTGCTGTACGTTTTTATTTTGTTGCCTCCTTTAAATTTCTAAATTCTATTCTATTCTATTCTTTCTTAAGATATTCTTCGGGGCAGTTTAACCATCTGTCTGTCGCTTTGACCAGTGTCAAACAATAAAGGCAGAAATAAAATTAAGCGTGTGAAAAAATTTGATTAGATTTTGTTCTCGTTTATTTTGTTATATTTTTTTATTTTCATTTTTATTTTAATTCATTTTTCTTAAAACTCATAAATTTAATTTATTAGATTTTGTTTTTTTATTAACGCATGTGTGTTGTATTATAGTATTTGTACATATTTGCCTAAATGTGTGTTTTTTTAATTTTGTATTTAGTTTATTATCGAACTGACAACAACATATTGTATGAAAGTTAGTTTCAAACTTATTTAAGAGAGACCAGCCGCCATCATCTTTTGCCACCATAAGTTTTAACACAGCGAATTAAAAAATCAATATGATTATTCTTCATTAATAATTTATAATGATTAATAAATAACAAACATACACTTAAACGAAGTTATGGCCTTAAAATACAATAGATTTTTTTTCTAAATAGTAATTGGTTTTTGTCTTTCTGGTGCCATTATAATACCATTGAAACGATGAGGAGTTTTTGCGTGAATTAAAACAAAATAAAAAAATACATATTCTTTTGAGAGAAATCGATTAATAACTGTTATTGTAGATATTCTATGGAAATGTATGGCGTAGAGAAAACGCTTTGAGAGGCTTAATTTTCAAGGACCCTAAAAACATAAAAAGGTTGAAACATTTCCAACTATGAAATATACATAAAAATTAGAAACAAAAATTTGTCAAGTTGAACTTTATTTGCCCAATTGCTGTGTGCGCAAAGACAGGCTCAAGTTCGTTTTTTTTTTCTTGTATTGAAAAATGTTTTAAATATAACCTTATGTTATGCTTTTATGGAACTGCAAAAATCAAATGCATTTTTAAGCCTCTTAAGACCTTAAGTTTAAAAATAGTTTAAGAGACTTAGGCTTAGAAATTTACAGGATCGTTAGATAATATTCAAGACGAATCTAGTTTCGGAAAAATATGTAATTTAAAGTTTATAGAGAATTCATCTAAGAAAGGAAATTTGAAAACTGTATGAAGATAAAACAAATGCAGATCTCGCTTACACAAACATTGCCATATCTACAGCTCTTACAACAATTTCCTTTTAAATGACTTGTATTTAATTATATTTTTACCAATTCCCATCAAATCCCTTTTTCAATGTGACCGATTCAATGAAAACAACAACAACAACTATAAATATAAATGTAAAAATAAAAACAGAAAAATTCAACTAAAACTTATCTGGTTTATTATAATCAAAATCATGTTATCCATTTAACGTCATTAGTACGCATGCCTGCAACACCATTAGCATCAACATTAACAGTATGCAACACAAGGCAACCAACAACAATTACATATACTCATTTTTCAAAAAGCAAAAAACAAAATTAAAAAAAAAAGAAAAACACTCAGATGACAAAATTAAAGAAAAAGAAGACTCAATATTGAATGTTGTTGTGATTCAAATAAATACATAAAGTCCTCACAAGAACATCAGCAGCGAAAGTTATAATTCTTTGAAGATTTTTTGTTGTGGTTACTGCCGCAATAAATGCAAAACAAAATACAATCACAAACATTGTTACTGCAATGAAATATATTATTTTTCAGCCAGTATGTGAATAAATAAAACTGTTTTTTGGCTGCTGCTGCTGCTGTGGCTGAAATCATAGCAGATTCAGATGTGAATGTTGATGCAACCAGCTTTACAATCAATGACAACATTGTCCCATCAACGCAAGATCGTTATCAGCACAAAATTGCCACTAAACGTCACTTTTCTTGAGATCAAAGTGTTGTTAGCGCACGATTGAGCATGCGCACGCATTTTCAATTAAATGCAGATGCAGCATTGAATAATAACAACAACAACAACAACTGCATTAACTCCAAGAAAATTTTATAAAAGAAAAACAATAATAAAATGCAAAATGCAATGGATAAAAGAAATTGACGACGAAGTTGATGTTGCTGATGATATTGAGATACGTAGCACTATGGGGTGAAAGATTAAAAAAAAAATTCATCAGATAATGTTTATATAAATATATGACAATACAGTGAAATCTGGTTAAAATGAAGATTTTAATATTTTGAATTTTTCTTAATTAATCTGAAGTTTTGCCAAACAATTAATTAATTTTGAAAAATTAATTAATTGCATTCAATATTCTTGTGGTTTATTTTAATTTAATAATTTGCAAGTGCCCGCGCATCGAACAAAAATAAATTATCGAAGTGTTGTTTTGATGTTCGAGCATAAAAGAGCCGAAAAAAAATCAGCCGTATATAGTGGATGAAGAAAAAAATAATAATTCTTGAGCATTATTTTTTTTATTTTATTTTTTTGCTTAAATTTTGATTTTTTCTTTTCTTTATTGTTTGGACTAAAGTCTTTAGTTTATTTAAAATATTTGTGAAAAGTTTTCTAAAGAGCTAAATAAGCGGTAACAAAATGGCCATCGAGACGTGCTTCCACCCACAATAATTAATATCGATGATTTGATAATTTAATAGGGATAAAAATTGGACGATATATTTAAAAAATGTGTTTTATTTTAACCCTTTGAGTACTGAATTATTCGGCGACTTTTATGCATATAGAACGGATTTAATTTATTGCTATGTGAGTTAATATGTAAGAGTAATACATTTTATTTGGAACATGTAAAGGTACCTGGCACTGTTTGCATTGCCAAATCGTTCTTTTCATATTTGATGTTTATAACATACGCGGCAATTGTTTGCGATCAAAGCCAAGTAACGGAGGTGTCGCAAAAATCAACACCTACTTCTCAAATTCAGATAACGAGTCAGACTCGTCATCCGTAACTTCGCCCAAACAAACACATGACGAGTCTCATACGTCAAATGTACTGAAAGGCTTAATTCAATAACTAGTATGTCAAATATATTTAAATGTAAGAAAATGTTAAATACTCGTATAAACTTTTTATTAAAATTTTCAGATTGTATGTCTATGGTCTAAGAAATAAAATTAATAAATGGCGCTATATTTATGTGTCTTTAATTAAAGCCAATAGTAAAATATTTACTAAAAATGCGATTTTTATTAAAATATTAAATTTTGAAAAGGTTTGGTATTATAAAAAATAATTAACCAAGTCGGAATTTTTTTTTTAGTTTGTACACTTTTTTGTTGAAAAATAAAAATTATTTACAAAATTTTGTGAAAGTTTTTTTATAGAACACAGGAAAAATTAGACACCAGCAGAATGTTATGCAGCATTTTCAAGATCGCTACGTCCGTCATCAGCCCTCTTCGCATCTACGTGCCTTAAGTTGTGTACGTTGTAAACAACATCTATTTAACCATATATTTTTTTATTTAAGAATTCAAGAAATATTCATATTCAATCAATAGTAATTTGGTTAGATGAAGCCCTCACACAACCCAAAGCTTTTATTCGTTGTTCTCTTTCTTTTATTTTTAATCTTTTCGAGCCCTTTTCTTTTTTGAATTCTCAGTTTTTATTTATATACTTTCCAATTATTATTATTTGTGCAGTTATAAAATAAAACTGGCTAAAATTTCTCAACCAATTTTGTTTATTTTCTGAAAATTTAATGATTTCCTGCTTTTTCTATATATATTTTTTTTACTTAATCAGAAATAAATTGTTGTTTAGCAATAGAGCGATCGTTTCAACATTTATTACAATAGACCTATAAACCGAAGTTATAAACTTACTCCCTCTTTTCTGCAGGAGTTACAACCCTTTAACTAAAAGAAAAAAATGGATGAATATTACAAAATTGTTGAGACGTTCATGCTTATTTTGTATTGAAATTCTTATTTAGTTCTTAAAGTTAAAAAATAACTTCCTATTTTTAATTTTTTTAAATGCAAAATATGTACCAGCTGCCCTCCAAAAAAAAGTAATTGATGTTTGTTATCATTAAATATTTTTTTTGCAATTACTTTTACAAATAAATTATTATTTTTCAGTCAAGCTTAAGTTCATTATTTATGGCTATAAATCATGAATAGAAGAGTAACCTACGTTGGCATTCTTCCTATCTATCTGCAAGGTAGTTATCAAATGCAAACTTGTCTCTTTATATAACTATCAGACAAAGTAGAAAAAAAAATTATAACTCATGTCTATATTCAAAATAATTCTGTAAAAAAATATATTTTAACTAAATGTTTTCTTGAAAAGGTGTGTTAACGCACCCATTGTGCTTGAAGTGCAAACAAAAAAAAAAAAAAAAATGAAAAAAGGACAAACGATCAACTATAAACTGCATTATCAAAATTAATCTTATTCAAAAGCCGACTGCAACAACAAGAACAATATAAAAAAACAACACAAAAATAAAAGCTTTACACTTTACAAAATCTCAAGCAATACGATTTACTTACACACACACACACACAAACATTTATTTACACGATGCACTCATCCGGTGCTAAGTTTGTAAGTGCAAAAGCATTCAGATCATTGCAATATCTGTGGACCACACTTAAATGGTATGTTTCTCGTTTTTAAGTAGAATAAGTTGCTGCCACATGACAAGCAAAAAACTAACCAGAGATTTATGCAACCAAGGGTGACAACAAATTAATTCAGTTGCTTTGTGTTTGCTAAAATGAACTCTTTAGATTCATTTAATGCCTAAGAAAATCCTTTAATTTAAAGTCACATCGTGTAGCATAGTGAGATCTTCAAAATCTGATCAATTGTTTAAATATTTGCTGTCTTGGCTAAAATAACAACACATTTACGCCCAATTTTTTTTTTAAAGTTGTGCATAAAAAGCAAAGTAAAAGAATGTCATCTTTTAAGCAAATCTTAAGATATTTACAAACTAAACTGATGCTAACACAGTTGCCGAAATTGTAGGATGCCCGTGTTTGGATTGTTGGTGCGATGCCTGATTAACTGGGATAAAAGGTCGCTGTTGAATTGTTTATAAGTAAATGTATGTGTGTGTTATCTTAATATTGTCATTGTCACAAATTTGCAAAAAGTACCACACTAATGGATTACATGACTTTCGCATTATCGCTTTGTTTTGCCAGTAAGATCTAAAAGCGCAATCAGCTTTAAATAAAATAAACTAAAAAACGGACAACAACAACATAAAGTACTGACTGCCTAAAACAGCAACTACATCTTTGTTCCTGCGAGTACGGTGATTACAAACAGCATTAAGAGCAACAGCAACATTAACCATCACTTCTACCATCAGCAACACACTAAACTACCAGCAGCAGTTTGCCTTAAACTCTTATCGCCAATTTTATTTTATTTTGTTGCTGTTATTGTTATTCCTAGTTGGTATGACTGTCAGATTAAAAGATGTTTGTTGTTGTGTAGAAGTCTACGTTGGCCACATTAATAAAAAGCGACAAACTTTATGTTCTGCTAAGATACTATTTCTGTTTTTTTTTCTCATTTTATCCTGTGAATAGTTGTTGCTGGAGCTGAGTTGAATTTCTTACAACACCACTTGAAAATCAATTGACCATCGTTTTAAGAGTGCAATGCAATTGCTAATATTGAAGTCACATTCGCATAGACCATATTTCCGTATGATAGTGGACTGGCTGTTGGTTTCTTTAGAAAATCTTCCCAGGCTGTTCCAGCATTGTCTTTTATCCGTCTAGAATCTTTATAGCTGTTTTTAAATTATTGTTTATTGTGCCAGATGTGCTGATCATGATACGGGCGCTATAATTTTTTGGCAAATAACAATTTTTCATTTATTTTTGCATTTATTTCTTTATCAATAAATATTACGCAACGAACGAAAATGGCTATTCTAATATTCTAGAAACAATTGATTAAAAAACACGCATTTTTAAAATTAATATATGAAATTATAAGGGAAACAGTTGTTATTCAAGACTCCTAAAAAATGCAATAACAATAAAGGTTTTTTGAATTTACTTATTACAACCAGCAATTTTTATACCCTCCACAATGGGGGGAAAAAGGGTTTATCTAAGTTGGTCATTCCATTTGTAATTTTTACAATATCCATTTCCGTCCCCATAAAGTATATAAACTCTAAGTCCTTATCCATAGCGAAGTCGACTAAGCGATATTTGTCTTTCCGTCTATACGTCGGGTTTAGTTTTGAAAAAACTTTGCCAAGGCACTCTATACGCCAATCGATCAGCCATAGTTTATAAAATTACTATTGACAATCATCACGTCTTTCAAGGCAGCGGGAAAAACCACACGCCTGCCTCTAATTTTTCCATATCATTTGAAACAAATCTAGTTAAGTGAAAAAATTCCAAATTAAAAAATAAATATATGTTGCGATAGGGAACTAAAAAATAAGAAAACCATCAAGTAAAGAAATTGGCGCTCGCCCATATTTTCCGAGTTATTGGCATGTGAACTTTTAATAGAAAAGCACAATTGTTTTTTTAAGATTTCAATATAAATATCCCTTAAAAGCTTTTGAAGAGATCTTTCAAAAAATACTAAAGTTATTTAGAAATGCTTAACCTATTAAGAGCCCGTGACATTTTTGTGTGAAATTTTATATAGTACTAAAATTTTTTCTTGTTTTTTTCTGTCACCCTAATATTTTTTTTATTGGAGTCACTTTACTTTAAAAGATTTATATATATGGTGAAGGATATATAAGATTCGGTATAGCCAAATATAGCGCTCTTACTTTAATATATTATTTTTTCTCCTCTGTCCTGAGCTACATTTCCTACTCTGAAGCTCTAAGTAGAGTTTTATTCACGGTCTCTTGTTTAAGGATTTATAAACGACGTAGCCAACTTATTGTCACTGACTCAAATCATTTCCAAGATATTTTATTACCTAAAAATGCCACTCATATCAGGATATTTTGTGACTCTGACTGCCCTCAAGCTGCAATCTAGGCCACAATAAGCAAAAATGCCAATTCGGTCAGACTCGAAATCAAAATCTACTATTTTATCAAGCATGCAACTTTAAACAACTTAGCAATGACAGCCACTTACTATTGGATTTTTACTTTTTTTTTCTATTAAGGCTCCATCATGCTGTTTTTATATACAGGCACTTTTATTTTCGAGATTCCACTAAGTTTGAAGTGATGTTTTCTATTTATTGGTTTTTAAAAAATTTGCTTACTTTAGCTACTCAACAATAATTCCTTTTGTTTATACTCAAGACTCTGTTAGGAATTGAACTCATCAGCGTCTGCTAGCCAACTTTTACTTTTTATTCTGTTGATGCAGACCACATCAGTTAGTAGAGAAAGCATCAACTTTTGCAAATCTGTTTACAACAAACACAACACAAAAATATTATAGTTAACCTGCTTTTCACGAAATGGGATCGATTTCATGAACTTTATAATATAAAGTAGTGTATAAAACTATAAACTCTAGCTCACCCTGTCTAATATAAGCTGACATTTATATTTTTCCTAAAAAATGTATCACTTTAATTTCAGAAACGAGACACTGGCTTCTTATATAAATTAAGTTTTATTCTTTTTTCAGCATTCAACCAAATTGAGATGCGACAAGTTGAAGAGGAGTTAGTGGGTTAGATTGGTTAGGAACAGTGTTACCGCTAGGAATTTTAGAAAAGTCGCACAAAAAGTCGTTTTATAAAAATAATGTCGCACAAAAACGTCGTCTAAGCAAAAAAAAAAAAAAAAAAAAAAAAAAAAAAAAAAGTCGTACATCATAACAAAACCAAAAGAAAAAAAAAACAATTGAAGCAAAACATTACAGAATCCATTTTTATTATATATCATAACATATACAGTTGCATATACATAAATACAGAAATAAATATTTTCATGTAATTTACTTACTTAAGTTTAACAAATTTGGTTGTCGAATGCTATTTAAAATTTATTGGAAATTAAATGTTTTTTGTGAGAAACTTTACAAAAAAGGATAGAAAGACCCAAAAATTAAAAAATTTGCAAAAGTCGCAGACCGCTAAAAAAGGGTCAAATTGGGTTTTTAGTCGGGCGAACGGTAACCCTGGTTAAGAATAATCATTGTATACTTATTAACCATCGTTGAAGGACCTATCGACCAAACCTTTACTGGGGAAGTATTTTTAATTTTAGTCCTACTTTAAGAAGATGTCATTTCAAATCACTTGCTGAGTGAATTTGTTTTGTATATAAAAATTAAATTAATTTTAATTCGAAATTAAATATATATAAATTTTAGAGATATAATATTTTAAGCGCGTTATCTTTATGGTTTTATTTTTTAATAGGTTTTTTTTAAAATTATAAACAATAGAATAATTTTTAGTTTAGTTATATATAAAAAAAATATTTAAAAAATTCTGGGTTAGTTTTGAAAGAAACCAGGAAAAAGTGAAAGAATGTAAATCATTGTTTTTTATATCATAACATCTGTCGTTAGCATGATTCGCATCTATGTTATTTAGATTGTGCACGTTTTAAGCATCAAATATTTAACCAAGTATATTGACAAATAAGAATATTACAAATGTTCATAATCAATCAAAATTAATTTGATTAGACGAAGTACACACGTAAGCCAAATTTTTTTTCGTTGTTCTCTTTATTATTCATCACATATATTTATTTTTGCTTTTTGCTAACCGTCGGTGTAAATCAAGTATTCCATTCAAAATTATGAGTTCAGAACAAGGCTTAAGCAACGATGCAATTTTGCTTTTATTCTTACATACTTATTTCTTCGCATAACAGTAGTTGCTGTTACAGATTGTACGACTTTATTGTAAAATTTTAGCATTTTATCGACATAGATCGTCCGGAAGCTTTACTCAATTACTAGAAATGAATAAAAATATAACGAACTCATTCATACTTCTAGCAACATTTATAATACTTTTGATTTTATTATGAGAGCAATGTAAAGCTGTGTTGGCTCTACTATGCTCAGTTCACAAAGGCAAGTTATAATAGAATTCTTATTTAATTCTACCTAATACTGAAACACTTTCTTACTACTATGCCTGTACTAAATGTTCTTGACCTAGTCACTGAAATAAACCTGTAACCTGTATTATAAATCCATTATGACAACAGCTTTAAATTAAAGACATTTTTCAAAAACAGTAAAATTACTCGTTTGCAACACACAACTTAACTGGTGTTATAATTACTAATAATTTGAAATTAGCTTTTTTTCTCTGTATTGTTAATTTTATAAATCTTATTTAAATACATTTATTTGATTAGATTAACATTGACATTTCAAAGTCAATGCTGCAGGTGTCATATGGATTCCAGTAATTAATATCGACCATGCCAAACAAAAATTTGTGTTCGTTTTGTTGTGTTTAGTTGCAGGCAGTTAATGCAGCCAGTTTAAAAAGAATAGCAACAATAAACAACATTAACAACATCAAATAATTACTGAAAAAGCAAAAATATTAAAAAAAATACTGTAATTAAATATGAAGTATAAACTGAATATTTTACATGATATTTAATAAAGCTTGACAACTTAATTTTATTTGAATTTTTGTTGTTGTTTGTTGTGTTTGTTAATTTCTATAGAAAAACAAATGGATAAAATCGCGTGGAAAAAATAGCAATGGGTATGCACTTCAAAGAGAAAACTCTTAAGAGTTCAAAAAAATGTTTTAAAAATGAGAATTTTTATTAACAAGAAATTTCTTAAGTCCTATTAAATTACTATGAATTTTTTTTTAATGATTGAAAATTTTTTAATAAATCTAAAACGTTGATTCTCGGAGCTATTAACCTTGACTTTCTTATGACACAGTTTATTTTCATTTTTTTTTTCTTCTATTTATTAAAAATTTTTTCTTCGAATCACATAAGAAGCTGTAGAGTTGTATTCGGTGCTAAGCTGACGGTTAGCAGAAACAAAAAACATTTATATGTGACGATTAATAAAGAGAACATAGAAAGAAGCTTGGGTTGAGTATAAACTTCGCATAATTAATTACAAATATAGCTCGCAATCTTTTTTGTTAAAATAATTGGCGAAATAGATGATGTTTACAATGCCACAAAGTAAGGTAGATGGAATGCTGATGATGGATGTAGCGATTCAGAAAATGCAACAATACATAATGCTGATGTCTACTCTTTCTGTTTTCTTAAAAACAAGGTCGCATACATTTTTAAATTAGAACTACTAGACCAATTTTAGCATCTTAAAAAGAAGAAACGTTTTATGAAAAACCGGAAAAAAATTTTTAGAGAGTTCAAAAATTTAATTTTGATTTAGCACCTCATATGAATACCGTTTTGAATTTACAATGAATTAAACTACTGAAGAGAAAATAATGCAATAAATATTAGAACATTAAATGTTTAAATGTACAATAAAAAAAAATAAAAATAAAAATAAAATAAAGAAAATATTTCAAACCTGTTTTAGTGTAACATTGACATTTGTAGCCATAAAAATGACAACTGTCATAAGCAGTCAGATGCAAATGAGTAGAAAAACAATATGAAATACAATAAATTGCAAGTTTAAGCTTTAATTTGTTTGAGTTTTCGTTTGAGTACTTGTGTGAGAGAATTTATTTACATTTTTTGAAAGACAAATCATATAAGTTGTCATAAGTTGTTATTAAAATATTTTTAAATATTAACATGGGTTATTAAACTGAAAAATTTAATCTGAATGTGGGTTTAAAGTTTAAAATTCAAAAACGACTTCTATACAAGAGACTTTTTTTTTTGTAAGATTTGACAAGTGCAAAAAAAATTCGCATAAAAATCAATGTCATTGCCAATTGTAAATACTAATTTTACAAAAAATAATCGTTAAAATCTACTTGATTTTGCTAAAGGTATTAAAAAAATGAATAAAAATTTGAGGTAAAAAAAAACTGGAAGCTTAACCAACAAAATTGTCTTAAATTTAATAATTCAGTAACCAAACTTAACTTCTTGTAGCCAGCCACTAAATCTTCAAAACTATAGTCTGTTAAAACAGCTTGTCTTTCGCGGACTGTGTGTTTGTTGTTGAGGTTTTTCTTTTTTCTCTTTTTTTTGTTCTCCATAAAAATGGAACCTGATTCTAGTTTCGTGATCTCTGGTCACGTTTTGGGGTGTGATCAATGTTGTTTTATTGGCGGAATTTATAGTGGATTCGTATGAGCACATTAATATTTGATGTTATTACTATGAAGACTGCTTGTACTCTATAATATGATGAGAATGATGATGATGACGACTAAGACTACGATTACGAGAATGACGTTAGGGCTGACGATTCTCTTGTTGATTATGTTGATGTAGTCAAATATAAAATAAAATTGATTGTTGGTGGCACTTGGCAAAAATGTTTCATTTCTTTGAAGCCTTTCATTTTGGTTTTTCTATTCTTTTTTCCTCTAGTAATTTTACTAAGAGTCGAAGCTTAACCATGAACTGTTTCTACAAATTATCTTCTTTCGTTATTCTTATTGTGCTAAAGACTTAAGTCCATCACCATTTTATATTTATTAAAGCAAAGAAAAAAGCTTAACTAATTGCAAGAAGCCATACAGCAGAAGCCACAAAAATTAACAATCCGCAACTGTTGTTGCTGCCATTACAATGTATAGCAAGTAGATGTTTTATTTTTAATTTTTTTTCTTATGCTTCAGTAAACTGTCGGGCACATATACAAAAAAATGTTTGTTAAATGTCCAGTTAACTATCGTTTGGCCAAATAGGGTTAAGTTTTACTTCAGGCCTTAAAAGTGTTTGATATTCATATTAGTTCTTTGTAATGTCTAGTTTGAAATAAATAATTTTTTTAAACTAATTCTGTTTCAAATAAGAGAAAACGAAGTATAAAGATCACATTTTATTTTCGTTTTCACACCAATTAATTTTTAATAGTAACATTGTCCTTTAAACTTAACACTTTATATTATTAATTTTTTTTTCAATTCTTTGAGTAATAATTTGTTTAAGGTTAAGTTCACTTTGCTTACTCTGTAATTTTGTGCAATTTATTTTATGTTTATATGTCTTTCACGATACTGTGTGCGTTTTTTTTTTTTCAATAAACTATAATCAATATAAGCGGTCAAGATAATATTATCATTCTCATTTCTTATTACAAAATGTATTTTCATACTGATTTGTTAAGAATCTTGTTTTTATAACTAAGCAGTTCTTGGAAGAATTTATTAAGTCTCTAGAGAGAAAAATGTTTGTACCCACTAATTAACAGGCCAAATTTAAGAAATATATTTTGAGTGCAACCAACAAATGTGCTGTCTTATCAAACTAGCAACAGAATAAATTATCAATTAAAACAAGACCTTATAATATAATGCCTGATGGCCAACAGCGGCATATTTTATTTGGATGCCAGAAAGTTTATTTGAAGTCACTTATTTGCTGGCGAACGATTTTATAGACTTCAAGTTATGACAATCTTAACTGAATAAGCAAAGTCTGATATTTACGTACACATTAATGTTAAAACTGTTACGGAAAAGCCAATTATATCAAATAAATAACATCCCTGATTACGAGGGCTGCTATATATATTTCTGGCCTGGCAACACTGAGTGCTGCCAAGTACAATCTGACATTTCCATTGGAAAGTTTGTCATATTTAAGCATAATCGTACTCAAAACGTTTTGACGTACGACCATTATTTGTGTTGTTTACAGTGACTTGAAAAAATTAATATAGAAAAAAATGAAATTAGCTCGTGAACATTTTCGTGCCATCATTTTTCACAACTTTCGACGTGGAATATCACGACAAGAGTGCATTGATGAACCTAAATCTTTGTATGGCGATGAAGCACCATCCTATTGCACTGTGAAAAATTGGTATAATGAACTTAATCGTGGCCGAAGCTCGCTCAAAGACGACTTCCGTGAAGGTCGTCCAAAAACGGCTGTTGTGCCAGAGAACATTGATGCCGAGCGTGAACTCATAATGCAAGATCGACATGCGACATACCGAGAGATAGAGACATCCTTGGACATTTTTTCCACCAGCATACATTCGATACTGCATGAACACCTGGCCGTAAAAAAGGTTTGTTCTCGTTGGATCCCGCACAATTTAAAAGTCGCAAAAAAAGGCTCGTGTCTATTGGTGAAAAGAAATGTTGCAAAAATACGATTGCGGTGCTTTAAAAGACGTTTATAAGATCGTCACAGGTGACGAATCATGAATCTATTCGTATGAGCCCGAAACGAAACAACAATCGACCGTGTGGGTCTTCAAAGACGAGCAAAATCCAACGTTGTTCGTGGAAGAAGCGCTTCGAAGCAAATGGTCGCCTGTTTCTTCGGCAAAACTGGTCATGTGGCGACTGTTTCGCTTGAGCAACGTAGGACGGTCACTTCTGAGTGGTACACTACAATTTGTTTGCCTGAAGTCATCGGAGAAATTCGAAAAACCAACAAGAGAAGACGAATTATTGTTCACCATTACAATGCGAGCTCTCACACATCGGCTCAAACCAGAGCGTTTTTGACCGGCCAAAACGTCGAATTAATGGGTCATCCGCCGTACAGCCCTGGCTTGGCACCTAATGACTTCTTCTTGTTTCCGCACATCAAGAAAAAAATGCGTGGTCAACGATTTTCGTCGCCAGAAGAAGCTGTTTAAGTGTTCAAAAACCATGTTTTAGAGGTGTCTCAATCGGAGTGGAAAAAGTGCTTCGACAACTGGTTTGAGCCTATGCAAAAGTGTATAAATCATGCTGGAGAATACTTTGAAAACAATAAAGCTATTTTTGAATATAAATATTCGCATTTTCACTATTAGGCCAGAAATATATAAAGCAGCCCTCGTATGCCGCCCTAGTTTGTCTGATTATTATTGAAATATAATAGAAAGTAAAAACAAAATAGTTTTTGCACCAACTAAAGTTATCATATGTTTTTAAATTGAAATAAAACTAAATTTTAATTTAATAAATTCTACATATTTAATTGAAATGTACAGGCATGTTACACAATCCTATCGTAAGGATTTTAATTCCGTATCGATATTGTTTTCGATCGATTTGGTTTATTTCTAAAAAAAATATTGTATCTTCAAAATTTAAAAACAAGGCTAAATTTAGTAAGGAAAAAAGTTAAAGTTTATTTAAAAATCGCAAATAATAAAATTTCAAAGAAACCGAATTCTACTTTTAAATTTAAAATTATTTGCATTCCGAAGAACTTTTCATTTATTTGTTTTCTGAAAAACCAATTTGCAGAATCAAAGACAGTTTTGATCTGAATTGAGTTCCGTGACATGAATGATAAATACAAAATTTTCTAATTAAATAATTAGTTGAATCAATCATATTTAGTTTTAAAAGAAGAAAAATTAATAACTTTATCAATTAAAAGTTTAATTAATTTTCAATCTGCAAACAAATAAATTCTATTTTGGAATAACGGAGTTTTAAAGCAAAGTAACAAAATTCCAAGCAGTTTGCATGACAGAATGTTGATCATATGAAACTCAACAAACAGACATTGACTAGAAAGTGTTAAGCAATTTTGTACGACGCATGAGGTTCCTATAATCTTTAGTATTATCGAAAAACAATATATTTAAAATTATATTCTAATGTTAAAAAGTATTTTCTATTTATAATGCAAAAAGGGTTGACGCTGTAGAATAAAAAAAGCAGAGATTTCTTTTAAATTTGCCTAAAATAAAGATAAACCAAAACAAAAAATTTAATTTAAAAAAAATGTAAAAAAAGAAGGTTTTCTATGTCAATGGGGTATATTTTTTCATTGGGGTTATGTTACCAGTTATGGTATTAAGCAATAAGGCATTATTGATCGTTATAAATGATATTCGAAGCCTCAGCTTTTTTAATTTTTTTTTTTTATTAAAATATGGTTTTTGACAAGTTATGCTTCTTAATTTTATAAAAATTTATAGCCTTATGTAGTCACAGGTCACATCAACTTTTTGCAGAAACATAATTTTGTTCTTCGTTTGGTAAAATTTTTAATGTCTGTAGAAAAATTCCCACAAGCAGTGAAAACAAATTAATTAAGTTTTTTTTAACTATTCCCTTCCTTTTAAACACCAAAAAAGTAACTATTTTGACAGATAATTGACGTTACAATTAATGGCTTCTCTTTTTTTATTCAGTCACATTTTGTGATTTCTTATTGTTTTTTTTTTTTCTTTCTTGAAACTTCAATCAAAAACCATCTGACATTTGTGTCACGAATTAACAAAAGACCATCAACAACTTTTCATAATATTCAAGAAAAAATACAAAAAAACAACAACAAAATAAACAACAGGATTATCATCACAAACAAACACTTGACATTATCGGATGGAAAAAATCTAATGAAATTTTTTATTTCAAGAACTCATGGTTTAACAATGATTTTATTACCGATGGTGTATAATTTGCATGTTTTACACAATAAAATTGAAATTTACAAAGCAAATAAGATTTTAGATCTACAAAAAAAAATTCTCAGCAAGTTCTGCTGTGGCAAATCCCATTTGCGACAACACCAAAATTTAATAAATGAACGTGTGAGTTAGCGAGTAAATGAATAAAAAAGAAGTAAACACCCACACGATAATTGATGCACGCAATATGTTGACGAAAGAAATGTAAAAGACAAACAATCTGTTAGATGACTTGTAGGACGACGATGAAGACAATGACGACAACAAGCAACAAGGATATGCTTTGCTTAAGCACAAGAACTCAAGTCCCATGTGGGCAGTGAAATTTTTTAATCAAGAGCTTGTCAAGAGCTAAATGAGAGGAAAAATAAAATAAGCAAAATATGCCAACACACTCATATTCATCAATCAAGACACGCAATCTAAGCAAAGAAGTTGGAACCAAAAGAAACCAAATAAAAAACGTCACTTTACAGTTTGAGCATAAAGTTAGTTATAAAGAGACAATTTGCATATAAATTTCTATGTTTCGTGTTTAATAAATTGCCAACAAAACCAGAAGAACATCAACTTTGATAATAAATTATAAAATATTAAGTTAAAAAATACCTACCAAAAAGAAACATGTCAACAAATCCTTGAAGCACTTAAACATTAAACAAAAGGAAAATTAAGAAAATTTACATTTAACAGTGACAAAGAGAAATACAAACCCCCACCTCCAACCCTCTACAAATTGAAAAACTAGCATGCTATCAAAGTGTCAAACTCGACAGCTTAAACAACTCTGTCTGTCATTTATTTTTTGTACAAAATAAAAAAAAAAAATTCCATGCCACCCCGTAAAAATTTTACATTCATGCCTGTCGTACTTCTATAATAATTCTTGTTGTTTGTTTGTCAGTCTTGAGCTCATAAATGATTTTCTAATAAAGTTTAGTTTTCGTTTTTGATATGAGTATGACAAGCAAAAAAAAAAAAAAGGAAAAATGTCAAACAACTCATATTTTATCGATTCAATACAGTAATTTTCATTTGGATATTCTTTTTAGAAGAGTTTTCTACGAGTATCCTTCTTTTTTGTTTTTCTAAT
This sequence comes from Cistogaster globosa, assembly GCA_937654795.1. Lineage (NCBI taxonomy): Eukaryota > Metazoa > Arthropoda > Insecta > Diptera > Tachinidae > Cistogaster > Cistogaster globosa. The sequence goes on along the minus strand of OW569406.1, from coordinate 92,586,714 downwards.
TTTCATATTAAAGCTGTCAGATTAACGAAAGGGTATCATGAATTTGAGTTAGCGAGGTAGAGTGAAGAGATAAGTGTTGACTGCCTTTCTTTAACATTGTTGGTGTATGAAGAACATGCAAGTTGAAACGTATGAGTTAAAGTTTTCTAAACTCTTAAATCTTTGTCAAAGTGATGTTAAGAAAGTTTTAATGGATTTTTTTTTGTTAAAATTTACATAAAAAATTTGAAAAATTAACTAAGTCTTAAGTGTTGACACATGCAACTCAATATTAAGTCAAAGTCATTTTGCTTTTGGTACCAAAATAGAATTTCATGAAAATTCAATTATGTCCCTTAAGAATATATTAGAAAGTGGATATTATGTATCACATTTTAGCTCAAGAATTTAAGGGAGGCATGTAAAATCAACAAATGTTAGTTCCAAAATAATTTCGTTTAATTTTAATTTTAAAATATTAAAATCCTTTATTTTAGCCAGATCTTTTAAAAGGTTCGTCAAGCTTTTATAAGTTGTCGTTGTAGTTGACATAAGAAAAAAGGTACGATTTAAGTCCAAGCTAACTAAGCTAAGCGAATTGATGTTAAGGGATCGTAAGCTTTTTTGAAAATGCTTTTCAGTTTGAAAACTTCTATTGAAAAGTTTTTTATCTTTGCGGATATCCGCTGGGTTTTGCTAAGCCTCTACTGTCACATGAACTATTATTCATTTAAAAAAAGCAGTCCCTAAAATTTTTCTTTCTTAAACCAGCCTTGCCAGGTGTTTTAATTAGCGATAGTTTTGCTTTAGCTGCAAATTTTCTTTTTCACAAAACGTTGTGTTTATTCTGCCCATTAATAGACATTTCGGCAGACAAATTTATTATTTGCTTCCACAAAACGGCGGAGACTCTTTTGTACCCCAAATAACTATCAATTAAATAGAATATTTAAATAGAAAGTCCTTTAAAGTTAAAATAAATGCATGTGTTGTAATCAAAGAATATTTGCATATCAGAAGACCCTCCCATAAACTTAATAATAAAACAGGAAATTGTGCTATAAACAACTCATTAAAACACTAAACTAAATGATTTATAATTATGGAACGTGCCTATAAGCGAATGGTAATATGCGACTCAATTAAATTTCACGCATTGACACCAGTCTATTAAAAATTCAAAATTGCAAATTGTTGCACATTTGAAAAAGCAACAAGAGGCACGCACAGTTTGGCTATTTTTAAAATTGAAATAAACTTTCTGGTAAAATATAACAAAAATTCAATGAAAATTTTTTTTTAATTTTTTTGCCAAGAAAAATTTAAATGAAATACAATTCCTAAAAATACAAAAGAAAAAAAAAAAAACAAAAAACATGAGACTCCTCATAGCTGATGCTTTGCTAGTCATATTCCTCAGCTCCCTTTAATTTGGGGTTGCTGTACCAGGAACTATTTGTTTATAATAAGCCACCAGTTACTAAGAATAAAATAAAAATTAAATATTAAATTTCATATTCGTTTCTTAGTATGCGATATTAAAGTTTTTTTTCTCGAGCAACAATCAAAAAGGGGGAAGTTTAACTGTTTCTGTAGCAGGATTATTTATATGCCATTAGGGATTGCTAAATATGTCACAACTCTTACGCACACCCTGACTCTGTGCAGTGAATTAGCAAATGTTCCAATAAAAGGAAAAAGGGAAAAAAGTGCCAATTCCAAGTAACAATAATTCACAATCTGTGGAACGTGCCTTATGAGTGCATTAAAATGCTACAAAAATACCAAAATATTTGCCAATATCTTATAATGTGGTAATCGTTTGTCTAAAAGGCGACAAATCATTTTCTTTAACGTTATCCCTTTTTTTCTACCTTCTGCTGCTGGGTTCCACTAAACCCCTCTCCACCTGCCCTCCATATCGTACATATAAATCCCTTTGAAGATTGTTGTGCTCAAAACGATATCTGTCTTGTATTACAAGGGTGACAATATATCACAACTTGTTATTTTTCTAAACAATTTAACCCTTTAACCCTTGTTGGGTAAGTATGTCAGTTAAGTTTTAAACTTTTATTTTACAATGACCATGGGATGGTTAGGATATTGATTGTACATTTTATCACCCTTGATTATTTTTATTTCATAAAACTAAGTGTTTTATGATAATGAATCTCTTTTGTGCTGCAAATTTTATAATAAAAGTGGAAAATAAAATTTGGTATTTTATGTCCACCATTAAGTGCTAAAATAAATACTAAATTATTATTGGACTTAAGGGGTAAAATATAAAAATTTATATATGTATGATGCTAATATTTAACTGCCTGGAGTGTACTTATTTGCTAAGAAATATGTTAGTGTTAAAGTACACAGAAAGTAGCTATTTTTTATACAGAGTGAAATTTAGTAAAGGCTTTAGTTAGTTTAGTAATATGTTTAATTCAAAATAAGCAACTTGCTAATTAAATAAATAAATAAATCAATTAAAAATCAATTAAACTATTGGTGCATTAGGTCTTCCAGAGTCATTAAAATTATTGAAAAAAAAAATAAATTTAATTAAATAAATTCAAAATGAAAAAATATTTTTTGTAAGAAAAGCATTGAAACACTGCACTTTTTGACAAAAATTAAAACATAGGATTAAGCTCTAATGGACTCGTACAACAGGAGCCGATAGCCCCACAGAGAGTCATCTATCTCTGACCGGTTGTTGGTAAGGTCCCTACAAGGTACACGTGTTGCTGTGGATTAGAGTGGTATTTAAGGGAAAGGTGCGATGCCGACCGCATATGTTGTTGCATTCTGAACAGACGGAGGTGAATGGTCTCTAAAACCTCAGGCGAGGGGAAGTTCATGGTGCAGCAGCCATATTCATAGATTTGCTACTTTGTGGCGCTGCTTCAGTGAAGAACGATAATCAACAATTATATTTCACTCAGTGTTAAGACAACTGTTAGGTAAGGCCATCCTGGCACTTGATTTTGATTTGGTGAATATTTTTCTTTTGGTAAGAACAGAATATTTTGTTAGTGATTCATCATTGCTTTCACTCCGGGTAAGAGTGCTATATTCGGCAGTGCCAACTCTTATTTACCCATTTATACACCATATATGTATAGCAACATGCAACTGTAAAACGGCATAGAAAATACTTCCCTACAATTAAGTTTTCTGTTCAAAGAAGTGTCAAAAATTTTAATTTTTGATCAGGGTTGCAACCAGCTAGTATATTTTGTTGAGTAATTATGGTTGTCTTTGCTATTTAGTATTCCAGTAGGTGCTTGTCATTACTAGTTTGTAAACACTAATTATATACGCTGGCAAGCTCTTAGCAAAACTAAAATTTTAAGTGGTAATAAAGATAATCATCTGCAGAAATATAAACGAAAGTTAAGAGAAAGATATGAAAAAATTAGAGACAAGCATGGCGTTTTGCCCGCAGCTTCGAAGGACGTAGAGGGATCTTGTTGATATGCAATAATTTTTAAAACTGTGCCTGATCGATGGAATTATTTAATTTTCTTAAGCTAATTTAATACATTGCAAAGTTGATTTCAACCCCAACCCGAATGGACAGGCGGACATCACTCAATCGACTTCGCTATGCATAAGAAAAGAGTCCTACATTCGGCTATGCCTAATCTTATATACCCATGTAAGTAAATCCTGTAGTAGTAGAAGTTGCGGAGACAGAGAATTAAAAAAGAAGTTAAAATAAATTAAATTAAACAAAGTTTGACTTAAAAATGTGATTAAATCTTAATGGGTTAAGAATTTTTAAAAAGTTTTATCATTTCCTGAAAGATCTCTTCAAAAGCCTTTAAATGACCATATTGACAATCATCAACCCATATTGACAATCGAACTTTTTTATTAAAATTTCAGAGGCCCATAACTCGAAAAATATGGGCGAGCGCCAATTTTGTCACTTGATATTTTTTTTCTTATTTTTTAATTCTCTATGCTCCTTTTTTTTTGTTTTTTTGAATCGATTTGGAGTTATTTCACTTCTCAAATATTATGGACAAATAATAGGCAGGCGTGGCTTTAAGCCCACTGCCTCGAGGGACATGGACCGATAATTTTCTATAGCACCTCTTTCGACACTATGTGTGATCGATTGGCGTATTAAAATTTTCTCCAGCTCATCTAGTGCCTTTTCAAAGTTAATTTCAACACTAACACGGACGGACAGACGGACATTGCTCAATCGACTTGCCTATGCACAAAAGGTCAGAATATATATACTTTATGGGTTCGGAAATGAATATTGTAGAAATTACAAACGGAATGAAAAACTTAGGTATAACTGTTAATAAATATTTCAATGAATAATTTCACAGTACGGAATGTGCATTCGTTCGCACTCCAAACTAAAAATGGCCTTATTTCGCTTAGGATGATATGGAACACATTTGACATTGTAAAAAGAAGCCATAGATAAGTTAAAAAGTCTGATATGGGATGAACAAAAAAGACTTTCTTCCAAGGTTTTTTCATATTCAAATAATATTATCGGCCAATTTAAAGGTTCTCATTAAAAATCTCAGTTGACATCCTTTAAAAAGAATTTTAAATATTTAGTAAAGCATGAGTGAGAGTTGTATAAGTAAAACTGAAATAATTAAAGTTCTATAAACTCTTAAGTCCTGTTTATGTTTGAACATTCAAGTAACAAAATTTTATCAATCATTTATATCCTCTCATGTAAAATACAAAGTAACAATTGACAATTTTTTGTGTATTGATTTGTTTGTCGACGGAAGTTTATTTAACTCTATCTCAATTGTCACGGAAATTGACAATTTTACTTTTTTCCCCCAAAACACAAAAAAAAAAAACAAGGAAACAAAAATAAAATCATATAAATTATTTATTTAGTCTTTAAAGGGATTCCCCATCAATCCTGTAACACTTAAAGAGCACAACTACTTGAAATTACATGTGGCTTGAAAAACAAAAAGAATAAACAAAATCCACGTGTTTAATATTTCTCTTAAAGTTAATTTTTCCTGTTTTAGTTTTGTCGATTAAGAGTTAATGACCTTTTCTATTTAAATCGTAAAAGAATATATAAAATTCATTCATGATTTTTACTTTGTCTGTTGCAGGAATAAATTTTTGTTAAATTAGTTCATGTGTACTTCAACCCTTCAGCAAATATTTCAGACTATTTGCGGGTAACTTTTTAAAAATAAAGGCAAAAATAGGAAAAAAACTGGAAGAAATAAATCGCCAACCCATTGAAATAAATTCTATATGTCTGCCTTATAATATGGGATTTTTGTAGTTTTAAATTTTTTTTCTCTTGCTTACATGTGTGTGAAAGAGTGAAAATTTTTAAATGAAAAAAGTTTTTCGCCAAAAATTGTGTTTTTATTCACTTTGTTTTGGGCAATTTTAACCAAAAAGAGAAAATTTATATTTCATACATTCTTCAGCTTGTATAGTGTCTATGATTTTACAAGTGGACGACATTCAAATTAAATTTCAACATTTTTGATATAAGAAAAAGTTTTTTTGTGGGTTTTTCATATATATTTTTTTTTTAAAATAACATTTTGGCTTAATTTATACATATTCCGTTTTAAGTTAGAAAATGTGGAAATAAATCTACTAAAAGGAATTTTTTTTAACTATTTAAAATATTAAAACTGAATTTAAGTAGATTTAATATTTTCAATAAATTTTTGCAAATAACCTAAGTTTAAAGATTCTTCTCTATAGCAGTTTGTTTTAAACATGCCGAAAAACAGGATTGACAATTTTGGACTATTAAAATTTTTAAAGCAAACAATTATTTAAAAAATTTTTAAGTTTTAATTAAAATTTTAACTGACAGTAAATCTTCGTACAAAGTCCATTTAATTTATATTAAAAATCACAGGTTAGATGTCAAAAAACAAATATTAGGTTGAAATTTTTAAAATATTCGAAATTATTTTTTAATTTTATTCCCTGCCAAGGGTTGAACCAGTGATCTTCATAAATCAATTAAAATTCTTTTTCGGCTTTGGTTCGTTTTTTAATTTAAACATTATTAAGAAAAATTATTTTTCAAATATACGCGGACGTTTTCCAAAGAAAACAAGAAAAATTAGACGCTAGCAGAATGTCGTATTTAAAATTATAGTTGTTTAGCTTAAAATTCCTGGCATTTAACACGCAATTTATTATGAGGATATTATTACATTTCTTCAAATGCAAATAGCAAGATATGACTGTGACTGAGATTAAGACTGGATGGCTTTGGTAGAAGTAAGTAGTAAGGGTTTTACTAGAAAAGGTGAAATATTTCGATATCAAAAAGTCACTTAGTCAAAACAAAAACTAATAAGAATATCTAAAGACACTTTAAGGCTCAATAAAAGATCAGATACATTAATTAAACTAGGCCATGTACAACACAAGTAATACAAAAATATAAACATAAAAACTGAACACATTTTTAATGCTCGATCTTAATGTGAAAAGCCTTAAACAGAAAATAAAAAAATAAACAACAATTAATTTAATAAAATAAAAAGAATTAAAATAATGAATTAAATAAAACAATTTTTAGTTGTTTATTATTTTAAAGAAGAAGTATACGAGGGCGGTTCGGAAACTTCTTAGCCTAGCACAAAAAGCGCGGTTTAAACAGAAAAAAGCTAACTGTTTTGCAAACTTCCATCTCGGTTATGAAGACGTGTTAAATTTTGTTTCGATCTAGAAATTCCTTCATATAGAAACAGCAGGTGTTCAAAAAAACGCATCCGCGATTATTTTTTAATGGAAAAATTAGAAATGCGTGCTGTCATTAAATATTTATATGAAAAAGGTTTATCGGGACAAAAAATTCATAATGATATGGTGAATGTATTAGGTGAAAGTGCTCCTTCATATGCAACAGTAAAAAATTGGGTTGCTGTATTTAAACGTGGTCGTGCAAGCATTGAAGATGAACCACGTAGTGGACGTCCAAAAACAGCAACAACAACAGAAATTGTAGCCAATGTACATGATATGGTTTTAAATAACCGACGAATAAAAGAACGTGAAATTGTTAATATCATGGGCATTTCAAATGATCGAGTCCATTTAATTTTGCATGAAGAACTACGAATGAAAAAGCTTTCTGAAAGATGGGTGCCGCATTTGTTAACAGTCGACCAAAAACGCATAATAGTGAACATTTCTCAAGCTTATTTAGATCGTTTTAAGCGAAATAAAATGGATTTTAAGCGTCGTTTCATCTGTTGATGAGACATGGATCCACCACTATACTCCAGAGACAAAAGAACAATCCAAACAATGGATTGAAGGTGGAGGAAGTGCCCCAAAAAAGGTAAAAACAATTCAATCGGCTGTTAAGGTTATGGCAACGGTTTTTTGGGACTTCAAAGGTATTTTATTGATTGACTATCTGCAAAAGGGGAAAACAATAAATTCAGAGTACTATTGTAACCTTTTGGATCAATTAAATGTACAAATTCGAGAAAAACATCCTGGCTTACAACACAAAATTATAATTTTTCATCAAGACAACGCACCAGCGCACAAGAGTATTTTAACAATGGCTTTAATCAACGAATTAAAGTACGAGTTGATTTACCACCCACCTTATTCTCCTGACTTAGCTCCCACTGACTTTTACCTGTTCCCAAATCTAAAAAAAAATCCTTGCTGGCAAGCGTTTTACCTCAAATGAAAATGCAATTATAGTTGTAAACCACTATTTTGAAGACCTTGAGGAAAACTATTTTAATTGCTAGAAAAGCGTTGGACTAAGTGCATTGAAGTTTCAGGAGATTATATTGAAAAATAAAAATATTTTTGAAAAACTAACTATTCTCTTTCATTGATAGGCTAAGAAGTTTCCGAACCGCTCTCGTAATACTAACTTTAAATATATATCTAATTGCTATAAAATCATATACAACGTTTATCAACTTTTTAAAAAAAAGTCTTTCATATCATTGCATCACGTCAAAATAAATCTTATTTCTCTTCGGTACTTTAAATATCTATCTTCTATATCTTACTACGTCATTTAGATTTGTTTCTACGATCTCTTGTTTTTTAAACATGACTTTTAACAAACTCACAATACCTCTAAATATTTTATCTCCATCTTGCCTTTTAGACCACTGCAACGTTACTTAGACGACACATGAACTCACGATCATCATAAAATACTACGATCTTTTTAAAAACCTCGGCAAATACTTTCACATGCTGTGTTTATATTGTTCATTTTTTCACTCACTAATACGCCGTATAGGTTTGCTCTTGTTCTTGCTCTTTGCCTTTGCTCTTCCGTTTTCAATTATTCATCTTTAATCAGATTATTCACCGCGGCTACTTAACAACAATTATTTGTTTACCCTTTACCACAGGTGGATTCCATTTGTAACTTCTACAGTACTCATTTGCAACCCCATAAATGGTATATATTCATGATCCCTACACTAAGAAGAGTAGGTCTAGAATTTTCCGTTCGTCTGTCCTCAATCAGGTTGAAATCAGTTTTGATGGAACAAAATACAGAAAATATATGACCGTTATTTAATCAGATATAGTTTCGAGAGAGAATATTTTGAAATTTAAAATAATCGTGGATTTATTTTTAAATATAATTTTAGTTTAATTGATTTAATTTAATTGCTTTGTTGTTTTGATATACAAAATTTCAAAGAAAAACTTTGCTAAAAAATTACAAATTTCATTAAAACATAAAGTCAACAAAAAAACTTTTAAATAGGAATTTCACTAAACCTTCAAAATTTCCCTAAATAGTTTCACTCAAATTTCGCCAATAAATTTAATATTTTTAAATAATTGTGGTTTCGATAAAAAATTTGGAATTTCATTCAAAACCGATATTGCAAAAAAACTAACTATAAGCCACCAGCATTTTAAAAGTTTTCGAAAAACCCCCACTTTACAAAAAAAAAAAATTCACACCATGAAGTCATTGAGAATAGGCACCGGAACACAGTCGTCAGAGCAGATTCCAAGGAGACAAGTAAACCACTAAATATCTTCATAATATCAACGAAATTAGTCACACAATTCGTTTGGTGAAATGTATAGAAAATTTGGCATAGACGAATAGAGCTTTCCTAATTATTCCTTACATCCAGGCATTTGCTGGATTTCGAAATCATATTCATGATTTTTTGCTTAACAAAGCAGCAGAGATCTCTTCTTACAAAGCCAACGCGGCTGCTCAACATGTGCTCGCTAGTTTAGCAGGATTTTAAAACTAAATTACAACAATTGCCTAATTTAGTGAACAATAAATAAACCTTAATAAGAGGCCGCCTTTACCTAGTTTTGATGCTTTAAACTTATTTTTAAAATTATAAACTATTAGAAAATATAATAAATAAATATATATTCCAACTACTGCAAAAAACTAATTTAAATGCATTATAAACAAGAAAAAATACAGTGTAGAGACACATTTTACAAGAAAAATTTTTTTTATATTATTTACAGTGGCATTTTAAAATTCAATTGCCAATAAAATTTGTGCTGCACTTTGCAAAGGCCTTCTTTTACCTTTTGTTTGTTTCACAAAAGTATACAAAAAATGATGCCAAGAATTTTCTAATAATTTAATATTTTATTTTTATTTAAATTTACCCCTCATTCTGTGTCATACACAGATCATGTATAAATGAACGCTGACTGCACTCAGCTAACGTTGTGACGCTGCCAGAGATCAATTTTGTTGATGTTCAGTGTTGACGTTGAGGACACAACGTTCGCATCAAAAAACATAACGACAAGAAGTTGTCGTCAATATTTTGTGTACGTTTTGGCTGCTGTTTTTATTATTCTTGCACATTTTTCTGCTGGCTGCTGCAACTAATGGAAAATGTTCATATTAAATTGATTTTATTGACAGGCAAAGTAAAAATGGCTTTTAACTTTTACTGACGACATGTTGACGATATGTTGTTGTGTCGTAAATTTAATTTACAACATGCTTTCTTGACAGTGGTGCTGTAGCTGGTCCAAATTAATAAAAATGAAAATTAGTCTTTTAAAGATTTCTTTTATGTCTTTACTATTTGGTTATAATTTGGCATTACCACCTTAAAGTTCGAAGGGAGATCTTTCATTTCTTTAAAGAGTAAAGCATCAGAAAATCGACAAGAAGACGATTACTCTGCTTTCATTTTCAAAAGTAATAAATTAGTTCAAAGTAAAGAGCAAAAACTCTATTAGTAACTTTAAATCCTAAAAAGTTAAGTCTGATGAATCTAAAATTACACACGTTTTTTTGTCTATAAAAGTCACAAAAGTTAACAAGGCCGTGCTCGAGGCAAGTTTAGCCAGTTCGTCTGCCCTTTCCTTTAAAGCTCTCTTTTCTCTTTTAAGACTTACACTCCTGTTATGTCTTGTACACGAAAATTTCAGCTTGAAAGACAACGAGCCATTTACCCGATGGTGCCATCATTTAATACTTGGTTTCAGATATTCCAGTTCCCATGCCTGTTGGGATTTTAACCTCGTCGGTATACCAATTTATACATCGGGTAACTAGAGTTTGTATTGCAATAAACCTAAATTTCTTTAACCGGAATATATTTTCAGTTTATCCACCGAAACATAGTTTGTGTGGGTTGTCTTTCCATAGCGAGCAGTTGAAGCTGATAACGTTGTCGCAGTACTTATTTAAACTGCAAAGGTAATGTAGTTTAGTTTTTATAGCCGTAGCACCACTTTGTGTGCATCCCTTCCTTATGGCTTAGATTGGTATTGTGTAGTTGTGTTTAACTAATTGCATATGATTGTGACTTCTTAACTTTACTAACATTTTTAGAAAACTTTTCAGGAAATTATAACAAATTAAAAAGTTTCAAATATTTCTTATGTGTTGTGAAAATTTTCCCACTGTTGATATTTATTTTATAAATTGTGATCGAAAGAATACCTCTTTTAAAACGAAAATATTGAATATTATTAAAAAAATGAATGTCTGTCTTTCCTTTAATATTTGTGTTGTTTGTCATAAAAAATTTTTGTGGTGCAATTTAGGCACATAAAACTATCAACTGAAAATAAAAATATTTTTGAAAAGACTTTGCCAAAGCAGCCAGTGAAATGCAACTAATTGAATTACAGTTACACGAAAAATAGAAGATTGCTTCTTATACATTCCCAAAAAAAAAAGAAAAAAAAACGAGCTTCTCGACCAATTAAAAATTTGACTAATTGAAGACATCAACACTTGCTTGATTTGCTCTTTGTATTTTCCATAAATTTTAGTTTGTTGGGGCTTTTAAACGCTGACAAAATTTCATTTAGGGAGACATTCAATTTAGAAGGATGTTAAAAACAAATTTAAAATAGATCTGGGTGTCAAGTTGGGGAGAATGAATAGGGGAGTTGTAATAGCAATTTACAAACATTTATGCAGTCGCAATATATCATTTGCCATAGCGCTCTTTGAATTGTTTATTTTACAAGGTACAAGTAAACAAATTAGTATAGTGTCTTAAAGTAAAATTTGTGCAGCTCGTGCTTCGTCAATTGAATATTTTCACTTGTGTAAACAGACTATGTTACGAGGTGACAAATAATAACAAAACACAGACATGATCTCTATTGTGTGGCATGCTTTATTGCAATTCAAATTTGTAGCTAAATTAAATTTATTCTTTCATTTTCATCGTTTAAATTTGAGGGGAAAATTGCCTTTTCTTTCAATGTGCGAGTAATTTTATTTTAATCACAAAATTGAATAATTTGTAGGAGCTGAAAGAACGTTGTTGTTTGTCGTCAAACTCATTTTGTTTACATGTGCTTTTATGACATTTCCAAAGATCGTTTTTTGTTAACTTTGTCGTCATTAAAAGGAACTGTTCATTTAAAATCTAAGTGTATTGAGACTTTTATAGCTTCTGAAGAACTGAGTTCACAATTTATTTTCATATATTTTATTTTAAATATTGCTTTGTCACACTAGATTATTAAATCTAAATTAAATCTAAATGTAATTTGTCGAATCTAGTAAAACAGGTTCGTAAATGATGAAATTAATTAATATTATTTTCTATATCTGATGTCTACGTCAAAAAACCACCTTAAACCAAATTTACAAAAACAATAATAAGATGAAAAAAAAAATTAAATGTTATTTGATGTTAATTAATTATAACTGCTAACGGAATCTTTCTTATAGTCTTTTCTTTATACTTTGCAGGCACCCAGAATACTTCAGAATAATGCAGCGATCTTTTTCGGTTTAGAACTTATTTTTTAAATAAAATTCGAATTAAAAAAACTAACACCTGAGTAAAAGCAACTCATTTCGTTTATTATAAAAATTTTTAAATGCACCATAACAAGTAATCTTTTATGTCATTCTCTATTTATGTAAATCAAGTTCAGTGATGTAGCTCCTATCATTGCGGTAACAGAAAATTAAGAAATAAGAAAAAAAAATTAAGTACGATTTTTATATTAGCATAAACATGTCATCGGCTCTTAATGGGTTAAACATTTTTTAAAAATTTTATTATTTCCTTAAAGATTTCTTTAAAAGCTTTTAAATGCTACCTATTTTGACAATCGAGTTTTTTATAAAAATTTCAGAGGCCCATAACTCGGTAAATATGGACGAGCGCTAACTTTTTTACCGGATGTTATTTTTTCTGATTTTTGAAGTCTCTATCACAACATTTTTTTGTTTTTTTTTTAATAGGAGTAACTTCATTGTTCCAAATGATATTAAAACTAAATGCAGGCGTGGTGTTAAGCCAACTCACTGCCTCGAGAGAAAGGGGTTGATTTTGTTGATTTTCAATAGCACCCATTTCGAACTATGTTTTATAGATTGGCGTATTTAAATTTTCTCTAGCTTATCTAGTGCCTTGGCAAGGTTGAATTCAACACTAACACGAACGGACGGATGGACATTGTTCAATCGACTTCGCTATGCATAAGGACTCAGAATATAAAAACTTTATAGGATCGGAAAAACATATTTTATAAATTACAAACAAAATGACAACCTAAGATATACCATTTTTCTACTTTTTGTGGTGAAGGGTATAAAAACTGAAATATATGTGTTTTTGAAACACCAATAACTCATATTTGGAAAGTTGAAAATAAAATTCACAAAATAAAATTCAGTAATAGCGAATAGTCAGATTTGTTAAAAATTTTACCTCGGGCTTGTAAAATCAAATAAATAAATTCAATGTTTTTTTCTTAAACCTTTAAATATTCCAAAACCCCGCAAAGTGTTGACAATGTTAAAGTCACTAAAATATTTTTAAAACAAATATTACTTTACTGTTCAAGCCAGCTACATTACGTCACTCAAAAGTAATGTATTTAAAGTGCTTTTAATTAGAGACTTTTATTAGTCTTGGCGTCCAGATTTTAAGAGAACACCTCCTTCGTTTATTTTGGAATTGCTTCTCATTTTATTTGTGGATTTATTAAAATTGTAGCCTTTCTCCCCCTAATTGCCATAAAAATCTAATATTTGAATTGTTGTTTTGTTGATCGCCATCGAATTGTTTACCTTATTGTGACGATTAACATATTGTAAACAAACATAGAAAATTAATGGGAAATTGCCTGCTTGATAAACTTAATTGTCATGTACACTGCTTTAGTTAAGATTAGTTATGATGCACGACTAGATTTTTGATATTTTTAAGAAATATCATTTTAAAATTTCATAAGAAACATAGAGAATATAATGAACGAAAAATATATCAACGTAAAAATTTTCATGCAAAATACAGTTCTTCGAATCTTAAAAAAAACCTTTGACTCCATAGTGGTGTATGCGATATAGAAAAGCCAGAAATTAGAAAATTTTTTATTGAAAAACGTGTTGCTTAAGCTGTGATAAATTTAATTTTGCTTTAAAAAGAATCAAAACACATTTTAAAAACTCACTACATCACAAAACTTTGTGACTTTCATTTGACTCGAACTACTTGGAGTCCTGTTTACAAAAAAGTAGATATCACTAACGAGACAAGCACTAAAGGTAAAAGGTAAAAGTTAATTTTTCTTTCGTTTTATTTATACACACCACCCTTTTTAGTGGTGTAAGTAGCAACTTATTTAGCAATGTTTGCCAAAAGTAAACATTTTGAATGGAATTGTATTATTACATTCTAAATGTTTATATTCAATTTTACGTCTTAGTTGTAATGTTACACACGTATAAAAGGGTTAATCATTCTTTGTAATTATTATTGATAAACGAAAAGTTTGTGGATACGCTAAGGTTCGTATTTTCAAAAAACCTTTTTAAAAGAAAGTAGAAAAGTAGGTGTGTTCCATTTACTGAAATTTGTTGGTTAACTAGATGATATACTCTGCGGACTCTTTGTTTAAATTACTTAGATTCGATGCAAAAGTCTGAGATCGAAAGTGGCAAACAAAGAAATGATAATAGAATTATAACAAGAAGACGAATAATAACAGCCTAAAAATCAGTCAACAAACTCAGTGCGCAGAGTACATGCTCTTGGAAAAAGTTTTGATGTTCATTGAAACATCTTGATATTTGATAGAACAATTACTCGCAAATATACACTGTCCAAAATGTGTAAAAAAATGCAGGAAAAAGATCGAGAAGTAAAGCGAAACCCCATTCTGTGGGCACTATCTAAGAATGCCTAGCGTTGAAAGCTTTACATATCTTTAAGACTTTAAAAAAATTTAAATTAAAATAACAAAAGTGTTTCAAATGATATGACCGCCAAACAGTATTCTCTTCTTCTAGAAGTTTAGAATGTTCCATAAACAGGATATAATTAAAATAGCGGCTACATTTGCAAACACATTAAAACTATTTAAACAATTTTATATCTCTGTATTAATTCTCTTTGCTTGTTCTTTCAGCTCCGCTGTTCAAGTTTCAGTTTTTATTAATGTCAACATAAATCATTTCGATTTGAAACGAATGGATTTCTTTAAATGCTGCATTGTATATTGTTTACTGTTTCTTATCGCTCACTTGTCGTGTCGCAACCAGATGTGTCTTTTAAAGCATTTGACGATACTGATGTGATCGCAGCAAAAATATTCGTTCGTTGTCTACAGTTTGTCTTCTCTGTGCGGTTAATCTGGTGACTTTTAGGTGAATGTTTTGTTTAATGTTTTAGGGCGTGTGTGTATGTTTTCAAAGTTTTTCTATTTCTACAGTAGTTTAATTTGTTATCACTAAAAGGAGGGATCCCCCTTTTTAGTAATTGATTATCTTTTTGAAGATTATTTTTTAATTCAATAGTTTTTGGCATTCGTTTACTCTTTACTGGTGATGTCTGTGTTTCTGTTTTATAGTTTCAAAATTGCTACAAATTGAAGACTGGTGCGTTGTTGGTGGGCAGGCTGTCTTAGTATTTTGAAGTTATTGCATGTTTGTAAATCATTAATCGCATTATTTGTTTATGGGATAAAACAATTAAAAAGACATTTTATTGATGGATTTTTTTTTTTGTAAATCATTTGGGAGGTCTTTGGCATTCATTGTTTAAAAAGGAATTTGCAAAATAGTAAACAATTTACATTAAAAAATAAGTTGCTTTGAAATAAGCTTAGATGGTTAGACACCTTTTTGGAGGGTTAGTCATCTTTGGAAATTTTTTAATCGTAGTTTCCTTTTTAGTTTGTTTATAAGATCTTTTCATATTAAATAAATTATTCTTAAAATCAAATTTTATCTTAGTAAACTTTTGTCACTTTTTTTTTAATTTTCTTAGTAAAATGTTTCTGTCAAAATCTCAATTTCTACATTGAAGCTCAAAATGGCTTTTATAAATTAATTATTATTCATCAGAAGAATTTTAAAAGTATTTCATTGTCAACTTAAGCCTAAATAAATAGTAGTAATTCCTTTGTAAAAAATTCAAACAAAATTAATTAAAGATTAAAACGCTTTTAGAACATGGTGACGGAGCATAGGATAACTCATCTTCTCTACTTCTGGCCTGCGCTGGCGGTTATCAGTCCGAAATTTTGGAGTGGGAGCCAGGCAGGATTAGCTTTATTGTATGGATCAGCATTTCCTTTACGGGATCCAGCCTGCCTGCGTACTTTTTGCTCTTTCACTAAATGAGAACTACTGTCTTTACAGCTCTTGCCCATTTTGATATAAAGTATTATTTTTTTAAAAATATTTGAAAAACAAAACGTGTTAACTCGCTTCCACTACAGGTGTCCAGCAATGATCGAAAACAAATGCTATCGATTTCAAATATTACACTTTTTTTGCTAAAATCAAAAAGTATACATCAGGCTAATAATATACAACATTTCCATACAAAGCAATGAAAATGAAAAAAATCCAAATATAAAATATACTCTCAGCCATCAAAAGTGTAAAAAAGACCTGCAATTTGTAATGTGAATAATAAATAAACAAAATTAAAAAAAAAAACAACACACAACCACTGACTAAAAAATAAAATTAACAATAACACAAAAATCCACAAAAAAGTGGCTAAAAGTTTCAAATTACATCTACAACAAAACAAAACGCCACTATAATCAGAGACATGCAAAATGTTAATGTGGACCACCATCGTCTGCAGTTATTTTTCAAAGGCAAAATTCAGTCAAAACCAAAACACAGAATCAGCAGTAGAAGCTAAACAAAAAGATTATATCGATTGTAATTTGTTTCAACGCTTTTTGAGACGCTACTGTTACAGGAACAAAAAACAAATCAAAGAAATAAAAACAAAAATGAAAACAAAAACAAAAATGGAAATGGAAATAATGCGGCCACGATCAAACATTGGCTACAAATGAAAAGGAACGAATGGGTGGAAGGACAGATAGACGGACAGACAAACGTACTCACAACAATTTTAAATATATTTCTCTAAAGGACAGATATCGCTGCAATCACTTTTAGACACACAAACATACATTTGTGAGCTGCAAATGAAAATGAAACTGAAATTCAAAACGGTTTTGAATAATTTTTTATAATAAAAATCCTTTTACAATATGTTTTAATGCCCTACTTGAAGTGAATTTTTGGTATTCTATATTAAAAGAAAGGTTTGTTTCATAAAGTTAAGAATCTCAAGTAAAGAAAAAAAATTTAGCACAATTGAACTGCGTATTACTCCAGCTGCTTTCAACACCATTCTTTTACATTTTGTTTAAATAAAACTCAATTAAAAATAATTCATTAAACAGTATTTCTTTTAGCTCTACGACTGAATTTAGATTAGAAGTTTGTGCTACAGCTCTTCACGCAAATGAATGTTGAGTTTATTACATCAATTTACTACTATCGTCTAAATCGGTTAGACCGTTTATTCATGACTGCATAGCAAGTATTCACATATTATAATTTTTGTTTTTTTTTTTTTTGGAGTTTGTTTTAATTTATTTATATTGTTGTTCAAGCTGCTCTTAATGCAAATTTCACTGACTGTCTATACCAGCCTATAAGAAAAAGAATAGCGAAAACTCTATTCATTTCTTAGTGATTCTGTGAAAGCATCCATTTTTTTTCCTTTTTAAAACTCCCATTCAGTTGTAGAAATATAAGATAATTGAAGATCTTCAAAAATTCCTTCTAAAAGTTTTCTGACGAATATAGTTGCAACTAGATAAACAAGCGTAAAGACAAGATGACCTGCCAACAAGTTTTCGTGTTTTTGATATAACTTTAATTTTTGTTTTGGGCTTCTAATAAAACTCTTAATTTATTTAAAATTTCTGCAAGTTGTCTGAGGTCATTCCAAAATGCATTTCAAAGTCAACAAGAAGACACGGATAAATTCACAGATTAGCAACATTTAATCGTTTTTCCTGCTTGCAAGGCTTTGAAGTATAAACGCTTTCTGTGTTTGGAAAAAAATATTGTAAAAGTTACAAAACAATTGACAAACAAAGGCTTCGTTAGTAGCATTAAAATAAATTGCAAGAAATTTTTGTTTAAAAAAGTTACGAAATATTTCAAATGAACCATAAAACTTATTCAGTTACAATAAATGGCTGTTCTTTATTCTCAACCAGCTCATCACATCTTTGTAAAAGCCATAATTATTGATTACCCGTCAGCTGTCCGAATATTAGTTATTAAATTAAATAATATAAAATGAATTAAAGTATTTTCAAGTCGCCTCTGCCTAACGTCGTATAATTTTTAAACGTTTCGCTTATAAAAAGAACGTCTATAATAAAATAGCATTTAATATTCTTTTATGTTGTTTTTGTAGTTGTGCTATTTTACAGAATAATATGATTAACTAAAGTTTAATGAGACAATAGTCTGTGAAAATGATACTGCCACTTATCTTTATTTTTATGATATTAGCCCAGCACTAACGTACACAAAGCGATTATAATTATTTAAAAAATAAAAGAAAAGAAAAACGAGTCAATATGAAATGGAAAAGTACATACAGTAGCAAGCAATTTTAAATGTTAATATCGTGTTTATTCTGTTGCTTTTATCTATTAACGATCATTTAGCCATTTCTTGTTGCTAAATGTTTTCTATATATTCCATTGTCAAAGAAAAGAAGACTTTTGAGATGGTTAAAGCAATCTGTCCTTAAGATTCAAAATTTATTTTCATGCAGCCGCTACTTTCGTTTGAGTTAAATGCGATTCAATACAATTAGTGCTGCTAGCTAGAGAAACTAATGTTAAGATAATTGAAATTAACCAAAACGATTTTAACATTCCTTTTTTTTTACTCAATTGCTGCAGCTTTAAGTCGTTTGCTGGAATTATTAAATATTTTATTAATAGAATGGAGATAAAATTATGGTATAGAAACGCAACGAGCAGTTTATAGGTGGGTGAGAAATTTATAGAATTTTAAGCTTATAATCTAGATGTTTGTATGTGGGTATAAAATAGGAAGGTTCCCTGGATAAAATATCTTTCCATCACTAATATAAAATGCTCTATAGAAGTTCTACGACACAAATATTCTGGTTAAAGTGTCTAAGCCCCTTTAAATAATATTATCGTTTTAACTGTTGGTACGTAAGTCTTTAGATTGGCATATATCACTACATGCAGAAACACAGGTAAGCAAAAATGACTCGATGAAGCTGCCAGATCATTCCATTATTATAAAAATCTGACGCTTTAACTCGTCTAAAAATTGAAATCGCAGCTGCCGTCGGTATGGCAAGAATGAGTAAATAAACATAACGTAAATGAAAATAATTGTAATTTATTTTCTTGTTAATTTATATTATAGCTCTGGTGCTCTTTGCATTTTCTTAATTCTTAATTTTGTCGCAATTAGTTTTTTTCTTAAATAATAATTGATCGATTTTTATTATTTTTCTAAGGCCGTGATTAAACTGCTTGAACACAACGATAATTAACTTACATATGAATAATCATCACAATTCCTACTGATGATAAATTTCTTAGAAAAAATATCTAATCTTGGTTTAAACGTCAATTATCAGGGCATTGTAAAGCTGTAATCCCATTTTGACTATTAGAAATGTTTTTGAGATGTGAAATACTTATATTAAAAACAATGCATCGTAATGACAATAAAAAGTAACAGTTGCTTACCTATCACATTTTAGAAGGTCTCGCGAATATATCTTCACAATTTGATCCTCAGTGTATTGCACACTTTATGGTTTGTTTTTTCTTTTTTGATAGATGTTGTGGCGGTATATTTTTTTAAGTGTAAAAAACTTAATAATAGTTTAAATACAGAAACTTGTGAAAAGGAACTATTTTCATCAGAAGTCAGTCATCCTTTTGTATTGTTGAGTTTTGCTTTGTTTAGAAAAATAAGGAGAAATACAAAATTACAAGACAATTGTGCGACAACATTATCAATTCATTGTTAGGTACAATAGCAACAACTGTAAAAAACTAGGCTCCAACATTTAAAATCAGTAGCAACAACAATAGCGACAGAAATAAAAAGGTCTCATCTTCATTGTGAGATTGTCCTACCGGCTGTTATCAATTTCAAATCTTAAGAGGCTTCTTTAAAAATTTCTTAAAGAATACAAGACGCATGTACATCAGCTAGTAAATTAAAAAAATAAAGAAAATAATAAATGATAATTTCGTGACATTAATATTTTTGTTTTTATTGCAATTTTTTTTTTAAATAAAAACCGGTGACTTTAGCTACAAATGCCGCTGATACTCAACAATAAATAAAAGTCTGTTTTTACTTTTTGTTTAATCTGTCACATACATTTCACTGTGATCTATTATCTCTTATTGCTTTGCAATTTTTTTTGTTGTTTGTTAATTCTTATCATAAATCTTGTGCTCTTTGTTTTTTGTTTTTTTTTTTTGTGTAAATTTGTTTATTTTGTCACAATAAGTTTGTTTCTTAAATAGAAACATTATTCATCAATCAATTTTTGAATTTAATTCCAATTTTTTTAATGACTTTTATTTGTCAACATTTTTCGCATTTTAAAAGTAACTTTTTTTTACAAATAAATGCTAAAATAAAATTAAAAAATGTTTAAGAAAGAAAAAAGAACATCGTCTTATCATTGACTGGCTTCACAAGTCTATTTATGCTCCAATTGTTGCTTTGAGTTGACAGCTGTATTGACATAAATCAATGACCGTTATATGCCAATAATGGACATCTGACGACGACGACGATGATGTTGTCAATCTATTATTGTTGCTTTTTTATAGAAATTTTTATTGGTGTCATCATATATTTTTCTTTTAACTATGTGATGGGCAATAAACGGTTAATGTGATAAGAATTGACTTTATTCTGGTTCGATTTTAAAATATGAACAAAGTGTGGCATTGATGGAAAAATAAGCATAAAGATTTTTTGTGTTGTCTTATAAAGTGCACTTGCTAAATGAAATGTAGTTTACTGCATTTAAATTGAACCTCATTAAATGTATCATTCAAATTTTATTTGACACTTAGAGAACGTATACATGTCAAAATTCCCTTATTTTTAATCCATTAAATTTTATTAGAAAAAATTACACCTATTTAGCCAGCTTAGCAGAAACTTTTTATCAAAATTTTTAGAAAAGCAAAAAATATTTTTATTTAAGTAAATAAACTTAATAAACGACACGAAAATTGCATTTGACGCCTTTACAACAATGTTACGACTTGAGAAAATTAAAATTTCTCAAATTACGCAGCTACACTACGATGACTGCATTTTACAAATAAAACAAAACTCTGTCTAAAAAATGTAGTTAAAGTTTCGTCGAAAAGGTATCAATCGGTGTTGTGCCATGCCACAACTTTGCAGATATGTATCTGCAATATTTCTTTAATATTTCTTTTCATAATTTTAATAATCACTCAAAACACAAATCAAACTTATTTTGCACTCTGGATAAATAATTACAATTTGATAACAATTCTTTTTCTTTCCTTTATTCCCCCTTAATAGATATAAAATAGCCCTAAAAGGTGAAATGGGTTAGCTGTGGTACCTAAATACCAGTGTTTGAGGACAAAATAATAGTCAGACTTTTATCAATTTCTATCAAGAGATTGGCTGACGTACTACGGAATATTACGCAGGAATATTTAGATTCGTGCGGACTATTACACGGCGATAAAGTTTCTAGCGAGTATAGACCCCATCGAGACATGTCTGGGAATTCCAAACATCATTGAACAGGATGGCGAAATATTTGACAGTTACTCTTGGTTGTGGTAGCGTAAATATAGGAACATTTTGAGCAATCATATTGCTGTAAGGCTGGCAAAATATGCGCAGATACCGGAGGAAGAGCACATGAGGCATCCCTCTATGGGCCTGCATACGGTGTATTGACGACTGCTTTTTGCGTGCAGGGGTAAGATGTTACGAAGATGATTAATTCCTAATTACCACTGTATATTCCTCCGTCTTCCTTTTTTTCTGTTTAATAACTTTACTTTTGTGTATTGCAGATGTTACAAAGTAAGATGATTAAGACTGAGGTGAATGAGGATAAATAGATATGTGATGGATGACAACAAGTTACTTGAACTACCGATGGGAAGAACTTTGCTCGAATTAAAGCTCGACTCAGAAAAATTAATCGTGCATATGAGATGTTCTAGTAACTTCCATATTCAAACTCTTTAAACTATCACTATATTCCTTCTCTTATTTCTAATATTTCTAAATACAATTTTGTAACAAAAACCCAGCTGTTAAAAAAAATTTCTTTAACGATTAAAATATGTCGAAAAATCATGCAGCACTACAACTTGACAGCAAACTAACACGTGACCAATTAAAAAAAAAAATAACCTTCAGCCCTGTATGGTTAAACCAAAAACTAAAAATGTATGTCCCCACTTAAAATAATGGCCTCAAGGACCAGACAAGAACTTCGAATACGAGTACAAAATATAATGGTCATTTAAACATTAAACAGAAAGCCACAAAATAGTTTGCAAACGAAAATGACTACAAGGACTATAAAATACCAAAAGAAAAAAAAAGAAACAAAAGAATAATGAGTGACACGTAAAGACAACATTTACTAAAAACTTATGACCAATTTCATATTTAGGAATGTGTTGTTTGGCTATAAACTGGTTTTTTGCCCATTCAACTTAAAAGACTCATATGTTTTGGCCTGTTGTACAAGTGTTTTAATAACCAAACAAGTGTTCTAAGACACAAAATTAATAGTCGCTGGAAACATTTGTAATTGGAGTTTGGGGAATGGCACGAAGAAAAAAACATGACAAATAAAGAAAATGTCATTCTTTTGTGTCATTCCGTAAACATTTGCAAAAAACACCCTAAGGATAATTCTTGAGTAAATTATGAAGAATTGTTTCATGTACTTGCGGTTAAATTCAATTAATTTTTAGAACAAATGCTGACATAAAATATTTATTCAGCAAAGGCCGACCGCAAAAATAAAGAAACAAGTAGTTTTATTAAGAAAATTAAATTATGCTAAAGATTTGTTAAGACAATTTGCTAAGACCCAAAGTTTTATCAAAGATTTTGCACAAATGTATACTTTAACGAGGTTCAATTGAAAATTACTTTATTTCGTACTTTATAACTTGGTTTAAAGTTTTCTTCCTATGTTCTTCTTTGTCTCCGGTCTAGAAAATTATTTTTCTCGCCTCGTTTATTTACTAATTTTTGCTTCTACGTTTATAAAAGTCCTTTAATCTCATATGAATGAATAGCCTTTTCTGATTTATTTACAAGTATAGTAGTGCTCAGATACCACATATTTTGCCACACGTTGCCATCAACTTGTGTTTATTATGACAGCATTAGCAAAAAAGTTTTGCTTCTTATGCTGCTTGTTTTCAAACAAATAAAAACATTTTTATTCGTTTTGTAGGAAAAGCCCTATTTTAATTTTCTCTGACCCTTTTACTTCGTTGTGATCGAAGCATGTTGGCGTAGAGGCAAAAAATAATAATAATAACCACAAGTAAACCACTTAGTACCAGTTCAAGAAAATTTATGTTTTAATATTCTTTATATTCATTTTTTTGTTGCCTTTATTTGGTTGAAGAGAAAAAAAAGTTGAACAAGTAGTATTAACTCACTTATTTTGCATGTTTTAATAAAAGCAATGAATATAGATAAGTTTAGCTTCCGAATATATTTTTTAATTTTAAAATATTTTAGGATAAAGTTAAATATTATAAAATTGATAGGCCTAATTTATTTCTATTATTGAATAACAATGGTTTCTATTTAATTTTTATAGAATAATTAGAGAACGCTGCTCAAAATATATGTATTTCTTTACAAAATCCCCAACCGTTATTTGGTCAATGGCTGAAAATAAAATATATTATTCTTAATGTCTTCAGATTTGATTAATTAGCTAACAGATATTTTGTAATTAAAATGGGTATTGTAAAAAATATATATAAAAAAAATTTATATAAAAAAGGCTCGAAACTTTAACTCTACACAAAGCATAAGGTTTGAATTGTTTTCTGTATTAAAAATTATAAGAAATTCTTCAACGTAATTATTTTTTGTCCCTTTTCTGGAGGTCAAAAGGTAATTTAAGAAGAGCATAAAATGGGTTACAAATATTTTTTATAAAATTCTACTAGATGTTTCTGACCAGACCAAAGTTCGAAATTCAGTTTTACCCCTAGACACTAAGAATTATTTAAGAATAACTTTGTACTTATAAACAATTAATAAAAAATTATGTAAAATATTTGGTTTTCTTATTAGGTTTTTCACATTTACTTTTATCTCAATTCCCTGACCTCCATTTGTCCCTCGATTCCTTAGCATCTAAGTTCAATAATCGATTCTTTTTTTCATAGCCTCTCCAAAAGTAGCTGTTTCTCGCCACAGTATATCTTGGTGAAAACCAGTTTTGAAACCTTTACATATTTGAAATATGTATACCCATCAAAATATTTGTGTCTAGCCAAAAACACTAACGAAGTAAAGGTTTTTTTGTTAAACACAAAATTGTGGGTTTTAAACTTAGCAGAATCTTTAATATGATTAAGAAAAGTATTCCTGAAAAAAAGGAAATCAATTTATTTGCTTTACATTGGCGAAAAATCAGTTGGTTATTTTAGAAAATGTTTTATTAGAATAACATCTAAGATGGCGAAGGCTTGAGCCACTTGTACAATGTTGTAATGGCTAAAAATGCCGGTTTTTTAAAAGCAACAAAAATTACTAAGTAATTTTGAGTAATTTTGAGTAAACAAGAGATCCTAAGTAAAAATGTAGCCAGAGCTACAACTGAAAAAGTACAGATAGGAAGCAAAAAAAAATTGGATTCTAATAAAACAAAATCGTATAGGGCTTCTGCTGCTTGTCAGAGAATGGGTTGCATTTTTTAAATCGTAACGCCTAGTTACCCTTCTTATCCACATTATTAAAATTAATTTGACAACTAAACCTACGGACATTAAGTTTTCAGATTGAAAATTAGAAAAGTTTATATTGATATAATTATTTTTTAAGTTAGAATTTTTTCTTCTTCTCTTTTAACAAATTATATTTTTTTCAATAAAATATGTAACTGAGTAAATTGAAAATCTATTTAAATGAAAAGAAGTCTTAAGTTATTTCGAAAACTTTTCTCTGTGCAAGCTGTACAAGCAATCTTCCGCTCCGAGAAAAATATTCCGACTTCAAGGATATACACAAACGAGGTTAAACTGAAACAAGTAAGAGTGCTTTATTCGGCTATGCCGAATCTTATATACTCTTCACCATCCTTGTAAA
This sequence comes from Cistogaster globosa, assembly GCA_937654795.1. Taxonomy (NCBI): domain Eukaryota; kingdom Metazoa; phylum Arthropoda; class Insecta; order Diptera; family Tachinidae; genus Cistogaster; species Cistogaster globosa. The sequence continues at coordinate 92,561,558 of OW569406.1, read as the reverse complement.
TCTAGTTTAGTGAACTAACTCCAATCAGAAAACGAGTATTGCGGTGACAGAGAATTCAAAAATAAGAAAAAAATTTTAAGAACTGCATATATATAATTTAACATAAAAATTTCTTCGGCTCTTAGTGGGATAAGAATTCTCAAAAATGTTAGTGTTTCCTTAAGAATCTCTTTAAAAGCTTAAAAATTATACCCATATTGAAATTTAAAATTGTTTTAATATTTCATAGGCTCGTAACTCGTTTTTTAATTCTCTAAAGCCCCATATATTTGTTTTTAGAGGTAGGCTTGGTGTTTTGCCCGCTGCGCCAAAGGACATGCACCGATCATGCTGATTTTCAATGGCGCCTCTTTCGACACTATGTCTGACTGATTGCCTCAGCAAACTTGATATCAACACTAACACGGACGGACAGACAGATATCGCTTAATCAACTTTGCTATGTATAAGAAATCAGAATATAAATACTTTGTGGGGTCGGAAATGGATATTGAAGAAATTACAAACGGAATCACAAACTTAGATATAACTCTCAATAAACATTTTAATGAAACACTTCACAGTACGGAAGGTGGATTTGTGTGCATTCTAAACTAAAAGGACTAATTTGGGTTAATAAAAATAAATAAAAACTCTCTACTCTCGCTTTTATTAACGGAATGACAAATTTAGTTATACTCTTTTTCCACTTTTTGTGGTGAAGGGTATAACTAGAAATCGATAAAACCCCACAAATACTTGAGCGATTTTTAATAAGATTTAAGAGAATAAAAAATTCACATAAAATAAAATACATGATTTTAATACTTGTAATAGCTGAATTTATAATACTTGTTTATTTTTATTAAAAAAATACCTTTTTGTACGATATCTATAAAAAACCTGCCAGTTAAAAAACTTTTATACCTTTTTTATTTTTTCAAAAATTGCCTGAATTTACACTTTTCATTGCTATCAGTCCCATTTAATACTTAAACAAAAAACAAAAAAAAAAAAAAAAAAATAGGTTAACTCACAGTGATGACAGTTGACAATGTTAACCTTGAATATAAATGACTTGTGACTGTTTATTGTTTGATTTACAAACAATAATTTAACTGTCACAAATAACATCTAAAAATCTGTCAACTTCAATATTTTATAATTCAAAAGAAAAACACAACTTTTAATTTTGACATTTCAAGTGACACTTTAAAGTGTGATACGCTTTTGTTAAACATAAATTTTAAAACCATAACAAATTTTGTTAAACGCTTCTTATAAAATTAAAAAAAAAGAAATTTTGACAAGGGATTAAAATTATTAAAGCATTTTTACCGAACATAAAAAGTTTGTTTTTTTATAAAAAGCCATTTGTAGATTTCATTTGTGTCTGTTACCTAATCATACATGTCACACATTGCGTTATAAACTGATGTTTTAAGAAATCAATTCTAAACGTTTTATCCATTGTGATATTTCACAGAATTGGTATTTCTTGTTTGTTTGCAATATTAGTGAAATATAATGTTAACAAAATTTTAAGATCTATTATTGCTACGTAAAGTATTTTTGCATATGAAAATAATGTCAGACAGTATTTTTGTTTTAAAAAATCACCAAATATGGGATTGAAAAGAAATGTTCGTTTAAAATCTAGATGTATGAAGCTTTTAATATTGAAAATGAACCATGAAGATATTTTTAACACAACGATTTTATCACTAACGTTATCCGCTATAATATAACTTCCACTCTCTTGTAATAAAATTTTACAAATTACTCGATTGCGAAAAGATCACGGGTATTAATCTATTTGTATGGGGCCCGACAGAACTTTCAATTGTAAAAAATAATGCAAGAAAAATAAATTTTTCCTCTAGTAAATCTTTTACTCGTGGACGTATGGCCTTCTCATCTTGAAAGTCCATTTCAGGGCCACTTTTTCGAGCATTACGGGCCGTGTGCCACGCACATTAATCGTGATAGTCTCCATGGCATTAATCGCTGTTGGTTTTAAGCAGCCAACTGGCTCCACAGCAAATAAACGAGATATGTCAAATCACATAGTCTGCAGCCCAATTGACGTAATCAAACTCTGGCCAAACTTTGATTTCATTAGGTAGATGGTTACAATTGCCATATGACACATAACACTAACCTGACACCGTGCCCGTGTCATTATCCATATTTTTAAACACAAATCTTTGAACATGATGCAGTAATGATCTCCATCGAAGACAACGCGAACTCCAGCCTAATTTTTGAAGAAATGAGGTCAAATGATGCCACCAGAATGGCAACCTACACAAACGATTTATTTTTTGGATGTAATGAAGTCTGTAGGGTTCTACGTGGAATAATTTTACTCCAGAATACTTTCGTTAAGCCTGATTGATTTAAAAAAATAGCAATAATTCTGTAGCATTGGCAATCTTTAGGTAATTTTTGGTGATTTTCCACATTATGCTGATCATAATTATCAAAGAGTGGAATATGAAAGTTTGTTTGACGGTTAAGCGGTCGTACGTTTGTCGTTACTTAATAAGCAGCCACTGGAGTGTCGTCACAAGACGAAAAAAAAAATTAGTTCAAACAGAAACTCCCAAAGCAGCAAGAGAAGAACTGTGACCAAACAAGTTCTTCCATGCACAGGTTAAAACAGATTAAAGCCACAGCGAAAGCAAAAATGTAGATGTTTAGCCTACAGAAACACAACAGCTTATAGAAAACTTTAATTGCATTTCCTGATGTTTAAAATTAAAATATTAAAGCTGAAACAAAGTGTCAACAATTTAGTGTGATATTAATTCTCTGGTGTACTGCATAGATGTTCAATACAACCTGCAAATGCATTCTGATTTTTAAGGAACCACTTTTATACAAAATTTATTAGTGAATAGACATAATAATCTTATTTTAGAGTTTTAAGACGCCACCCTAAAAAACGCCACACATTTTATGTGAAAATTATAATAACAACAACAACTACAACTACAACAAAAGATTTAAAAAAATTTCGTATAATATAAAATGCATTTGCTATAACATTTGTATGCATACGTTTGACTTTCTACCTTAATATTATTATAATGACGATCAGTTTATTTATTTTTTAAGTTTTTTTTATACTTTTTAATCGTTTAAACGACCGCCCACATTGCGTTTACTCTAATCGTTTATATTACACCGGAAAAACAAATACGCGACAAATTCAAATAAACAAACTGTCAAAAATTACTCATATTTTTTTTTCATAGACTTTCCCCATTAATTTATACCAGATCTGCATGATAATTTAGTATACATTAGCATTAGCAGAGAATTTATTGCCCAAATACTGTTGCTCCAGCATGTGCGTGTACACATGCCCACGAACACGAAAGCTAACACTGCCTGCCACATTCAAGCAAATATTTTTAGTTGCCTCAATTGACAGCTAGTTTACATTTAATTGAGCGCCAACCGCAACTAAACTGACATCTGGGTTGACAATGTACATGTTTACATTTGAGTTGTCAGTGGGTTTTTTTATTCTATCTTTTATATTCTATTTTTATTGAAGAAATTATTTTCATAGTTTTTTGTTTACATTTTCTTATTATCTGGTATAATTAAATTATGCACGAAATGTTTGTCGGTGAAAATTATTTTTTTTAATTTGAAAATATTCTAGCTCAGATTGGAAAAAAATTTAAAAACAACGAACATTTATTAGAAACAAAAAAGTATATTTGAAGTCAGTTGTCAAAAATCTGAGATATTTAGATGAATAAGTTAAGAATAATAGGCTACCAAATATGTAATTTATAACTCGCAAAAGTAACTTGAAGTACATCGATCTAATTCATAAAACAGTTTCTAGTTTAGTCTCAAAGATAAAAATTGGTATCAATCGCAATCCGGTTAATAAACTTTTTTTTTTTTTAATTTTTAAAAACGTAAAATAAAAGTTTTATACCTAATTTACACTTTAAGCAGTTTAACGTTTTTACCTGGTAACTCCTACTACTATTTATTATTTTGTGATTTTGAAAAACCAATTTCCAAGTAACCCAAAAACCGAATATGGTTTTCCCTTTATTTTTTTTTCACGCAAACAAAGGAACCTTTTTAGTAAAAATACGTATTCTAGTTGCTGCAAAATACACGAACAATAAACATAATTAACAAATTTTATATTTAATATGTTTGGATTATTTTGGGTTTAGATAAAATGAAAAGTATTCGATTAAAAAGTTCTATAACGAACTGTTTACATTTTAAATACTTCACTATTCAAATAAATCTATATTATTTTTATTTAATGAAATAAATCCAGTTTAGCCTAGAAGCTCCATATGAAATAAAAAAGTTGTCCGAGGTTCAGGAAAAGTTATTTTATAAAGGAAATGCTATGTGACATAACGCCCACGGGCATAATGTCAGAACATCCTTATCTTAGGTATCTATATTTTATGTATTCTATGTTAAAAAATCGTAAAATTTTTACAAACCGCTGTTGGTTACACCATATAGAAAAAATATTTGCGCACGGGCGAAGGCCGGCTATGCAAAAAATTTTTAATACTTTCATAAGTGACACTATGTTCATTCTAAAACGACACAATATCCATGGACGTTTTAATATTTTTCAAAGGGGACATGGACATTATGTCCGTGTCCAACATGACATGCCACCATATTTGCAGCAATATTTTAAATATACTTTGGCGGAATGGGCCAACACGAGTATCATAGGAGTTATGTTAAAAATATTTTAGCATACTAGAAAGCGGTTTAATGTTATTGAACTTTTTTTTTATTAGTTTTTCTAAATTTGCTTCCTTTTGTAATAAAAACTTTGTTTTATGAGTACATAAATATGCACGGGTTTCAGGGTACTGGGCAAAGATCGTTTTAATGGCGACTTTTCCATATTTATTTCTTAAGAGACTTTGTCAATAAATATATTTCAATACCATCATACAGTATTTTCTTTCTATTTTCTTTCTCCTTATTTTAAGATCATATAAAGAAATTAGATCATGCGGCCTAAAAATGATTGCCTATTTTTAGTTTGCAGATGTCAACATTGCTTACTTCTTATTGCAGTTGTTAGACAACCGAATTTCGCGAGGGTGGGATGCTTTTAAAGCTATTGCAGCCACTTTATTCAGATTGTACTCTGTTTTTCAACTGCAGAATAGCATGAACAGACTTAAAAATAAAAACGCTTATTTTTTCCTAAATCATGTTATTGGCAAATTTAATAAATTATCAAATTTACTAAGCGAAAAAATTAAAGTCGTCAACAATTTTCGCTAATTTTCACTTAACTCTTCTTTTAACTATTAAACCTAGACGCAAAGAAAAAATACAGTGAAGGTAACTCTATAACTATAAAAGTTATATGCTTAAAGTCAAATCACATTAACATAATTATGTGGGATTTTTATGTAATAAAATGACTTTAATATTTAACAAAATTAAATATGAATATTCCTCAAATTCTTTCTTTTATACCCGTCACCGCAAAAAGTACAAAAAGGCTATAAATAATTTCGTCATTCCGTTTGTAATCACCCTAATATCTATTTCCGACCCCACAAAGTATATATATTTTGACTTCTTATACATAGCGAAGTTGATTGAGCGATGTCCGTCTGTCTGTACGTAGTAGTGTTGAAATCAAGTTTGCCAGGGCACTAAGTCAGCTAGAAAAAATTTAAATACGCCAATTGATCAGATACCACGCCTACCTCTATTTTTTTTATCATTTGGTACAATAAAGTCACTCCAATTAAAAAAAATAAATGTATGGGGCGATAGAAAATTAAAATAAGAAAAAAACATTTAGCAAAAAAATTGGCGCTCGTCCATGTTTCTGAGTTACGGATCCTTGAAATTGTAAAAATTTTTAAAATATCAAAAAGGGTATCTTTTAAAAGCTTTTGAAGATATCTTTAAGGAAATACTAAAATTTAAAAAAAATGCTTAACCCATTAGGAGTCGATGGCATTTTTATTTAAAATTATGTATATGTGTTACTTAAAAAAATTTGCTTCTTTCATTGGAATAACTTCACTTAACTAGATTTACATACATGGTGAAGGGTGTATAATATTCGGCATAGCCGATTATAGTACTCCTATTTGTTGAAATATTAGTTGGTTGAATAGACGATGTTCACAATGTGCACAAGCATAACCTGGGTAAGATAAATGCGAAGAATGCTGGAGACGGATGCAGCGATCCAGAAAATACTACAATTAATTTTGCTGGTATTTGATTTTTCTTGCTATCTTTCGAAAACGTCCACCAAATATTAAAAGTCGAAGTAATTGATTTATTTTTATTTTAAAGGCCCATTTACAATACCATACAAGTCTAAAGATTTACATTTTATTTTATAAGAAAGAAATCTAATGAAAATGGTTGGTTGCCAAAAAATCCAAATTAACCTTATATTTTGTTTCTACACTATCACACTTCAAGTTAAATGAAAATTCCCAACACAACGTATGAATTAGAAAGGAAACTTTACTAACTTATTTTTCGAAGGTTTTACGTTCATAAAGAGTATTTAAAACATTTAACTTATATAAATAACATAGAAGTCATGGCATGAGCAATTTTAAGGTGGATTCATATAAGAGCCTTTTTTTGGAGTTTTCATTTAATAGTTGATTTTGCTTTGACACCATAGCACTTTTTTAGTACTTAATTAATTGACAAATCTTCATACTCAGTATTATATTGTAAAACGGGCTTAATTTAAGTTATTTTTATATATTTTTGTTTACTTTTTCTCTTTTGTTGCTCATTATCATTAATAACTTGGTTGTAATCATACTTTGATCAAGTTTGAAGAAACTTAACATATCTTTTTTCATTAATTTTATATTATGGCTATAAGAATCATATTATTTCGGGCAAGTTGTAAAACACTTATAGTTTGAATTTTTAGTTCTATCCATTAGAGTAGGGGCTACATCCCTATAACATAAAGGACAGTTGTTTCATCAATTAGAAATACCATAAGTAAAATGTAATTGGAGATGGTGTTAAATTTATTCTGGGCTTGTATTAAAACCTTCAAAGCAGACTTTCTAAATTTTAATCCGTTATTAAAAGAACTATAATATCTTCACTGCAACCATATATAGTTACATCGAATATAACATGGTGCTTGCAGCAATATCATAATTATGTTTTTTTTTTTTTTTTGTTGATGTATATTCTTAATTTGTTTGAAAGCTCTATCCTACTACTATAACGGGAGCTAATTTAAGACCATGCTTTAATGTATTTTAAATATTTTATTCTACTCATCTTGCATTTAATTCGGAGTTATTATTTTCAACGCCCCTTAAAAAAATCAAACGAAATGAAGAGACAAGAAGATATTTAAAATTTGAAACAGTAATAAATCTTCTAAAAATTTTAAATTTATATGTGACTGTATAAAAAAATACAAAAAAAAATTTATAATAAATACAAAGTTCCGGTCATCATTCAAACATACACCAATCTTGAGAAAAGAAAAATACACCTAAATTTGTTTCAACAACCCCTTTGGCTAATCTTTCAAGAAACATCTTTAACCTGGCTAAGCCAAATTGCAGAAATAAACAACAATAAATATAAAAACAAAACTAAAGACAAGAATGAATTACCAATCGAACATCATTCAATATTAAATAATAAGCAGATGTTTTTCCACATTTGATTTTTTTTTACAATTTTAATGCAAGAAAAAGTTGCCTGTGTATGTGACGTTATTTCCTGACCATCCAACTAAAATATGGAAACCGAATTCTTCCACTACGAATCGCTTTAAAGGGGTAAAATGAGAGAGGTGTTTATTTTTTTGTGGAGAAGACATCATCATTATTCACAACAATGTTCATCATATGTACAGCCACCACCACGTTGTTATCATCATCAACTTTTGCATCACTCCAACAATATTATGATCCCCATCAAAAATTTCTGTCGTCTTTTCCAATAGGAGTGGAAGACACCAGAGCACCAATGAAAACCTAAAATCGCAATATTAAAATAAAAGGTGAACAACGATGAAGATAAACTAGCGTGATCGCTAGTTGGAGTTCCTCTTCCACATAAATAAATATTAAAATTTCAATACCAAGGAAACTGTCATTATTTTTTTCTTTAGTTTTTTCTTTTAAATTTTAAGAATTGTTGGAGGGAGTTTGTCGTACAAAAATACAAGAGTGTGTGCGTAAAGACAGTGCCTCTAGATGGCCATGGTTCATATTGTAGAATTGACCAATCACTTATGCTATCGGGCATTAATATTTTATTGAATCTGCTTGGCCAAAGTTTTATTTTAAATGATGGCATCAGCTAGTGTAATGTGTTTGAATGTTTTTTTTTCCATATTTTAGTTGCATTACGTTTCTTTTTATATTGTTTCTACCATTTGATCGCTATAAGTTTGTATTACGTTCGTTTTTATTATTTGCTGATATCAGGCAATTGATAAATACTTTATGTACATTTGGTCTAAAGTTGTGATAACCAAACTTAAATTAAAGGTGGGAGCATAAAAATTTATGTTTTCCTTTAAGAAAATTTTTTGTTAAAAAATCAATAATGAGATGGAAGCAATGACTTTATGTACCATCTGATTTTTATGACGAATTCTTATAATAAGTATTTACAATTTTTGAAAAATTATTCAATAAAAAAAAAAAAAAATAATAAAAAAAAAACAAAACTACAGCACATGTTAAAAAAAGATTAAAAAATGGAAGTTTATTTCTTCTACTTCGTTAATTAGCGACTATAAAAGATGGTGATTTTTTTCTAGGAGAGATAACAAGTGTCCTATAGCAAAACTTTGCTGAAACAGAGACAGCGAAGGCAACATTGTTGCGCCAGCATCTATATTGAAATAATAACACCTTGTGATCTTTTCATGATGTTGTTAGAAAAAAATTACTGACTAGAAAGTCATTTTTTTGAACTGGAATTTTGTTTTATGTGCAAAATATTAAGCTAGAAAAATAGAGGCAGTTACTCTGATAATTTTTTCTTTCATTTCTAGCTTTCTACTGCTCACTTGAGACTGCTATCTACTGATAAAAATGTATAAATATCAAATAATTTCATCAATTACTGTTAATAGGACATCCAACCAAAGCATGTCTTGCTAGTACATGTTACGAAAACTATGGAAATACTTGGAATACGTGAAAGTTCTCATTCTTGCTGTCATAGAAAGTCTATCAAAACAGCTGAAAGCATTCATTTATGTGACAGCCGTAGGAACTAAGAAGGTTTTCTACTAGTGTATGGACGATCCCAACGTTTCTTTCAGCTTAGTACTCTTAGATAAGTTATTACGTAATTATCACCATTTTTTTACAGCAATGTCACTTGAGGCATCAAATCGGCAAAATTATAAGTGAATCTGTTTGTGGAGCTGTCTTCTGCTATCCTTTCAGATTTCTTATATCCAACTATAGTATATTTTTAATTTTCTTTATGCTTTAAAGTAAGTATAAAGGCACCTAACTTTACCATATTAGTCCCCCTCTGTTGCAAAATCTCTGTTAAAATCCAAATCCCTAACAATGCACTTGGCAGAAACTTCTTTAATAAACGATACTGATGATGGTAACTATTTGACTGGCTGGTTGCTTCAATGTTTAGTTTTATTATTATTTTTTTGTTGATCATCAACGTTGCCTTCGCTGTCTCTTTAAGGCAACTATTTCTTCCTCTTTCAGTGTTCATCTTTCACTTTTTTTCCGAATTGCGGCAAAGTTTGAGTAATATGTCCGGTGAACTTTGTGGTCATGCGAAAGATGTTTCTTTTACTTACAACTACGCCAATATGGAAGATGAGAATGTACAACTACTACCTGCATACTACTCTCATCTTTTTAGTTGAAGTATAAAAGAGTTTTGCCGATCACATGCGCACAAACTCTCATATATGAATTTCACAAAAGTAATAAGTTGTCTGATAAATGTTCTATTTATTTAGTTGAATGTTGGTAGGGACACAGAAAAAAAATGTGTTAAACCTGCGGCAATTTCGCAATATTTCGATTAATGAGTTTAAAAACTTTTGCATTTCTTTTTAAATGATAAAAAAATATCTTTCAAACACTTTAGTTAAAAAAATAAAAAAAAAACTCAAAATAAAAACAGTAATAGTTTTGTCAATGGAAATTAAATGCTCTTAATTCAAATAGATGTTTGGAAATATAAAAATATTTTTGAGTTTATCTTTTCAGTAAAACCAATTTATAACCAACTTTCTTTTTTTGCTTTTATTTTATTTGGTGCCTCAAATACGAAAGCTGTTAATTACGCAAAATATTTTCAAGTTTAATGATCTTTTCTTTTTTTTTAATTTGCAATAGTAATTTAGGGAAAAAATTATTTTTACATTTTTTATTTTTTTAATTATGTATGCTTTAATCATTTATCATTTTCTTCGATTGGATAAATCTTTTAGTTCGATTGGTTAGCTGGAATCATGAAATTTAATATCTTATTGACATTTGTATTTGACAGAACATTCAATCCATGTGTTTGTGTCCTTTGAATCATGATTAATGATGATTTTTTGATTAAAATTATAATAAGTAAAAATAAAAATAAAAATATTATGGTTTGTGATGTTTGAACTCGTTATATTTTTAGATGTCACCGTGATTAAAACTGTTTCTACAAATAATGGTGAGGATGCCGTTTTTAAGTGTTTTGAAAAGATAAAAATAATTAAATAATTTCATAGTGAAGTTTAGCAGCCAAATAGGATATATAACACATGTTAAATTATTTATTGGATCATCTTTCAATAAGTAAAATAATTTATACACATTCGTATTATTACAAGACAATAACTGAATATAAAAGAAAGAATGTTGAAAATTAAACTCAATTGGTACGAAGAGAAAAAATAAATTTGTTTGAAATAACTAAACACATTTTGATTAAAAATCATTAAAATGTTTAATTTTTTTATAACTTAACTTTATATAAAATGTTTAAAATATAGTTTCTAATTTTAAGTCAAAAATATTCAGTTAAGTGTTGCCTACTTAATACCATCACACACGATTTTTAAACTGTTCAAAAAAAAAAAACATTTTCAAGTTTTGCAGCAGTCACATTTCATTAAAGAAATTCGTGTTTCTCGCGATCAACAATAACCCGTAATAGTGCTTCTATTGAAAGTTTTATTTAAAGTTATGATTTGTTTGTGCTTAAATCAGATTTGACGGTTGTTATTTTTTTAGCCCTCAAGATTGAATCATTGTAGTGGCCAAAACTATACATGCCACTCATTGTTTAGCAAGGAAAAAACGAATTATTTAAGAAACAAATGACTAATTTTTAAACCGTAAAGCAAAGCTTTAGATTTTAGTGGCAAAGAACTATTTCAGCCTAAGTATTAAGATGGGCTTTACCTAGCGACGCAGATAAGTCAATGTTGTTTATCTCTTTGTCATTTGTTTTGTTTTCAAAAGATTTAAAACTTTTTTTTAAGTATTAAGGACCTTAATAAGGTTTTCTTTAGTTTAAAAGTTTTAAATTTTGAATTTTTCAACCCATTAATTCAGTCTTCTCAAAATATTGAACACTATTTTGTAATTTATTCCTGCTTCGCTTTCTAGCAAAATTTTGAAACTTTGAATAAAATTTTAATGTATTATTTTTGGTCGATAAGAAAATAAATAATTTGAAATTAAATATTTGCATACTTTAGTGAAAAAATTCATCATAAAATCGTAATCTACGAGACTAAAAGGCATCATTATGCTACATAAAACTATGCTAGTTTTGTGAATGATAAGCCTCTTGTTCAAATTAAAATCGACCAATTTTTTCAACGTCTTCGGTCGAAGGCTGATATTCTTAAATTAAATTTGGCGTAAAAAAGTCGAACACGTCTTTAGTTATTCTCGAAAATATTTTGTTACCCTGTGGTCCAATATGTAGCTGCTCTTGATGAAAGTAAACAAATTTTAGGATTTTTAATAAAAAATTAGGGAATTTTCTAAATTTGTTTTTGAATGTATATTTTTCACTTGCTTGATATTTGACTACATGTTATATTTATTAAGTTTTTTTTCGGAAATCAAAAAATCAGAAAGATTTTTTTAATAAATAAATAATATTTTTAATAATTTTTTTATTATTTATTTATTTATTTTTATCTACTAATAGAAAAAAAATTTACATATTAATATTCATACATTATGGCACTGGCTGCAGCGGCCTTCGTCCTTACATAAGTATAATTTTAATTGCAAAAATAAGAAAGTATATATACAAGACTTATATACAAAGATAGTGGATTATAATTAAAAGTGTAGTATTTAAAGGGATTTTAGAATTTCAAAATGTAGATGTTTTTTAATTGAATCAAAGTCTAGTGATTTTTTTGGCATTTTTTTTTAATACTCCATTTTTTTGTAGTTTGGATTGACCAGTTTATAATATGCATTAGGGGAAAGTGAAGCTGATTGTAGTGTTTGTTGTTTAACTTGTCTATTTACGTGTTTTTTTTAATCTTTTTTTGTGTAGTTATTGTAGCTTATTGTTGGGGACAAAACTGCTTCTTTAGCCATCTTATCCGCAAATTCATTGCCATAAATTCCTGTGTGACCTGGGGTATAAAGGAGTTTTATATTTTTTTGTTTTATTAACAATTCCTGGACTCTGACTATTAGTGGTTCACCGCAGTTAGTATTTTTAAGTGCCCTTATTGAAGATAAAGTGTCAGAACATCTCACTAATTTTTTCCTGGGTAATTTTGTTTTTAATGACTCCTCTTTTTTATTTTTTTATTTTATTTTCCCTATTTTATTTTAATATACTTAGGATGACAAAAGAAACACCAAATGTTAAGACAACACTCATCTGTTACCATATTTGCTTAATTCGAATTTTCGAAATTTCGAAATTATATTATAATTGGAATTAATGAAGTAAATCCGTCTGCTCTGATAGTTAACGGATAATGGTAAAAAATTTGTTTTTTATAGATTATAAGAGGAAAAGGTTTTACTTTTTTAAAGTCTCTTAATATTTTTGGCTTGAAAATTTAGTACAATGTTAAATGAACAGAACACAGTTTTCAAATCTCAAAAGAAGCCTTCAAGTGCCTCGGTTTTTTGAAACTTCATCTGATCTTCTTACTATTTATACCACCTACCCCCGGCGAAAAATTGAATACAACTCTTATGTTCGGGCAGGTGTTCCAATGTATGTTTTTGGTTACTCGACCGCGTTCTTTTGCACGAAGAAGAGAACTTATAAGCTACAGAAGGATATTCAACTCTGTTGACACTCTTCAACATCGAATTTAATTTTGGCTGTGCTTCCCTATTTTATCGATACTAGAACAAAATATACTCTAATGAGATTAGGAAACTTGTTTTCGATATCCGTACGGTGATATGTAAGTGTTCGTCTATTTGTGGCCGATTGCCCAGTGAATCGCAAAATGTATTATAGAGAGAATTCGTTTTTCAGCCGAACAGTTCATATGTGGAATCATATTCCTATAAAGGTCTTTCCTTTTACTTTTGACGTAGAAAAATTCTATCCGAATGTCTATAAATACTACTTCTTATATCCTCCTGCGCATAATCTAATTTCCTAGTTCTGGCACAAAGTGTTGCTTTAGTTGGGGTTTTCCCAAAAATTCTTTAAATCTAATCTTCTTTATAATTTTGTATACCATTTCAATAGTTATTTGGGGTATAGAGAAATTCCTCTGCAAAAAAAGGTCAATTATTGATATCGTAAATATAACGAAAAAAAATTTGGCTTTTATTATAATATTTTGATGTGTCATTAGCAGAACAGTTTTAAGCATCTTGTAACAGCAAAAAACAATACAAAGCTTTGCCTAATTTCTTTTTAATTTTTTCTTTCTTTAAGAGTAACAAAGCAAATTGTTTATTTCTGTTCTAAAAGAACTGATATCCATAACTCTTTAATTAAATTTTTTTTTCGCTACATGCTTATCTTTAGATGTGAATTCAATGATCCCATTGTCACTAAAATTCTAATTCGAAAGTGTAAAAAATGAAAATGTGCTCTTTAGCAAAATTAATTTCGCATTTGCCACAAGCAGAAATGTATTTAAAAAAGTCATCAAACACATGGTCAATAAAAAAAGGAGACAAAAGTATCTTAGAAAAAATGTATTTAAAAACATTTATATTTTTAAACAAAAATAAATCAGAAACAGAAGCAGAGATGGGAAACTCAAAATAAATTTTTCTATAACAATCAATATATAAAATTATTTATTTATATATAATTATTTGGTGTCGTGGGTCTAGTTTCACGAATTAAAAGTAGACTCATATTCGTAATTTTAAATAATAATAATATATAAATTCGAGTTTAATTTTTTAGGCAAAATATTTTTAGCTTTGCGTTCGTGTACTGTCTACTTCCTAACCCAGGCTAAAAACCTTATCAACATTGACAAAAGCCTAAATATAAGTTATTTTCAAACCACAAAGCAACAGCAAATCACTAAACAGTAATTTAAAGTTGCGCATGCGCAGTTATCGACCAACAAATAAACGTAAAAAAATTCATTGTATGGATTGTTGACTAAATGATGAACATAATGATGACATTGTTATTTGAGGTTTTTATGTTTGAGGTAAATTTACAAAAAACTAAAGAACAAAGTAAGTAGAACACAGCAACAGCAATTAAATGCTCATAAACCAAGAACCTTTAACAGTTATTTGACAATAAGGAGACAAAAAAGTGTATGGTGGAGGTAATCATCTTATGGTAGCCGCAGTCACAAAATTAATGATGCCTAACTTAAGAAAAAAAAAAACGATGACCAATTTTGTGACAACCACAAAAATTTAACAATTGATGATTAAATAGAAATGTCGGCAGTAGCTGTTTCTTTTTTTAGTTTTTTAAAACATAATATTTGTTTGCTTTTTTTTTGAACAAAGGAAACCACAAAAAGCCATGAGTAAAGGGGACAACTAGCGTGACAACATCGAATAAGTTGATGACAGTAGCTTGTGGTTATAAGCGATGAAAAAAACAATTCTTTCTTATTTATATTTTTTATTTAGTTTTGTATTTTATCATTGCTGATATTAACTGTCATCGACCGCCAGGTACTGAAAATGACAAATTACTCTTCGCGGTAAAATACAATTGAATGAAAATAATTGTTTGTTGAGCTTTAAAAAGCTTCTGTCATTGTAAATTGACAAATTTCATGTCCACCGTAAAAGTAATTATTTTTTTCCTTTTTGTTTGTTTTGAAGTTAAACACTTAATGGTTGGATTTTTTTTTAGATAAATGCATGTTTAATGCTTAGTATATATTACCAGTGCCCAACAACTCGGAAGTGTGCAATTTCTAATTTTATTAAAATTCAAAATTTAGAAAAATGTGTAAGGGACCTTCTCAAAACATTTCATTCAAATGCGTCTAGCAGTTTTAACGTGATGCGAACATATACAGACAGACAAAAATTTCAAAAATAGGTGTTTTGTATTCCATATCGATTACTAACTAAATAATTGATAACTACACCCAGCAAGAAATGGTTGATTGAAAATAATAAAAACGATAATTTTTTAATGAAAAAATACTTTAATTAAAAGATGAATGGCGCTGCTGTTGTAGCAATTTAAATACTAAATTTTTACTACAAAATTTTAAATGCAGCTTATAAAATAATTTTTAATAAAATATTTTCCAAAGACTTGGTCAAGTTGATATCGCTTTTGCTTTAAAATACCCATCACCACAACAAGAGGAAAAAAGGTATAAATAATTTTGTCATTCCATTTGTAATTTCCACAATATCCATTTCCGACCCAATAAAGTATATATAGTCTGACTTCTTATGCTTCTTCTTCGATTGGACGATGTCCGTCTTTTTCTGCATGTTATTGTGAAATCAAGTTTGCCAAAGGACTAAATTAGCTAGGAAAAATTCAAATACGCCAATCGATCAGACATCGTGTCGAAAGAGGTGATATTAGAAATCAGGAAGATCGGATCATGTACTTCTACGCAGAGGGCAAAACACCACGCCTACCTCTAATTTTCCCATATCATTTGGAACAATGAAGACACTCCAATAAAAAAAAAAATAACAAATATATAAAGTGTTAGAGAATTAAAAAATAACAAAAAAGCAAGAGAAAAAATTGGCGCTCGCCGATATTTTCCGATTTACGGGCCTTTGAACTTTTCATAGAAAAGTACAATTGTGCAACATATTTTTTAAGATATCAGTGTAAGTGTCGTTCAAAAACTTTTGAAGATATCTTTCAGGAGATACTAAATTTTTTAAAAATGCTTAACCCATTAAGAGCCGATTACATTTTTATGTAAAATTGTATACAGTACTAAAATTTTTTTCATATTTTATAATTCTCTGTCAGCCGAATATTTGTCTTTTTGATTTACATATTCAGCAAAATCGAATATAGCACTCTTACTTGTTTTAGGTTTTTGGTGTATTTGTAATTATTGACTGAAAATTTTTAATTATATTTTGATTTTAATTTTTTGAATTTTTTATTGTTTAATTTCAATATGTACCAAAATTCAAAATTTTTCATTTTATTCATTTGTATTTTCTTTCCTCATTTTTGCTGCAGTTAAATTTGTTTTTAATCTTAGGGAAATTTACACGAGGTTTTTAAGACATTTATTGGCTTAAATTCCCTTTTAAAATTTGTATAAAAAAGTCATGGAGACTTTGCAACATTTTAATTGATTTATTTTGATTATTATCGATAAAATCGCTTTCATTATCCTTTCTTTGCATCAAGCAAAATATATATATATATTTTATTTTTTGCTCGACTTGTTCTTGTATTTATATTTACATTTTTAATTCTGATTTAAAATATTTCAAATTGTTAAAAAAAAATATTCAAAAATATTCTTAGGCAATATGACACTTTACAAAATATAAAATATAAAAAGCCACCACGAAAATTAAAATGAGAATAAAAATCATAAAAAACAGAGAATAAATATACGTCCACTTCAGGCCGGGGCACATAGAATCCATCATACGTTAAACTTTGACGTATTCTACTGACAACTCAGTTAAAATACATATTTTCTTATGAGTGATGTGACAATCAGTCCGTCTCCGTTAACAAAAAGTACAAAAGTAGGTCAATTTTTAACCTTTGACGTACGTTGAATACGTTGAAAGCTATCAATTGCTTCCTTTTCTTTTTTATTTTTTTTTATTTTTTTTTTTTTGTTTGTTTTTCTTTTACCCTTGCTGAGTTTCAATCGTGCTCTGTGATTTTAATACAATAATTTTGGTGGCAAAAAATTAAGTACAAATTAAAATAAGATAAGTGAACAAAATGCAAATTAAATTTGAAAGTGAATAAAAATAGAGAGCAAACTTTGACTTCATGTTAATACGTCAAAATACAACGTATGACGGATTCTATATGCCCCGTATTTTTAAATCATTGAAGAAAATCATCGTTTTCAGACTTTAATTCTTTTTAAGTGTGCTGCGTTTAAAAAAGATTACCTTTGCTTTTATATCATTTTATTTTGTGTTTTTTTTTTTATTAAATGTTTAAGTTTTATAATAATATTATTTGACTATTAGACTCGTTTTGAAAATACCTCGAAATGGTCTGTAAAACTTTCCAGCTGCTGCCCCCTAACCATGGTAAGTTCGTTTGCAACATATCTGATTTAGTTTGTATATAAGTATTTGCGTGTGCTCTGTTACTGTTTTCACTGTTGTTTACTTATTTATTAATATATTTTTTTGAGGCGGTGCATGCCACTAATTGATCGATTGTCTTTATTCAAGACTTATGTTTTTTTTTTTTGTTGCTATTTTTATTATTATTATTGTTTGAGTTGATGTATTTTATTGTTGCCACATAAAATTTACTAATGCAATATTGCCAACTATCTACTGATTGTTGTAACCGTCTTTACTGGTTACTGGTCATTCGCTCGCTGAAGCGTGTTACATGTATAAATGTTGTTTGTTTGTTTGTTTATTTGCTTCTTTTGCTTCTTAAAACTGTGCTGCTGTTTTTATTATTAATATTGTTTGTGTCCGCTGCTGTTGTCTACTGCTTATTATTGGTGGCATACCGCTAGTGTTCAAACATTCATGAATCAAAAAAGAGAAAAAAAAAACTTTTGGACTTAAAGCAACGAGTTGTGTTGACATGATGTTACACCGTTTCTTTTGCAAGACTATGAACGACATCGGTGTGCAGTGTGGTAGAAATTGTAATCGAAATACCATCATCAAATTGTAGAAAAACTATTCGTAATAATGAAAACAACAGCAATGAGCCACTTGTGCCATTGCCGTCAACCAAGCGCAACAAATAAATTAGAGCGTTAATATTGTTGTTATTTGTTTTTTTATGATGTTATTGCTGTTGTAAGTTTCTTTGTTTTTTTTTTTTTGTTCTTTTTTTTGTGTGTATAAGATGGCCATTAGAGAATTGGTCACTTTTGGACACGTAAACACATGTACACAGCTGTAGTTGTATTTGAGTGTAATGAGTTTAAGTATGTAAAGTGTCGTAATCAAAAAAATATTTAAAAACCAACAACAGCAACAACAATATTTTGCAATAAAAATTCGATTGCAAAATATTTATTTATGGCTTCTGAAATTTTTAATCAACTAAATTAGTTGAAGGCCGCTTTTAGAAAACACATATTGAAAGCAGACATTCATACTTTACATGCCTTAACTAAAACAATGAAGGACATTACGACTGTAATAGTTTGCCAGCTAGTTTATGACCCTTAATTGCAATTGGAAAACTTTTATTACTACCGTCAGCAACTTTATGATCAAGCAACTGCCATGTGATTGTTTTTTATTGGTGTATTTAACAAACTAAATTTGTTGATATTAAAGACTTCTTGTTCACTCTACGGTTTAATACGTCGGAGTAGCAAAACTAGCAGACAGTAATCTAACTGCTGCAAGATCTGTATACCATGGAACCCCATAATTTATTTTATTCATATTATTACCGTGGCTTTTTTTTTGCAACTTTAACCTTAATTTTTAAAGAAAAATACTCCACTTCAATTTCCAGCCGAAACTCTGCAATAAAGCAGTGAAACTGAAACTTTGCCTCTGGCCGAAAAACAGTCATAAACCCTCCGATTTGTATAGTTACTAAACCTTAGTTCTGTTGTCAATTGTTATCATGGCAATATAGGTTTTTAGTGCTTATACGCTTTTTGAATTTCTCAATTCTTATCCACGATCTATGACTTGAACGGCCAGTGTGTTTACCAACGCAAAATTAAACTGTTTTCCTGAAATATTTCATTACTACTTTTTCAATCCTCTCTTCTTTCGTCGGACACACTTGATTTTGTAGCAAGTTTAAAATAGGTTCCCCGACAACTTTGGAATTAAGAAATTATAAAGTTCAAAGGAATAGAGAGTGTGTGAAGGATAAAGGGGACAAATAAAGATTGGATAAATGTTCTCTCGGAGATCCTGATATAGGCTTGGACATCAGAATAGTCTCTTACCCATCTGGCTTGAATTGTGAGATGTGACAGTTTGTAGCATTTAGTCCGTGACTTAGTGTTAGTCAACGTCACCGATTCTGCTTATCGATAGACCGCAAAAAATTAAAAATTCAAATACTTTATATATTAATCGCCTATTCTTAGGAAAACCATTTGTGAAAAAGACAAGATATGCTCTAAGTGAAAATGATCTCTATACAAAATTTAAATCAGCTTGAGAAATACAATTAATCTCCACATGTGGGAAAAATTTGATAGTTAACTTTACGAAAATAATGAAAATCATTCTAACGTATCACTTTTTTTTTGAAAGCTTTAAAAATAATAAAATAAAAAATGTTCACATCTAAAGCCAACTATTTAAACCTGTGAAATTAAATTGTGTTACAAACCAACTACAAAATGGTTAACTTCAAAAAAATTAATGGCCATTGAAAAATTCAACTTGAAATCATTTGCTTTTATGAGATAAAACTCTTTATTAAAAGAATAATTAAAATAATTATCTTATAACACAGATTGGCGAGCGGTGGATATTATTGCTTTATTTTGATAGATAATGCCAAGTTGATCTGTTTAAAATGACGTTTAAGTCATATATGAAAAAGATAAAAAAAATTTTTGTGTGATATAGTTCTTGGCGAATTATTGCATCCCATTTAAAACATAAATTTTAGTAATGATGATGATGACTCTATGAATAGGAAAACAAATTTTTGTCTTTCATACCTATCTGTTGGTTCAACAATACTGCACGATGTATATTCTGAGTTGCACCTTAACTTCAGGTTCGTTTGTCAGCCGAATTAGACATTTCTTTGTTTCAGGTTTTGACCAATTAAACCATGAAAAAGTACACATTTTAGCAGCGCATTAAGGTTTCTAAAGCCTTTTACGAAAATGGACGTTTAAATCGAAATGCATTTCTTGATATCATAATGAGCATAATCAACCAAATGTGTATGCGACTTTCAGCAAGCCGGGCCTGAAAGAAACACTTGCGTATGTCGTCCAGTTCGTTTTGCGCAAAACAATGCAAAAGAAATATTAACCTCAACTCGTCATCATGCCCAAAAGATGAGATAAAGATTTGAGTTTACAAGCTTTCAATATTTGATAAAGTCAAGAGCTGAAGCCTACTGACATTTCGGGCGTCGTCGTTGAACAGATAGAAGTAGAAGAAGAAGAGAACATTCTTCTGAAAATTATTTTACAAACGCAATTGCCAAATTTGGAAAAATCGGAATCCACGAGTGATTGTTGAAAAGGCGATGCATCTGCAAAGTGTGATTCTTTGGTGCGGCTTATAAGCTGACGGTGTCATCAGGCCACATATTTAACATATGTTGTGTTTGTTGTCGCAAGATGATAACAAACCTCTTGTGATCAGAAATTAAGGATATAAACCCAAAAGATATATGATTCCAACAGGATGGTGCCACTTGGCCCACAGCGAATGCAAAAAAGATTAGTGAAGAATTCAAAAGCCTTGTTATCTCACGTCTTAATTGGCCGCCACGATCATTTGTTTGTACGCTATTGAACATGTTTCTTTTAAGATATTTAAAAGGCTAACAGATGAGATAAATCGGTACATTTACGATATTGAACCTCAATTATGTCTCAGTCCTTGAAATCAAAGGCTTTTGGATTGAGATATGCGACCAGAGCCTGGGCTGATAATTTTCTAAAAACTTTCTGTTTTTTATATAATTTATACCATGCGTTTTAATCAGACCACCCTTTAGAATAATAACATCAAATCATCAAAGTTAGCTATATATGCCGATTTTCACATGAAATAAATACAAGTATTTTACTAATAAAAATTTCAATTTTTTTAATAAATTTCTAATAATAAAAACGATAATTTTTGGAGATAATTCTGAGCTTATTCTAATTAAAATTGCATATCAATTTCTGGTTTTTAATTAAAAGAAACTTTTCGATACTTAAAATATCTACTGCATAATTTCATACAAAAGAAAAAAGTTAATAAATATTTTTTTCTTTTCGTTATTTTGTTTTTTTTTTCGCTTTAATTCATTTATTGAATGAATTCAAATCGTACATGTAATATGAGATCTTAAAGTGAGCCCAACCCAACACAGGACACAACAAATCAAACACACTTGTTGTATCTTTTTACAAAATTATTAAAAAAAAACAACGACTTACACTGAAAATAAAATCACACAGGGGAGGAAAATGTCTAGAAAAATTCTATCTTAACAATAGGAAAACAACAAACATCGAAAGAGACTTCAATTTCATCAAAAACGTGACTTAATGTCACGTTTTGGCAGTCAACACAAAATTGTTGCAATTGCTGCTGCAACTAAAGCAACAATATAATATTAAGTACATATTGTAAATAACTATAAGTAATAAGCAATAACAACAGCAACAGCAGCCCGATCAGCAGCGGAAGGAATAAAACAACACCAACAATTACAAGATCAACAACCAATGAGGGAATGACTGTTGATGTATGTTTAGCTGGCTGGTACAAGTTAAATTGCTTTTTCTTTAAATAGTTTTAGAGCTTTTTGTTTTTGGCTCTTTTTATTTTTGATACAGAAGTGTTTTTAAAAATTCCAAAGCAATTCACTTACCGCAAAATAATATACAAGACGATGACGATTATGATGATATGGTTTTTTAAAATAAAACAAAGTACATCGACTGTAGACACTTACATAAATTGTTGTGGGCAAAAAAAAAATTTGATCATGTAGTAAGCGTTGGTTATACAGTAAATGATAAAAAAAGTTATTTATTTAAAGTTAGTAAAATGATTTTTTATTTTTGGTAAAATTAAATTTAAATTTTTATTTTAAGGAATTTTAATTAATCATTGTTTAAAAATAATCTTTTTTATCTATTTCTTAAATAAATATTTATTTTAAATGCTTTTTGAAGCCTTTTGCCTAAAATTAATATATTTTTTTAAAGACTTTTCCAATAAAGTGACATCATCTCTATGGTACGTAGTGATAATCCATTATACAACCATAAGTTTACCACATGCCAAGCGCCAATAAATCATTAAAATTAGACCCTGACTTGTGGAGATTGCTTAATAAAAAATATCCACCGAAAAATGGCCTAGAAATAAAATTTTAACGTTCCAAACAAAAACCATAAAATAATGCTTAAATCCATTAAAATTATTGTGAACACGAAATATTTCTAATTTTCTTCGTAATTCTTGAGATTAACGCTTTATTATATGGTCTTATTTAACCCATTTAAGACGGCTCATAGACCTGGAGGTCCATAGAAGTTGCTTGGTGTAAAAAAAATTTTTTCCTTCCCCCATTACTTAGATAGGACATGGGTATTTAAACACCCAACCGTCTTTAACGATATATTTTTTAAATATTTTTGAAAAATTTTGTTTTTATTTGAATAGCGTTATAAATATTAAAATGGTTGTATTCCTTTAAGGAGCGAATATCATAGAATTAAGATAGAATTAAGGAAAACAATTAATATGTGTAGAAACTTTAATACTTAAGCCAATCAGAAAAATTACAGAGAAAAAATTTACAATTTTCTTATAATTCTGAAATTGTGAGCCAGCATTAGAAGCATTGAAATTACAAGTTTATCAAAAACTTTTTCATTTATCTTTAATGGATTATTTGGCCAATGTTGTTTTATTTCTTCATTTCCTAAATAAGCTAATATGACCTGTATTTTCCAATGTAAATAAAACAAATTTATTTTACATTTTTCCCCGAGGTTTCGTCAATTATTTGTTGACTTTCTCAAGGGTTGGGATATCTATTTAATTTTTTCAAGAAATATACAATTTAGTTAAATCTATATAAAATTATTTTTAAATTTAAATAACTTACTTTAGAATTATTTACACAAAGAAAACATTTTTTAAAATGCATATAAAACGGTAAAAACATAAAAAATTTTTTAAAACATATAACATATAAACCAAACGTTACAGAAAACATTATTTTAAAACCACTAAACACAACTTAAATTAGTATCACAGTTTTTTAAATTAAAAGAAGACACGGACAATATAAATGCAAACTACAAAGTGGCAATTCATATAAACAAACTGTGATATTAATTTAAGTTTTTCATTTATAATTTGTTTCGTTGTAAAAATTGATTGATATCTAGTTAAAATCTACATAATTTCGCTGAAAAAACTAAAAGTTAAAAATAATAATTTACTTCAAAGCAAGTAATAAGGAAACATGAAAACACAAAGGAGAAAAAAACACTAAAATTATTAAATATTTAAAATTACAAATGTTTTTTTTTTTGTAAAATTAATTATTAACTCTTTAGTTCAAAAGCAAAAGAATAATTAATAGCAAGTCTTGTTTAATACTACAAACTTTTGACAATTTTTTTTTTTTGTATTGAGCAAAAAATTTCTTTTCCAAAAGTTTATTCCAATAAATTATGAAATAAATTTTGGTGACTTTTTTTGGCCTTCACTGTATAAAGAAAATTAGGCTATGCCGCGCAAGCATTAAAGTGAACAAAGAAACAGATAGTGCAATTTAAGTGCAATTTCTAACGCCTCTTATAATCAATATGCTTAACTAATATTTAAATTTTGCAATGGGTGGAAAAGATATTGAACTCTTAACATTTTTGCTTCTTCTGGTCATTTCCCACCCCCCCCTACACACCATATTACCACAGAAAACTGTTAAATAGAAATACGAAAATTTCTTTAAACAGAAGGATAAACTATTACTAGCGCAGGGCTTTAACGGGCATAAATTGATTCTTCTCTTTCGCTAAAAAACAATTAGAATTGTTTAATTTTTCCAGTTTTAAATATTAAATAAAAAAGTTTAACTTTAAAAGCGACCTTAGCTTCTACAGCAGTAGTTTAGGAATGTTCTACAAAAATATTACACGTCTGCCTTTTTTGTTGTAAGAAAAACATTAAATTTTAGTTACACAATTTTTCAGACGCATATGCGTTTATTTTTGTATAAATGGTTTTTAAAGAGGAAACATTTCATTGCAAAGTCTTGAAAAGCATGACAAATTAATTTCTTTTTTTTTGCGTTTCTTTATTCCTTAATTCAAATTAAAATTACTTTATGTAATAAAAGAACATGCGTTTAATCGAAGTATTTTTCTATAGTTTTATACATCAGACTCAAAAGTACAGCAGCGGGATAAGTAAAACAACAACAACAAGAGCAACAAAATTGATCATTGACTTAACGATTAAAACAACGACGACTATGAGGATGAAGACCGTGATGATCAATGTGGTTGGTTGGTGGTGTTGATAATGATGGTGATCTTCCACACTGTTGATGGCATTATGAGAATTTTGCGGTGGTTACTTTTTGTAAATACAATTATCGTCGTTGTTTTTTTTTCCTTTCTATTTCTACTAAAGAAACTGTTAAACTGTCTTTAACCACAGATGTTCGAAATTTGATACAAATTAAAAAAAATGCCTTTATTAAGAAACAAAAAAAAAAAAAAAAAAAAATATGCAATTATTTTATATCTTTTCAACAGTTAAAGGACATTTAAATGTTTTTATATGTAAACGTGTGTATTAAAATGTTCAACTGTAATTTAATATCGTTGGTGGCTATGATGACCATTGCGGTTTTTAATACAAAAACAAAGACAACACGAATTATTGTTAACATAGTTCATCACTCGTTAATGTTAGCCAAATATAACAGAACCAACTACTTTTTTATAAAGAAGAAAGACTTAATAAATATATTTCAAAACTTTTCCGCACAAGGCGAGCTTAAGAGGAATATTACTTATTTCGAATGTAAATAAGGGGGCTTTGTTACTGAAATAACAAAGTTAACCCTTTCCTGAAATTCCTTTATGTGAAATTTCTAACGCACAATGCAATTTTTACCTTTCTTTAGGAATAATAGATTTCCTTAGTTAAGCTTATGCTTATTTAGTACCGTTAAAAAACTAAAAGACAAATTCTTTTTATCAAGTCTTAAAATTACACTACAATTTTTATTTGAGCCCTTAATTAAGCCCATACAGATAAAAACATTTAAGTTTAAAGAAACGACTCGAACAGGCTGCCAGATCTTTCCACTTTAGAACAATCCAGATGTTTTAAATCTGCTATAAATAGAAACGGCATTTTGGGCATTATGACAGTATTAAATAACAGTGTGTAGTGAATTTTGTTTCAAAAATCGCACTTTGTGGCACTGTACAATATATTTTAACTGGCTTTTCTAGCGTAGATAATTCATGCTTTGAAGAAAGTTAAGCGATAAGATGACTATAAACGAGAAAAGGATTCCGGATATTTAAGAATCAATAAGGAGAGTGACACCAACGAAAATTCTTAAGCATACTCGTAAAGCCTTATTTCAGTGTATCCAGGAATCGAAGCGAGAAATTAAATCAGTTAAGAATCGAAAGAGAAAAATTCCCTGTGCTTCATGAGCATAGCATTTTAGTGCCGACTTTAACACACAATGTATAGGAAAATGGTTAAAGTAAGGTTTGTTTACATGAATTTAAAAAGTTGACAATGGACAACTTCTCGAGCATAAACTTTATTTGAATTTAAGGAAATTTAAGACTGAAATGTGTAGACCTTTTTCGAGTATAGTTAAATACCCTAACCTCATAACTAAGTGGGTGAAAAAGTCGTATTAAAAAACTACGAATGCCGACTCTCTGATGGTTTAAACTATTAAAAACCAATTTAAGAATTTTTTCTACAAGGGAATTATTTCTATTTAGTAATCAAAGAAATTCTAAACATGATTGTAGCGAGTTCACACACGTTATAGTTACAGAGTTGAAAATGTTATTTCTTCCATATAAATGTTTACCTTTTAACTGTGGTTGGTTGCATTAAGCCAACATTTAAATTTTTTTCTGTTTTGTAATTTTCTTTCAATATATTAATTTTTTTTCTTGTCCATACCAATATGACAGGCGGTCACAATTTATGATGTGTGAAGTTGGGCGCATATTCATTGAACACTTATGTATAAAATAGTCCGTCCGACTGTCGCTTACATAGCAAGCGTTTATAAGACCACTTTTGTCTCATGCACCTTGTCCGCCATATGGATTTTTATTTTTTATGCTTCATTCTTTTACCGGTATTTCTGCCGTTTGTGTCTTCCCTTGAATCTTCCAAGTATAATCAAAAATTGCACATAATTTTTTCTTTTTTTTTCTCTCCTTTGTATTTCATATTTTTCCGATGAAGCGTTGAAATGTTACGCTAATGTTAATTAGATTTTTTCATTTTTACACTCACACGAATAAATTCTGATAACGACGGATGGTATTTTATTCTTTCACCGGGTTGATGTATGCGATGAGAAGTTGTTGCAGTTGGTTTGCTGGTGTTGTGGTGGTTATGCAATTTGTTTCTTTTATATTTTGTTGTTGTTACTTCAAAATATGATGTATGTCGTTTTAATTAGACATAATTGACTTTATGAGGTAAAATTTATATGCTAAAAGTATTACATATCTTTTTGTTCCTTGTATTATTATTAACAGCCAACTTTTATTACAGTTTTTGTTGTGAATGTTTGTGTCCTATATCCTGTGGATATAATATATGAATATCTTTATTATTTAATTTAATAAATACTGGTGAAATATTTAAATTTTATAAATTGCACTAAATATTCAAATAGTATTTTATAAAAATGTAATTTATTACACAATCACCTATTTAAAGTGTAAAATAATTAAAATTTCTTTAGTTATGCGGAATGTAATATTAATAAAGAATTGATACGCAACGTAAAATTATTTTGAGAACTAATCAGAAATTTAGTTAAAATGCAGTAAACAAAACAATTTTGTTCACAGAAGGTTAACTAAACTTCAACAAAAATAAGGCGATAAAACGATTTCCACTGATTTGCACTGTTTTTATTTTCTCTTCTAAGCACAAGTGTTGCCACAGGTCAAACAAAAAAAAACTTATACGAGGGCTGCTATTTATATTTCTGGCCTTACAACACTGAGTGCTGCCAAGTGCAATCTGACATTTCCATTGGAAAGTTTGTCATTTTTAAGCATAATCGTCCTCACAACGTTTTGACGTGCGACCATTATTTGTGTTGTTTACAGTGACTTTAAAAAATTAATATAGAAAAAAATGGAATTAACTCGTGAACATTTTCGTGCCATAATTTTTTACAACTTTCGACATGGATTATCACGACAAGAGTGCATTGATTAACTTAAATCTTTGTGTGGCGATGAAGCACCATCCTGTAGCACTGTGAAAAATTGGTATAATGAATTTAATCGTGGCCGAAGCTCGCTCAAAGACGTATTCCGTGAAGGTCGTCCAAAAACGGCTGTTGTGCCAGAGAAAATTGATGCAAGATCGACATGCGACATACCGAGAGATAGAGACATCCTTGGACATTTCTTCCACCAGCATACATTCGATACTGCATGAACACCTGGCCGTAAAAAAGGTTTGTTCTCGTTGGATCCCGCACAATTTGAAAGTCGCTCAAAAAAAGGCTCGTGTCGATTGGTGCAAAGAAATGTTGCAAGAATACGATTGCGGTGCTTCAAAAGACATTTATAAGATCGTCACAGGAGACGAATCATGGATCTATGCGTATGAGCCCGAAACGAAACAACAATCGACCGTGTGGGTCTTCAAAGGCGAGCAAATGGTCGCCTGTTTCTTCGGCAAAACTGGTCATGTGGCGACTGTTCCGCTTGAGCAACGTAGGACGGTCACTTCTGAGTGGTACACTACAATTTGATTGCCTAAAGTCATCGGAGAAATTCGAAAAACCAACAAGAGAAAACGAATCATTGTTCACCATGACAATGCGAGCTCTCACACAACGGCTCAAACCAGAGCGTCTTTGACCGGCCAAAACGTCGAATTAATGGGTCATCTGTCGTACAGCCCTGACTTGGCACCTAATGACTTCTTCTTGTTTCCGCACATCAAGAAAAAAAATGCGTGGTCAACAATTTTCGTCGCCAGAAGAAGCTGTTGAAGTGTTCAAAAACCATGTTTTAGAGGTGTCTCAATCGGAGTGGAAAAAGTGCTTCGACAACTTTTTTGAGCACATGCAAAAGTGTATAAATCATGCTGGAGAATACTTTGAAAAACAATAAAACCATTTTTGATTATAAATATTTGCATTTTCACTATTAGGCCAGAAATATATAGAGCAGCTCTTGTATTTAGCAACATGTTTTTGAAAACAATTGTTGGGTATTTTTGTTTTTATGTTTAATAATTAATAAATTTTGAATTTTATTTAATAAAATTCGATTATACGTACGTCTACAAAAAACAGTATTGAACTACAATAAACGGTTTTGAAAATAGTAAATTTTGTAAAACGATAATTTTTTTTATATTAAACAATGGGAATTTTTTTTTTAATTAATTTCTTTCATCGTCAATAACTAATGTCGGTGATTTAATTAAAAAATCGGGATGAAATAAAATATCACGAAAAAGATTTCTTGAAAGTAAATTAATTTGATAATTTATTTCTTTTAATTGCAAGTAACTAGCTCACAAAAATAATACGTGACTAACGACAATACTTTTAACTAAAATGTACAACGCTGCCATCTCTATAGACATTTCGGGTATTTTCGCCTATTAGGCTATTTTACAAACCTCTGTTTTTTCTGAATATTTTGTCTACAGCAGTGTTGCCAAATAATTATTATTTTCTCACTAAAAATTAAAAATATTTTAGTTTGCAATGTAGCGTATAAACAGTGAGCTAATTGATTTCAAGTAGCGTTTGTTTAAACATGATATTTATAATCAAATTATACTTTCAACTGAGTAGATACTTACAATAATTTTTTAACAACTGTAGGACTTTGCTTAATTCGATATAAATTCCAAAAGGGAAAAATCTATGTTAAAATTTTTGTTCTTATACTTTTTTATTTTATAACTTGCCATTACCTGTGTTTCATTGCTAACTTAATATTTCAAAAAGAAAGCAATTGTTATAAAAATAATAATTTACTCTTTATAAAGAGTACCCTTCCAGCTCTTATAGGTCTCTAGATAAAGGATAATTATAAATTACTTCTTCTGTTGAACCGGCAAGCTTTTATGGTTATGGGACCCTTTTCTCATTTCGCATGGTAATTTTTAAGAAGTTCCTGTCAAATTTAGTTAGTTTTGCTTTTGCAATACTCTTGAAAAATAAAATAATTTGTAATTAAACTTTCAAAAATAGTTTTCGATAAGCCGGATCCAAAATTTCCTAATGATTAGTCTCATTGCTTAGCTTCCTGCTTGGTACAAGTCAACAAACAAACATGCACATATAAATTCACCTTCACATGTATATACAAAAATTATTTAATATTGAGTTAATCAGCTCATTTAAGAGAGAAGTTAATTAGTATTACCCCGTGCTTGGTAAATATTTTTGTAAAAACATTGTTTAAGTTATCTTGCTGCTATAAAAAATTATCAAAAAATTACTGTTTTAATTTTTATCTAAGTTGCTAGCTAGGGGAAATTTTTTTACAAATCGTTAGGAATAAAAACCAAACTAAAACTCTTAAATAAGTGAAAATAAAAATAAAATAAATAAAATTTTAATTCAAAAAGTTGATCCATATATATTGGAAACCTTTTTTGTTTTTGTAATCAACTAGAAAAATATACAAAAAAGTTTGTGAACAAAATTAAATTCAGAGAATCATCGTTTTATTCGAAATTTGGAAACTTGAGCTAAACCACATATATTTTACAGCAGGCTAAATTTTTTAAAAATTAAGATTAACTGCATGGAACTTAAGAATTTCTTTAAAAATAAAAAGCTTCCCCCTATTTAACTTATTTTTTTTTTTGGAGCCTTTGAAGCCAACAAACTGTGGATATACGTTTAGCTTCCTCATTGGGAGCGCTGTAAGTTTTGCCTATTTCTAAGCAAGCTTTCAAATAAGAAAAATGGCCGAGGGCAAGAAGGAAATTTTTGCAACAAAAGACATAAAATGAGATGACTTTTTGTTTTTTTTTTCCAACCAAATGCTACTCAGTGGGGTATTTGGCAAGAAAATATAGAAGTAAAACTGATATTACATAATAAATACGTTTTAGGGAACAATAAAAGAAGTCAGACTTCAAGGTAATAATAATTAATTAAATTAATTGTTATAATTCAAATTTCTTTTACTTTTAAAGGAAGGTTACAATTAAAATAAAAATATATCAGTTTTATTGTGTTATTATTACATGCAACAAAATTGCTAATGTTACTGGGCATAATTCGACGTAATGTCGGTATTGCAAAAATTTAATCTATGATTGCCAGAAAAACTGATTTTCTTCTCAAAAACAATATCTAACGCCAGATTATATTTTGTTGGTAATTTGGTGCTGGCAACTTCCGTAGAAACACTCTTAGCATATGTTTTTTAAACGCAACTTCTTTAAAAAAATATTTTTTTATTGGCTTGTGAATAGAGCTGGTCATCAAGAGGGTCTGCTTTAAACGAGTATATATTGGTGATTTTGCACAGAAAAAAAATTACTGCCTTAGAATAAGAATAATTTATCATTTAAATTGTCATATTTTTTTACATTAACAAACAAAACAATATTAAATATTTAATAATTTGGTTATTGAATAGTTGAGTGCTATTTTTATGATTATTAGAGTTAAAACTTAAATAATACAATTTACTAGTATACGTCAAGCAAAAACTTTACAGCGGATCAATTTTTCTTAGTTTCTTTAGCCCGAATTCGAAGATTGCTTGGAATTGCTTTGTTAATAATAGTTTTTTTTTCGAATTGAACGTCTCCAGATTTTTCCTAAGTTATTTATAGCTGTTTTTTTTTTTATTATTTTGTTTTTTAATTTTAACAACTTCCTGTAAGAGTTCAAAACTATTTGCATTTTATTACACTCACCTTAGCTTCTACTAAAACTTAAACATACATGAAATTCATTCTACAAAAGCATTATGAAACAATAAAAACCTTGACAATTTTCTTTTCTTTTAAAATTCACTTAATAAATTACTAATTTATGCACCCAACCAACGATTTGAAACAATGAATTTTATTCTTCGTACCAAAATAAATGTCTTAAACTCAAATAAAAAAGAAAACTTCATAATAATAAAACGACAATTTCTAAATAGGAAACCCAAACAAAAGACATGTCTTTAAGCGACAAGTGCACTTATTTGTCTTTCAAACCACATACGAACGCAAAAAGTTACTTGATCATTGTCACTGTTTAGACAAAAAGTTGGATATACGAAAGAAGACTCATTAAGACTTCCACTGCCACATTTAAGCTGAACGGAAGAAACGAAAAGATCTTCTTATGCAGCTTTGGTTGATTTGCAACAATAATCTCATGAATATTTAAACGTCACATTTCGTCGCACTCTTCGTGTCGGTGACCACATTAATAATGCGTTTCTTGTTGAAATGCAGAGACGTTGAAAGACATCGTATTTACATAGAGATGTTGTTTCTAGCCTTCCATTTTAATTTTTTTTAAATTTTGTTAGTTTTAAGCAGATTAATAGCGAAGTATAGAAAAAATGGTTAATAGAACACTGGAATTTTTGTCACTTTTGGTTCTTTTTTTAAACTTACTTCATGTATGGGACGCCCTTGTCATTATAGAAAACATAGCGCTACGAACACTGCGTAAATGTCAAATATCTGCAATATAGCATTTATCGTCACTATGGGGACATGCTTTATTTTTAGCCTCATTTTGTTATTTTCTGTATTAGCAAAAATCTACATAGTCTGTGAAATTATTAGGTTTCTAGTTACAAATATAGATGGATGTCACTTCAGGAGAATCAGCTCTCCAGAAACAAGGAAACTTTTGACCTATACTTTTTTTAAAGGTCACTTATTTTTGTTTTATAGACCAGCTACTCGCACTAATTACTTTAAGTCCCCTCAATGATCTTTCTTGAAACGTTCTATGATAAAAAGAGTAAATTTAAAGTTGACAAAAATGGTCTACTTGATGTCAACCTTTTTCTATTGCCCGATTTCTTTATTAAAAAAATAATTTTATCAAATAAAAGTAGGGACAACTTGCACACGTACCTCTCTGATAATGAATTTTAAAACGACACAAAAAAATGTGCATTCAGTATTTAGTTGCACACAACAAGTGTCTTGCGATCCAAAAAACAAAAAAAAAAAACATAATCACACATTCAGAATTAGTTTTCAACAAACGAAGAACTATGTTTTGTAATATCTTTTTATTTTATTTTTCTTTGGTTTTCCTTGGAATATTTGCGGCAACCTATTTATTACACTGGTAGGGGCTGACAAGTGTCTTTATTTACATGTTAACTTGAAATTAAGACGACATGTGTATTTTTGGATTTTCATCCACAGATAAGTATGGTTAATATGTTGGAAAACAAAAAAGACTTTTGTTATGTTCATCATCAAATGGTTAACTATGGTATCAGCTCACAATCTTCAGTTGGATTTCATTTCATGGCATGATAGTTAAAAAGAATGTTGTCGTTTCATTATGAAATTCAAAACTCATATTCAGACGACATGCTTTATTACAATTTACGAGTAAAATTACAGTAGATAGCGCTAACAATTTAAGGGTGAAAATGCTACAATTATAACAAAAGAAGTGTGATCTGTGATCTGTTTAAAAACTGTCCACCACAGGAGGATAAAAAGAAAAGCAAGTGTTAGTATATTTTGTACATTTATTTTGTGTGTTTGGCCGGCTAATGACCTTTAATTGTTGATTTTAGTTGTTGTTTGTAGCGTGGTAGTTAGTGCAAGTTTAATCAATGTTGCCGATCTTATAAATTTTGGTATTCGTAAAGCCGTTTTATATCTTCCTTAAAGGTCACGCCAATTTTATGGCTCTTTCATGTTTGCTGTTTGTTTCCGCATGTTTGTTTTTAATAATTCATTTTTTAATGGTTTCAAAATGCAGGTGTACAGCAATAAGTAATGTCACGGTTATTAAAATTGACGGCCAGTGTTTATTGTATTTTATTTGTTTTGTGTGTTAATATGTTGTTTATTATTTTAGTATTTTTTTGATTTCTTGCATATTCAAAATTTTCCAAATTAAAGTTATATATTAGTGACAACCAGATTAAAACTAACCCAGTTATAACTATGATGTTGATACTATGAATTGGAAATATGTTAATATAACACTGTATATTTTTTCAAATTTACATGTCAAATAAATTGATTTGATTTAAAACTTTTTAATTGCTTTATCACAACGGCTGACTAAATCAATTAAATCAGAAGGCAAGTTTGATAAATAAAATTTAAACATTTAAATATTAAACAATATTTGTGGTGCTACATTAAAAGACTTATTTACAAAGGATTAAATAAGTTAAAATATAAATAAATAATAACAAAAAAAATTTTAAAATATTTTCCAAAAAAATCCCAAAACAAACTCTAATCTCTCGAAAGAGCCTTTAATTCCAGTTTCCAAAAGAACTTGCAATCTTAGGGATAAGTCTTTCTGATCTGACTTTAAACATAAGCTTGATTAAATTTTTAATTTTACATTTTAACAGAAATATTATCCCGATACCAAAAATATTCTTTTTGTGTATAAGAATATTATCATTCGACTGTGCCTATACTTAATCATAATATGTTTGCTCTTAGTTATATGATTACCTCAACCATATTTTTCTTTGCGTCTTATTTTGATTCTGCTTATACAATAGTACAGAATACAATAATACATTAATTTTTCTTGTCTCTAATTTTTAAAAGGCCCTATCACACCATTCAACAATTCTTAAGATTTGCATTAGACTTTGTAAGAAAGAATACTAATGAGAAATGTTGTGATTGTCAAAAAATCAAACGAAATATAACATTCTCTTTTCTATACTATCACACTTAAATAGAATGAAAGTTCCCAGCAAACCGTATAAGTTGGAAAGAAAACTTTACTTACCTATTTCTGGGACCTCTCACGCTTAGAAAGAGTTCAAAATACAAATATTTGCCAACCAAAAAACGCTTAGAAATGAAGGTTTTTTACTAAATCGGCTCAACCAAATTTATTTCAGAAACGAATTTTTGTCTCTAAAAGAGCTCTTAAATTTATAGCTCGGAAGAAACACATATTTGAGTTCATATAAGAGTCATAGCATGAGCCATTTCAAGGCGCGCTCAGAAAGAGCTCCGTAGTTGGGTTCTTCTACGAGTTATTTTTCGGAATGTTCATTTAATGGTTCAATAGGTTATCAGTAGCAAAACAAGCCTGATAAAATGAAAAATCATAGTATCCTTATATTTGCTTTAAACCCATAACACCTTTTTATACTACTTAGGTATTTTACAAATCTTAATAATCAGCATTAAAGTGTGAAACGGGTTTAAGCTGCATTTTAATAAATCTTACGGTAACGTATGAAGAACCACTCATAAATCTTAAAAAAATCGTTTAATGGACTTTACATTATTTTTTGTAAAATTAATGTAGAATAAGCGCTCATGTTTGTAAACGTCAACTAGCGTGTGGCGGACTTGTAACTTGTGTTGATGATGTGCATCAAAGCGTTCCATACAATTTCTAATAAGACATGGTATGCGTTCGTCCAATGGCATCTTTACTATTTTTTTTTTCTTCTCTTTAAGTTTTTTGCTTTTTAATTATTTTTCTTGCAAAATAATGATAATAATGGTGTCTCTAATGGTTGGTTGCCTCACAAACAGTTGGCAGTAAATTTTTTTTATTCATTTATTCGTGCTTTTAATTTTACTGTATTGTGTCGTTTCGCTTTCTTGCCTGCTTGACAATGTGGAAAATCAATGCGTGAATTTGGGACAAAACCATTACTGGCCGGTGAATGAATTCCAAACATCTAAAGAAAAATGTGATGGAGCTGCTGATGGCGCTCTAGATCTTGATAGTGATGACGATGACTTTAAATGTTGGATGTTTTGTTCAGCTACTACTGCAGCATGATTGTTGTGTTTGTGGTTGGTTGCATGCCACCTCACATTGGTTATGTACGGTTTTAAAGTCGTAACTGTCCATTTCGTGTTAAAAGAGGAGCTTCTTTTTTTCTTTCACTTAGGTCTCTATGATAATGTTTGGTTTTGTTGTTTCTAAGATTCATGCAATTTTGTTTGCTCTATGATTATTGTTTAAGACAATTATTTGATTTCGCAACAAAAAAAATAAAAAATGTGTACATGGGGTAGCATTGTTTTTACAACATTATTTATGCCTGCAAATACTTTAAATTTCATTTAAGAAAATACTTTTTTTATTTTCAGTTTGAAAGTGGACTATTTAATTAGTAGTTTAAGTTGGAAAATTTAATAAAGATGATGCTTCTCCGAATAACTTTTAAAGGTGCAGCCATCGCATATACACGCATTTCAATTGGTGCCCATAAGATGCGTGCCTTTGAAGGTGGTAGCAACTGTTGATTTCTAATGTGTGTGGTTTATCTGTCTGTTATTTAAAAATGTAAATTAAAGAGAAATCCAATTTAGTGAATTAAAAACAATAATTAAATGTTACACTTGGCTGATTATGGATATTCAAGTTTTCACTGAAATGTTTCACTATATTTTTTTTAAATCGTACAAATCATATGAAAAACTTAAGACTTATTAAATCTTGCACAGTTAGCAGGGCCTATATAATTAAGTATATATGTGTAACATTTCTAGAATTGCCCTAATTGCCTCAGGCTGTAGACACTAGTCCCGTTTTTATGGAAATTATGTCAGATAAAACCTCAAGCCTTAAATTATATCAGGCAGTTTGACACTGTTGATGCTTTCGTTTTCTTTTAATCACGATAGATGCTAAATTTAGCAATTTTTTAGAAAGACGGCATTATCATTTAAAATGTTTTGCTTTAAAAATCATAATACATTAGTAATGCTCAATAATCGAATATATATATATATATATATATATATATATATATTTCCCTGTTATATATTCCCTCTTACTACTTATAACTACTAAATTAGTTGTTTAGTCTGGGACTCATTTAATATACAATTTTATGCTTGAAGTGTAAAAGAAATTTAAAGTGCTGGCCCTTTATTTAAAACCACATGCTCAACCCTTAACAGTTATTAGTCATGGTGTTTCAATAAAGAAGAGTTAGCCAAAAAAAATAATAATTTGGCTATTTGTATCAGATCTGAGGTAATGGTGGCCAAAAGCATGAATAAAATATATGATCATTAAATAATTAATTGACCAGTTTCGCATACGAAATATCAAGCAATTTATACTCATAACAATGTAAGCGAACGATGAGAAATATTTTTTTTTTTTGTTGAAAAGAATTTTTTTTTCGGGTTAAGTAAACGAACAAGAGGGAATGATGTTGATGATGCCTGTAAACGCAATCAAATATTTGCTTTACTTAACAAAACAAAAATGTTATTATTTAAAATTATCATTGACAACCTGCGGCTATAAATAATTTATGAGCTTGACACAGCAGTGTTTTTTTTTTTTGTTTTCATTTGACTTTAAAAAAAATTAAGTAAGTGCATAAATTTTTTCGTATCCTTCTTATGGGGGCAATATGTGTAGTGGATGTTGCATAATTTGATCAAAATATATTATGAATTTTAACTGGTTGTTAAGCGGTTGGTCTTTTGCTGTATAAGAATCGAAATATCATAACTTTTATTTAACAATCTATCAACTTTTCTTCATCACTTACATTCCCATTCTGTTCTTTAGTAAGCAACCCAAAATAAAAACTTTTATCTGTTTAATGTAAAATTAATTGTCAAATTTTAAATACCCTTTACGTAATTGGTTTGTCAACATTGTAATTGGTATATAAGAGAATGCAGTTCTTGGACTTGCCCACCCTTTAATTAGATTTTAATAAGTTGAAAGTTCCACCAAAAACAATATGTGGTAAGTGTGCATAGAAGAATAGTTTGCTAACACATGTTGAGCTGCGAGTCTTGTGTTCAAATCCCAACCGAATTTTGAGTTTAAAGAAATTTAATAATTCTTTAAAGCATCTGTTGATAATTAATTCACAAAATCGATTAATTAGAAAAAATCATTACAAACCTGTCGGAGTCTGGATAAAAAAGGAAAATAATTGTTACGAAGACGCGGTCGGTGGGTGATTTAGTTAAGGATGGCCAAAACCAAGATTAAGCTTCACTGGAAAGTAAAAGTTTTCGTGGTTGAGTAGGTTAAAAATTTCTAGTTGATAAAGCAGAATACATCGTTGATAAAGCATAAGACATCGAGTACCTCAAATCTTGTCAGAATCATAAAATTTTATGTTTCAGATTGCTGCATGAGCTTGATAAACAAAAGATGTAGTCGGAGCCACACTAAAAGGAATAGAAGAAATATATAAAAAACCACAGAAAAATAAATAATTAAATGTATAAACGTACAAGCAATTCCTAATTTAGGATATGATCAGTGATAGTTGCACCTGTAGCACTGTAGTTCCCAACAAGAAATCCCGTTAATTGAAAAATTAATTTGATTTCCGAAATTTACCCGTTTATTCCAAGAATAAAAACCCTACAGCTGCTACAAGTCTTATTAAATGATCTTCGTATATTTGATTTAAGATAAAGAGCAGTGTATAACACATAATACATAAGAAAATCTAAAGTAATAAAAACAGCAAAAGTTGCTGCCTTGCGATTTTACCTAAAAAGTTTTTGCGCCAATCAAAAATAATCGTCATCAGCAGACAAGAGTCTTTTGACAGTATTATTTTTAATTTTACAAATTATGCGTTTAAACCTACAATTTATTTATGTAAATTTTAAACTTTAAAAATAAAAAAGCAACGCAAACAAATTGCCAAAAAAAATGTTAAATCAATTGAACGAAAAAGTTAAAAAGAAAGTGTTAATAAGGTGACAATTGAGTCTTTTAAATATAATTACTGGTTTTGTGATTTAGGTGTAAAATGGTGTCACATTTAAATAAAATCGGTTATTATGTATCACATATTAATAAGTACTTTTACGTTTATTTTTATTTGTATGACACTTGACAATTTGTTTTCTTTGGTTGGTGGTTACAAAAACATTGTCGCTTTAAGCCTTTTGTGATTGAAATGAAAAAAATTTATAAATTTAAAACAATTAGTTCTGCTGCTGTAACTTTTAATCAACTTCTCACTTAAAATGCGATCGTCTCACTATCGTGAAGCAGCCAAGCGGTCAATATTTTTAATGAAAGCAAACCAAATGACCGTAAAAATCTAGTTGTCGTTTAATTTTTCCTAATAAAACCATACAGACATAACAAAAGCGGCGGGCGACTAGCAACAAACGTTAAAGAAACTTAATTATTATTTTAAAGTTTTTGTTAAGTTTTATTTATTTTTATAAGTTTTAGTTAACAGAGCGCTAGAGAGACATATTACTACCGTCAGTTACTTGTTATAGCGAGCTTTTTTTCGCACTTTTAAACAAAATTCTTTTATTTGTCATAAATATTCTATATCATAACGATAATAAGCAATATTTGTGTGAAAACTTATGGGGTTTTCTTCTTGAAATAAATGTCTTTTAATTCTCATACCTTTCTGCCAGCGGAATAACAAACGACATAAATTTGTAGTTAAACTATCACGTGGGGTTACTTGTTTATTAGTTTTTGTTATTTCCTCGTCTGGCAGAGTGTTTTTTATTTTTCCATATTTGCTTTAATATGATGACTTTAATGTCACATTTTAGCCCTTGAAACAATTATTTTTTTTCTTTACTTTTATTTTAAATTCAACAAAACGAACAGGTTTCTTATGCTTAAATATCTGTGTGTGTGTGTGTGTGTAAAGTATAATTAGCATATGATGGATTGCGACAGTATTATTAACTTGTTTTCATTTGTAATATTCTCCTTAGAATTTTTTTACACTTTATCTGCTGAAGCCCCTGTTTGTCGTATTTTAGGAACTTTAAGGTTGTGGTGACGTCCAACAGGTGTGCATGCGTAAAACTGTCTTAATTATATGCGCTTATTTGGACGTGCATCTCAACCGTTAAGTTTATTTTTAAAAGTGTTTGAAAAATGTCTGGCCTAACATTGTCATGTTATTTTTTTACAAATAATATAAAATAATTAAAAAAAAAGATCTTTTAAGATAAGCAGAGCCTAAGTTTCATAAAAAAAATTTTTAATTAAAAATAGATTTCTATTTTTTTTTTTTTTTTAATAAATAAATTTTAAAGTTAATAGTTTGTTTGTTTATATATTCTTTTAATGCCCATACTAACTTGAATTTTAATGAATGTTAAACGAAAATAATGAATTTCTTTGAATTAAAGAATCCAAATATTTAACTCGTAAAATCTGGTTTTTTGAACTCATCATGTACAAAAATAAAGTGTGGTAACCATCATATTTATTAATTAATATTGTAAATAACTTAATTAATTCGTCTTGATTTCATTTTAAAATAAATTTAAACGCAATTGATTTAAACCACAAAACTGTGTTTCACAAGAGTTATTTTTTTTATCTTATTTTCTATTATAAAACGTAAAACGAGGTCACTTGCAGCGGTGGGTTTAATAGAAACAAAAAATTAAAGAATTCCAAAGTATTGATAAGAAAATAGTTTTAATTATTATTATATCGACGTTGCGACCCATTGGTCTCATAAGTAAAAACTGCTTTGTGTTTTTAGTTAATTGTACTCTTTCATATCTTTTAATATAAGTTTAATAATTATATTTTTTCTGCGCCCAGCGCGCGTTTTGAGATTTTTTTACTTCTAAAAATTGAATATCAATGTTATGTAGTGATAATGAAAACACAAATCATCAATTAATTCATGTGGTGCTAGGAAGGACGAATCAAACGAATCCAAGAGTAAGACAAGATATTTAACTACACCTTTCACATTTGTTGCAGTTTAGATTGATTAAAAAATTTTGGATTTTACTATAAAGCTCCACTTCGTATACTTGAGAAACATAATTTTGTCATCGCAAAAGTAATTTCAGAGTAAATATATTAAAAATCTCAAAAGAAGCATCACCTATAATGTCGTATTAATCATTTTGTGATCAAAGGTACGCAAATACAAAATTTACTAATGATTAGAATTTCATGTTCAAAAACAGTATTAAGGTTTCTTATTAAAAGAAAAATTTTCCTTTTTAAAAGTTTAATTTTTTCAATTGATCACACTAGTACAAAAAACACATAAAGTTAACCCAACAAATTGCTCCAAAAAATTTTAAGTTATGAGCATTTTATTACAATCAAACAAGGCTTTCCTTATGTTAAAAATATTTACGTACATTGCCCATACATATTATCACAAATCTTAAATTTGAAATGCCATTAAATAAATATTTTTGCCGTAAACCACAATTTAACATTTGATGAGAAAATAAATAATAGTCCCACCTTTGGCTATGCCGAATCTTATATACCCTTCATCATAATGTACAACGACATTTATATATAAAGGCATCTACCTGAAGCAATACAAATGACAGTTAAAACCGATCATGCTGATTTTCATAAGCAAAATTTTCGAAACTATATCTGGTTGATAAACGTGTTTAGAATTTTTCTAGCTCATTCAGTGCCTTGACAAAGTTAATTTAAATAGAAACACAAGGGGCAAGCTCGCTGTGCATAAGAACTCAGAAATGGATATCGTAGAAATAACAAACGTTATGACCAACTTAGATATTTACCATTTTCCAGCTGTAGCGCAGGTTATAAAAAAAACGAATAACATCAAACGAATTTAATGAGTTGCGCATGCGTGTGTTGTTTCGTTTTCATTTATTCCACCTTTTTGTTGTTGGCTGTTTTTTTTAACTCAAAATAATTTTAACCAGTTAATAACAATTTTCTTGGTAAATGCTTGTGAATATATTTTTATTATAAGCAAACAATTTAATCTAATGACAAAATGTTAACCCAAATGTTGTTCCACATACAAATTTCTGTGATGTTTCAAACAATATTGTTTTTTAATGTCATTAATAAACAAGAGACTAAAAACAAGGGAGGAGTAGAGACCTTAAAAATTTACTTGAACTGTATTAGTTTTTAATGTGAGTATACATTATGATAATTACCTTCAAGCTTGAGAATTCAGAGTTTCACATTCATGTAAATAGTGCGGTACTCATATTTCTATTAAAAAGGGGCGGTAACTTTTTGCTTACCAGGCAATTTGAACAAAAACCATTTAATTACCTTTAATTTTTAACAATTTATTATGGTTATTTTGGTGATGGATTGAGATGGTCATTACAAAAGTGATTTAGAGAAGAAAAAAAAAGAAACTTAAATTTGTTGTTCTCTTTTAATTATAGCCGGTGTAATGTAAATGATTAAATACTATTTTGATAGATTGAGTTTATGGTTTAAACTTGATTACAGATATTTAAAATTTATAACAGTTTTAATTTTGATTTATAATGATTTGAATTTAAATGTGATTTTTAAGCAAATGCTTTCAATAATTTAAGTAACAAAATTTACGAAAACAAATTGGATTTTTGATTTAAAATTTAAAATGAAATCCAACCAAAACATAAATAAAAATCTATTAAAATTTAATAATTTGATTATGAAAATAAAAAATCATTTAAACATTTTCCTTGAATAAATTTTGATTTTGTAAAATTTCAAATAACTTATGTTTCTTATTATTGAGGACTGGTTTCACTGCATAGGCGGTAATTTTATTTATTAACAAGCCCGTTAACACAAAAAGGAACCTAACACTGAACACAACTGAAATTGTCTCTTGACTATTAAGCATTATTTGTCCTAAAATTTTAAATAAATTCGAAATTAAAATATATTTCCTCATTCGATTTATTAAAAACTTTTTCCCTGCATCAATTCATTTCAGCTGCATTTACTCTTAAGTAAAAAAAACAGGGTGTGTATTTAAAAACAACCCACAAAAATAATTGAGAAGACATTTTGTGACCAATAATACCAGAGAAAAAAGAAAAGTGGCTACAAAGATAAATTAATTTTAAATACTGTTGTCATACCTTTCGGTGAAGACCGTCGTCACTGGCTGTTTATTTAGTACGATTGGCGAGCGCTTTCGATGTAGTACTAATACTAGTACTAATCAAAACGCGGCTTGAAAATGATGTCTTTACATCGAAAGCGCTCGCCAATCGTACTAAATAAACAGCCAGTGACGATGGATCTTTTCCGAAAGGTATGACAACAGTATTTTATTTACTGGCGGAATAAATCCAATTAACTTAATTTTAAATACTAAAAGCTTCAAAATGACAATACAAACAAAATTTTTATTTTTTCATTGTCCATATATACTAAAAGGTTCGTAAATGTAACTGTAAATATGGATATGTACCTGCAGGTAAGTATATACACGTGTAGACAGTGTGCCGTATAAATTTTCAGAAATTATTTTTAAATACTTTTTGAAAGCTCTTATCACAAAACAAGCTACTTGTCAAAAAAATTATAAGAAATAAAAAATAAATTTAAAATTATATAACTTCCAAAAGTACGTTTGTTATTATAAAAATTACGTTTTTAGATTGAAAACGATGCACAACAATGAAAAAATCATATAATTTTTTTTAATTATGCAATTTTTCCGAGACACTGTAAAAATCTGTACATACTTAAAAAATAAAGATAAATAGAATTTCTAAGTGCTATAGAATGGCTAGTTGATTTGTTGTTTGTTGGTATCTGCTTTGTTTCCGTCAATCACAAGTAAACTATCGAAAGATTAATCGTTTATTTCGGAATCTTGCGTTTGATGTTTCTCGCTGTTTAATTGTATGTGTGTGCCTTAGTTATTTTTTGTTAGCCATAACCCAAGATACACATGCCTGCGAGACATAAATGACTTTTTTTAAAAGCTTAAAAGTTTTTTAATGAACTTTCCAAGGCCTTTTTTGTGAAATTGAAATTGAAATTATTTATTTGTTTATATAATTTTTTAAGTCCAAAAATTAAAATATCTCTTTGGTCAAAGGTCCCTATCTATGCATATGCCGCCACAACAATAATTAATAAAATGTAAAAGAAATAAAGGATTTTCTATGGGGACAGTCATAATCAATATTAACGATAAAACCTGTATGATGAACTTTTCTAACGGTTGTCTTACCACTGAGTAAAATATAATGCGTCAAATAGCGCCCTCCACCGGCATAGCACAACGAAGTAGCAAATTTAAGAATATGGCTTGCAGGACCATGAACTTCCCTTTGCTTGAGGGTTTGAAGATCATACCACTCTGTCTGTTGAGAATGCAGCAACACATTTGACATGAATCGCATCATCCCCACGAACACGAACCTTAACCACAGCCATCACTAGTAAACGGTAGAGATGTCACCAACAACTCATCACAGAGATAAGTGGCTCTCTATGTGGCCAGGGGCTTCTGTAGTACCACTTTACAAGGACCCGATCAGGTCTCGGATAGACAAAACAAAGATCTGTCTATCAAGATTTTGGTTTCAACACATCAGGAAACTGGGTCGCCTTTACACTTCAGAAGCACTACGTCATAACCTTAGAAATTGACGGCCCCGACAATTACTACAACCGGGGTGTTTTTCATAAGGACTTGATATTCACGCATTCTCTTAAACCGCTTTAGACAGATATTGTAGATTTACATAAAGATGGCAGTACTACGTCCGCTATAGCGAGAAGTTCAACATAAAAATTAAATCTTACAAACTGTCTCCATAAAAACTTGATTTTTCCGCATATGTTTTTATATTTTGAGACACGTAGTATTCTCGTCACGTCGACAGACAAGCAACTCCATAAAGTGAAAAGCACTTTCGTTAAATCACGCGATCTATTGAACCAATTCTAGTATTCAAGACTAATAAATACATGACCAAGATGTGCCTTACGTAGAAGTTGAATTGTTGATAATTTGCTTTACATGAGACAACTTGCTACGGAATAACTTTGCTTGAAATTTAAGGCACAAAATTAAAATAGCGATAAACACTGCAGCGGCTTGTTTTGGAAAAATATTAAGCCGATTGCTA
Source organism: Cistogaster globosa (assembly GCA_937654795.1). NCBI lineage: Eukaryota > Metazoa > Arthropoda > Insecta > Diptera > Tachinidae > Cistogaster > Cistogaster globosa. The sequence continues at coordinate 92,517,003 of OW569406.1, read as the reverse complement.
TAGTTTTTCCAAGGTTGATAAATAAAAATATCTCATCACTCGTGGAGATTGTCAGAGAGAGTTTTGAGGGGTTATTAAACAATTCTAGTAGATCTTTAAAAGATGATTTTTAAATGTAGAGAAATTTAAAATTGTAAGTTGTTCTCAAGCTAGATATAAGTTAATGCAAGCAAATATAATTCATTTTTCTAGGACTACATTTATAATTTAACCGAAAACGAACTCTAGCAGCAAAAAAAATTTAATATTTTTCAAAAAGGTATTTGCAAAACTTAGAAGCACCCAATCAAAAACAATTGTTTTTGACTGATTGGTAACATTTCCAATTAAATAATCTTAACCATTCAAGACATTTCAAGGATGTCTGAAACTCCATCTACAGTTTTTGAAGCTTTGAGGACATTTTAATTAAACGAATAGTAGTAGGTAAGAAAAAGCGAATCAGATATCCATCAGCGATATCTACCTAAAATTAATTCAACGACCTAGCCGTTATTCTACTACATATGATTCGCTGTAAGTGATAAAATGTAAAAAATAATAAAAAACAAATTAAAATTTCACATAATAAAAGTTGCTCATGAAAAATCAATTTAATGCGTGTGGAACAACTGAAAGCATAGAGAACATTATTATAGATTTTTTAAGCGTTTTATTCTAAATCTCAAGCTTCTGTAAATTTAATAAAGCAATAAATCTAGTGATTGTAAAACAGTTTTTTGTTTTTTTTTATTTCTTATTTTTTTTTTTTTTTGACATTTCATTTGCTATGAACATCTGCTAAGGCTTTCTATTAGTTGTTTCTTACATCTGGATCGGTAATAACTCGATTGGTAAGCTTAAATGTAAAATTGTTATATCTTGGGCTGGTCTAAAAAACATTTGGCTATTATTTTTTAATTTGGGGAAGTGTTTCTATACGTGTTTTGTAAAATTTTAATTATTACGGAAATCAGTTTTACTTGTATATAAAATTGTCTAGAAGTCATCATTTCTATTTTCAACAAATATTCTTTGGCCATTCGTCATTAAGAATTTTGTTTTATTGTAAGTTTCCTAATGCTCTTTTGTCTCGAAAAAAAATCGGTCCCTAGAAAGGGATAATTGAAGTATTAAATTCACACTGTGGTATTGATATTTTAAACTTGATACGTCTTTTTAATCTCAGGCATCGCAGAAGGATTATCTCTTTTCTTTCTTTCTTATAATTGTGACAATAAGTTTTTTGTAGCAGCCCGATTTTATTTCAATTTCAGTAATGTGTTTCACATTGTAAATTATCTTTGATAACCTTCTCCAACTTTAGTCGGCCTTTTGAAGAATATCGTCCAAAAATAAAATAAAATTGACTGAACTGAACGGAACGGAACGGAACGGAACGGAAGAGAACAAAACTGAATTTTTTTCGGTATGTTATGGATTTATTACAAATATTGACATTATTTTTTAAACAAAATTTAATCAACTGGCCTTAGACTTTGTTGATGGTTTTAGGTTCTGTCTTAGAAGTGACTCAAACGATATTGGCCTTAAAGACGTAGATCCTTTTGGATAAGTAACAAGGGGCCAATCACACTACCGAGTCAGCAAACTAATTCGCTACCGAACTTAGTGCACAAAAGATCAATTGCTTGATAAGGTACGATATCCTGTTGAAAACAAACAGTATCAATGTTTATAACTTTCATTTTACTGCATAAAAAGGCGCTAATCATGGCTTTGTACCACTCACCGTTGACTGAAACTGTGACTTCAGCATCGCTTAAGAAAAAACAAGACAATTATGCCACTAGTTCACAGCAAGACTCTACCACTTTCTGTGTATACAATGACTTCTTAACAACTACGTTTGGGGTTTTCTAGGCCCAAATGCGAAAGTTGAGTTTGTTGACATTGGCGCCGAGATAAAAACGCCCCTCGTTAGACAGGAGAAAGGCAGAGAAGACCCAAGCAGAGAAGCCGTAACGAATCAGATAGAAGTTAACCATCAATTACTGGCTTGGGCATTATTTTTCAAGTGCTGATCGTTCATTATTAAAAGGTATGCATGGGGGAATCAGACTAAAACAATGTTTATATTTCTCCTTTATATCTATTATCGCTGACTTCATGAGGAAGGCGATATAAATGGGGTTATATTGGCGGCGGGTTCTTTAAGATATACAAAATTTAAACTCTTTTGTTAGGGCTATTCAACAGAACACTGTCATCAAAATTATGCGGTTATTAAAAATATAACTTTTAAATATTAAAATGCAAAAAATTCTTGTACTCAGTAATTTTTGATAAATGTCTTAAGACTCGAACTAGAACTAAGACTGCAGCTTAGTTAACTTCCCCTTGTTATTATGATTTTTAGTTTTTCTTTTTTTTTTTTCTTTTAAACTTTTCAAATGACCATTTGTTTTAAAGAATGTGTAAGTTTTATGAAGAACAATCTCTTGTTAATTTTGATTTGTGTGTGAGTGAATGGAAGCAATTCTTTTTTCTAAATTTCTACTATTTTTTGTAAATTAATGGCTTGTGTTACGCTTGATTTTGCAACCGAACTTTAAAAACTTCATTTTGTTGTTGCTATTGTCGTCACTGTTAGCCACTTTGTACATTGTTAGCGGGACATTGGGTACTTTCAAATAGAAAAGGTTGAAAAAGCAGGCAAGAATGATGTTTGCAATGTTGTTATCATATTTCTTTTTTCTTACGGTTTAATTGTAAAAGGTGGTTCAAAAAGATCGCGTATTTGTACACGTTCAAATATTTATACTTTTATATTAAACAAAATTCTTTCTACTTAAATTGTGCGACATAAATAAAAGTGGACGTGTAAGGCGCTTTTAGATCATGTGATTTAACGCCATTTTATATCTTTTTTATGAGATCAAAGCTATACCTAACAGTGTCCTACATCTTTTCATATTCTTTTTGTTGTAATTAGAAAGTTATTACATGGTTTTATGAGTTACGGCCCTCCAAAATTTTTAAAATATCAATATCGGCATCATCTGAAATCTTTTTAAAAGATCTTTAAGGAGATACCAAAATTTTAAAAAAATGCTTAACCCATTAAGAGCCGATGGCATTTGATGTAAACAATTTTATTTAAATTTTTTAATTTTCTGTCACCTCTACATATGTTTTTTTTTTTTTTTTTTTTTTTTTTTTTTTTTTTTTGTTGATTGGTGTTACTTTACTAGACTAGATTTACATACATGGTGAAGGTTATACAAGATTTGGCTTATCCGAATGTAGCACTCTTACTTGTTTATTTCTATTTTAAATAACAGTGGAACGAAATTGCCATTTTTGTGTGAACACATTTATTTTTTAATAATAGCAGCATCCACGAATTCTTCTTCGTGTCATTTCAAGTTTTCTATGAGTCGAAATGTAGAAAAATGTGCTTCTAAATATTTTTTTTCAGAATTCCGTAAAAAGTGTTAAAAAATTTAGATTTACAAATATTAAATATGGTGACAACTGTTTAGTACCATTATATCAGTAAAATTGGGTGCTTTCACATTTTTATCCCTATTTTCTCTACGAAACCACTTATTCTTACGAAAAAAAAGTGTAGTAGAACCAAAGCACCAGGAAACATTATTACAAAAATTTTTTTTAAACCTATTTAGCAGTTTTTACGTGATGCGAACAGAGACAAAATTTTTAAAAACTTAAGTAGAGGATATTTTTGTCGTTTAGCTTTGCTTGCCAAATTTCGTCCAAGTACAAAGTCTTTCTAGTATATTTTAATACCCTGCTCTAAATAAGACTTCTTTACAATGAAAATTTCTCGTATGCATAAATAAAAAAATATTGCAAGGGGCTAATCTGTGGGAACACAATCGATATTCCGTCCAGGGAATAGATTTCTTTTGTCTAAATATTCATGTAAAATGTTATAGCCTCAGCCACGTGAAGCATTTAAAGTCTCCAATTGCTCAATATAACTCCATTTATAAACTATTTTATGAACTAGTTTTGGATTGGCGGCCTGTTTTAAGTGAGCTGAAAGTTTGGCCTTTTTTTTTGCAATTACAAAGATTTTTTTTAGATGTATAAATCATTGTGTGGTAAATTATCGATTTTGCTTTCTGTCCTCGGTTCTTTCGATTGTTTAATTTTTCCATTGGATCATCATATTCTTTTCATATATTTTTTTACCCTTCACCACAGGTGGAAAAAGGAAAATCAAGTTTGTCATTCCGTTTTAAATTTCTAGAATATCAATTTCAGAACCCATAAAGTATTCATATTCTGAGTTCTTATACATAGCGAATTCGATTGATCGATGTCGGTTTGTCCGTCTCTTCGTCCGTGTTAAAAACAACTTTGCCAAGGCAGTAAGTGAGCTAATAAAAATTTACATACGCTAATCGATTAGAAAAATTGCTTTTGAAAATCAGCAAGATCGGTTCACGTTTTTCGAGGCAGTGTGCAAAACACCACACCTGCAAAAAATTTTTTCATATCGTTGGAGCTATGGAGTAGCTCCAATCAAAAATTAAATATATGGGGAGACATAAAAGTAAAACATAAGAAAAAAAAACAACCAGAGCAAAAATTGACGCTTGCCCATATTCTCCGACTTAATGGATTTGTGAACTTTTCACGATGTTGCACCATATTTTTCAGACTTCAAAATGATTATCACTTCAAAATTTTAAAGAGACCTTTTATAAAATGCTAAAATTCTTAAAAAATGTTTAACCTATTAAAAGAGGGTGACATTTTTTTTCTTATTTTTTAATACTCTGTCATCAATATTTGTATTTTCGATTAAAGTTACTTCACTAAACTAGATTATTTTATATGATCATTTAGTATTTATTATTAAACTAGTTTTACGCCCGTTTAATGAGGCTGAAGGTATTTTTTGTTTGCAAAGTTATTTATCTGCAGCTCCGAGCTTTTTACCATTTTTCTCCGCTCACTTACTTTGTAAACTCGTTTACCGATAAAGATTTAATAATATTTATATTCTTTCATTAAACGGCACCTGCATGGTCATGTTTATGGCCGACTGGTTGATAAAGCTGGTAATCCAAAGCATGTAAGAGCCTAAACATCTTGGCCTGGAAAAATGCAGGACAGCATACCAATCGTAACTACTTTAGAGTATAAAAATTTCGAGCCTAAAAAAACCTAACACTACTATATGCTTTTCCGAAAAATATCACATCTTCTACAACAACCATTTCCATTTAAATGCGGCTTCTTTAATGAACGCTTTTTTATTTGGCTTAGAAAACTGATTTGCCGTAACAGCTTCTTATTTCCAGACACAAATGCCAGCAACACTCACTTTTCTATTCGTCATTATTTTTTCCATTATGATCATATTTGTTGCCATTGTGACAAAGATGATCATTATGATGGTTACTGATGTTAATCAAACTATTCGCTTTACGCTTTGGCTCTTTACAGCTGCTTAATGGCTTAACAAAATGTGTTGGGATTTATTATTGCTGCGCAGCATTTTCACCTTTTTCTATTCTTCTTCTTCTTCTTAAAGTCAATTTTTAATTTTTGATGTCATGGGAATTGATGCAAGTGATAAGAAGCTTAAACTTCAGCCACGAATGGTGTCTAGGATTTGAATGCAACTGCGACTAAATGATTGACTGATGCATCAACGTAAATGTTGCACTTGTTCACTTTGACTTCTGTTTTATTGTTTTCTTTTACTTTTTTTCCATCTTTTTGTTCTTTCACGTCGACTTTGTATTTATTTTTATCTGATCGAAAATCTTTTCTCCAGTTTCTCGTTTATTTTTTGTTGTAATTGTTGTTAGTAATGGCGCCGCCAGGCATTTTCTTATTATTTTTCCTTTTTTTAATTCTTCCACATCTTAATTGTCTTGAACGAACGTGTTCAGGTATTTTGTCAATAATTTGTCACAATTGTGTCAACGTTCATGTTGTTGCCGCCGCTCTTATTTGTTGTTGTTGCTGCTTCAAAATACCTGGGCTGATGCTGCGAACGCTGCAACGTCAGCCAATGTTGCTTGTCATGTTGCAATTAAGATCTTTTTTCTTAGATTAGAAACAAAATTGCTTTTAATAACAAGTGACAACATAATCTGAAAGTCATCCTTGTAATTTTGAGGTTTGATGATCTTTTCGAAAACAAGAAAATGAAAAGATTTAAAAAAAAGAAACCGACCATCAGGGATTTTTTGATTATTGTTTCTATTTACTTGAGTGGAGTGTTATGTGGCTTTTGTACAAAAATTTGTTAAATTTATTGGTTAATTGAGGAAGTATGAGTCTTTGCATTACGTTTTGATAAAAAAAAATTACTTAAAGGTTTAAGCAGATAATTTAAAGATTGAATTTGAATTAATATAATAAAAACATTTAAAAATTTTAAAAAGTTATTTTTTTATTCATAACATGATTTATAAAAAGTTATTTGGAGACGTTATTAATAAATTTTTTAGATTTGTTCTGCATTTTATTCCAGATTAAATCGTAAGCCTATAAATATTGTTACTACGGTCCGTCTACCACAAGCCTTTACCTCTGGATTCGTAATTGATAAACACATGAACTTTTCACAGAAATGGTGCTTTTATGGCCACTTGAACAGTAGATAAAATAAAGTTGGTCAATAGAGGCACGATTTTCGTTATATGGCCTTACAGTTACATTTTTCACACATTATGTGGTGTTATGTCCTCTACAGCGACGTTTATAATCGTATAAAATAAAATAAAAATTAACTCCATACGAGTATAAAGCGACCTTTCTACGTAAATATCTTATATTATGAACCGCATCAGGTAGAAATTTACACAGTAAATCCGCTATTAAAAGCAAAGTAATATATAAAAATAATCCTTGATAAAAAATCTGAATTCAAAGTAGACAAATCAATTACAGAGACTTTGTATTTATTTTTACAGAGGACTTACCATTGCTGGTTTCTTTTAAATTTTAGCTGCCTCTCTATAACGTTTCAAAAGTTTGGTCACATATATCAAATCACATCAGCTATTGGAACACCCTTTAATTTATAAATTCAAAATTTTTACTTGTTCTTATGGGGAACTATGCAATACAGGTTCTTTGTAATTTTCAACCGTCAGTCTTCAACTTTTCAAATATATGGTCATGTACAATAATACAATAAATTATTGTTGCACCCTTTATTTTATAATTTTAAAAATTTTTACATTTTATCATAACAGTCATGGTTATCGACATTCTGTCGAATTTTCAAGCAATTGTCTCTAACAGTTTGAGATATTATTTTATATAGGTTAATAAATGTCAACTACGGGGATACCCTTTAATTTTTAGATTTATTTTTGGATTACTTTTTCATATTTGTAGTTATGGTGATGCATAGTTTTTTTTAAATATTCATAACACACGTAAAAAACATGTATATTTTATTGGGACACCCTTTAATTTTTAAAATTATAATCTGTTGTAAAGATGTAGCAAATTTTTTTTGAAAATCGATTAAAAAATAACTGAGCTTTGCGAACACAAACATAGAAGAGCAGCATCTAGCATTTCCTTCTTTTTCAAAGTCCAAAATTAAAATAAAATCACGTATCGATCGAAGACCAGATTTTGATAAATAATGTCGTATCTTCACACTTCACGTTGACCAATTAATAAAAAGATAAATTGAAAAGTTGAGTACAACTTCTTCTTGGCACATTTATTTATAAGTGTAGAAATCATGACGTCATGCTTTTAAAATAATAAAAATATATTATTACTTTAAATAATTTCTTGCAATACCAAAAGAACCTGCAAACTTCAAGTGATTGTTAGATAATTCCATAACTGTTGCCATTCTTTTAAAAACAGTTATGATTCATAAGTCCCAGTTATCCAACTATCTTTTTTATTTAAAGATAACAAACTAAAAGACAATATATATTTAGAAAACTTTTTAAGGCACTTAAAAAAAAAAAAGAGAAAATAGGCAACAGGAAAGAAATGAGAGAATTTTTTTGAGTAAACATTTTCTAAATGCAGAATTTTCTCTTATTTAAAGTAAAATAATATTAGGAAAAATAAAGTTCAGAATCTTTCCCGTTATGCATAGGAAGTTTGAGTGTATGCACCAGATCAACTTATTTGAAAAAAACTGAATCCTACAATTTGCAAATCTTGGATAAATAATGCAAAATTTATATTTGTATCATGCATTAAAATCCAGTCAGTCATACCATACTTTTATGGACAACGATAAACATATAAAACTTTTTAAGACCGGTTTCGATCATTTAATCCCAGCTCTGAGGTTTAAGAACATATGAGCTAAAATTAAGATTTCAAAATAAAAAACACGACTTTAAGAAGGTCCAGGAGTAACAAATTAAACAACAATCACTTCTGTAATTTTGCCCTTCAGAATTTAGAAAAAATTTGAGTTTCAATAGAAAAATATGTTATTGAGGAAAGGCTATTGGTGCTTTTGTTTGCCAAAACTAAGAGGTTAGTTGGCGTTTTTAGAAATTTTAATTCGAATAAATCTTAATTTAGTAAAGTTATTAAACTAAAAATTTTGTTAAGATTTAATAATTTTTTTTTTTGTTAACGAAAACTGTGATTTTCAATCGTGATAGATATCTTTAAAGTTTAAACTAAGTTTTTAAATCCTCATCAAAGACTTCGATACGAAAAATATCTCTTTAAATATTATGAAAAACTCCAAAAATGGTCCATGCTACGCAATCCAACTCAAAACTTCAACGACCCCGACCGAAACGGAGTATGTAAGATTTAGAGGAATGATTTTATCCCATGTTTACAAATACTTTAAAAAAGCTGGAATAAGAACTTTCTATAGAATTAAAATTTTCTTCATTTATTTATTTTTTTTTGTGTTAAAGGAAACGTAGCACATCAAAAAATTATTTGCTTTTAAATTTAAAAGCATAAAAAACTATACAAAGTTTTTTTTTAATTTTTTTTTTATTATTATTAAAAAATAACTCTTTCTTGAACTTTAAGAGTATTTACATTCCCAATATATAATAAGTTAATTGCTTTTTAAATGAAATAAAGATCTATTACATGTCTATATAAGTAGATATTTTAAGAAAAAAAAAAACAGTAAAATAAATAAAATATTTTTTGTGAAAGCCAGTTTATCTTACCAATTACCTTGAAGCATGGCCGACAATTGCCTCATAAAGGACACCATCGACAATTTCTTTCGGTTATTATCAGCCATACTTCCGGTTGTTAAAAATCATACAATTGCCGCCTGTCATAAATTCATTTTAATAGCAAATACATACAAAAAATATCCACCAATTCCAGATGTACTGATATCTTTAAAATTATTACTGTTTCTGGTACAACGTTCAACGTTCTTTGCTGTACTTGCATTTTAAGTTAAGAATTTCAACATGTTTGTAAAATAAAACAAAAGCACAAAATATAAATAAATATAAAATGGCATGAAACTGCAGGCTGCTTTAGAAGGAAAAAAAAAATACTGCAAATAGGGAATAAACTCACAGTTGGATTATTTTTTTTTTATTGTTGTCAGGTGCTTACGAGTAGGTAACGCTAACAAGATCAACATTATTGTAAATTTCATTCTTTGTTTTTGCAAGAGCCACAAAATATTCTACTCCGCTTGTATCCATGGATTTGAAAACAAAGCTACTTGGTTTAAAAAGCGGACGAACGTGTCGCCTTGGGCACTTAACAAACTTAAGTCACTTCTATATAAATGTAGTAAAAAATAAATAAATGCAACTTATATTTCTACAGAAAGGTACAATATACTACTTCCTAACTCTGGTCAGTTAGATTAACCAAATAGCTGATATAAGTGTTACAACAGATCGGGTCATAAGGATGCAAAAGGAATAGAGAGTGGCAGCAAATGTTTTTAATGTGTTTATAGTCATAGGGTTGTTAACTTAAGCCAATATAAAACGTATAATTATTTTTAATTCTTTTCTTTCTCAAATTAAAAAAAAAAAAGTGAATAGTGAATAAATAAAAACTAAAAACTTTAAAATCACAAAAAAATAATTATTAAAATTTATTAAAAATTCTAAACATTAGTTGTATTCAAAAACTACTTTTTATATATGTAATTTTATAATATCCACAAATAATTATATTTCTAAGCAATAAATTAAAATAAAAAAACTCATTCGTCACATGTCGGCATTGGATAAACTTTAAAGCAATTTATTTTCTTTTACATTCTACTACGAGCATTCGTGTTCCTGACTTCTTTGCCATCGAATCATTCAATCATATCTTATGCATTAACATGATTTCTTAAAAGTATCTTAGATACATGATGAATTCATCAAAGTGGCTGTGGTTGTTGTATGACAATACAAAATAATGCCTTAATTATAATCATGGTAAATAGCTTTTTATTTATTTTTTTTTTTTTTATTTTATTTTCTTGATTTCATTTTATATGTCTTTGATTTTTTTTTCACTTTGCTTGTACGTGCTGTGTTTGTTACATTCAATTGTTAGCAGCCCTATGGCGCCATCTAAAACATTAATATAAATCGAAAATTATTAAGTTATATTTTGTTTTGTGATACGCATTACTTTAAAATTTTTTTTAATTTATATAAAGTCATCATTACTGTGACATGTGATTTGACGTCTATGATAACTGTTATGATGGAAACAATAACGCATTTTGTTAGAAGCAGTTGTTTATTGTTTAGAGTTAAAAATTAACTTAAAATTTTAACAGATTTGAATAAATTTTGTGATTAAAAACGTGGGACTAAAATATTTTATTATTAAAAACCGGCTTTATATAATTTTAATACACTAATCGATTTTGAAAATATTAATCATTAAATTTGATTTTAAGCGCTAACCAGTGTTTATTGCAGAGACTGGCCGGTATTTAAATTAAGCGCCATTATATTTTTTTTAAGATTTTATATTAAAGATTAGATATTTGCGAGCCCATATTTTTTTATACCTTAGCAAGTGAAAACTTTTTTTTTTTTTTTCAAATAAATTAAGAAGTTCAACAGAAGGTTATCATGATTTGAAAATAGATTTGTTAATTTATGGCTTTCAGACAAGTTTATTGGAATGATCGTGTCCATAGTCAGTGATGCTTTTTAAAAATATTAATTAGTTATAATTAAAACAATGACTACTGCTTACGGGAAGTAACGCAGAACTTCTTCTGGGTCTGGTTTGCAACATCCGTCTAATTGCGTTACTTTTTAACAAATCTGAATCTTATTGTTTTAATGATAGTTTATTTAAATATTCTCTAAGAAATATTATATTGCAGAGGACCTATATTTCACAAAATTATTAAAAGCAATTCTAAGATCTTGATAACAGTAACACACTATATAGTCTTACAAGCCCAAAACTAGTCGTCTTAAATAACCTACATCGTAACTCAAAAAAAGTATATCCTAAATGAAGACCACAATGATTTAATATATTTATGTACACGTTTAATTTTTTTAAAAATTATTTTTAAACTTATTTCTATTTTTAATTGTAATATTATAACAATGAATTTATAAATACGGCTTAAGTTCGTTATTTGTTTGAACGTCAAAGATTTTTTATTACTAAAGAAAAATTTGTCAAAAAGGTTTGCGAACGTTTCCAATGAAAAAAGCAAAATTTAATGCTGCCACCATTAGATTTTAATTATCATAGAAAGGAATTTTCATAATCAATTAAATTCATTTGTTCAGACGAAGTACACACACAACCCAAAGCCTTTGTTTATTGTTATCTCTACAAATCGTCGCATACATTTGTTTTTGCTTTCTACAGCTGCTGGTTTAGCCACGAATACAATTTTTATTTTTATTACTCAATACTTTTATTTTTAACTAGCAGTGCCCACAAACTCGTCCGCGTCTCACTTATAAATTTCTTAAAATCAAATTAAGAAAATTGTGTTTTTAAATATTTGTTTTATAGATTTGTGAACAGTGTTAGAATTTTCCATCTATTAAAATAAATTGTGCTTCCAGCCATTATACCAATATTATTGGGTGACTTCAAATTTTATCTTTTTTCTCTACGAAATAACTTATTTGTATGAAACGAAAAGTACTCTATATTTGAACAAGGTTCCAATGGACCTCCACACAAAATTTTGTTCAAATCCATTCCGCAGTTTTTACGTGATGCGAACACAGACATACGGACAGATAGGCAGACAAAATTAAAAAAATAGTGTTTTTGTATTCCATTTCGATTCACCAACAACATAATTTTCAAAAAATATTTCAGTACAGAAATAACATTGTTATTGTTTTTTTATATGGATAGATTACACTGTTCACCAAGCAATAATTTTTTTTTAATATAAAAGGATCAAAAGCGTAATGTGCTTAATAAAGCACTGATTTCACCGTAATGTATTTTACCGAAAATTTGAAACGATTAATTCGATTCAAACAAAAAAAAAAATACAAGAAGAGGCTATATTTTTTTTCCTTTCAACAGTTTTGAAGAAAAGTATTATATTTAACAAAATTAAAAACAAAAAAATTTTGTATTTAAAAGAATAAATCAAAAGTTAAAAATGTTAGAAATTTACTGTTTCTGTTTTTGTTCGGAAATTATTACAAGTAAATAAGTGCTAATTCATTGCTTAAATTTTCGTTTTATTTACATATAAATAAGAGCATCTTTATTTTTAATCAATGGTTTTTTAATCATTTAAAATAAAATGTGAAGATTTTTTTTCTTGATCACAATATAATAATTTTTTAATTTTAATACTACTTTTATAGAAATGTAATAAAATTTAAGCAATAGTATTCGAAAAGTGTTAAACTTTTATTGAGATAGCTGCTGGAATCCCTACTTACTTTGTAAAAAAAAAAAACTTCAAAAAACTGTATTAAAAAATTGACGGTAATGTGATGCACAATAAAGCTGTACACTTCATTCCTAAACATTTTCTTGTTGCATTTTATAAAAAGAAAATATTATTGCAATTAAAAAAAAATCACTAGGAAAAAACCATAAAAAAATTAAATCACAAATTCAATAAAAATGTAAATAATAATCTATGTATATGATTCTTGTACTTGTAATTTTACGGTTAAATTTTGAGTAAGAATTTAAAGTAAGATGACATACAAAAACCGTAAATATATTACTTATGTGCCAAAACTTACTTATTTTGGCCTTCAAGGCATCGTAAAGGCATTAACACGGAGTGTTAGTTTGTTTATGTTGTATGATGTAGTGGTATTATTACAATAAAAAAGGTCTGTTCAGTAACTAAAATTTTTTACTAATTGTAACTGGAACGTGTTCACGAACTCGAAAAACTTCAAGTAGAGAGTGAAAAAATACGAAAAAATATGAGAGTGGAAAAATTTTTTATTGCAAGATTTGGCTAGCAAAAATTTGGCTGTTTCTACTTCTGTTAAATTATTTTATTTCCTCTAAAAATTTCTGGTTAAAAAATTTTTGTAACATTAAAAAAAATAAAGGTACTTGGCAATTAAAAGAATGTATAAATTAGAATAGTTTGTTCTTTTTTTCATTAATTTAGTTATGGAAGTTCACAGATAATAAGTGTAAAACAACAGAAATTTGGTTTAGACTCTTTAAGCTTTGCAGGTGTCTGTATTGTTTTAGAAAATAAGCCAGTGATAACACACTCAATGCAATGTACTCTTCTTCGGTACAACTTAAAGAAGAATAGTACTATTATTATTTATAAATTTAAATAAGTTTCGCACATTTATGAAGTCAAAATTATTAATAAGAATGTTTATTAGAATTAACTGAAAAAAAAAATTATATTCATGATGCGCTCAAATATTTTAAAAGTTTTTGAAAATTACGTAATATTTAAAAATATGTTAAACATTTTATACACATATTTTTGCTTTTTGGTGACTTTTCAATTTTTTTGCAGGGTTACCATTTTCCTGGCTTTTAGTTGTCTTTGTTTTAAACATTTTTGCATTCTAGTAACTTTTCTTTAAAAATTGTTAAAAATTTTTTATAAATTTTTGCTAGTAAAGAATTTATTTACCTTTTTACATTTGGGAGAATAATTTCGAAGATTTCTGTTTTACTCTTTTGTTGCTTGCTTTTGCTAGTAAAGTTACTGAACAGACCTAATTTTTTTCGGAGATAGAAGAGAAAATTTACATTTTTGGCGTGGTGCACAAAATTTTTACAAACAATTATGTGAAAGTTTGAATTTGAGTCCAACCTGTCAAATGACTAAGGTCGGAGTGTTCTTAATAAGAATATTGGTATTAACATTCCTTCAGTACTCATATCACTGATAACGATCCACGCTTAACTGATGTCAACGTTTCTATTTGTCTTTTTCTTTTTCTATGGGTTATATGAGCTTTATTTGAAGGCACTACGGAAATAAAAGTGTCATCTAAATTTCAGATTAAGTTGGAGACAAGTTATGCTTTACAAACCCTTCTTCCAATTACTTAAAAAAATAATTAATTATTATCATTTATTTTAACAAATCTTTTAGCCAATCTTTTCTAGCGCTTTCTTTTGTTATTAAAAACTTGTTGAAGATGTTATTTTTTTGGTGATTTAAAATCTGATATGTTCATGTGTTTGTCAGCAAGAGTAGCTAGCTTTTCCATTGTATATACTGTCTTTTTGTATCCAATATATCTTTATAAAACTAGATATTACACCAAGATTTTCAGGAAAAAGTATTGAATTATTTTATTTGTAAAAATTTAATTTTTTCTATTATTATTTTTTTTTTTCAATAAAAATTGTGACAACTTTTGATGATTGAATTTAAAAAAAACCAAAATTTTGATACTGGATACCCAGTACTCCATACTTTGCTAGCACTAGTACTAACTTACTCTTATATGACACATACACGCACTTACTCTTCAATATGATATTATTTGTATAAATATTTTGTAGTTATGCCGGTTTATTACTGATGGTATCATATTTTAAAACTTTAACAAAAATTTACATAATAATTGCTAAATAAGCTTTAAAAAATTCACTTCAACTTGTAATTATCAATATTAAATTACAAATTTTTAACAAAAACCTTAAAATTAAGTTACAAATCACAAACAAATTATAAACTTTAAAAAACCTTTTAAGCTGCAACACTTTTTAAGTATTAAATGGGTGTAATCGTATGCAAACATTACTGATCACAATTGGTCAATTACATAAAACAGGCAGAGCCTGTATTTGCGTTTTAAATTTAAAAAATTAAAACAAAAAACATTTGTTTATTTTGCTTGAGAACGGTTGGCAGGCAGTTAAGCAAAAAGATCAAATATTTTATAAAAATGACTGAAAAGTATTGTAACACCCTAAACAAAGCTGTTGAAGATGCCAAAGAAAAGAACAACTCATGAAAATTTACAACTAAAACAAAACAAAAAAAAAAAAACGACAGAAATATCAAGTCCTTAGGCAATCAGGCAAATAAAAGTCGCGCAAGTTTTATAGTTATAAGCAGAAATGGATTCGTATACGAGACAGGACATCACACCCTTAAAGCATGTCGTCACATAAATTTCTGGGGAAGGCACACGCCCAACTTTTAAGGCATTCCAATTCAGTTATTCGTTAATAATCGTTTTACATTTAAACTAAAGTAGTTTTAAATGAAAACCTACAATTATTGAAATGTGTTTTTAAGTTTTTGTTTTCTGTTTCTTCTTTCTGCTTTTTTTCTTTTTGATTTAACTAAAAACAAAAGACATTTCCATCTATTAATGCTTAAAACTAGACATTTTGAATAGAACATCAAGCCGATATTAAATTCAGCTGCCGTACATTAAAATTGGAAACAGATTCACAACAACGGCTGGCTGCCTTTCTTTTTTATTTTTGTTGTTGTTTTAAATACCAAATGTACATATTTTTTTTATTATTATTTAAATGAACATTTTGACTGCGCCCAGTTTCATTATTGTTATTTATTTCTCCAATATATTCCTATTACATTTGCGTAGACGTCGAATAACGATTTCTTCGGTCATGACTCGGTTAACGCATTTTCTAATGCTGACTGACACTCTTCTTTAACTTCTGGTCTATTAGAGAGAGCATCGTATAATCTTGACTTTTACGTACAAATAAAATTTTAATAAAAAAAAAGAGAGGTGGCGGCGTTACTTAAAATTACAGTTGTGTCTTGCAATTTATATTTAATATACGTGGGTGCATTCAAAATTATTCAAATTATTTTAACGATTTAAAAAAATGTAGAATTAAGTTTTTATGCAAAACATCCTTGAGGGCTCGTATTACTTTAAATTCTAAATTTTGATAGAGAGGACATTAATAAGACTTACAAAATTTTATAATAAATAATACGAACACAAATTTCACCAACATCTATTATTATGGGTCTGTGTTATTTTTCTGAAATTCTGAAAATCTTTTAGAATTTTTACTAAATCAGTAACCGGCTCCATTTCTCAAAAATGTAACAAGTAAATGATGCATTGACTTTTAAAATTTGTACTTTGGGTTGCTTGTATGTTGGAACTACCGTAATCCTTTACAAAAATATTTCTCTGAGAATAGAAAACTGTAATTGAAAGGTGCTCTGTTTTTAATTTACAATAAAAAAAGGTTGAAAAACTACTGCTAAAAATTAATTAAAATTTGAAAAGATATTTGGCTCGAAAACAAAAATTAACAAAATTATCAATACACCCACTTAAACTACAGCAGCTCTAGTTGTGATAGTTTTTCACAATGTCTTCCAACTAATTCTCTCACACATTTATGACTCAAGAAGGTAAAGTAAAAACAAACTCATACCACTTATTAAACGGCGTATAATAAATTTAAGTTGTTTTAGTTGGTTTCTTAAATGTATGTGAATGTAAAAACCTGTAATTTTGACGGCAATTATCTAGCGATAAAAGTCCAAAAGGAGGTTTTCCATTTATACAACAACAGCGGTTCTGGCAATAATGTATACAACTCCAACCATACCAAATGCAACAGTAGAGGCCAAAAAAAAAACCAACAAAAACATAATTACACTAAAATCAAAAAAACAGCCAAACAGAAGTAAAAAAAGCAATTCATTCATTAGACTTTTATTTTCTATTCTGCATTGAAGCGAATAGAAGTATAATTTTTTCCTTTCATTTTGGCCACTAATGCAGCTGTTTTTTGGTTGGCTGTTTGTTATTTCCACACTTACTTACCCGTACGATTATCGGACAACCAAACATCTTATCTGAGAAATGTTTAAGATTAAATTTTTTTCGACATATTTTTCAATACATTTGTCTTTGGCTGTATGGTTGTGTTGCTTAAAAGGATTTTAAATGGGTTGACTTTAAATGTTTAGTTTTTATTAATGTTTATTTGAAAATGTGTCTTAAGCGATATTGAGTCACTGGTAAATGGTAAAAAATTATAATAAAACAAAATAAGAATTAACAAAATTATGGGTTAGAATTGAATGATTTTTAAGGAGCAATTGTTGAAAGGATATAATTTTAGGCAACTTATTTATTTTTTTATTTTATAAATAAAAATGCAATTTATGAAATCTTCAGTAAAATTTGACCTAGAGTACAAAGTTTATTATTAAAAATATTTTTAGTGTCAACAACACTGTGAGTAAACTGCTTCTGAACCACGGTACACTTAAAAAATAATGAACTAAAAGTTAGGAAAATTTACTTTACGACATAATGGTTGTCGTATAGCGTCAAGGACAATTTTTATGGAATTGAAAGAAACAAGTTTTCTTAAAAACAAACTAAAATTCTTTTTTAACTTTACGTGAGAAAAAGCCGCTTACTGATACAAACTTATTTCCCAATTTTCAGGACATATTAAGACTGCTGTAGTCTTTTTGATGGTATAAATGCATACTCAAAAATTTACAATACAGCACGCAGCCTCCTTCGTCGGTAAAATAACTAATAACTAATAGCTGTACTTTCACCACTTGTTCTTTTCTCTTTTCAATCCCTTTCCTAAAGAATATAGCTCGGTAACACTTAAATAAATTAATAATGCATTATTGCCTGAACTATTATTATTATCTTGAAAAAAACCTAGCGACCTAAATAATCTTTAAGGAACAGATTTTTTCGATCGAGACTCATAGCCCCTTTCTTACAAATTTTAATATTGAGATTTTGTTACGAGGGCTTCTCTATATATTTCAGGCCCAATAGTGAAAATGCGAATATTTATAATCAAAAATGGTTTTATTGTTTTTCAAAGTTTTCTCCAGCATGATTTATACACTTTTGTATGCGCTCAAACCAGTTGTCGAAGCACTTTTTCGACTCCGATTGAGACACCTCTAAAACATGGTTTTTGAACACTTCAACAGCTTCTTCTGGCGATGAAAATTGTTGACCACGCATTTTTTTCTTGATGTGCGGAAACAAGGAGAAGTCGTTAGGTGCCAAGTCAGGGCTGTACGGCGGATGACCCATTAATTCGACGTTTCGGCCGGTCAAAAACGCTCTGGTTTGAGCCGATGTGTGAGAGCTCGCATTGTCATGGTGAACAATGATTCGTCTTCTCTTGTTGATTTTTCGAATTTCTCCGATGACTTTAGGCAAACAAATTGTAGTGTACCACTCAGAAGTGACCGTCCTACGTTGCTCAAGCGGAACAGTCGCCACATGACCAGTTTTGCCGAAGAAACAGGCGACCATTTGCTTTGAAGTGCTTCTTCCACGAACAACTTTCGTTGGATTTTGCTCGTCTTTGAAGACCCACACGGTCGATTGTTGTTTCGTTTCGGGCTCATACGCATAGATCCATGATTCGTCACCTGTGACGATCTTATAAACGTCTTTTGAAGCACCGCAATCGTATTTTTGCAACATTTCTTTGCACCAATCGACACGAGCCTTATTTTGAGCGACTTTCGAATTGTGCGGGATCCAAAGAGAACAAACCTTTTTTACGGCCAGGTGTTCATGCAGTATCGAATGTATGCTGGTGGAAGAAATGTCCAAGGATGTCTCTATCTCTCAATATGTTACATGGCGATCTTGCATTATGAGTTCACGCACGGCATCAATGTTCTCTGGCACAACAGCCGTTTTTGGACGACCTTCACGGAATTCGTCTTTGAGCGAGCTTGGGCATTAAATTCATTATACCGATTTCTCACAGTGCTATAGGATGGTGCTTCATCGCCATACAAAGATTTAAGTTCATCCATGCACTCTTGTCGTGATTATCCACGTCGAAAGTTGTGAAAAATGATGGCACGAAAATGTTCACGAGTTAATTCCATTTTTTTTTCTATATTAATTTTTTCAAGTCACTGTAAACAACACAAATAATGGTCGTACGTCAAAACGTGTTGAGTACGATTATGCTTAAAAATGAAAACTTTCCAGTGGAAATGTCAGATTGCACTTGGCAGCACTCAGTGTTGCCAGGCCAGAAATATATATATAGCAGCCCTCGTAATTACACCTTGTTTTTGATATTCTGGTATTCCGTGTTGTAATAACATATATTACAACACGATATGGTGTCCGCGAATAAAATCAGCCGATTACCCTAAAATGTAGATGCTAAGGCAGTTCAGTTTTAATAAAAGAAATTTTACGGCAATGATATACAGTAATAGAGACTATACTTCTTCTTGCGGATATCTCCTAAATTCTCTTTCATTGACGCTGGTGAGGGTAATTGAAAGTAGTAGCGTAAATTTGGTCTAACCTACAAATAATTATCAGTCACACTTTCTGTGATGGCAACTAGAAGTTTGCGGCAACATATTTTCTCTAATGACGACGCAGTCTGTAATTCTGTAGACAGTCGTCCAATACTTTTGAGGTCTGAAGGACTTAATCGCATAGTTTGTAAATTTCGGTAAAACTTTGATTTTTTCATGTACTGGAGATGAGCCAATTCAAAAAATTAGCTACAGAAATATATCTTATTCTATAAGCTAATATGTTTATTAATCAATATATGGAGGCGGGAACATTTCGTTCATATCAGTTATCCTATATGGGGGAAAAGACCACAGCATGACTTACATCATTTCGAGTTATTTTCACTTCAGCCTCTTTTTACAAATCCCTTCTGTAACAATATTCTTTAAAATACTCGTCTTACATAACTTTTCATCAATTATTATAAATCTGTTTTGTGTATTTTTTCCTAAATCCCACCAAACGATTGGGTCCATTTATCACAGAAACGGCAAAGCACAAGCATATTGAAATGAAAACTCAACTTAGAGCTTAAATCCCATATAATTTTCTGAATTTCCCTTGTATTTCGCAGAATCCTTTATCCCTTTTAGTACAAGTGGTACACTTATGTACCTCTAAATTTCAAACATCTCTAAAAAGTTTAGTATTCATATTTTTCGGTTTCAAAGTGTACCACTGTGTTTTCAAAAGGTTGTTATAAGTTTCAAAACGGTAATTTTAAACATCACTGCAAACACGTGCTCAGTTTGTAGATTTTGCTGACAGAGACAGACTCATCATTGATCGTTTTTTTACGATTTCTAAATAATAAGACGAAAATTGCAAACCAAAATCACGAATTTCAACACAAGAAAGTGGGTTTAGTTTATAATATAAAACGGGTAAGAATCTTTTATAGTTTATTCTCATTTATATGAAAAATTTTAGAGATGGTACATATATGTGCCAGCAGTCCGATAATGGGTACATATGTATATCAGCAGTCCCCTGAGTACTAAAAATTATGTTCTGGCTTCTGACAGCCTGTATCCTGAAATTATGAATCCTGAAGATGAAACCGATGGTTTGGAAGACTTTTCTGCTTCAAGTAGTGATAAGTACAACCAAAGTGACGACTGCCATAATAGTGAAAGTTCGTCAGATGAGGAGGCAGAGGATGATATTATACAAGAGATAACTGAAAATATATCTGTCAAAAATAAAGTAGATAAAACCATTTTCGAGTGGCATGCTCTTGAACAAGATTTTATTCTTAAGATCTCTTTACCTTCATCACGCAGCTGCAAAATATCCGAACACATCCTTCGCACATGAAGTATTATTGAAATTTTTCATAAACTTTTACCAAAGTTAGTTTACATGTATATACATAGCTCAGTGCTTAAACGAGCGTATTCAAATATATCAAAATACACAACCTAAGAAGAAAAAAGTAAGACTTACTGCAACTAATAGTGTTGAAATAAAAATGATCATAGGTTGCATGTTTATTATGTCCTACAATCGTCTTCCCTGTATAAAAGACTATCGATCGCTTCATTATTCCCAATCGATCACTTTATAAACCAATTTCTCGTGATCGTGTTCTTTTTATTTCATCTAAGATGTATTTCACAAGCCCTGAAAACCACCAAACTGTGGAAGCAACAGCCATTTGCAGATCGCAAAGAATAGATCCCACCTTAAGCCTAAGCAATCCCTACATCTTCGCATTCAGGGAAATACAAGACGTCGTTGTACTCGTTGCAGTCAACAACAAAAAAAAAAAGCTCGAACATATACGATATGCACGCAGTGCAACGTTCCACTGTGCAAAAACTGTTTTGCACTATTTCGTTTATAGATTTATACGTTTAAACATAAATAGCTAAATTTATCAATCACTTTTTGTTCTATTTTTATCATTTTGAATTTATGTTTTTTTTTATTATGAATTAACGTTTTTTATACAAATAAAATGGTATCACCTTATTTTGTATTGTTTTTATGTTCTTATTATTTTTGTACATATGCACCGAATTTCCGTTTTTAAGACGATTGGTACGTATTTGTACCACCTAAAAAGACGAATGGTACAACGGTGAAACGGTGTAACGGCCCCTCGAAAATTTTCCCGTTATCAAAGCAATACATTTCCCTACCGAAAGGTTTCTACAAAAGGCTATTAACTAAATGAACTAAAATTTTTCATTATACCAATGAAATTACAAGGCTGTCCCGAAAGGGTTATGGAACTTTACCTACATGGTGCGAGATACACTTCTTTTTTATAGTGATTTCAGCATTCTTCTGTATTATCAAGATTCGTAATAAATTCATACTGAAACTGCAACTGCGCGGTATAATGGTCAGACATCGTGAGCCTGTTTAATAGCATCTAGCTCAGAACTCTGCCCAGAACCTCTCTTGGAACTCCTAGAAATAAAGAAAGTAGATGCGATTTCTTATGCAACACTAGCGCACAATACCTTTCCAAAGCGCAAATGTTCTCTAATCACCTGAGCTGTCTCATAAATACAAGTTAGTTGCACCCAATAACTTTTGCCTTCACACTTACAGGAACGAGATGGTGTGCAAATGCAATTGAAAACACAGTAAGAAAGTGCTAACACCAAAAGCTAATAAATCTTGCCTTACTACACCTTTAGGCTCTTCTTTTGGCCGGTAGAAGTCTAACATCCATGAGTATCACTTCGTTCGATAATTGTGCTGAACTTTAGCCTACACCATAGTTGCCACCTTTTAACCTCACATACTTGCCTTATCGCTTATTTAAAATTTGCTGGGATTCACGTTTTTGTGCAGATTTTTACCAATTCGCTCACTTATACCTCCTTTTCTGCACTTTACTGCATCATGGCATTCTCTACACTTCCTTGTTCCATTATGCCAAGTTCACAATAAAGCAGGAAAAAAAGTACAGCTACTCAAAACAGTATATTAGAAAATCGTATGATTGGAAACGATAACCTACTCGTGGCCATTTATTACGGTGATATTTTAAAGAGATGCCAGGTTGTTTTATTAACCTGAGGTTTGCCTTAAAAATTATTTTTTATTAAGCTTCAAAATCATTTAATATTTTAAATATTTCAATAATGTATTCGTAAAATATTTCAAATTTTCTGGAAAATTTTAACCCAAATATAAAAATTAATACATTTTTTTTTAATATTTAAAAGTTGATTACTATAAACACCTCTTTAAATAACCCAAAAATGTGTTTGTTTACATTTACTTAGAAAAAATTTCTTATGGCGATTGTTTGTTACTTATTTCAATTTTTTTTTTATTTTTTTTATTTATTATTATTTTTTTTTTGCTGAAGACAACCTGCTGTGATATTTCTTTAGAACAATTTCTAGTAAACAATCAAAAGTACTTTGAATACTTCCTAATACTTTAACAACACCTAGATTTTATTTTATCGCTATAGATTACAAATGTTGCCGATATTTGTACATTTGTATACAATGCCATGATCACATCTTCGACAATTTCTTAACACTATTTTTAAGTATCGTGAGCTTTTCTATTTATTCTATGAATGCTATTGCTAGTTCTTGGACACAGATTTGTACACATTTATTATTTCTTTTTGGAGGCCATCTGTTAAATATCATTCGCACTTTGTGTTGTACAATTTTATAAATTTTTTTATTATTTTTATTTTTTTGTTTTTGATCATCTATAAATTTATATTTTGTATACACTTTGTTTTTTGTCTATTTAAATGTGATTTGTACAGGAAAAAAATGAAAAGTTTTTAAATATCTAAACAGAAATGTTACCAAATAACACACAAAAAAATTAAAGAATAATAAGAAGTAAAGTGTTAAGAAAATCACACAAAATTAAAATTCGCTCGACACGAAAGCATTTAAGACTCATAAGGTTTAGTTGGGAAATTAATGTGAAATAGACATTCAAACGAGAGAACGAAGTCAGAACAATAAGTCCTTATATTTTTGAATTTCTCACACAGATATATAAAAGTCAACTTATTTTTTTTTAAATCTCATTTGGTTAAAATACAAATGTTCTTCTGCTATTTTATAATGACACTGTGCATTTTGTAAAAAGAGAAGTTTCGGTGGTAGTTTCGAACAAATGGCTTCAGTATATTTTTCCCTTCCAAAGGCTAGTTAAGAGTACCAGCGTGAAATATCGCGAAAAAAATATTTTTAAATGAGACAACACAGAGAACCGTTTGAAGGAACGTGGAACAAACAAATTCTAAAATCCTTGACTATAATTATGTAGGGTACGTAGTGAAATAGAAACACTAAGTGATTTTATAAATTCTTATGGATTTTTGATATTTTCGCTTATAAGTAGAACTGGAATGCAAAAAGTGGGATCACTTGATTTATAAAAATTCTGCTATAATGCAATATCCCTCAAACTCTTGCATAAAAAGAAATATAAATATACAGGTACACATTCCAAAAGGAATGAATTTAAGAACAGGGGAGATTAATATAAAATTGTTAAATAAAATTTTTCATAAAACTAAATATTTCATATTGGTTATTTTTAAACTATAATTTAATATTGTTGCTAAAACTTAAGCCCGAGGTTGCTTTAAGAAACATATAAATAGAACCTCGAATATATTTTAGAAGAATTTCTTCGGAAATATATATCAATTCATTTCTTGTTAATTTTCAGGCCAGTAATAGAGGTAAATAAAAATAAATTATGACCATCTTAACAACTAAGATACAATACGGAAAAAATTACTGATTTTTTTTTGGCATCTGCTCTGTAGTACTGCAAATTCCAAAAATTATATTTAGTGAGTACAGGTTCAATGCAATAATAATTGGCAGAGTTAATTCAAAAAAAGGTAATAAAGTTACTCGGTTAGGCAACTATTTTTTGTTCGACTAATTTAATATTTGTTTTTATTTAATAACAAATTAGTCACTTAATTTCAGGGGATTAAGTTTTTCTACGCCAAATTAAAAGTTTTCTGGTGCTGTAGTTTTTTTTATAAATTTAAAGTTTCAAGTTAAGACTAGCAGAGGTTAAAATGTCTTACGGAATAATGTCATCGTCCTCCAAAGGGTATAGACTTGTTTCTTATATTAACATGATTTACTCCTATTTCACCCAATTTAATTTAATTATGTTTAAATTATAGTAAAACTAAATTTCTGCCAATTAATAAATAAATAGCAAATAAAAAATTATTTTTAGCCTAAAGAGTCATACGTATTATTGCGAAAGTTTATTTAGAAGACACGCATAATGGTAATAAATATAATGAGCAACTAAAACGATTAAAAGATTGCAGTAGTGATTAAGTGATAGGAGTTAAATCACCTTGTTTTGTCTCTGTATTTAAAATTTCGACAATACCATTTTCTTAGAGTATTTACAATCTTAGCGATGTTCGCCTGTCCATCAATTGAGTTGAAATCAGTTTTTCTGCGGTCCCAGCAGATTTGCAGTAACTTAAGCTAATCTGTGAAGCATAGTTTTGAGAAGGAGGACACTATCTAAAAATACCTCTATTTTCTTTACTTTTTGCAGATGATATGTATTTATATATATATATTTTTTTTTTGTTGTAATAAATTCGTTAAATAAAGCTCCAAACTAAATTCTAGATTACTAAATCCAAACGATCGAAAATTTCTGTAAAATAAGCATCAGATAACGGAAGCAGAATATTGTAACCGATTATGACCAATAGTATAGGTTATAATAAATAAATAAATAAAACTATATAAAAATAAAAAAAATATATATCGAATTTTTACACGAATTAAGATGTAAAAAAATGTATTCTTAGTGTATTTTAATAACGTGAAACGACTTAATTGAATTTGAGAATTCAACAAATTTCAAGACAAGATCGAAATATCTTTATAACAATCTTAATGTCTCAAAACGCGGTTTTTTATAATTTAACCTTTTTTATTAATTTTTTTTGTGATACTTGATTCTATTTTTCCTTGAAATATAAACACACTGAGTTATTGATGATGATCAGCATAATGTTTTGTAACCTTTAAACCTTGAAAATAATTTTAATGCTTTTCTGGGGCCAAGAACAAAATAAGGATATTAAAGCAATTTGTCAAATGTGTCAAAATCCGAGCAAGATATTGAATTTTCCTTAAAGTTTTTTTTTTCCACAACAAAGTGTTGTTGTTAATGTTTGCGTCTACAAGAGTTACTCTAACTAAACGTCGCACTGTGGTCAATATTTTGAGATAGCGGCCAAAACTACTTTTGGTTTTTGTTCTCCGATTTTAAAGTTATTAGACTCATATGAAAGTAGACAGTAGTAAACTTCGGGAGCCAAAAAATTAGAACTCTATTTCAACTATTTCACTGAGAACAGGGTGGTCCAAAATGGGCTTTTTAGAATTTAGTAAATTTATTATATTTTTAGTTAATTTTTAAAGTTTAAATGATCATAACTTTTTTGTTTTTCAAGATTTTTGGACGAAATATATTTTGTGTTGTAACTTAACTTATTTCCTATTACTGGTAAAAAAAATTTAAGCTCTACTGTTTTCAGAACAATTTAAATATTTTTTTTTAAAAAGGTCAAATTTCTCGGAAATTTCCTACTTCATAGAGCACAACTCCTGTGAGTCAAGCTGAGTCAAAACACAAATTTACTATTTTGTAGTCCTAACTCTCCCCTACATTCCTATATATACATGTCCATGCATCGGGACTGCACTTTTTGAGCTACAGCAATTTTTCTGACCCAAGGTAAGATATTCGGTACAAATGAACGTCATATTTTTTGAGAAGTTATTTGTATGTTAAAGTGGCTATTATGCATATATTTTGATAAAATTTTGTACAAGAGTTCTTATTAATCCAAAAAATAATTCTGTTGAAATTAGGAGAAGTTGGCCCATATTTGGACCTAGTCCACTTAGAAGGGTGTCAAAATTTTGACAAAAATGACAACAGAACTCCCAAATTATGTAGTATCTAGCAATTAATTTGGAAAAGGTAAAAAATGATTTTATTGCCATCTAATATTACACAACTTAAATACCTAAAAATTGCAAATAAATTTAAAACCAATGGAAATAACTGGTAAAACCAAGTACCTGTTATATTATGTTTCAAAGAGGAAAAAAAGATCATGTTGAAACTTCGAGCAATAGTATATTAATCCATGCATTCATTTTTTTCTTCATTATTGTTTCAACAATGGCTAAATTCAGTTATAGTGTTCTATCTGATATATATTTTGAACGGAAAGATGAAAACGACATTATTTTACATATAATGAATAATCCATTCTTCAAAATATGCGAAAAAAAAGAAATTAAAATTCATAAATTAAAAATAAAAAACTTTTTAAATGCTTTAAGAAAACGGTACAATCAATGTTCCAGAAACAAGAAATTGTTTTACTCACGCAACCAAGAATGGCTAAGAAATAAACTTATTTTTAAAAAGGCATCAGTAACTGCCACGGAAACTGGAATAGGTGGTCGACCAGCAAAGCCAATTGATAATTGTAGTGAAAGATCACGAAGACGCAAGCTTAAACATATCAATGAAGAAGTTTCTTGTAGCATCATAAAGGATTCATTTCTGCATCAAATTCAACCATCGAAAACTAAAAAGAGTAAAATTGCTATCATTAATAAAGTAGTGGAAGCAAGCCCCAGACGCACAAAAAGGATTTTAAAAAGTATGCCGACACCAACTGAAGAAAATAAATTTACTCCAGAAGAAGCATTTGCACTATTTTTGGATTTGAAAATGACTAAAAACCAATATACAGAATTGCGGAAGCGAACCAATGAAAAAAATTGTAGAATTTTTCCATCATATCGAGATATAGTTTCTGCCAAAAAAGATTGCTTACCTTCACCAACTGCTATTAGTGTAACTTCAAGTTCAGCAGAAATAAAATAGCAGGATCTTCTTGAACACACTGCAGAACGATTAATAAAGACATTTGATGCTGACTATTTAAAGAAGTTTAAAAATTGCAGCATGACTTTAATTTCTAAATGGGGATGTGATGGGTCCTCTGGCCAGAAACAATACAAACAATGTAATGCGGAAAATTCATCAGATGCCAATTTATTCTTGATTTCTTTCGTTCCATTACGTTTAACAAAAACATTTATTGGTTCAGAGCCGTCAACTAGTAGAGCTGCAGAGATAGATGTATGGAAGAATGAAATTCCATCGTCAACAAAATTTTGTAGACCAATAAAGTTTGCTTACAAAAAAGAAACTAAAGATGTCATAACTGAAGAAGTTGGCAAAATAAGAGATGAAATTAACGAACTTAAACCCGTGATATTTGAATTTAATGATCAATGCATCGAAGTTAACTTTAAAATGTCACTTACAATGATCGATGGAAAAGTTGCACAAGCTTTAACCGAAACAAAGTCTTCGTCAAGCTGCACCATATGCCAAAAAACATCAAGTCAATTGAGCCAAACACCAACACAAGACGATAGTTTTAATGAAGCATATGAATTTGGAATGTCACCTCTTCATGCTAGAATTCGTTTTATGGAGCATATTCTTAAATTGGGATACGATTTGGAATTTGGCCCGTTAGGCGAAACAGTGAGAAACAACAAAGAAAATTTGGAAAAAAGAAAGCAAAAAAAAAAGATATTCAAAAAAAATACCGTGAGATAGACCTTATAATTGACCAGCCAAAGCAAGGAGAAGGAAATTGTAATGATGGAAACACAGCAAGGAGATTTTTTTCCGATCCAGAAACTGCAGCTTCTATAACTGGAGTAGATTATGATTTAATACGACGATTCCAAATCATATTAGAAGTTATAGCATGTAGCAAAAAGATAGATGCAAAAAAATTTTCACAAATTCACAAAATTTTGTTCCATGGGGAACAAATAATTCAGCACAATATGCTTCCAATTGGAGATCTCTCAGAAGAAGCGCAAGAAAAAAGGAACAAAGACTACAGATTCTTTCGCGAGCACAATACAAGAAAAATTTCCAGATATTGTACTAATGAAGATCTTATTAATATTTTGTTGTGCACATCAGACCCGTATATGTCCAGTATTCGACAAAAATGGAAATCAACCTCATTAGAGTTAGATGAAGAAGCTGAACAACTACTGCAAAATGAAAATCAAAGCTATTTGGAAGAAATTTTTACTAATATTGTTTAATTAATACTAGTTTAAAGGTTATAATTTGTTTCTAATTTTAGTATTAATTTTTATTAACACATTTAAATAAAATATATGTGCTCTATATATCAATAGTAAAACTTTACTAAAAATTTTATCGATGTTGTGTTCTGTATATAATATATCCAAATGGTATTGATATTTTTGGGAATTTCAGTGTTATTTTTCAGTTTAATCCTCACAAGAATCAGCTTTCTTTCAAAAAAAACCTACCTTTGGCCACTGTGAATATTGAGACTAAATAAATGTCAGGGGCCAAATGTTGGCATTTTCTGACCAAAATTAAGTTTAGGAATAATAAATAAGTATTGGTTGTAAAATACGATTGAGGAAAATAAGAAATTATAAAAACATACCTATTTAAAATGTAAAAATATTCAACTTTTACATGGAAACTCAACAAAAAATTAAAATGCATTTTTAACTCCACATTACTTACGTTCCTATCGGTCGATTTTTACGTTTGAACACGCAAATTGAAGCTTAAAGTCCCTCCTATTGAACAAAACAAATTGCGTAAAAAAATACCAATCCGGTCAAAAGTTATAGAGTTTTGACCGCTATCTCGCGAAATTGACCACTGTGCGTCGTCAGCAATGCAAACCTACAGTATGTATGATGATCTGCAGCATCATTATGATCAGGACTATGATTATGTTTAAACTAAGGCTTAAGTTGTCGTTGTTGTTATTGGTGGTGTTTATGATTTCGATAAAAGTGTTAAGAAGGAAATTCATGGTTGTTATAGGGAAGAGTGTGTGTGTGTGTGTGTGTAAAACAAATGCGGGACAGATATTAAAATATCCCCAGGTATTGATAAACAGTTGAAGCTTTTTTTATTTTATTTCGTTATTGTTATTTTAATGCTGTTACTTTTTTTTTTGTAAGTAAAGCGGATATTGAAAAATAAAAACAGCTTGCCACTTATATATAAATGTTTTGTATCGCTGGGATAATGGTGTTGGCGGCAACAATAGCAACAACAGCAGCAGCTGGCAAATGGCCTTAAAAATGAAACGAAACAGATTTAAATGTGGTGATTTTCATTGGCTGTTTGGATAGTTTTGTTTAAAGGCGGCATTTTTTTTTTAGTTAAAACATTTATGTTTTCGCCTTAAACTTGCAGAGTTCTTATTTCACGACTTTTTTTATTGATTTTATTCACTGTCTCTTATTTTGCGTATTTTATTTTTTATTGTACAAAAATTTTTGTTGAATGAAAATGCGAATACACGACAAAAATTCATTATTGAACATCATCATCAACGGAGATGTGCTTGATTTTGCACAGAGTTCTTGCGAGATTATAAACAACACTCAGCATTAATTGGCAAATTATTCCACAGAAAGATAAATAGGATGAGTTTTTAACGAAATGCAAGAGTCCTATTTTAATACTTTTCGTAGATTATTTTTCTTAAATATTGATTCGTATCAGAAGAAAGTTTTTAATTCTTATTACAATTGGATCACAAAGAATCCCTTAAAAACGCTGACAGGTTTTTATTTACAAGAAGAATTCTTATTTTTACTTAGGCTCAATTTCATTCATTTCGTATAACTAAAAAATTTCTAGGGTTTTATTTCTTCTAAATGGAAAAATGTACAAAACTATTCGCTGTTCTGTTTCCCTTATGTCGACAACAACCTACAGGAGTCATTTTAAGTCCCATAAAGTTTTACTACCTGCAGCGATATGGACTTAAAATTTGAAATATGCTTCTAAATGTTGTTTTTTGGCTTAAAGTAAAAACAAATAACACCTAAAAGCAGTTTTAGAAAATTACCCCTTAACAACACAATAGACATACCCGGGTAAGTGTACAACTATTTTCGAAATTTTGTTATTAAAAATTCATTTATATACATTTACTTCAATTCAATGTAAATTAAATTTAATAGCTTTCATATTGTTTTAAACGAAATTCTAAAATTGACTAGTGACAGACATGTTTGTATGTGTAGATGAATATACCTTAGTATATATGTATTTAAATTCTTTACAACATAACATTTGTGACAGATTTACGTTTTGCATTATATTTGCAAGTTTTTCCCGTTGATTTTATTTATTCATATATTTAACTATTTTCCTTTTTTTCTGCAATTGTCTTGTCCATCTCGATTATTTATTATTATATCATTCCTTTATTCTATTAGGTGACACAAAATTCTTTCTGTTGTAGCTAAGCAAGAAAAAAAAAAGAGAAAAAGCAAAAGCAAAAGAAAAAAGTCATTCATGGGTTCTATTTAAAATGAACTAGTTCAATTTATGGAAAAAAGGCAAAGTGTTAAAATTAGCTTGTCATTGGCGAACACGGCTGCTTGGCATTCAAATGAATGCTTAAAACTAGTGAAAGTTTGATGATTAGGAAAAATTCTTTCATTAATTCTTGTTTTTTATTTTTTCTTTCCTTATGAACTTTCATGAGTTTTTCATGATTCCACAAAATTGTTGCTTAACGAAAATTATAGAAAATAAGTGCTAAAGAAGCAATGAAAATACCCGTTATTTTTTAACTACTTCATGTTTTTGTGTTTGTGCTAGGAGTGCGTGAAGAAAAAATGTTGCATTATTTCTGGATTTTGTGAACGGCTCTTAATAGCAAGTTTTGAAAAAATCTTCTTCTACGTTTTGTTGATTTTAGATTAGGATTACTTTCCTGCTAATATGTACATCAATAAAACTATAAGTAAACTTTAAAGGCCACCTATTAGTTATTCTCTTTGTCGTATATTCTCCATTTATCCGTAGTATTAACTAAACCTTTGCATATATTATAGTACAGTATCATTACTGGCTTCCTTTTTGGACGTTCAGCTTCGATTTTATAATGAGATAATGTGCTCCTGATGTTATTTTCTTTGAATCACAAACGTATGTTGTGGATTAATGATTCAACTTCGCTTCCCCTTGGTTTTGCAAACTCAGCTATAACAAATGTCTGTATTGTGCTTACTGTGCCTAGTATGCATAAATAGTAGTCCAACATAAAGGCAGAGGCCAAATTGTCGCCTGCACCAAGCCAGTATAGATCTGTCTACTTATTGAAGTCAGACTATCACAAGCCCAAAGCTTATAATCTTATGAGGGAACAAACTAAGGGATTCCAGTGCCTATACGAAAATGAAAAAGGGGTTCATAAGCAGTGATGTTTTCTCCTGTAACGTAGTTGCTTTGAAGGTTTCTATTTAACATAAGAATTATATCAGATATGGCTGATGCTTTATTACTATGCTTACGACACAGGCGAGTATTACTATTATCAAATCTGATGTAATGACTAATATCCCAAAACTATGAAGATCCATCGATGCACGATATAAGAAATGGGAGGTAGTTTTCAATAGAACAAATGTGTGGGCAAAATTAGAGTGTGTGGTTCCAGCTACCAAAAATATTTATTTAGGCTTCCGTATACATATTGGCCTTTTTGGATTTTCTTTATGCTTACGTTCATAGCTTTCCCATTGGGTCAAAGTTCTTCATACTTCAGGCAGTTTGATTTGACCTAGTTGTACTATTTCGAGTTGTATAATTCAATGCCGATGATTTTACTGAATCTATTTCGTGTTCGATAAAAAAAACGGGGCAAATTTTCATAACATAGATATGTCATCTTTAATTTTCCCAGAAAAACGGAAAACAAGAAATCTATCAGAAGATAATCGCTACCAGAATGCACAGCCTTCCCGGGTATAATGGTTGTATTGTATGTTTAAAGAAAAAAAAATTATTAAAATTATTTCCAATCTAATTAAGTCTTTAAAAATTCACAAACTGTGTTTTTAAAGAAAGAAAATTTTTCAAGAAAACGTATTTTTGTTCTTAAATCAAATATTTTTAATGACACAAAATTTAATTTCACATTGAAAATTAATAACAAAATAACTTAACTCTTATATACGTTTCAACAAGCCATCTATGTCCACCCAAAACTGTAGCGTTTCGTGTAGAATAAACTGATCTCATCCATAATTATTGTAGTATAAGCACTGCTCTTTAAATACATAATACTGTGACTTATACGACACGATTCCAATGTAGAGAAAAAAAACACACACACACACACTACATGTTCATTTCATTTGTATCTTTTTCTTGGTGTCACGTTCGAATGATGTGATTGGTTGTATGCGAACTAATAATGACTGACCAACATCATACCTGTACTAAGGATGATCTCTTCCATCATTCTGCATAAATTTCTTTTGACAAATTAAAGAGAAAAAAAACATCACAATAATAAAACCAGTTTTTTTTCAATGCAATCCATTCGGTATGACATGTCGTGATATAAGGAAAGAAAAGATATGAGGGGACAAAAACAGTGTGCAAAATTTATGATGAAAAGAGTTAATTTAAAATTCTCATACAATGTTGTCGTCTATCTCATTTATGATGATCCATAAAAATCCATTAATATTTTTTTCTTATTTTAATTTATGTTTTATTTTCTTTTCTTTATTAGGTGTTGTGCTAAAAAACAGGGTTAATTTTTTCATGTAACAAGATTATTTTATTTGTTTATTTATTTGATTTTTTTATTTTCAAATAAAATTTATTATAATAATGCTTAAGACTTTAAGGCCAATTGAATTTTCGGTTATTTTCTGATGTTTATAAAAGCAGAAACCTCTTTTCGGAAAAACTTTTTTTTATCTTTTAAATTTAAGGAAAAATTTGAAAAAAATTGAAGCAAAAAATCAATCCTTCGGGTTTCTTATGACTTTCGTACGCTGGCCGACATGATACCGTTAAATTTCTTAAGAGTAGAATTTTGTTTCTACATTTATGTTCTGCTTGTAATTAAAATTACCTTAAAATAAACCCAAAATAATTAACGAAATATTAAATTGTGTTGTAAATTCACTTTTACTTTTAAGTCATAAAATTAGGCATTTTAAAAAATAGAAAAATGTTTAAAAATTGTAAAATGTCCTTTTTATATTAGACTTTTATCAAATATTAAGATAAACCCTTTAAGGTACAGATATTAAGTTTTTAGTAGAACTTTGTAATCCATATGCTAAGGAGATTTTTGAGACTGGATTTAATAAAGGATCCATATTCTTGGGGGAAGTGAAGGCACAAATTTATTACGTATAGTGAGGCTTGCTTATATGACCTATGCTTGATTGACTAATTATGAAATTAATTTGGGTTCAAGAACAAACGCCATTTGTGGAAATGAAATCTTATGAAAAACAAGAAACAAATAGGCTTTTGAGGCCATAAGCCTAAAAGAGAAAATCCAAATTCTTTACAGAAAGAGACGTTCATTGATTCTGGTTATAGTACTAACAGCATTAATGATGATGACTTCTTGTAATGTTCTATTCTATTCTATTCTCTTTTATTTTATTTAATTTAATCAAGCAAGAAATTTTTTAGCAAATATTTAACAGAAATGTAAATTTAAATATCTTGGACCTCAGTGATTTTTTCACTAATATTTCTGAATGTTTAATGACCTCAGTTGCTTTCAAGGAAACTCATTGATCTGGTACTGTTAAGTTTGCCTTCTATTACGTCGAGCATTGTTTTTAGAAATACGTTAATTTTGCAACACTTGTAAAAGAAAACTAAACCTATAAATAAACGTAACAGTCCCGTTATATTTCGAATCAGTTAAACTCTTTCTAATCAAAGCGAGAAGATCTGACAACCCTTTACATATCTATAATAACAACAGATAATGGTGTTCGTTCAATATATTGGATGTGTGTCTTAGCTAAGAAAAACCAAGCTGAGTAATTTATAACTTTAACCAATACTAAGTGCGACATGTAAATGTAAAAGTCATTTACATTTTTAGAGATGTCCTCTTATTGCAAAACAGATGATCATAAATTTAATCCAAATCTGCACCAAGCATATAAGAAAATGAAATAATTGTTGTTATGGAGATCCAGTAAATCAGTTGTTAAAACGCGAATACGTAGAAACCTCCCGGAGTCTCAAAAAATAAAATGGAAACGAATTGTTAATAGCGCGGTAGATGAACTGGTGAACGCGATTGTATAATAAAACAGCAAATGAGATGGATAAGAAGCCTTTATATTATAACAAGGAAGTCGTGTTGCATATCTTTAGCATTGCTTTGGAAGGAAAGAATCAACGTAACAACAATGTGTGATAAACCTGGTGAGTTGGATAAGTGGATAAGTGTAACTGATTGGTAGAATAGGACATCGACAGTACGATTTTCGCAGCTAATTGTAGTTGGATAAAAGGCGTATATTTTATGAAGAAAAAAGAACTTTGATTGGATTAGAGTCTCAATTGAGTAACGCAGTGTTATTACAGCGTATATAGATGCGTTACCAAAGATCATGGGAATAAATTTAGCCGTAGAGTAAGTTGTGGCAGCAGAGAAGTGCCACAGAATAGTAAAATAAAAATTACTTTGATGGAATTTAAAATCAAAAGAACACTTACTTTGCAAAAGGTGTTTTGGCACAAAATTTGATTTTTCTACTCTTACTAACTGAATAGTTTGAACTCAATTATATTCGATAACATTTTTACTGCATACATTTATTTCGCTTAAGTAAAAAAAAAGCAGCATCACTGTAATCTGGAAACTTACTGTCTATCTTGGTCCTTCACCATATGTCATACTTAGATATTGAACAGGACATTAGTTACACATATACATGAAACAAAAGGCAACATATGATGATTGCAAAGACTAAAAATACCTTCCTTAAGGATATTTGAAAAAACAAATAAATATTTGACCATATGGTAGTAATTTTAAACAAATTGACTGGACACAAAAGCGACACACATTATTATTTAATTATTAACTATTTAACGGCGAAAGAAAAACGAACAATTATATAAATGTGAGTGTGACAGGCGTTACCAATTTTTAAAAATAACATTTAATTAACCATAATTATGTTAAAGAAATACAAATGTAAAAAAACTTTATGAGATAAAAAGGTCTCTTAAAGGTCGTGAAAGAAACACTTAGACCCACGAATGATAATTGGCGTGTGTGGTCACAAATCAATAATTTTCTTGTATTATACTACATTTTACTGTGTGGTTAACAGTAATAGATTCTAATCTCACAAATAATTTCCACGGCTGGGTTTTATTTGAAAAGTGAACAAAAATAAAACTAAAGTACCTCTCGTCCATTAATGACTTAAACTAAACCACAAAATCTAATGACTAAGAAATATGTACTAAAATTTGTTGTTGTTGGTGGTGGTATATGTAGTATATTCCAACAAAAATTGCCAAGAAATATTTCCGCATCTGTTGGAAAACAAAGTGAAGAAGAAATATTTTCAATTTCAAAATATGTTTAAACATACAGTTGCACACATGACGGACGTTCTTACAGAGTTGAACCTTAATGTTGACCCTTGTCATCAATTTATGTTTGCCTTCATATCTCCTTACAATAATAACAAACATTGTTGAGAGAAGAGGGAAGTGTTGAAATTTATAGTTTCATATTGATTATGATGCTCTATCAAGTCATCGTGTGTATGTACAGTGTGTATATTTCTATTGCCAAGCGGAAGAAAGTAAAATATTTGCAATTTTTGTAAAGAAAATCTTTTTACTCGGGGTCTTAGGTCGTAATACTCATATATTTTGCTGACTTTTGTCATGATTTTACATTTTTAATGGAGAATAAATAGCTTCTGAAGTAGGAGTTTAATTTAGAAATTGAGGAAGAAAATATTATTTCTTTAGTTTTCTGCAAAAGAAAAACTTAAATAAATAAAATAAATGAAAATGTAAATTATGACGACATTAAAATAAATTAATAGTTTAGAAAAAAGTATAAGTCGCCATTTTATGACAACAAAAACTATTTCAAGCAATCTTAATTTTAAAAAACAAATAAATAAAAGGTCTAGATAATTGTTAAAAATAATGAATAAAACCAAAGTTAGAAGAGGAAATACCACAGATTTGTTCAAGATTTATGTGAGCTCCTGCTTTAAAGGCCCAAGTTCACAGCACTCTTAACAGCGAAAGAATATAATGTGTCTACCAACGCCACCACGGGCAAAATTAAGCACTATTTTGAAGCCTGGGACTTGATCTCCTTCTTGGCTAAAATCTTAGTGTATATGAGATTTTATTGGTTACCGCTTCAGTTGCAGTACAGCCCTACATTGAGCTTGCAATGTACCTGCACATGGGCTTTAAACCACAACCACCACGTAGTTCAGAAAAAAATTTAATTAAAATTTTAATTGATTTAATTATTTATTTAATGAAAAAATTAAAAAATAAATGCTTGATGCCTTTAATTTTTTATTTTAGAATATATTATTAAGAAAATTAAAAATTTAATTGCACTCCAATCTTAAGGATATTAAAACTTTAATAAGTGCACAACCTATTTTAACATTCAAGATACAATTATTCTGTTTGTTTTGAGAGCTAAAGCTCCTCAGAAAAAAAAAAACAGACGTTAACTCTTAATAAAATAAGCTTCGTTAAAAAATTTACACAATCTAAGTTAGCATCTCCTTTGAACGCCATCGTTCTCTTACATGATTTTCAGTAAATAAATTGAAATGGCAATCAAGAACATGGTTTTTATTTTGGTCTTTTACTGATATTTTCTGGTTGTTTAGTACAAAATACCGGACGACTTAAAACTTAGCAACTAAAAGATTCTTGTCATCCCTATGTCTATTTCTTCTCATAAAACCAGTCTTTTATGTCAGAAAATAAGTCTCCAATTTTAACGATTTCAGGGAAAATGGTGTCCCAAATTTATTCATAAAAAGGCCGGTTTCGCTAACAGTGCTCTATTTTAAATCACAGATGTAGTATCTCAGGTTTGTAAATAATAATTGAAAATGAATTTTTTGGGAAGGAAATAGTTTTAAGCTCTATACCAATAGAAAATAGCCACACTAATAACAAAAATTTAAATTGTATTCAAAACAGTACAAATATATAACAATTTCTATCTTCAAAGTTCAACAGAAAACTAAAAAACTATTAGCACGTGATAAATATCATGAAGAAAATTTAAAAAACAAAATAATTTTCTTTGAAGATTTCACTAACCACAAAAAAAATCAATATAACAAATGAAATCACAAGAATAGATTGTTTTTATTTCTTTAAATACATGAAATTTTATAAAATTTAATTGTTATTACTTAATAGGAGGATACCTGAAACAAACAATGTTGTACAATTTATCTACAACATGGCAACGTTATTTACTTTATTACTTTGTTCGTTTGTTGTTTTGTTCATGTTTCAAAATAACATTAAATTAAGACTTCTTACCAAACATTTTAGAAAAAGCAACAGCATCCATAAAATGTGTTCTTTTTTAGTAAGAAACATTTAAATTTTATTTGTAAGAATTTTAGCTAATTCATTTGCAGTAGATAATTTTGTTTTGTTTATCTAAAAACAACTGGAAAACTAAAGTAAAAAGTAAAAAAATATTATTTTAAAATTATAAGAAATTGTTTTAAAGAACTTCTTGACATGTAACTAAAATTGCTGTGTTATGTTGCATTGTTGTGTTATAATGCCTGACAAAAATTTATCTTGATTTTTAAAAAATAGCTCTAAAATTAAATGGCATTCCAAGTTTTTTTATTTTTTTATTTCTTTTAAAATTAATAATTTAGGCATGCGATATATAATATCAATCACAAAGTCCTTTTAAATCTACTGTGCAGCGTTGTACACCAAGTCAGTTGTGTCAAGGGTTTTAACCCTCCTGTTATAAAAGAAGAGGCCTGCATCCCCAAAGAGAAAACCTCCATCATTCAGGGACAAAAGGCTAACTGGAGAATGAATTTCGTACTTAAGCCACCCCTGCGGCAAAATCCTATGATACAAGAAATAAACCTTTTTAGCACGTTTAAATATTAAATCTAGGAGGCTATAGAATTCAAAGTTATCACGGAATACTACCCCTAGATACTTCGTTCTATCAAAGGTCCTGATGCGTTCGCCAGCAATGCTTAAGTTTGGCACAAAACTTCTTGCATTTGGATAAAAATTACCACGTCGACCCTAATAAGGAGCCTTGTGGAACACCTGCCTCCACTGCTCTGACTTCTGATAATTCTGTTTCTACCCTTGAGTCATTATGTATAATAACTTGTTAACTGAATAGGAATGCTGCAGTTTCAGAGTTTGCAATTTGTGTTTGTGTAAGTAAAATTTAAAAATTAAAAAAATTAAAAATATTAAAAAAATATCTACTTTAACTCCATGTTAATACGAAGGAATAAAAAGGCAAGAGATTAAGCGGGCAGTTTTTCCAAACACGGCAATAATCTCAATTTAATTGCTGGGAAAATTACTTCTTTATCGTATTACACTCTTGGAAACAGAAGGAAATCAAAGGTCTAGAACAAATGCTCAACATAAAATAATATTTCTTTCAATCCAATACAGTACGTCACAAAGTTTTTTTGATCTAAAAAATTACTTCAACGACCCTTCCCATGTCACGAGAAAGTTATCTTTTAAATAAGGAAGGTGGATTGGTAATATTCTGTAATTTTTTCCAACAACAAAATTAACTGTTAAGAACGAACTAAAAACTTTAAAAATGTAAATTCCTAATTTTTCGCTGATGCTTTGGCTAGATTTATTTAATACCAAAGCGTGCAGCTAACATTGCATTGGTCACCATTTAATTTCTACACTTTTTATTGCTGACACAGTAAAATAAAATTTGTTTAAGTTCTAAGCGTTCGTCTATAAGTGTTCAAAAGATTGAAACTGAAATTTACGGTGTTTCTTTCTGAAAGCAATTTCTTGTTTTTTCTAATTTTTAATAGAAAATAAATTTCTATTAAAATGAACTGCTGATGATGATCAATAATGGACATAAACATAAAATTGTTATACACCACATGTGTCCATTGTGCAGTATATTATTTCTTTAAAAAAAATGCTAAAAAACTAATTGCGTTTGTACTACTAAATATATTCAGACATAACACACTTAAAATTATAAAGAGGCCAATCGCTATGAAGGAGAAGTTCAAAAGATCTTAGCGACACCAGGCAAACAGGCCAGACAGTAGTTTAGTGGATTTTTGTTTAAAGGCACAAATACGCACAATTGTAACGTCATGAATAAAATCATAAAATTCTTAAAAATTATAAAAAAAAATAATCATCGACAAGTTGTTTCTTTCATCATTTAGAAGCATGATGAGTTTGATTTTCTGAAATGACCAATTTTACGAGTTTGTATCGGTATGTTTCTTTTCCTTAGCAAATCATATTTTTCATTTAAGTTTAAATAAATACAAAAGAACATTATTTAACTTGATTAGTTGTTCTTTTCTTAATTTATCTTTTTTTGTTTTTTTTTTTTGTTTTTTACTTTGTCCATTCCTATT
Organism: Cistogaster globosa; assembly: GCA_937654795.1. Taxonomy (NCBI): domain Eukaryota; kingdom Metazoa; phylum Arthropoda; class Insecta; order Diptera; family Tachinidae; genus Cistogaster; species Cistogaster globosa. The sequence goes on along the minus strand of OW569406.1, from coordinate 92,476,784 downwards.
CGTCTTATATTCTTCTTCTGTTTTATTTTACGTGCACGAATATTAAACTTGATTGTTAATGATTGTTCAATAAACAAAAAATTAAAATTAAATACTTTATTTTAGCTAAATGTGCACCCTGTTATGCCACAAATATTTTAAGATGTTTATAAAATCTAATGATCGTCAGTAATTTTTAATTTTTGTTTTTTTATGCCGTAATCACAACTTTTTATTACACTGGCCCACATACTCGTGCAAGACATTCATGTGAGTCTCCATCATTTTTATAAATAAACAAGATCTTTTGCGAGCTTTTTCCCTTCTTTTTCAAAATAAAAAACAACAATAATTAATAATCACCTGATGATTAACGAACGGTGTGTTGTTATTATAGGGTGGAATTTTCTCCAAGATTTGCGTTTTGGTAGTTAATTAATGTACAAGTCGTGTCAAAATCTCTGTTTGAACTTTTATTAAAATTACAACTTTGGTGTGAAAGTAGTGAAAGATTCTATCTTTCAATTTTTTCTAGTTCTTGTTGAAGAATCCTTTTTCAAAAGAAATGATTTTGTATGTATTTGCTACTATTCCATAAATCGGGAGATAAAGCATGACGGAAACCAATTGTAAATATCACTTTACAACAAAAATTTGAAATCGAATGATTACCAAACTACATGTAAAGAGATTGTGCAAATGCAACACTTATAGCTCTCAAAGTTCAAAATATTAGTTGTTTTAGAAAATTTTTGGCACAATTTTAGAGGTAAAAAACCTGAGGTCTTTTAAAGGAATGCAAGTAATGTCTCAAAGCAGCTTTGGACAGGTATATAACTCATCTGTCGTAGGTGAAATATAAAGGTTCAGTTAACCATAATTGTAATTTAATAATATAATTGTCGTCCAACATGATATTCTTTGTTTAATTTATTTGTGTATTTTATTAAAATTTATCTAGAAGGGTTCACAGACGGAAATTTCTTTAAATTGGTATTGTGTATTCTATATCAATAACTTACAGCACTATAAGTTTTATAACATTTTTGACAAAATTAATATTTTGTTATAATTTGTGAAACAAACGTTTTAAATATAAATAAAAACTGTAACCCCAAGCTGAAGTTATTAATTAAAAAATATACTCGATACTTCAAAATTCTTTTTTTTGTACCTGTCGTATATTGTTTTAATTGTGGGTTTGCTTTTATTCGAGTAAGAAATTATTAAATTTTGAGATTAAATCTGTCGATTAAGCGATTAAATAAATCGAGTATACTTATTATTCATAACAAAATTTAACAATTAAAATGTATATTTGATTTAAAGCATTTTAATAAAAATATTTTTAAAAAGTTTGGTCACATCCATAAAGTTGCATCAACTATAGGGTCACTTTTTAATTTCTAAATTAAAATTTTATACTTTCTGTTATGCCTGTCTACAACTGTTTAAAAGTATTGCCATATACATCAAATTAAATGAACTATTGAGGCACGCTTTATTTTAGAATTTTAAATATTTTACTTCTTATTATAACGTTCATAGTACGCGACATTGTGTCTAAATTTCAGTTGTTTGTCCATAACGGTTCGGAAGACACATCTTTATAGATCAATTTACGTCACCTACGGCGACACTCTTTAAGTTTTACTTTTTTCTGTATCAGCATTATTATTTTTGCTATTATAAGCTAAAGCGGCTCGCAGTGTTTTTAATTAAAAATTTTAAACTGTTTTAAAAACCAGAGTTCTTAATAATAAAAGGGTGTCCCCATGCAATATGCTTTATGAACCGTAAAGCGCACTTCTTTGAAATTAAAAAAAATTCGTATTACCATAGCTCCCAATAGCAAAAAGTAATACAAAAATAAATCTAAAAATTAAAGGGTAACCCAAAGGTGATGTAAATTGACTTATGTTCGCGTATCTTTTGAACCGTTATAGATAAACGCTTGAAAATTAATTAATATGATCGTTATAATAACAAGTGTAAACATTAAAATTATAAGTTAAAGGGTGACCCAATAGTTAATGTAATTTGATGTATATAGCCAAAGTTTTTAACTGTTATAGCCAGATAGTTGAAATTTATAAACAACCTTTATTGCTAAGTCCCCTAAAACAAGTAGCAAACTTGGAAGTAGATATTAAAGGGTTACCCTATAACTGATGTAATTCACCTTATATATAACTTGACTTGATATTAAAAAAAATTAAGGGTTCCCTTATGGTTGTAATTTGATGTATACGGCCAACCAGTTATAGACTAACGCTTAGAATTTAAACAAATTTTGTTTTACTATGTCAACAATTAAAAGTGCATAAAATAAGGGGTGACCAGATATCTGCTGAATTTTCTTATTTAATCTGCATTCATAATTTTTTCTACGACATACAAAAAATCCTGATGAATTCTTTGCAGAATAAAATACAACATAATTTATGTATAATTACCGTCCTAAAGAATTTTGATTTTAAATTTGTCTGTTTTGCAGTCAGTTTTTTTTTTTGCAAGAATTATTTAAAATCGATAAAAATAATATATTTCTATGTATCTACTTTGTTTGCGCTTTTTGACACAACTCTAAATGTTTGCTTTGCCGCCAGTAACACACTTCACCAGAATCCTGATTTTTAAATGTTTTGTCATGTGTTTTAATCTAAAACATCTAAAATTCAATGCGTGAACACTGTACACATAAGATAAACATATCAAGTCATACTATAAACAAATTTAATTTATATTTTTATTTATTTATTTATTTTTTGTTTTTCGACTAAAATTTTTTGAATTTTGTTGTTATTTATGATAAGTTTTTTTCTTGCTACCAAAAACCAAAGCAATGAAGGTACTGGCAGTAAAAAAATTTCTTAACAAATAGTGTAAAAAAAACTTTTTCCACAAACTTTCCATATGAGATCGCAGCAAGAATTTTCATGGGGTGATAATAGGCTGACGAAAAACTTTATGTTGTGTGGCAAAAGCTCTCAAATACTTTGGGTGATATGTTGTTATTAACTAGAAAAGAATAAACTTAGAACGAAATGTATTCAAATTATTTAAGAAAAGTTTGCAAGTATTTAAGTTTATTTTCAAGAAACTTATGTGTTAAAACATATATATAAATAAAATCTTAGTTTATAAAGTATAACTACAAAATTTCCTGTTATATTAAATAAATAGAATTTGTTTTATAAAAAATTTTGAAGTTTGTATAATAACAGTAGAGAGTGATATCCACATTGGACAACACAAATTACAAATTGTGTATGATCTGTCCAATTAAAACTTTGGCACAACCAACCAGCTTAAATTTGAATTAACTAGTTTTGTCTACTATATCTTTATTGAAGTGTAGCTTGTTAATTTATGTAAACAAAATTATAAATTAAAAAAAAAAATAGCGCTGGATTCATCAAATTTTATAGAATGAAGGATGGTACTTCACTTCCTTAAAGTTTTATGATTTATTAATTTTAAGCTTATACAAGATTATCAGAGTTGTCTTTAACGAACAACTAAGAAAGATGTACCTTTTAACTTATTGTTCCCTGAGAAACAAACACATCATTTCGAATTATTTGAAATGTTCCAATAATATTTTTTATTTTATGACCAAAACTTACAAAGATTTCGAATAGTGCCGCTTAATAAATTCAAAACAAAAAAAAAACTAATTTTCAACAGAAAACATCATAATAAATTTACTAATCAACCAGTATAAACTTTGGGATTTGCTGCAGACTTAAGAAAGGAACTAAAGCAAATTAGTGGCTCCTGTGAAAGGGTTCTTTTTTTTGTTTTTAGTTCTTTGTCTGTTTTGCATTGCGCTACCTTTATTTAAAGGCATTTTCAACCATTCGTTCAAAAAGCATTTAATGTTGAAAATAATCCTTTTTACCCCTTTTGCTAATTATAGTTACAGTGGATCTAGGTCTCAAGGTGCAACTCTCACTTTAAACTTTATAACTTTTGTAACGCTTAATCTGATTGAGCTTAAGAGATCTTAGCAAATTTTAAAAATAGTGGAGCCGAAACCTTACGCCTGCTTAAACTAATTAGAGCCCATATTTTACAAAATTTTTACAAATTGGTTCACCCTTACAGCTTGTTTTGGTTGGTTTCAGGCCCATCTGCTTCATTGTCCTTCAGTCTGTGCGAGAATTCATGTGCAAGCACTGAAGCTTATTTCAGTCTTTCTTTGAATATGCTGTTCTACTCCAAGGATAAAATATTTATTAGCATCCTTTCCGAAAGCCAGCTGACATTCTTCGCCATACGAAGTTATCATGAAGCTGATGACTGCAGCCTCATGTTATTTTCAACTTGAAAAAAATTAAGAAAAACTATTTTACAAGGATGCACAGTGGGGAAAAATGTTTCTATTCGGAAATAAGCCATAATTTTTTAAACTTATTAAACACAATTTTACACTTCAGTTGCAGAGAATTCTTAAATTCGTGTTTTACAGAATTTTTTGAAGCGGCCTAATAGGTCTCAAAGTAGAACAGCTCAGAGAATTATATTTTTACTTCCTATTAATTTTTTTTTCAGCAAATTTAAATTTTTTACAATTTTAAAGTCCTTGATAATGCCCACACAAATAAATTAAATTGCCTTTAAATATTGGAAACTCCATTTTTTTTTTAAATTACCTCAGGCCAGTTTTTGTTTTAAACACAATTTTCAAAAAGTTTCCGTTATTTGAAATAATTAAACATTCAAAAACCCTGCAAGAAGTCTATTGCATGTAAAAAATATGTAAAAATAAAAGGAATTTAAAAGTCGCTATTTGCCTTAACCAGCACCCTACAAAAAGTTGAATGTAAAAAAGCCATTAAAAAATTTCAAATCTTTAAAACTTAATAAATGCGTTGTTGTCGTTGTGGTCTTAAAAAATTATTTAAAAAATATGAAAATCCTCTTTTTGGTTTACGATTATAAAAAAACTCCTCAAAAAAACCCAAACAACAACAATGAAAGGATCTTGAAAACTAAAATCGTTCATTATAATTATTAATTTTTTCACTTGGTGTCTCCAATGATCGAATACGAATGATAATGATGTAGACGATAATGGCATTTTCGTTTCATTCTTTTTCTTTTTTTTGTGTTTTTGTGGCAGCTTTTGGTGGGATCTGGTCAACAAGAGCGTTGTGTATAGAGACAGAGTGGGTGTTACCCTTTGTAGGCTATAAAAAGTGGTCAACATGCAAGCATTATAATGTTAAATTCCAAGCATTATAATGATTCCAATGATCGTGTAAGAAGACAATAATGTTCTTGAACGTTGTTCGCATTTATATTTTATACTTTTGCATTTTTAGTTTGGTTTTTGGCGACTTTTAACTACTCTTCTATATAAAATTAAGAAGAAGAAGAAGAAGCAAAATAACAACAATAAAATACATGGCATTTTTTTTAATATAAAGAATACAAAAATGGGTGGACACTTTGGCTGCTTCATTATGTTTGCATGTTTTGTTAGACTTTTAAGATAATCGGGAATAAATAAAAGCACCAAAGACACAAACTACAGACAAAAAAATTATGTTAGTATTTCTTTAATTAAGTCTAATTTAAAAACATAAAAATCAAACATTCCGCTGTGATTGTTTCATTTAAGTCTAATGAATTGCAAAAACTTTCGGCTTTAGTCTCCAATCAAATCATACAAATTATTTAATTTAGTATTCATATGGCATTAGCGTGTTCTTACTTATATAATGACCATGTGCTAAAGTGACTTGGTTTAAGTGATATCAAATGTTCATATATTTTACTAAAATGCTAAAGTTCCCATATAACTTGCCCAGTCGTTATGTGCAAGCAGATTTGTAAAGGAGAAAAATAGTTGGCGAGGCTTATAAAATTTGTTGCTTCTAAATAAAACCAATCTGTCAACCTATAAAATTATTATGGCCGACAAGTAGGAGTTGGACGCACACACTAAAAGTTCTGTATGGGCTACCCTTTATTTTGATTTTGTGTTTTATTATTTTTCGTTTAAAACTCTCTCCTCTCTGCCTGTATACAGAAAAAAAATCTCGTCTCGTATTAAATCTTGTCTTCTATGGGAACCTTTTATTTAGGGTCTGGTTATTACGGTTCAAAAAATTTGCCATCCGCAAAAGTTACTTTTTATATAATGCACCGTTTACTTTTATGTTGTTATAATCTTTAAATTTTTATTGCTTATCTATAACACCTCAAAAATAAATTTATATACATACGCAAAAATCACGTTTCTATGGAGTCACCCTTTAGTTTTAAACTTTTTTTTTTGGTCTGGAAGCAGCCCTTATAACATGATTTCTACAAAAAATCCAAATTTTTAGAGTCACAGACGCACACATATTGTAACTATATTCAGAGGGCTACGTTTTTTCCCTTTAAGCACGGACGGACACTATGAAATTCTAAACAAAAACTTAAGAACTTTCTGTAACAAAGCTTTCTTAAAAATAATTTTTCTAATTATTTTTTTTTTTTTATTTGCCTTAAAAACTTTTATTTTTTGATTATGGAAATCTGAAAAATTCATTTGATTTCTATTTCAAGCAATGCAACAAAAAAATTATAACCCATGCAAGAATAATGGAACAAACATTTATTGATTTGTTGCGCACTGTAATTTAAATTCATCCTTTAAATACATATTTTTTCTCTTGACTGTTGTGCCATCAATCGATGAGATCAGTTTTTTTTCTACATTTTCCTTTATGACAAACAGCTCATTACATTCATTGTTCGAAGCACATCGAATAATAAAAATTGTACAGAGAATGTAGTTTGCAGTTTTCAGTTTGGCCTCCAGTTGAAGTTAGATTGAAGCTGCCGATGATGTGGGGGACACAAAATTATATGGTACACGCAGTTAAGTGCTCATAGTGTATGAATATGTTTGACTCTAGATGTAGTTTAAGCTATTGCTGGCTGATCTCTATAATACGTTAAATAATATCCACTAACAAATAACAAAAACAAAATATTTACTATGACAGCAAGACACTTGAATTTTAGCAAAATGAAAAAAAAATTTAAAAAGTTAAGAAACTCAAAAGACAAAATCATATAACAACAACAGTAACAGGAACTATGCGAAACTTCTGTGAAAATTGGTTTAAAATTATTTGCCGCCATATTTTGAAACATTTTATACATGTACGATTATATACACTTGTGGTAATGCTAATGCATGTTACACACGTGGCTAGTTTGCTAAGTGAACACAATTTATTACCAATATTTGTATCAATTATAACAAAATGAAATTTTATTTTCAAAATTGATAGCTTGTATATCCAAAGTGTTTTTTTATAAGGTGAGTCACTCCAGTCGTCTTAGAAAAATTTCACAAAACTCACAAATTTTAACTCTACCGATCAAATAAGTTTACGAAAAAGCGATATAAAGAAAAAAACAACACTTAAAAACGTTTTACCACAAAAGTTTTATTTAAGCGAGATAAAAGTATGAACAGAAAATAATTTTTTGAACAGAAAAAAAAAATATATATTGTGTACGTCAAAACAAAAAAATTTTTTATTTCAGAAAAAATAATTATTTTACTGAAAGAAAATATGCTTAAAAATTAAAAAAATTTAATTTTTATCCTTAATAAATGTAGAAAATAATACGAACTTAATTAAAATAATTCATTTAATAACAACACTAAAATAATCCAAATAATAATTTTAAAAATTATATATAAGGCAGCGCGCATTCATGATTCCCCCATAAAAATCAGGAGGATACTGAGACAGTATTTACTGTGATGTACAAAAAGTATGAAAAAATTAAAATTGTATTCATTTCTAAGTCGACAGCTACCAGAAAGCAAGTATACACACTCTATGTGACGATTGGTGAAGGAAACAATGAAAAAACCTTAAACTAAGCTTTACCAACTTTTACAGTTAAACCTAAATCAGCGCGTTAAACGTAGTTTATTTATCAAAAATTCTCGTGCTTATTCAAAATGTATAAGACAAACCCATATAGCGAGGCGTTAGCGCTGAGAAAAAAAATCTGGCTGCTTTTTTATTTGTTTTTTTTTTATAGTTGCGTAGATAGATGCGAGAAATGCTGACAACGGATAAAATATTGTATTATAATCTGGTCCAATTTTCTTTAAAAATTAACATTAAAACTTTTTTAATAATGTTTTGATAAAATTTTCACTCCCAACATTTGGAACTTTATTTGTTTATAGAAGAAGTTTGACTGTTGGGGCTTGAAATCACTCCTACTACCGAACTCGTTTAATGCATTTCGGTGCATTTCGGTACTTTTAAAATAAAAATTCTTTAAAGAATTTGCATTTTTTAAACAAAATTAGATTTTACGTTTTTTAATAATTTTTATCAAAAAAATTTTACACGAAATTTTAGAACGCACTACTTACACATTCATACACACAAACCACCACAGCAGCATTATGGGTGTAGATGTGTCGCAGATGAAAATAAATTTTTTATACTGTTGTTTATGTTGTTGTTTGTAGCCTGCAAAATTTTGTCTTTATTCTTTTTGTCTTTTAGTTCAGTTAAAGTTCTTTTCTTTTTTTTACTGTTTTCCTGCCTCGAGGCCTATAATTAAGATAGCCAGTCTCCGTGAAACCAATTTTCTGTCCTTTAAATAAAATCGCTTGCAGCTTCAGTAGTACAAAATATTGTTTGGCAGTATGTGATAGTTGCAAGTAGTTGTTGTGATGTTGGTGGCGTTGGTGAGTGAATCACTTCTTTTATCCCCCCACTTTTATCATCTTTTCTTTCATATTAAAGGTTGTTATTGCAATTTGAAGCATTAAACTTTTTTTATTTTTTGCTTGGCTGATCTTGTATTAAAGCCAAGAAGATCATCTCTTTGGTAGTTTTTGTAGACATTTGTGTTGCTGCTACACATGTCCTTCTGTATCAACTGAACACGTATCAACAAAAATACACCGAACGTGTGTGATTACTGACTGGAATTCACCAAGTGATTTTATTTCGATTGGCGGCAGTGAATACAATACGATGGTGGTTAAGTTGTCGTCTAAAGCACAAATAATACAAAAAAATAATAATAATATAATAACAACGAGAAATTAACAATGATGGTCCTTTCAAAGATTTTTGTGAAATAAATTTAAACACAAAACAATGAACGAATGAGTCTCCCCCTTATTTGTCTGCTTGAATGTGTAAGTTTGTATGTGTTTGGGTATTTTGTGTTTCAATATATTTTATTTTTGTTTGTTAACATTTATTTTAAAAAATCAAAAAAACTGAAATCATTTTCTTTGATTCGTCTGAACTGTGTGACACATGGGAGGTACCAATTTTAATGGAATTTCTTTTAGATCGGAGGGTCATTTATTTTGTGTTCTCTCTTTTTTTTCTTATAAATGTGAATTTGTTTAACTTCTTTAATAAAATGTGTATGTATGTATGTATATATTTTTATAGTGTTTTATGGATGTTATTTTTAAAAGGTTTAATGATATTGCAAGATTTTTCCTGAGACAACTAAAAGACATATTTTGTATGTTTCCATTAAACTTCACGTGAACGGAAACTTATATTTAAAGGTGATTATTAAAGAGTTCAAATCTTACAGATGATTTATTAATGTATAGGTAGAATTGAATAGGAAATAAACTAATTGTCACGGTCAGTTTATTTGATGAAAACATCCGTTAGTTAAAAACAACTTGTGTTTTTGGATCTTCATTATTATGGCCTGTTAATTTGTATTTAAAATTGATAATATTTCGAACGCTGTATTTATCGGAGAGTGAAACCCATAAAAAGCATTTTGAATTTGCAAGCAATTTAGTTTTATGTCTACTGTAATTAGTTGTATTAATATTTCCTAGAAGCTGTTAAGTAAGGTGGAAAGTAATCTACTGCTGTAAAGGGCGTAGCTGAGCCCCTACGGGAGGACTTTCTAACAGAAATTATATTATACTTCATAACATGCGAAAACGCTCTTTAATTTTTCTAATTCCTAATGATTCTGTGACACCTCCCACTGAATTCTGAGAATTTTCTGACTTTTATACGGCATTTATACTATGCAATTTTTCATAAAACTATCGTGAAATTTTTGTTTGTTGGCGAAGCAAGAGGGGTAAGCAATATGGTATTGCTTAAATTATGAGAAGATGTTACTATTCCTTAAGTTTATTTTTAAATAACGCATATGGCTAAAACTAAAATAAAGAAATGAAAGAAAAAATGCATCAAAAAATTGCATAGTGTAAATTTGAACTTAATCAAAATTTCTTGTCCTGAGTTTTTGCATCTAAAATGTTTTTTGTTTTCATGGTTATAAACTTAACCTGGTTCAATTGAAAAACCATTAATACTGCAATTTATGGGTACTGTAGCTTTAGATGATCAACATGTGAAGTTCTAAGCATTTTATTCGTTTTTTGGACTGTATCCGCTGCCAATTTAACAACAAAAATTTTCTGATATTTTTTATTTGAGAAATCGATTTACTCTACTTAAATGAATAGAGCGATATCGCTGTTTATAAGTCAAGCGAATTTCTTTGGTAGTTGATTACATAAAACAGTGCCCTACTTTGTCCATATTACTCTACAGCATTATAAACGGCGAAATAAGAAATATCAAGGTTTCAAGAAATTTCAAAAATATAAATCCTTAAAAAAATCAAACATTTCCCCCACTCTTTCACCTGGGGATGCTTAAAGTCTAGTTTAGATCTAACCTAGGCACAGACAAAGCGCTCCCTGGTGTGGAGGCACTCAATCTGGATAGACAAATTAGGTACTTGTCGAAGGGCTGACCAGTTGCTTTAAGAGACTGGAGCTACGGGAATAGCTGTAGCTGGTTACCGATGAGGTCTCTTTGGGGTACACGTGGTGGCTGTTAGTTAAGATCGCTGTCTGCAGGGAGGTTTGTTGCCGAACAAAAGTGTGCTGTTGGGCTCTCAACAGAAGGGGCTGGATAGTCTCCAACCCTCAAGCAAGGAGAAAAACATAGTCCTGCAAACCATGTTCTTGAAATTGCAAGTCTGTTGGCTACGACTACAGGGGCGCTAGTCGATGCTTTGTATTTCACCCGGTTGAAAGACTAGAGCCAGGTTAGAGCCTCACGGCTAGGTACTGACTTAAATCTTGATAGCATAATTTCCCTGACTCTATCATTTTTTTAAAGAGCATAAATTTATAAAACTGATTATTACCTGAGTGTTATTTCTCCCTTAAAAACAAAAATGTGGTTACTGCCACATTTTTTGCGCTACACACTAGAGGAAATCTTTGTTCTAAGGATTTGAATTCATTACATTTTTATTGAGACACAGGAAAGAACGGAATACTTGGAAGCCACCTTGACACAGCGTATGAAATTTGAATCTGGATATAATGCAATCTTGTCGCCAGTCACAAGCAGCTTTCATCTTCAAGAATTATTTAAAACTTTACTACTTTTCTCTTTTTTATTTTTTCTGAGATGGCAATTGAATAAAGAAGATGGTTTGGTTATTTATTTTAATATAAAATCATTGAGTTCGGCTATTGCTAGGACGTGTATACTTTGTGATATATTTTTTTTCTAGTTTTGCTGTTTTACGTCTAAGATTTTATAATAATATTCTCATTTAGTTTTCCTTCTATTTAAAAAAAAGTGATACTGCTTTCAAATTACTGACATCATGGTCGTCGCATTTATTGGACACGATTCCCAGGCCTCTGTATTTATAATTTTTTTAGCTTAGTTACCAGACTTTTCTACATTTGAACAACGTTAGCTACTTTCCGCTCTGGCGTACAGAGATCAACTCACACAATAATCTTAAATATAAAAAAATTGCTAAAAAAACTTAAAATATAAAATAGCTGCCCTTTCAATACACTTAATTAAATAACAAAGAAACAAACAAAATCCAACTTAACTAACTTAATTTAGTACCATTTATTTGTTCCAAATAAAAGAAAAGCAGAAAATAGAGTCAGAATTGCGTCACTTGAGCAAATTGAATTTATCAGATTAAACCACTTAAAATAAATTAAAGAACAATTTTAAGATGATAAAATTTATTTAAGAATTCTTTAAAGAAACCAGAAATAAAAAAACTTCAGTCAATTATTGACAACAGTATGGAAAGTATTTCTAAATGGAAGCAAATTACTGGTTTCACTATCACGAAAATTAATGAACAAGCAATGGTATATTTAAAGAAAAAAATTGAGAGGGGAGATTGACTCATTGACATTTAATTTTTCAAGTGACGCACGTGTTACGATTTAATTTGGAAAATATTTTGAAACAAATTTTGGAAATAAGTTAAAAATAAATAATTTTGTTTGGTAATTTTTTTTATTTAAGGAAATGAAACATTGTTTTTATCATTTTCTAAAGATTTTTTTTATGTGAAATTTTGTAGAAAACATTCAGATAGTTTTTAGTGGAAATTGAAATTACTCGAATGTGTGGTACTATTTTTTAAAATTCTGCCTGGAATTTAGGGATAGGCTAAGAAAATGTAGGGCGAAAACAATTGGACTGTTTTAAATACCATATGTCAGCATAGATAGAAGCTTGGTTCTAGGCAGCGAATGCCTTCCGGCTTCTAGTTTGAATATAGACTCGCTTTTGTAATGAAACTCTGCGCAAATTCGTACTTTTTTCAAGTGAATTCGCCAAAAAACTTGACTGGGTCGCAACGTTATAATCTCTGAGTTAATGCAGGTTTAAAATTAAGATTAAGAATTGAGATGATGGAGCACTTTTACGACATGCCCGACTTAAAGCGCAAAAGTATGAAAAGTAGAAGTGGCGTTGGGACTATAAAAAAAACTGGTAAAGACACTTCAGATGTGAGGGAACCGATAACAAATCTGAGCTATACTTAACTTGACAATTCGAAACGGTCTAAAAATAGAAGGTCATACTAGTGTACATTTTGCTATAAAAATAAAACATTAAGGCGGTTACACTGTTTCTAAGGTTAATTAATTGGAACGAAATAGAATGACATCAGTATTTTTACAGATGCCTCTTTTATTAAAAAAAGAGCGAAAGCACTGATTTTTGAATTGCTGCGTGTGTTGGACTATCTGCATGAGGGAAATGTATAATTTAGTTAATGATTACTCAACATAAATGTCTGAATCTCCCATAAGTATCACAGGTGTACTTTTAGTAACGAAGTAACATTGTGTGAATAAATAGAATACCATTTCAAAACTTAAAAATCTAACGATACTTAAGGAGCAGTGAGCCGGCTACGCTATTCGCTTTTGATTATCAACCGCTGCAGCGTTGGTGATTTAGATAAAAGCGGAAATAGTTCTGTAGCTTATATACGCCTAGTTCAATTGTGCTTAAGAGGTGTGGCCAGGTATAAGTTTAAACTTTTGACTTTATACTACTTACAGAGCTGGCGCTGTGATGCTATGAAATAGCAAACCTTAAATGTATAAAAAATTAAAACCGTTGCCGAATTCTTAAAAAGTTTAAGAGAACTAATTGAACCCGAATTTACAACTTTGTGCCTATTAACTATAGAAAATCAACATCACTTTTAATTTTTCTACGACTGGGACAACTTAAATGTTTTTATTGCAGCAAACTTTTGAAGACCCAATCTTAAAGAACAAAAAAAAATATATTTCTCTATACGAGTACAACCTTGAAATATAATTACATTTTTAATTTGAAAAATTTTGTTTTAAGCACGATTTTATTTTAAAAAAATGGTTTTCAAGTTTTTCGGATACCTTGGGGCAATAAATGAAAACACTTAAGCAAAAAAGCTTTCAGATAATCAAAACTAATTCTATTTAAAAACCAAACCTAACATATATTTAGAAAAGATTGTTTCCTTAACTTAATCCTGATGTCCCAAAAGAACGAGGGCTGCCTACAAAAAAATGTCTATTTCTTGAAAATGGTCCAAAAATATGTTACATAAATAAAGAGCTGACACAAAATGACCTACCTTGCGTATTTTTATACAAATGTACGAATAACGCACTATAATGCAGCTCAGAAAATATGACAACAAATAAATTTTGCCTATCAGTGAATGGAATGAAATGAAATGAATAAATTTCCACATAAATATTTTTATTTAAAAACTATTTCCTGTTGCTTTTATTATATATTTTATGATTTTGCGATACTACAACCAAACACCAGAAAACAAACACTAAAGTTCCCTTTATATTTTGCAATTGTTAAACATTTAACACTTGGACATAAAAAAAATCTACTGCAGTTTGCTGTCGTTAATGCAATTCGAATCAATTTAAAATTCCAAGAAGTCATAGCAAAAACTTTTATGATAATAATGAAGATGTAAAAAGTTGATTATGTTTCCCTAATCATAAATGTCTCACAAAAGTTTATGTTGCATGCCTCATGCTAACCTAACACATGTACTCTGTATGAATAAGAGCAACAAAGCAAATCAACCCAAAATCTGCTTCAATTGTTTTAACGAGATTATTTCGCGCTAAATAATCAATGTTCCATTATAATGATCATGAAGAAGATGATGATGTTGCAACGACGTAGTATAAGAAATAGAAAATCTCTGCCACATGTCAATATATATTCAAGTATTTGTGGCTTTAACATGCTATAAATTCTTTTCAAAATTCAATTTTTATACTCGCATGTAGTCGCTTAATACTTAAACTCTATTAAACTACAATTCGTAAATTGTTGTATCTAGTATTAGTGTTTTAGTGTTGCTTAATGCTTCCATGTATTATTATATTAACTGTGTGTTAAACATTTCCTTGATTGCATTGTCTTTGCAGTTGTTAACGCAGTTCATGCATAAATTACACAACAACCTTCCAACTTTCTCAACGCAAATTCGTTCAATTAATTCCCGGCAAAGACATTAAAAATGTCTGAGTTTAACGAGCATAGATTTCTTAACAACAATTGCTATTTTTGTCTAATACATAATTATCCTCCAACTCCCCATATTTTTTTAACTGAAACAACAATTAAATATGTTGATTATTTCGCGAGTCATTAATATTGAAAATTATTAAATATGGTTCCTACTCATGATTGGCAGTAATTATTTCATTTTCAACACCTTTAAAGGAGTTTTGAAATAATAAGTTATAATTCACTTTATTGAAAATAATATATTTAAAAAAAGATCTAAGTAATTTGCAAAAATGTGTTTCACTAATAATATTCTACGACTATATGAATTAACGCATAATTTTATTTACAGATTTGCTGCATCAGAAAGACTCCCTAAGTATGTGGATCTGCCCCATCCTTTTAGAAGTAGACGGATGCTGATATAATTAAATAAATTTTTAACACAGAAATATTAACGTACAGATCCGTTGCGGTAACCAAACATTTGTTAAAGAGAAAAGTAACAACATAGTAAGTTATGCCAGATGTCCCTGAGCTTGTTGAAGGACCTGCGTAGCAATAAGAGAAATCAAAACGAATGATGCAATTGTTGCTATAGTTGCAACATAATTAATGATATTGCAGCAAGTATTGCACTGGGACACATTTGCTTCTTTATTATTTCTATTTCTTATATGCCAAAAAGCATTTCTTCCATTATAAACATTGTTTTATAAAAAGAAATTTTCTTTTTTTAGATGAAAAAAAAAATGTTTTTGTTTTCTACTATCCATCTGCATTGCCCTGGCACAATTAGCGACCTTTAACAAACAGCGGAGATATTTTCATTCAATCAAGTTTTTTGCGTGTCTTCGAACATCGTTGTACTGATGTCTGAAATATATATCCCGTCCTTATGGAGACCTGAAATACAGAGCACAGTGTCGACGGTCTTAGGTCTCTGGCCGATTATTGGTTACGACGATAGAGTTTAAATTGTCTCCTTAACACGAGTTATGGATATAGCAATGGCAGCCATTAAACTAAAATTATTATTTTTCATTAAAATTCAAACAATATTAAATTGTCATACAGCTTTATCTCTAGTTTATAATGATGTTTTCATATCAAAATTGCAAGCATCGTTAAATCTATCGTCAGTGCTTGTATCTACTACTATTCTGTAATTTACTACTTAACAATTACAATTTTACTCTTTTATTTCTTAAAAAGCAAAAACAAGAAAAGTAGAACAAATAATGAATATTAAAAATACATACACATATGGATTCGTAAATACATAGATTAATTTTTATTTGTCGAACATGACAGTCAGATATGTTAAGAAATACTTTTGTTATAGAGACTCGATGATTCGCTTAACTTTTATTCAAGGAATCTACGTAAATACAATTTTTTTGTGTTTTTTATTTAAAAAAAAGAATTTATTTAAAGTGAATTTAAAAAATATGTTTATTTATTTAAATAGATTTGTTTAAAGCACTAAATTTGAAAATAAAACAAAATTTAATGTATTGATTTAATTTTATTTATTTGTTTATATATGTAAACATGTATGTACATATAAATGTGAAACATAACATATCCCAGCAAACCATGTAAATCGGAAAGAAAAATTTACTAACCCATTTTTCGAAGGCTTAACTCTCACAAAAAGTGCAAAAAAGCATCATTTGCTACCCGAAACCTTTAGTAATGAAGTTTTTTTTTTCTACTAAACACCATCATCATCTAAAATAACTTTTAATTTATTTAAGAAAATGCTCTTTTTAATAGTTTTTTTCTGAAAAAGAGCTCTATTTTTTCACATAAATATATGTGCATATGCATTTGTGTGTTAGGTAGGACTCACAACGTGTGCAATTTGAAGGCACGTTTAGAAAAACTCCACAAGTGGGTTCTTTCAATTGTCTTTTCCCGGACTACTTATTTAATTGTTGTCTGGGATTTTTTTGAGAGAGATAGCTCGGTTTCTAAAGCGACTTTAAAGCTAGTTTTTTCTGCGTTTCGAATAACCCTTTTTTGACAGGCAAAAGTGAAAATTCGAATATTTTAAAATTTTAATAACCATTTTCTTTACAGTAACAAAGACGATTCCTAAGATGGTGTTCTAAAGTTTGAAGATTAAATGATGATTAAAAGAAAAGTTCTGAGGATAAGTTAAAGGTAGCAATTAGAAAAAAAAAACAATAATAAAAAATAAATGATTTTAGGTCTACGGGATAAATTTATAATTGGGTACCATTGATGTAATGAAAACTATTTGCTTCTAAATTAGTTTTAATATTATTTTTTTTTAATTAGGACCTCTACTTATGCAATGCATTGTGCTACAACTAGGAAATTAGATTGTGGGAAGGGGGATAGAGGGAGTAGTTCTTGTGGACATTTGTTATGAACCTTTGCACATTGAGTGGCAGGAAAAACCTCTGCAGATAGTTTGTTTCACATACGAACTTTTCGGCTAAAAAACGAATTTTCTCTGTAATGCGTAGTGCGATTTACTGGCCAATTGACCACAAAGGAATACGCTCTTGATGCAGAGCGCGTTGCGGGTATGAAATTACGGTTTTCAGGAACAAGTTCCCTGTTTTCATAAGAGCACATTCCGTTTTAATAACGATAAAATAGTAAAACACACCCCCAATTGCGATGAGCCCCTTCGCTCTCTCCTGTACGCGTTCGAGTAACTCCAAAATAGACTTTGAAGCACCGGCCCATACATGAGAGTTTTATTCCATTTTTGGTCTGATTAAAGTGACATAGATAGTAAGGAGATCAGATGAAGTAAAGTATTTCTAATGCCGTTTCAGAAAACCTAGGCACTTGAATGCTTCTTTTGCAACATGAAAAATATGCTTGTTCCAACGAACATCGCATTGAATTTTCATGCCAAGAACATCGAGAGCTTCTGATTCCTTGCAAAAAAAAAAAAAAAAAACAAATAAAAAAAGGTTTTTTCTAATTTAGAGACTTAAAAAAACCTGGTTAAACGAATGTTTGCATTTATATTAAACAACGGAATTTTTAATTAAATTAATTAACTTTGAAAACAATCTTTTTTTGTGCTATTTTATATTATTCCGATTTGATAATTAAATCACCGATATTGGTTATTAGGGGGAAAGCACGTCTCGATGGCCATTTCGCTACCGCTTACATAGCTCTTCAGGAAACTTCTCTCAAACATTTTAAATTATAAGATTTTTAGTTATAAGATTTTTGTTCAGACAATAAAGTAAAGAAAAAACCAAAATCTAAGCAAAAACAACAATAACCAACAATGATTCTATTTTTATTTCTCCACTGTATACGATTGACTTTTTTTCGACTCAGTTAAAAGATAATGAAAAATAAATTTTCAAAAACACTGCAATAATTTATTTTTATGCCCGGGCACTTTGCAAATTAATAATTTGAATTAAAAAATAGGAATTTTTTATTAAATTAATTAACTTTAAAATATTTGCATTATTCGAATAAAAAGTATTTTTTTTTCGTCACCAATTTGTGACTTACTCCGAAACAGTTGACAATATGTAAGTATTATTCAAATTCACTAACCGTTAAAGAGTTACATTGAAATAAGTTAGTGTAGCTGTCTTGTTTTGGGGAAAATATTAGCGATGCCTATAAAAAGTCTGTACGTGTATCGCGAAAACCGAAAGCGCATTTAAATTAACCGAGCTGAGATAACTATACTCCAAATATTTATGTTGAGGGCTCAATTTTCTTTGCAGACTAGTATTATTGACTGTCAACAATTCACCTAGTTCCACAAAAGTCAATAAATCACAGAATGGTAAGAAAATTAAATGAACTGTCTTTACGGCAAGTCACATATGCTAATCGTTTGTGTCTTTTAAATTCTTGAGTAAATTTGTCACACTTAAAAATTATAGAAAAATTATAGAAATTGAAAGCGCCCCAGCTCATTTTGAACTCAACCACAAAATTACAAAACAATGACAGAACAAGAAAAATTAAAAACTTTTTTTTGTAATAATGAAAATATTTAAAAACGACTTAATGAAGCCATATGTATGCATATATATTTATATTTATGTTAATATGGTAAAATTACCTTAAGAAAATGACCGCCAAACAAATTTCACTTTGACGCTATAAATTAAAATATTTCGGACTAATTTTCATATCCTCTTACAAAACAAGTAATAAAAAAATCAGTCATGGTTTCAACTGTGTCTGGTCATTTAGTCTTGATTTGTATAAATATTTAAACCCTCAACACACTACAGCAGGAGTCGTTGGATTATGCTGCCTGCTCATGTCTTTTTGGCCTTTTATTATTATGTGAATGAATGTCGTCGATTTCTTATTCTTCAATGAGTTTTGGTGAATAAATATTTCGTATGTTTGTTTGAGAATTGAGAATTGAGAATTGTTTAGGTCATAAAGAAGGGGCGCTTCTTTCCGTTTTTCATAAATTTAAATTATTAATTTTTTATGTTGTTACTGCTGCTGTTGTTTCTTTTTGTTTTGTGAATATTTTTATGTAGATGATGATTATTGGATTCTGTATTCATAAAAAAAAATACATTCATAAATGTATAATGAATGGATACTATTTTAGAAAGATGCTGTTGTAGTGAAATGATGGTACCCACAATCATCACCAGCTACAAATTAAACAAAAAAAATTATGTACAAAAAAGCACGAACAAACCACTATTATTATGAATTTGTTTTACTCCATATTAGATTCTGGCGACCATGATGATTGTGTCGTTTTTGTGCTGCTTAAAGATGTTTCTAAATTTATTTTACATTTTTGGCTTAAACTCTTATGTTTGTGTTTATATGATGGATATTATATAGATTTGTGTTTTAAAAAAGCAATTTTGGGGATTTATTAACTTTTTTTCCAAATTCATTTATTTGTATTGTGTTTTGAGTTGAAGTTGGACACCAGCGGTCGAAGATCAAAAAAAACCTTGAACGGAAATTGGAAAATTATAATCGAATGTTTTTTTCTTTATGTATGTATTCGAATTCAAGAGTATTTTATTTTGTATTTAAGTTTCAAAACAGACGACGTTTTTTCACAATAAGTGTGTTTTATAATTATTTTTGATTGTATAGTTTGCCTGTGTTGTTAAGCAGGAAGCAACTACTTTTGCTTTTCAAATATTTAATTTATTTTCCTTTTTTTTTGATTATTTGGTCCAATTATCTAATTTGCATTTAAAATTTGTTGGGTCTCCGTCTTTGCGAATTTTTTGTGTTAATTTCAGCGTCTTTATCTTTTTTATATCTGCATTTAATTGTGTTTTGAAATTTGTGGAAATCGATTTGTGATGGTTAGAAAAGGAAAAAGAGACCAACAAACATGCACATCCATTATCTAAAAAAGACAATAATATTTTTAAAGGTCTTTGGTTTTTTGTTAGAATTTAAATAAAAAGGCCAATTTATATCCGGCACGCACAATTTTTTAAACCGTTTTGTTAATTTTGGTATAAACCTGAAAAAAAAGGAAACTCTAAGTTACTGTTAGATTTAAGTTATAATTTTAATAATTTTAAAAAGTCAGGTAGAATTTTAGAAATTTGTAAAAGTTAAAAAAAAATTCTCTATAATTTTGGTGAAGAAAATAGTAATTAAATAAATATGGACATTTTTATAAACTTTTAACCACTTTAAGTAATTCAATTAAATTAAAACCAATTAAATTAAAAAAGTAATTCTATTAAACTAAATCGACCGAGTACAGGAGAGAGCTAAGAAGCTCATCGGTGACAGTAGGGTATCCAGCTCCATTGGCTCACTGGAGCATCGACGCAATGTGGGGTGTGTTTCACTGTTTTATCGTTACTGTGGAATGGAATGTGCTCTTATGAAATCAGGGAACTCGTTCCTAAAAACCGTAATTTTTGAGGTCGGTTGGCCAGTGAATCGCACAACGCATTACAGAGAAAACTCGTTTTTAGCCAAAAAAAAAAAAAAAAAAAAAAAAAAAAAAAAAAAAAACATTAAACTAAATCAAATTGACTTCATATTAAGCACAGGCCCAAAAATCTATATCCAAAATCTTTCATATTTGATGGTACACTAGTCTTCCGTATGCACTGTTCGTTTCAACAAGAGATACCATTCACTGTTATTAGCTTTCCTTGCAAACTATATAGATAAATAAAAGTCATTGACCAAATTTCGACAAATCTTGGCTAGCACACTTGTGCTAGTCGTTATGCAACAGCCTGGTTTGTAAACAAAGCAGTGAAATTTTTCAAAATTATGCAAACACCAAAATATATAAAATTTAATATTAAGATTTGACAAGTTTTCCCATTTAAGAACAAAATGAAATGCCTTGTACGCCTTGTGTGTAACTATATTCGGCTATACCGAATCTTAAATGCCCTTTTCCATATATGTCAATCTAGTTTAGTGAAATAACCCCAATCAAAAAACAAATATTGGGATGACAGAGAATTAAAATATAAAAATGTCACTGGCTTCTAATGGGTTAAGCATTTATAAAGTATTCGGAATAAATAGGCAACCGACAATTTTTTCACTTGAGGTTTTTTTTTTAGTTTTTAATTCTCTCTCGCCCCGTATATATGTTTTTTTTTTATTGTAGTTACTCCATTATTCTATATGAAATGGAATAATTATAGCCAGGCCTGGTGTTTTGGCCCTTGCTAATTTTTAATGGCAAAATTTTTGAAACTATGTCTGCTCGATTGGCGTATTCAAATTTTTTATAGCTCATTTAAGGTCTTGGCAAAGTTGATTACAACACTAACACGGACGGACAAACGAACAGACGGACATCGCTCAATCGACTTCGCTAAGTATAAGAACTCGCTAAGTATAAGAACTCAGAATATATATTGGAAAATATATACTTAAAATATATTTTCCACTTTTTGTGATGAAGGATATATAAGTTTCCTGCGCGCATCATACAAATATTAGAAAAACTTTTATTTTCTCATAGTTGCTTTTTCAGCGAAGTTACTACCGGGATACCTTTAACTTCTTTTAATTTCTTGTACTCATTCTTATAGCAGGCATACAAGCATACAAGTTATAAGAATGTGCCTATGTTGGCATAAATGATAAGACGCCAAATGCAAGGCCTTTTGAAACAATGAAACCAAGTTCATTGCTTACATTCTATTATTAGAGGAAACATATTTTATATAATCTGTTTGAATATGAAATGCCTGCATCTACTATGGTTGAAAAACAAAGCCATAAAAGCGAAAATATTGGAACACCCTTTAATTAAATGTTTTATTTTTTTTAATGTTACTGATATTGAATAAATTTGATGTGTCTGAATATCACAATTTATAAAAATAACAATATTTTTATGGATATCACAACACTTTCGGAAGACCCTTTAACTTTAAATATTTGTTCTTATAGTCTAGTAATACATATTCTGTGAATTGAAAAGTCGACCAATTACGGTTCCAGTAATAAGGGGCTGTGACAGACGGACAGTCATTGTGACGAAATCAATTGGTTTACGTTTACACACTTTTTGTACGAAACACTAAAAGTGAAATTTAAGTGGAAGTTTAATTTATAGTGAAATTTAAATTTTTTATTTTTTTAAACAGTTTGGCTTATTATCAACATATTTTTAACTGTAAGTGTTTAAGCACCTATATATCAAATATCAACCATGTTTAAAATAATTTTACCTCTGGAAGAGATTTTGCAAAAACGTTCCTTAGTAAAAGTGAGCTTTCTATTTTCAATTTGTACAACCGATGACAGAACGATCCATTTAATGAGATGCATGGTCTTTAAACCTAAAATGAATTTTTAATAATCGTTGAAGAAAACTACTGAACATCTGAAAAATACTAAATATCGATTTGTTCACCATAAGCTGACAAAAACTTTCGGCTCTTATTGAAAATCTGTTTGTATAAACCTTTGTAAAACCTCCAACATTTTGTTTTTTCTTTTTTTCTTCGAATTGTCCATAAAAATAGTTTCTCTAATGAACAATTTTAATTACTTTAAACAATTTTTGAGGAAAAATAAAATCTGGTCTTAATTAAAGCGCAATTTTATGCGCGTATTCAGTGAGGACGATCAAAACAGCTAAGAGATACAAACTAACAAACAAACTAACTCTTGTAACCAAAAATGCTACATGTAACCACAATTAAACTTCTATAAACTGGCAAATGGAAAATATTTGAACATTAAAGAGTAGAAAAAACAATTTCAAAATTGTGTTTTATTAGAAAAAATAATGTGTGCAATGGCCAGTTAAGTTGCCCTTTTTGTTTGTGTGTATATTTCTTCTTCTACTTTTATTTTTATGTTTTTTTAAAGACGCGAGCAGGGAAGTTAAATAAAAACCGCTACTTAAAAAATATCTATAGGCACGTACCAAAAGTGTAATAATTTCTGATGAACTTTCTTTAAGGTTTGTCTTAAAACGAGCTGCAGCTGAAAAAGACTGTAACATCAATTGTTGTAAGTAACGTTGATAAAGATTGGAAAGCGTTGAAGACTTGAAGTGTACAACAGACATCATTGTTGCTTTTCTTTATGAATTACGATTTAATAAGATGGTCTTTCTTTAAATAACAAGCACAAAGTCAAGCTTAAGTGAATTCAGAGATGGTTCATAATCAAAATAATAATAGAGACACACGATCAACTAAAATAAGTGAGTGACCACTATGTGTTATAAATTAAATTCACAAAAACATGCAAACACATACTGTACATAAAAAGATAACCGTAAGCTTTAAAATGATGTTAAGGTGATACCCTATATTGAGCATTTATATATTAAACATCACTCTATAACCTTCATAATATACGAGTATGTAAATTTTATGTAAAGGTAGGCAATACGCCCTCATTTTTCAGAATAATCTCACAGAGACTTTTACATTTCTAAGCTAATAGAAATGAATTGATGAAAAAAAATCTAATAGAAAGCATTTTGCCGAAAGCATTGAACAATTTGTACTGTTTGAATAGAGTCTATAAAATTTAGAATCCATGAATGTATGACGAAGAAGAACTGAAATTGCGATTTTTACTACCCTGTTGAGGTGATGGCCTTTTAGTAGGTTGTAAACGCTAGTTGTTAAAGCTAGTGGTCAGTGGCTAAAAAGGCGCTTAGATCTAATATGCGAACTCCAGGAAACCATGTGACCAATACTACTGCAAAGAAAATAGAAAATACCATTGAAGTCACAGGAAAGGTTTATGAGCGCATACTGAAGGCAAACGCAGATAACTATGCTGGGCTTAGTTATAAACAAGTAATAGTGAAACAGTTTTAATAAAAATCGGCATAAGAAATTCTTTTCTACCATATAGCTTTTAGTTAAAAAAAAAATTTCCGAATATTGTATGTTTTGTTTAGGGTTTTTGTCCCAACCTTATTTCATTAATTTCTATCAGAATCAAATAAGAGTGATATTCGGCTATACCAAATCTCATATATCCTTCACCATGTATATATATCTAGTTCAGTGAAGTGAAGAATTAATAAAAAAATTATAAAAAATGAGGTGACACCAAATTAAAAAATTAAAAAAATAATTACATAAAAATGTCATCGGTCTCTTAACCCACTAATTACTTTAAAAAACTTTAGTATTTACTCAAAGATCTCTTCCTAAGCTTTAAACGATACCCATATTGATATCTCCAAAAATATGGCGCACAATCGTATTTTTTTATGAAAAGTTGAAAGGCCCATACGAGGGCTGCTATATATTTCTGACCTGGCAACACTGAGTATTGCCAAGTGCAATCTGTCATTTCCATTGGAAAGTTTGTCATTTTTTAGCATAATCGTACTCAAAACGTTTTGACGTACGACCATTATTTGTGTTGTTTACAGTGACTTGAAAATGGAATTAACTCGTGAACATTTTCGTGCCATCATTTTTCACAACTTTCGATGTGGATTATCACGACAAGAGTGCGTTGATGAACTTAAATCTTTATATGACGATGAAGCACCATCCTATAGCACTGTGAAAAATTGGTATAATGAATTTAATCGTGGCCGAAGCTCGCTCAAAGACGAATTCCGTGAAGGTCGTCCAAAAACGGCTGTTGTGCCAGAGAACATTGATGCCGTGCGTAAACTCATAATGCAAGATCGACATGCGACATACCGAGAGATAGAGAAATCCATGGACATTTCTTCCACCATCATACATTCGATACTGTATGAACACCTGGCCGTAAAAAAGGTTTGTTCTCGTTGGATCCCGCACAATTTGAAAGACGGTCAAAAAAAGGCTCGTGTCGATTGGTGCAAAGAAATGTTGCAAAAATACGATTGCAGTGCTTCAAAAGACG
This sequence comes from Cistogaster globosa, assembly GCA_937654795.1. Taxonomy (NCBI): domain Eukaryota; kingdom Metazoa; phylum Arthropoda; class Insecta; order Diptera; family Tachinidae; genus Cistogaster; species Cistogaster globosa. Next base: position 92,451,603 of record OW569406.1, on the reverse strand, counting down.
TTAATAAGATCGTCACAGGTGACGAATCCTGGATCTATGCGTATGAGCCCGAAACGAAACAACAATCGACGGTGTGGGTCTTCAAAGACGAGCAAAATCCAACGAGAGTTGTTCGTGGAAGAAGCACTTCGAAGCAAATGGTCGCCTGTTTCTTCGGCAAAACTGGTCATGTGGCGACTGTTCCGCTTGAGCAACGTAGGACGGTCACTTCTGAGTGGTACACTACAAATTGTTTGCCTGAAGTCATCGGAGAAATTCGAAAAACCAACAAGAGAAGACGAATTATTGTTCACCATGACAATGCGAGCTCTCACACATCGGCTCAAACCAGAGCGTTTTTATCGGCCAAAACGTCGAATTAATGGGTCATCTGCCCTACAGCCCTGACTTGGCACCCAATGACTTCTTGTTTCCGCACATCAAGAAAAAAATGCGTGGTCAGCGATTTTCGTCGCCAGAAGAACCGGTTGAAGTGTTCAAAAACTATGTTTTAGAGGTGTCTCAACCGGAGTGGAAAAAGTGCTTCGACAACTGGTTTGAGCGCATGCAAAAGTGTATAAATCATGCTGGAGAATACTTTGAAAAACAATAAAACTATTTTTGATTATAAATATTCGTATTTTTACTATTAGGCCAGAAATATATAGAGCAGCCCTCGTAATTCTCTATCGCCACATATATGTACTTGTTTTTTTGATTGGAGTTACTTCATCGTTCTAAATGACATGGAAAAATTAGAGGCATGGGTGGTGTTGTACCCACCAAAATTTTTGAAACTATGTCTGATCGGTATGCGTATTTAAATTTTCTCTAGCAAGGACGAAAAGACGGACATCACTACATCGACTTCGCTATGCATAAGGACTCAGAATATAAATACTTTATGGGGTAGAAAATGGATATTGTAGATGGGTATAAAAAGCAACACTGTCAAAATAGACCTACCAATATTGTGTAGCTTGAATGTGTAAAATAGGGAAACTTAGCTGCCAAAAAACTCAAGAAATTTCTGAAGTAGAAAAGGACCTCTGCTTTAGCTTTCGTTGCCATACTCCAATAAGTAATTTATTTTTTCTATGCCTCAAGAAAAACCATAATTTTTTTAATTTAATTTGGACATTGTATTTAACATTTAGACATTATATCTTCGAACCATAACATAGAATTTATGTGATGCTGCAGCACACTGTAACTGATTAAAACCCAGATCTTTGTCTAAGAAATGTTAAAATGTGTAGGGTAAAATAATAACTTAAATGATGTAAGTCCTACAGTATTTTTAATCCATCTTATTTCAAGTTATAAAATTTTATGCGCTTACAAAACATTGTAAAATAGTGCAGAATGTTTTATTATTATTTGTTGGCAAATTGAGGATTTTTGTTTTAAGTAATTTATTAGAACTTATTTAATGGTTACACAATTACACGAATTTAGTTTTATACTTGGCGCTGCTCCAAGTTTATTCTTTTATGATTTGGTTGGTTTTTGTTTTCTCTATTTATTTTTATGTGGTAACTAGAAATGCGTACTCGACACTTGTTTAGCTTCGCTGATCATGGCACCTGGCACATGTTCATTAATCTGTTAGAGATTCGTGTTTTAGTTTTTTTTTTTTTTTTGGTTTTTATTATTCATATTTCATTTACCTTTATTGCATAAATATTTCTGTTTTTTTTTTTTTTTGGTTGTTAACAACGATCTTTTTCGTTTGTGTTTTTGTTAAGCGTCTTTACTGTTTTTCTGAAGATTTGATAAGAGTCACCAAGCGAAACTAATGCTAGTCATAGATAATTCTTTGTAAGTACTAAGTTTTACTTAATATGCAAACAATTTATCAACCGTTAAGAGTCTGTTCAACGTATATTGAAGTAGCAGTATTTGTGTTCATGGTTTTTCATATTGTTGTACTGTAAATGTGTAATTTTATTAATAGTTGCAACTGCACGCCAAAAATATTCATAATTTGTTAGTTTGTTTTTTTTTTAAATACAGCTTTATTTGTGCGAGTAATAAACATAAAAATTACATAACACAATGGCGAGATGATTTGTTTAATTATCGGTATTATGATTTCTTTTGATACTCTTTAAATTCCTTAAGACTTTAAAATCGTACAGGATTAAATTAAAATAACAATAAAATTAACTTATTTCATAGTAACAATATTTTAATATAAATAATGCTTCTAACTTACTTTTCTCGCTGCCTAAACGGAGATTAGTCAATAAATTCTAAATTCTGATATCCAGACAAACAGAAAATATTTAACATTTAGTTATTTTTTTAAGATCCACCTTTAATGTGCGTAAGATAGCTTAAGCTAACTTAAGTAACTCTGTTTTGCTTAAAAAAAATCCAAAATTCCATTCACAAACAGATGTTTCCTTACATGAATACCTAGGTATACAGAAAAATTGTTTACTAAAGCTATTATTTGTGTTCGAGTTCAATTTAATTAAATTTTTAATACTTTTAATTATGTAATTATTTAAAAAAAACAAGGTTTTTAATTAAATTATTAAATCAATCAATTACATATAGGTACATATTAGATAAATAATTGAATCAATTAAATTTTAATTAAATATTTATCCGACATTGAACAAAATTTTAAATGGTACGAAAACCTCTTTTAGTGAAGTAAAGAGAACTTTTTTAAAATTTTATTAAATATTTAATTGTTGTACCTTAAAAAAATTTTCCCATAGGTAGAAGAAGGAAGGAGGGTATTTTAATTTTAAATTCATCTGTCATAAATTAAAAATATTTATGGCCTCCAGTATATAAATTGCGTTTATTACTTATATGTTGTGAATAAATTTCAATTATTTGAAAATCATAAGAAGAAATACAATTTTTGCAAGAGTAAGTCCATGTTACATATTGTCAAAAGAATTCGTTAGATTATTTGATCCTTCTTTCCTTTCCATTTTAAGAGTATATTAATTTTGCTTATGAACATTATATTTGGGCCTTTAGTTGTTTTCGCTAACACTCACAAGCGCAAATACAAAAAATATTAAAAAAAGATCTGCCAGATCTATCCATATCAGAAAACCCAGACGATTCTACTCGCTTATGTATAAAAATCGCTATTAAAAGCGGTACGGCAGTACCAAGCAAACTGTCTTACTGGGAGCTTGTGCGTCCATAGCACTAAATTTTTGTTTTAAACAAGGTTGCCAATGCAATTGTACAAATTTTGGTAAACAAAGTGACATAAGGAAAATAATCGTTGGCGTGTGTTGAGTTGCAAAAAAAAGAACCCAAGAAATAATTAAACCATAACAATATCATAGCGAAAAGAGAATGCAGACTCAAAATAAGAGAAAGACATTATGGATGATTAGTTGCAAAAATACGTAGGGAAATCAAAAGCTTAAACGTGGCGGTACGTCAACATGATGAATTTTTTGTCACAAGAACTGCTTTTGTGATAATAAAAAATTTATTCGACAACATAATGCTGTTAATAGAACATGGTTTTATCACTGCACATCCCAGGTAAAAGAACAGCTAAAGCAACGGATTAAAATCTGCCCCGAACACATCAAATGATGTCCACCGCAATAAATGGAGAATCATATTCATCACTAGTGGGAGAGTTCACGAAAGTAAACAATAATGAATGCCTTCCCATGAGACAAAAGGGTGGTCCCGGATTAATTATTAATCCTTGGGTAAGGAGGCCGAGGCTTACAGTTTTTATGCCAAATTTACCTTTTTAACAAGATTTGTTAAAGATAAAAGCCAGAATTGAAATTTATTTTTTTCTACAACTGCCATTGGTTAAAAACGACAGCCAATAGGGTGATTTAAAAAAAAAAAACATTAATATTACAATCTCTGTGAACTAATGTCAACAACACACATTGTAACAATAATTGTCAACCAACCACAAATGACAGAAAACATTAAAAAACAATATGAAAGAACACACCAAACATGTGTGTGTGTATTATGCCTACTAAACATTCACTCACAATGGGTTTTTTATACAAAATAAAGTAATAATAAAAAGACATTAAAGAGCCTAAAATTATAGTTAAAAAATTTTTTTAATAAATAAAAACTATTGTGATAGCGTGAACAGACAATAAACAGGAACCAACCCATCATATGAAATTTAATTTTTTTTTTCAATTTGGTGTGTAGCTACCTACCGAGAACATAAGAAGAATTGCACAAAAACTACAACAAAAATCATATTATCAACAATTGTTTGTCATTTTAAACAAAAACCAAAAACGTAACGAATATATTTTGGGAATTATTAAATAAAAAAGATGAATTTTCACATGACAATGACAATAGAATGGATGAATGAATGGTTGAAACATCCCTCAAAAATGATATTGACAAATATTTTTTTTTTTGTTTTTGGATTCTAAGGGTAGTTTTAAAAATATTCTTGTCATATGGTATAGGTATTACCTGGGAACTCATATTGTATACAGAGTGATACAGAGTGGTTGTTCAGATGAATGTAATATTGAAAAAGAAAGAAAAACAAAGAACTTTTCATTGTGATCCTTATGTAACAACATGGCTTATAAGAGTTTTGTCTTTTTTACAAGCCCATCATTTACAGACCATGATATCAGCGATCACTTATTGATTATGAAATATTTAGTGTTGAAGTAAACAAAAACCACAAACCGTCCTAAAATACATGGAATAGATAGTTACCTACTCACTATGTTTGTGTAATATTTAAACAAATAATTGTGTAAATTGTATTGTGTAAATTCTTCTTTCTATTGTCTTATGTAATTGAATTTGGAAGCATGAAAATAAAATGATATATTTTCTATTATAATTGCACTTATACCAGCATGTTTATAGTATATAAAGGACATTTGCAATAATATAATAGTGTTGAGTACATACTTAACATTTCCGTAATATTCTCTATTGTATTGTTTTTCGAATTTAACTCATGCTTGGATGGCACTCTAAGCCAAATGTTGTAACAGCCATCACCAAGACAAAAAGCATTTATGGCGTTAATTTTTTTTTTTTTTTTTTGAAAATCTCACCAGATGGCTTATCTTTTTGATAATCTTAGCAAAAAAATTTTATGTTGACTGACTACATATCTATAGAGTTGCCAACAATTTGCGAATTAAATGAATTTTTTCGCTTTGGTTCTATGAGATAATGTATAACTTTTGTGGGATAGTAATTGTAACTGTTTGGTATTTCATACCATTTTACCAACGTTTCAAACATTACAACAGCCACTAGAGAAATTTTCTGGGGATTGTGGGGCTTAATTTGTTCTGGGGTAGCTTAGTTCTATCCACCTACGTTTACTTATGTGAAAAATTAACAACATGCTAAATTTATAAAAGCAAATTTTCTTTTAACCCAGAAATGGGCTCAAATAGGACAGGGTATGGTTTAGAGAATGTATATAACTTTTTGTGACCGTAAGGGTTTGGGATTTCCCGGAATTTTTTATTTCCCGGGAAACGAGAAAAAAATTAAATACCGGGAAAAATACAATTCTTGAAGAAAACAAGTTTATTTAATGAAATAATATAAAAAATTCATAGTTTTATTAAAACACAAAAAAACAATAAAAATAATTGTTAAATAATAGTTTAAATAGTTTATAAAACAACTGAGGTGACAAGATATACTTATGTACAATTGTACTACATAAGGAGATATAACGAGGATAAAAATACTAAAAAAGTATTTTATTAATTATTTTTTGAAATATATAATTTTAGAACTGCATTTAACAATTCACCCGACATACTGTGTCTTGTTTTCTTCTTTTTAAACAAATTAGAAACGTTTTTTTAACATTTGTTGTAGAGTTCTGTAAACAGTGTTAAAAAATTTTCATTTACAAAAATAAAATTTGCTAACAACTGTTCTAATACCATTTTAACGATAAAGTTGTACGACTTCACATTGGTATCTCTAGTTTTTCTACAAAAATACCTCCTCAAGAAATTGTGTGCAAATCCATCCAGGAGGTCTAACGTGATGCAAACACAGACAGACAAACGGACAGACAGACAGACAAAAATTCTAAACATAGTACAGATGTATAGATGTAGTAGAATTCACAAGAAACGAAATATTTGAAAATTTTCAAATGTCACAACCAAATTATTTGAAAAAAAAAAATTCAGTGTATTTTTTTAAAGTGTTGTTGATTTTAAACTTCTCGTTTCCCGGGAATTTCGCCACAATTTTCCGAGAAATTATGGATAGCTTTTCCCAAAATCAATTCTAACTTAAATTATTAAAAACTGATTCACTATATTTACGAAGTCGCTTTGAAATTTCTTTTATTCGCAAAAGTCAAGCTTTGGTTTCTCTGTTAATGCTTGAGTATTTATTCTGGAAATAGCGAGGCCAGTTAAAAACATTATTTTCCTTTTCAGAGCTTTTTCGGAGCCCTGGAAATGAAATAATTCAAAGAAATGACTCTCTCTTCATCGAACCACCTTAATTACCATTGATGAGCTCTGCACTGTAAGACGGCGTGTTGTATAGTTAGTATTTCTTTAATAAATTCCATATAATTCAGGGCTTTCGCAAGAATCCGGTTTTTCGCCTTCCCATTTACATAGTCAGTCCTGTATGTCATTCTCAGAATTGCTTAGTTCCTATGAAATTTTTATAAAATCTCACACGTGTTCTCTCATTTTAAAGGCTAGAGTAACCTTAAGGAATCTAAAGGCGCTCTAATATTTTTTTTTTCGTATCGTTTCATATCTTTTCTTTTTAGACAACAGTAGCATATTTTAATTGCATTCATTCCATAATAGGCCAAGCATCTTAAAGATGAGATTTAATATAAATTAAGCACTCAGAAATGATTTTAATGTTGGCATAGTGAGCTTTCGCATAAACATTTGGCCGAATAAAATTCGTTAGTAAAAATTAAGTTTTTGGAAGTTTTTTTCTTCTGGTTGCTGATCAGAGCATCAGATACTTTTTTTCATCTGACCACGTACAGGAGAGTCGATAAAGCTAATCGGTGACTGTTATTGACTCATGGGAGCCTCGAGGCAATGTAGTTTTTTTTCACTGTTTGAACATTAGTACAGTGGAATTTGCTCCAGTAAAAGTACTATTTTTTGAGCTACATGTTCTCTATTAAGAGTTCAATCATTGATGAAATTTGACATAAAAAAATACATTTAGGTTTGATTAACCAGCAAAGAAAAATCGTGGCAACTCTGTCAATAAAAAAATAAGCCACTCTATTGTGTAATGTTCTTGTTATAAGTATTTATTTTAACAAAGAGAAAAGAAAAAGGGTCATGTATCTTTTGTTAGTTCTATAATTATGATTATGATATTTTTCGCTTCGTTAACAAATTTAAAAGCAAGCATGTTCCCACAAAAAAAAACTTGAATTTAATAAAAATATCAAATAAATAATTACGCATCATTATTGCAGTAACTGCAAGCTGCATGTCATATATTTATTTGATGTGTCAATCACTGAAACAAAATCGATAAAACAAAAAAAAAAAAAAAAAAACAAAATAATAAAGAAACCGGTAAAAAATGTGGGTCTATAAGATCGAAATGACAAGGCATCTTGCAAAATGAATATTAAAAGAAAAACCAAGCTGTTTTTCTTTCTCATTTTTCTTTTACATTTCCTACTCTAGGAAATTTTTTAGTCTTCTAATAATATTAATTACATTTTAATACAGTCTTATGGCGGCATATGAAACATTCATTAATTAATGCCGTTTAAAAAAAAATATATTGCCTGCCTTGGGTTGTGATTTGTCACTAGTTTCTTATATGTGAATAATATTTTGCATTTAGCACTATAATTTATGGCAATTTTTCAATATTATGCTGTAATGATGGCCTGTAATTATCAACATCATCGCTATTCATGTCGTGTTGTTGTCTTTTTGTTGCACACAAAACTAAATTTATTGATTTTGTGGTGGTAAGTTAGTGACTGGATGTGAATTATAAATAAACCGGATTTTTAAAACGTTGAAAAAATATTAAAAGGATGATATATTGTTTAAAATAAATATTTTAAGCCTAACCTTCTAATTAATGAAAATAGTACAAAAAAAGGAATGTGGACATTTTGATAAGAAAATTTATTGCCAATTGTAAGTTTTAAATATGAATGCTGCTATTAAAATTTTTCTAATCACAGCTGGAAAACGCGACTGTTTCAAGTGAATTAGTTTTTTGCTGTAAGCTAATTGTCACCTTTAGCATAAATGGCAGTTTATAAGGAATATAATAGTTTTTATAGAGATACCTGGTCCAAATCTTGGACACGCTAGAGTACCCAAATCGAACAAAGGATTTTTCTATATCTCTTATTCGTCAAAGAAGTCTAGATAAATTATTGGTGTATGTATAAACAAAAAACTGTCTAGCGAAAGCATGAGTGCAAGGACGATTGAGTGAATTGTGTTTTATGGCATAATTTTAAGACGAATTCGTTTTTAAGAGAAAAAACTATTAAAATTTTTTTATTATTAGCCGTAGTATTGATTTTTGTGTTAAAAATTTTAACTAAAACATAAAAAGTTAACAACATATTATTGCTTCTATTACAAATTTAAAATCATAAATTTCTAAATGAACTTAAGTCTCTAATGATGCCATATAAATAATTAACTAATGTTAATTTGAACAACTCTATTAATAATTATGCACTTCAATAAAAGAAAATTTATTGCAAACATACTCATCTAAGACGGCTACATGGTTGCACTATAAAAAATATAAAAATTACAACCTTTTAGCAACAATAGTTGCAGTAAATAATGAATGAGAAAAATGCAAAAAAATTAATCAAAACTTTTATATGTTTGAGATGATCATGACAATGATGATGGGAAAAAGTGGAATTTACATTAAAAGTGACGCAATATTTTTAATTGTTTACAATAAAAAACAGTAGGTATCTAATTAGAGAAAAATATACAAGGGTGGATATAATAATGATCAGACTTCTTTAGGTACTTTAGAAAATCGTAGAAATTGCTAAAAACCTTACATTTAAAAAGATTTTATGGTTGTAAATATGGGATGTTTTTTTATAAATTACTTTGAGATGGAATAAAACAAAAATGAATATATTAAATCGATATTTACTTTATTTGAAAGATACATAATCTTTTAGCATTATAATTTAAATATGACTTCTGCGATCGGCACAGCTGGGTTGGAAATATTGTAATCTGAAGGCCCAATGTCCGATATATTTTTCCAATATTTGTGGCCATATATGGGCGCGAACAGAAAATAGTTGAGTGACAATAAATAGCAAGAATTTGGAGAGGTCTTCACGGGTCCGAAAGGTGAGACTATGAGATTACAAAAAGGTTCCTTCACCAGCTGGATTAAATGTTGCGCTATCTTATTGATACCGCAGCTTCTTCACATTGTTCAATTAATAAACGAAAAAGTCAGTAATCATGCCTCCATACAGTTCAACATTGACAGAAAGATTCTGACCAGCATCGTTTTTAAAGAAGTACAGACTATTGATTCCACCAGCTCATAAACCACCACACGCAGTCAGTTCTGGATGTAACGTTGCTTTACAACACATTTGAGGTCTATCATCACTCCAAATTCGGAAGTTTTCCTAATTTATCTATCCATTCAATCAACATTAACAGTAAAATTATTGTGGACCATTCACTGCCTTAACGCCTACCTGGGTGATCGTGTGGCTTCAATTGTCGTACAAGACTTCTTTTCTACGCATTGTACAATGTCTATGTTGGGGGTATTATCATTTAGAGTAAACGAGGTGCAAAGACGATTGCCTTGTTGGACAATTATGTTGGCCGTAAAATGAACATTTAAAAAATCCGGCAAATTTAAAGTTCTAAACGTCTACAAAAAACATCCTTTACTTACAATTCGAGCCATCCATAATTTTAAATTTAAAAAAACATTTCAGTTTGCAAGACAAAGTTTCAATATCTGTCGCTGTATATTAAAAATCACACAATGGTTGCGTCAAGTTCATGTTTTTTATTGTACGAATTCACCATGTAATTATTTAATGTAAAAAATTAATTACATACTTTTTAAACATTTGAAGCTCACTAATTTACAACGCCATTTTTCCTTATTTACACGTTTAATGCTTTTAAACAAAAATTAAAATAACAGTGGCAAATAGTAAAAAAGTCTTCGCATGTCAACCTTTTTCTTGCCAAAGTACTGGATGGATGGTTTTCAAACGATTATTAAAAAGAGACCATTCACTGTCTAAACATCATCGAATGAAACGAAACTCCCAGCTGTAATAAATGTCTATGCAAAAAAATATTTAAAGCACAGTGGAAAACCTTCTAGATTCAAAAAGGGGAATCTGTTTTCCCTCCATTTAAATATATTTTCCTTAAGTGGCAAGAAGTGTATAAAATAAAAAAACAAGAAAGACAACAAATATCTATGCAACGCATGAGAATCTCAATAATAAACTTACAAGTTGTAAATTGCATTTTATGCTTTTACATGAAAAAATTTCTTTTTTAAGACAGTTTCTGTATGCGTTTTAACAATAGTTATGATTAAAAGAAGAAAAATTACAATACTAACATCATTTGCGACGACAATCAACATGTGTAAGATACATGCAACATATCTTTAACCTTAACAAAATAAAAATTATGCATATTTAAAAAATGTTTTAAAAATATTTAACCAGGTGAGGGAAAACGCGAAATTTTTAAGAGTAAATTATAATAAAGAGGATCAGGTTATTTAAGATTAGAATTACATATTTCTTTTAAAAGTAAGTAAAGCAATAAAAAAAAATTGTTTTACATATATTTATTGTGTTTAGTTATATTTTTATAATTTGGTAAAAAAAAATGCCATTTAATTCTTAGTTCAAATTTGAGTGACTCATACGAGTAAGATGGACGTGGTATAACTGTATTGTTTTTAATTACTTCCAGTATGAAAATGAAACATTTTTTGGAACTGTAAGGGACTAATTAAAGTCAACCTGTGCTAACAGTTGTGTTCATTTAATAGGTGCGTACAAACTTCAGGTGTTTAGATAAAATATATATATGAGCCTTTGCATTGTAGACTAGCCAACTGCGGTATCCTGTTATAAAAAAGATAAACCAACACAAATTAGAAAAAATTGATTTTCTATATATGCCTAGATATTACCAGGGGGTTTTGATACTACCTCAATAAAAAAACCGTAACAGGACCACTCTTCCAATTCAGCCAGTTCTCTTTTCGTTTATGCACACTAATATGAAAGTTATTTGTACGAAATTTTAAAATCCTTCCCCTTAAGGTAAAAAACAACAATTTTTAGTTTTTCCTTATCATCCAAAAAGCCCTGAATAAATTAAAAAAAAATTTTGTGAAAAGTAACCGTGTTATCTGTTTTAATTTTTAGGATACTTTATAAAGGAGATGTCGTCTTATTTCCTAGGAAATACCGAAAAAATATAAAAGTACCCTCTTTTGCCGATTAAAATGACATGAACCTTCTAATAAAAGAACTTTGTATTATTGCGAAATTTTTACAACATAACGACAGGCTTAAGTTAATATTCCACTTATTTGAAATGTTATAAAAACAGAAAAATTTGAAATTATTAGAATACTGCGTTAAAACTTTTAGGCTTTTCAAGGCCTTATTCTAACTTTTTCAAAATATCTTACACCAGTAATTATATCCAACAATTTTCGTCGTAGGCCACTGGAATTTGAACGAACTACTACGGGTTACACCCGTCCAAAAATTGTGCTCAACAAAGAGGTTCGTGCAGTACTTGCAGTAAATGGAGTGAAAACAATGCATATTAGAATCTATAGACTCCATCACTTACAGAAAACACATGCTCATGGAATCATTTGGCATAATTTCTTCCAAAATAAAGTTGGAGATCGCGTTACGGTCGATAGGTATCGAAAATATAAATATGTTGTTTTTTAACAGAATGGCGCAACTTGCCTTACGGACCATGGACTTAATGAAATCAAAATTTGGTGAAAAGTTGATTTAAAGAATGAACCTTTCAATTTGCTTCGAAGGTCATGCAATTTGGTAACTCTCGATTGTATTCTGTGGCTCCACGTTTAGACACTGCTTTATACATATAAACCAGCAATAATTGATGCCTTGAAAACAAATAGTACTAGTGTTATTCGTCAAGAACAGCCAAAGGCCCAAATGTTATTAGATCAAATTTAGTTTTTTCTGTTATTCCCACAATTCTAATATCTTTTGGGCTTAAAATTATAGTTACATAAATTAATAATTATATAGTGTCCCTAATAGGTCGTCAAGTAGGATTAAGTCAACTGCTTACTAATGTATCCCTCGAGAACAAAAAGTATTTAAAATTAAAAGTGTCTCCGAAATAGAAGTGATATTAATCATAATTGACCGAAACTATAACAATACGGTGAGTCTATAGTTATATATACTACAACAAAAATTAAAAAAAAATAAAGACATTTACGTCACCATTTAAAGCCATGATTGACTATCATACTCAGTCGTACGATCTGTCAAAAAAAGCATGTGTGCTTAAAAAGTATGATAGTGTGGATTAAAAGTATACGTATGTGACAGACTTTTTGACAGATCTGTACGAATTTATAATCTTTTGAAATAATTCATAAAATGATTTTTTCTATGCGATCAGAGTTGATTTTTTTGAAGATGAGGAGAAAAAAACAACAAAATATTAACACCATCTGTTTTGCATCTTTTTTGTGTAATAGTATGTCACCTACGAGTCCATTTTGAAATGATTTTTAAAGTAGGACAGAATTCTGTCAGATTTTTGTGTGATTAAATCGTACGATTGTGTATGATAGTGAAACAGCGAAAATGCGAGAAGGCAAATCTTTGCACTAGTTGACTTGAATATTTATGCTGTAACGCTTATAACAATGCAAAATAATAGACGCAATTATTCGATTAGAGTTAACACATTTAAATTTCAAAATAAATTATTGCAATTTGTCTATTATGAAGAATACTAGCTGCAGTGGCTTTCGACTCCAACTTTTTATAAAAGAAAATTATATCTTACTAATGAAATTAATATCTACAATAAGTTTTAATATTAGTATTACAAATATTTTTCAAGAGATTAGATAGGGTTTATGATCCAAAGATTGCTGCTCTGAAGTTGTTGCATATAGGGGAGTGTGGCAAAATGAGCAGCAAAATAGAAATGGGATTGTTATTATGGTAAAAGAAAAATTGTGCAGTTTCGAAATTTTACATGATTAATATTAGTGATGTGAATACCTTTAATAATAATTAAAGGGTGTCTGTTTTTATTTATGGGCTTTACTTTTAAACCGTAATAGGCAAACTTTTGGTAAAGTTTATGTAACCATTTTAGATTGGATGGCTGCTTAAACATCTCTTTGTTTTAAAGTGTGTTTTATAGAAAAATTTTCACTTTTCACTTCGCTATAGTGAGTAAAAACTAGGGATGCAACTGATTCCGATACCGATATCGGCGATACTTTTGGTTTTCCGATATATCGATATCGGCGATGTTTTACTGTCGCTACGCCGATACTTCTTATATTTTTCTTTAGAGTTTTTTGAACAAAATATTCAATTTTCAACTCTTTTTTTTGCATGACAACTTTGAGAAATAACATATTAAAAGCAGAACATAAAAATCAAATGAGTTCTGTCGCATCTGAGAGACTATTTTCCGCTGCAGGTCTGCTTTGAACGGCTTTGAGAAATCGCCTAACTCCGCAAAACTTCAGAACACTTTGTTTTTTAAACAAAAATCTTATTAATATCAATTTTAAATATTAATCTTTTGCAATGTGATTTTTATAATTTTAATTTAATTTTAACATGATCTCAAATTCAATTCGCTGTCTTTTAAAACTTATTAATATCAATTTTAAATTTTGAGCCATTCTAAACTGAATACCATCGTTTATTTTGTAAAATCATAAATATTGCAGACGTTTTGTAGTTTTAAAAATTTAAATTTTAGAAACTGAAATGTATTGAAAATTTTGATGATTTGAATGGCTCATTAATAACAGTGTTATTTTGTATAATAATAGAATTACTCTACTTGAGTTTTGTTAATTTTTATTTGAGCTCAATTTCAATATGCGTATCAGTATCGAAATCGGTATCGGCAATATTTATTTTTGAGTATCGGTATCGGATCGGCGAAATGGCGTATCGTTACAGCACTAGTAAAAACGATTTAAATGTCTGAAAAACAATTTAAGACTGTTTAAGTTAAAAATTATAGTTTTACGTAAAAACACAATGGGTAAAATTATTTTTTTTTAATTTATTACAAGAGATTCTTCGACTACGGGCCACATAAAGCTCTTACCTGCAAATATTTTTCCATCATTAATTTTTTTTAAAACTTTGATGTAACAAGTACAATTTGAAAGATTTAATTGAATTGCACGTACGTATGAGAGAATGTCTGTCTACTGTGTATTTAACATTTATTTGTAATGTAACTTAAAGTCACCTTAAAAAGCACAATTAAACAGCAAAATAAAATTAAAAAAAAATATGTACAAAATATGTACTCCCATTATTAACATGATTATCAAAATCATATTCGTCGTCATCATGTGATGGGCTTATGACTGATTCCCTTTTTTGTAAAATAAAAAAATGCAAAAAATAACTCTGACTGACTGCAATCATGTTTTTGCGACTAAATTCCAACAACAGTCTTAGATATTGTTGTTGTTATTTGAGCTGGTGTTATTGCAACCCGCATCATTGTTCCCATTATACACTTGTAGGTTGTTGATTTTGTCGCTTTGCGTGTCAAACGTTGTCATTTGCATAACAATGCTGTATACCTTTTTTGTTGTTGTTGTTGTAGTTTGAGTTATTTTTGCCTTTTTTATTCTACGCATTGCAAATATTTTTTAAATAAAAATGAGAAGGTCTGGGACATATGTTTTCTAAAACTTGTCAATAAATAGTGCCCTTAGATATTTTATATTGTAAGTTTTTTTTAATGTCTTGTCTATCTGTCTTTTTAGTGCTTTTACTGTTACTTTATAAATGCCTTTGAATTCAGGGGTATTTACAAAAAATATATATATTTTTTTCACTTCTTTTTATCCAACTTTCTGACTCATACCGCCCTCCTAACTGGTGTTATCCGTTTGTTAATTTGCGAATTAATAATTTTACAGCATTTTTATTCTCGTTTAAAGTCGCTATTTTTTCAATCACTCGGTATGGAAATTTAATTAATTTAATAAAATTATATTCGCGAAAATATTTTTGCTATTGTTTTTTTTTTTTTTTGTGATTAATTTAATTAAATATTCCAAGTTCATTAATTTATAGAAAAAAAGTTATTATAATTCGTTTTTGGAATATTTAATTTGCTTTTTAGACATGCGACATTGTTTTGTTCTCTGTGACATTGCAACATCGATTGCCTTCTCAACACAAGGTCAATTAAGAGATTTTCATTAAGTGCAACAAAACAAAATAGCAAAAAACGCAAGAGAACGAAATGAATAATTTAGTTACAGTATTTGAAGGTGAATTTTCTTTAAAACGAGATCTTACAGCAGCTAAATAGGAGTTTCCTTCAAAAAAAAAAAAAAAAAAAAAAAAAAAAAAAACTAAAGTAAAGTAAAGTAAAGTAAAGTAAAAACTCAAAAAAATAATTTGAAAAGTTGGAAAAATTTATAAAGCGCTCACTTTCCAAATGAGAAATCATTATTTTTTTTTTTTTTTTTTTTTTTTTTTTTTGTTCTAAGTCTATCAACGTTATTATAAAGACGTTCAAAGAATATGCAATTTTCATTACTGGCGCAAAATCAGGCTGATTTTGATCGGTAGCATGGGTTACGTTACCTTTGCAGCTTATTTGCTTTTTGGCTTATTTGCATAAATGTGTGTTTTAAGAAATTTTCACAAGAAAATGTCTAACGGAATAAAGTTCAAATATGTAATGCGACATGAATTGAGTGTGACGTAGGTTTGTCTTTTTAAACTAATTTTCTTGGCGTCTATACAATACAAATCAGAGGAAAAGATTTTGGTAACTAACAAAATGTTGTTACACAAACAAAAAATTTTTGAGATCTTAGTATTACAGTTGCTGCTATAATTAGGTACTACCTTCAGCTGTGCATCGGTAATGTAAAGTCAATTTCGCTCACCTGAATCAGTGCAGAGAGGCATATATAAACACAGCCAATAATTGACAAATGTCGCCTCTAGGGGTGGTCTTGTATCTTATGTGGGTTTTAATTATTCCCAGTTTTAAAATTCTTTTTGGTTAAACAAACAAAACAATTTTATGATTTGCAAGTCCACTGTGATTTGGCAAAAAAAAAAAATATAAAAAAGTGACGGCAATACGACAGGTGAAGCTTTGAGAATATGGTTTCTATCAACTGTCAAAGTTCGAGTGTCGCTAAGGAAATTACCGAAGTAACACTTAAATTAGCCGAACTAGCTTCATCCAATGAAAATGATTTAAGGCGTGTTGTTGCGTAACGCTTTGCATACTCTTCACCACAAAAACTGAAAAAAGATCTAGCTTTTTTGTAATTATCCATTTCCGACCCTGTGTAGTTATATATTCTGAGTTGTTCTTGTGCATAACGAAGTCGATACAGCAATGTCCATCTCTTCGTCCGTATTCTTCGTGAAATCAATTTTGCCAAGGCACTAAATGAGCTAAAAAATTTAAATCGATTAGACATAGTTTCAAAAATGTTGCTATTAAAAATCTGCAAAATCGGCTTATGTCTGTCGAGACAGCGGGCGAAACATAACGCCTGCCTTTAATTTTAATTTAATCATTTAGAACAAATAAAGTTAGGTGAATGAAGTAAGTCCAACCAACAAAAAAAAATAAATGTATTGAGTAATAGAATCTTAAAACAATAAAAAAAACGTTAAGTGAAAGAATTGCTCCTCGCGCATATTTTCCAAGTTTTTGGCCTCTGAACTTTAAAAAAAAAATATGATTGCCCACCATATTTTTTTAATAAATCAATATGGGCAATAAATATTTAAAAGCTTTTGAAGAGATCTTTCAGAAAATACTAAAATTTTTTAATAATGCTCAACCCATTAAGAGCCATTGACATTTTTTTATGTAAAATTATAAGTACTTAATTTTGTTTTTTCTGTTTTTAATTCCCTTTCTCCACTAGCTATCAATTTTTCAACTTTCGTTTGCATTGCTGTAGGTAGTTGTTGTTTATTTTGAAAAATTGGTGAACTTTTAGCTGGTACAGCAACCTATTGAGTTATTAAGTCAGGGCAATAACCCTAATGAAAACTTTTAATTTTCAAAAAAAAAACTTTTCTTGAACAAAAAAACCTTAAGGTAGCAAAGAATTTTTTATTCAAACTATTCAAAGAAAAATCTGCGGTCGGTACATGTGCTTATTCATATTTGTTAAGGGGTATATAATATTCAGCATAGCCGAATATAGTATTTGCTATAGTATATTCTACTTGCTATTCTTATATTTTCTGTTCAAGAATTGTTGACCAGGAGTCCCATTTGCATGAGGGAAGTTGCTAAATGGACAGAAACATATATATGGAAAATAAGATTTTATTCCTACTGCAGAAGTTGTCACAATAAAAAAGGAAGACTATGGTAATCTAGCCACTTTTACATTGTTTGGCCTGAAGGTAAGCAATAGCAAATATCAAACCAAGAGATCTGTTATTTTTCTTTAAGATCTGTTAATGTTTTAGTGTTCGAATGCTTCTAGAAGGTTCTAATATATACTTAAGTCTTGCTTCTCTACCAAATTTATCTAATAAGTTTCAACATTTTATCTTAAATCCTGATTCGTTACTGCAACTAAAAAAAAAAAATTCAAGCCATTCCCAACAAACAAATTATCAGATAATTTAAGACAATTTTAAATTTATGAGCATTAGTGAGTTCTTTTTTTTAATTTCAATTCTTAAATAAACATTATTTAATAAAAATTATTAACACTTGTTTTGAAAGGGGAAACATTTTCCAGCGAAAAGAAAATCCCAACTGGAAATTATGAACTTTTGTAATGCAAAAGTCGTACATACATTTGCAGAAAAGTGCTTGTTAAGCTGGCTAAAAACACAAACTGATCTTTGTCTTTATTATGGCTTGAATGGATGGCATGAATTACAGAATTATTGTATTGTAGCAAAACGCATAATACAGAAAAAAGTAGATGAGGCTAAAAACAAAAATGCCAAAGAAATAGGCAACAAATGAAAAGAAATGGAGGAAAAGCATAAACGTTAAAGTGTATAGCTAAAGTATAACGATTTCTTGACTATGTGGCGTGTCACTTGTGGTCGTGAGAATTAGATTTAATTGATTTCCACACGCTACACAAATGTGACCTATCGAATGATAATCGATGCGTTTTGTTGTATATTTTTTTCAATTTTTTTTTTTTTTTTTTTTTTTTTGTATATTGGATGATTAAAGAAGCAAGCAACATTGACCGGTCAGTGTATATAAATATTAAACAAGATGAGGAAGAGGATTTTGCTCCAATGATATAAAAATAAAAGAGAAACAACAAAAACATCATGCATTACATTACTGATACATGATCAGTTGTTGTGCGTCTGTTAAACAAAATGAAAAATTATAATAAGTACGAGTTTTAACAAAAGTGCACAAAATACTCCTTTTTCCCATTGAAACAATGAAATACACCGAATCCAAAAACTTCAAAAAAAAAACAGTTTCTTATTGTATTGCCAAAACAACTAGGTCTTGGTAGTGACCATATAAAAATTGCAGGCCAAATAAAGTCTAACCCTACTAAAGAAACCAAAAACTTTAAATTAAAAAAAAAATACTCAAAGTACTGAACAGTTAGCTGATGTTCTGAGTGGCCATTGTTAAACCTGCGTCTTACCCAGATATTAAGCATTTCAAGAAAATAAACAAGCTACGTGAGAAGGTCAGGATGAATAACAAATATTACATGTCGATTGTATTGCTAAAGTCAAAAGTGTCACATCATTTAGTTGAACGTAGTTTCCTACCCATTCTATGGTTGATTTAGCTGATATATAAAAGCAAATTTCCAGCTTAATGGGTTCTTATATTCAACATATGTAGTTCCATAAATTAATTGGCATCTTTAGAAAATGTATTTGAATCCAAATATGAACTGACTTTTCTCTTTATAACAAAATTATCTTTTATGACCAATTTGTATGCCACTTATTTTTTTCCTTGAGTTAAGTTACTTTGAAAACTTTTTTTTTTGGAAACAGTGTAAGGAAATTAAATAAACGAAGATCTTCATGTCTTAACAAAAGCAATGATTTGAAATTAAGTTTTTATTAACAAAAATAAACTTTGAAAACGCACAACAGTAGAGTTGAGTGTATGAAAACTAAAAAAATTTGAATAGTGAGTGATTTGAATTGTTTGTAACCGTTTGATTGATTTGTAACGCATGTTATAAAACAGTCGAATAAAAAATACAAATAAATCTAAATAAGAGAAGCAAACAAAATGAAATAAACTAAGAAATAGAAAAACAGGAAATTAAATGAGATAAAAATTCACATTCACACATTTTTATTATAGTTTCGATTATGTTTTGATTTTGTGTAGCCAGACAAAGCTGTGAAAATAAATGAATAAATGGTGCCATTGTGCATTACATTCAATGGCATTAATGACATACGCATACGCGCTTAGATTTTTTGTATTCATTTTTTTAAGTCTACGTGCCACAAACATATGTAACATTTTTATGTAATAGATATTTAATTGTTCAACAGTTTTCTTATTCAATCAGCTAATAAATGAAATTTTTTAATTTATTCCTTAGCCAAATATTTTTGTTTGTTTTTGAAAAATTTAGGTTCTAAATTTTCCAAATTAAATGTAACATCGAATTAAAGGTATTTATGGGCAAAACCAATTATTAATTAATCTGGTATTTATGTCCTTTTAAGAATGTTTATGACAGCGAAGTACGAAATAAGTGTTAATTAAGATTGGAGCATCGCCTCATTTCATTTTTCTTTTGACTGTAATTAAAAGCAAATCAATTTTATTTATTTCTTATCTGTCATGTTTTACTTATTGTGTGGACCTGACTAGATTTGTACTTGCTCTTGGTATCTTTTGTTTACGCTTTAAGAATCTAACGCAGCCAGCCACACCGCAATTCTTTTTGACTCCGCTGTGACTCAAACCACTCTATAAAAATAAGCACTTCACTAGCGCAACCATTATCAGCGCAATACCCTGTAGCTTCGACAAGATCGAACTTATAATGTCTGTTTTTACCAAGCCAGCCTTGAACCAACTTACTCCCGACTGTTACATACTGTTTATGTTGTTGCTTTCCTCTATTGCGAGAAATTTGTCGAGTTTTGTACCAGGATTTCCTTGTTTTCACTATACAAGCATCTTAACTATAATTTCTGTTGTTCTAATGTACTGGAACCTTTATCAAATTATCTACTACAAAAAAAATATTAGTAAAGAAACTAAAAGGTTCAACATCTATTTTTCATTTATTTACATATTCATCAGTAATCAATTTTCTTTGCACTTAAGGTTCTCTTGGGATCTGAACTCATGATTTTTTGTTTAACAAACAAGCAGACAGCTCTACTAAATCACTCACCACGGTTTTTGCCATTTGTGTTAACTAGGTTTTCTGTTAATTTTTCCCTGTTTTTTCCAAGACACAATCCAACATTTTTAATAGATAACATTAGCTAATTTGGCGTTACAGATATAAAAAGAAAAAGAATTTTTAAGTTTCTATAATATCACTACTGCATTCGATTCATAGCATGATTAAGGGTGTCCCCGATTAATACTTATATTGCCTTGAATGCAGAATATGGAATGAATTAATTATAAATTTGTCATTTTTCATGTGTCGGTTTTGTTAACAATAATCCGTTTTCAAATTATTATAACATATTCAAATATTCTTCAACACAAGTATTTTTAAGGATTTGTTCCGCCCGTAACCAAGACACTCTTGTCATATCCTTCAAAGAAAGTTGTTATTTTTAAGCCACATATTCAATAGTAACAGGTAGTAGCCAGCCATAGTCGATGAAATTCCAGTAATCGACGGTCTTTATCGCAACCAATTTTAAGATTACCAACATGAGAGATTATTTCATTTCATGACAAATAATAGAAGATAAATTATTATTTATACATAATAATATCGAATATAAATTCATTAATCATAATCATATGGAGTATTATTCCTGCAATTTGTCTTAAGTGGAACCCGAAGTCAAAAACTCACTGGTTTTTAAGGAAAAAGGAACAAGCAAGTTTTCAGTATTGTAATGTCCATAGAGGGTTTTCAAAATAACGAGAACCATGAGAACCACTGATATCAATAACTATGTTTTGAAATCAGGGCATATCAAATTGTTGACATTTCAAATCAATAAGATTTGGCGAGCAAAGAAAAAATAAATCTGTTCGTGAAGTTCATAGAGCACTTTTATCATAGAATTATTTTAAGAATGAAGCTCATTTCTGGTTAAATGGTTAAGTCAATAAACAAATTGCAATATGTAGAGCAAAGACAAACCTCAAGCTGTTACGGATTCACAATAACATCTTATAAAATTGAATGTTTAGTGCGGTTGTATATTTCTTTTGACATGAGCAAAGAGATGCCTTTATGGTGAATGGCGACCGCTAGCGAGCAACAGAGACTGAATTTTTGTTTCCAGAAATTAATCAGCTAGACATCAACGACATTTATTTCCAATTAAACGGCAAAACTGGCTACACAATGGGCAAAACAATCGGTTTATTGCAAAATCAACTCTATGATAATTTGGTTTTTCAGAGAGGTCCTGTTTACTGAATTACTATTTGTAGAAGTACATTAAGTCATTGACTTATGCCGATAAGCAAGCAACTCTTGAAAAATTGAAAGACTATAATCAAGCCATAATTAATTATTATTTTAAAAAATAGCCCAATGTTGAACTGATCCAATGGACCATGTAAATTTTGGCCGTGGACATAAGCCGAAAATCATATTTAAAAAATTAATGCCATGAAAATATTTACGAGCTAATAATAAATATTTTTGTTATGTAAAAAGACACCTGGTACTTAGGAATGAACTCTACTTAAGAAAAGTATTGTTGTATATCAATAATGCCATATATCTGAGCGTATCTATTTTTGCCATCACTCCACCACAACTACGTTCCTTCTTTTGGAATACGGCGTGTACCTTTAAAATCAGATTGAAAATAGTTGTTGTTTGGGTAGCAACTAAAAACTAATTTATCATTCGTCTTATCAAGAAGTTTTCTTTAACTCGTTACTTGTATTACAGTTACGTAATTATCTTTTCAATGTAAAAAAAGCTCATTAAAACCATCACTAAAAACACATGTTTAATCTAATTCTGTATACAAACTATCAAGCAAAAATCTTCCGGTTTTCATTAAACGACCTTGGTTGAAAATACTTCTTAACAGCAGTCGCTAGACAAACTAAAAACTGCAATTACTTTTTTTTATATAACTCAAAGAAAATTGCAGTTAATCATCTTATTTTTTTTTTTATTAAAACTAAAAAAATTATTAATAAAAACAAACAAAAATTGTTAGAAATAACAAAGAAAATATAACAAAAACAAAAATAAATCTTATTACAGCGAAATACTACCACTTGAACTTCAGGATCATCTTTCCGAAAAATTATAAATAAAAATTATGTAATTTTTTCTTCTTTTGCTCAAAGATTATGTATGATGATCTTTTTTGTAGTTGCGCAAAAAAAATTATTAAACATGTCCTCATAGCAGCACATACATTTAGGAGTCACAATACTTGTGGAGCAAAACAAAAATGAAAAATATGTGTGCAACAAATGTTGCAGACCACAATGAAATAAAAACTAAAAAAAAAACATGGTATGATGCACCTGTGGAGAAAACTCTCAACTGTTGTTGCCTCTACTTTAGTTTAGGATTTAAGTTTACGATTTAAAAGCATGGTCCACATCAGGCGAAAATATTCCAACTGCCATGCAGTATATTAAATTTTAATGCAATATTTTGTAAGCGCTCTGCACTGTTGTTATCGCGCTTGTTAATTAACGAATTAACCGAACCAACCAAAAACAGCCGTCCACAAAGTTACAAAAAAAAATTTTTTATTATTTCGAATTTTGAATGCCCTACTTTTGCATCTTTGCAGAAAAACCTTGTTATAGTTATTGTAACAATTCTACTACTATATTATTATCTGTTAAAAAATATAAATTTTATTATCTTTAGAGAGTTATTCAGGATGAATTTTACTAATTCTTAAAAAATGTTTTTCACTAGTTTACACAGTTAACGAAACCTTGAACTCTTCATACACGTGCACTACAAGGAGTTTCTAATCTTGTGGCCAAATTAATTTTCATTCCAACAGTTAAGCTGAATCATCTACTGTTTTTGGATACGAATCTCAGAAGACCTAGCTCCATTACTTATGGAGCTAGATTGTTTTGAACACATACGTTAACTCTTCTTCACATTTGAAAGGATTTACTTTGAAACCCTCATTAAAATTAAGTCAGACGAATAGTTAAAATAGGGATCGTTTTTAATTTAGTCCTGATATTTAAAAGGTCACAACTGGAAAAAATATTTTTTTAAAATGATTTCATAAATCTTAAATGCCAAAATGTAAAAATCCCAATCCAAAATTATTTTTTAACTAAATATATTTTGTGATTGAATGAGCTCTTTTCACCTAAAACAAATAGGTTCCAATGAACTTGTAATACTTTATCAGTTCTATTTTGTTAAATTGAATTGAAAGCTTTGGTTCATTAAAAAATTTGATTCTGCGTCTCAAGCCTTAAGTTTTAAGCCCAACCAAGCTTTGTTTGGTAAAAATGAGCCAAGAGAATCTGACGTTTTCCTTGAGGAGCAATAATATCTTCATTTCGCCTTCAAAATATTTCTTAAATATTGTCTGTGAAAAATCCGTGAAGGCCATAACTCTTACCTCTGATGACGTTAACTGTCAGCCAGTTTAAAATTTACAATGTGGATACAAAATCTGAATGATGATTTGAACATCTTTTGGAAATTTACTTAGGACTATAAAAGTGAATTTCTGAAACTCTCTCATTGACAAACATGACATAAGAAGATAAGTGTCCCAGCTACCGTATTGGGAAAAGACTATAAAAATATGACCAGCAAATTTGAAATGTTAATTTTTTCGTAAATCAATTTATAGTTTGATTCGATCAACTTAAAGAAAAATTTTCCCTAAAAATCAAAAAAGTAGTGGCCGCAAAAAATTCATTAAACGATTAATAAATCATATGATAAATAGAATCGAAAAACTAAAATTGGCATTAATTTGCGATTTTTATAACTTATAATAATTTGGCTGATATACGGAATTAATTTAATGAAGCGTACCAGAATATAATAAGTGCAACTGCCTCAAAATTATTGGATTATGTATTACGTATAATTTAAACAGCGCCTACACTTAACATAATAATCTTAACACTGATGCAAAAACTTTAGGGAAATAAATAGAACAAAATCGCTTCAATGGTAAATTATAATATTGTAAATAATCCGCATATATTTCTCGATCATCTAAAAGAAAATGCTCGTTTATTATTCAGGGCCATCACTTTAACGGCAGGTAAAAATGTAATGGAATTAAAGTACAAAGTATATTCTGACTTTCGGGCAAAAATAATATTAGTGATGAAACACATTCTTCGAGAAACTTCTTTCGATTGTAGTAATGCAAACGCAACGTTTATATTTTTTGAGACCGGTCAAAATGATCTATCGATGATTTGCGATAAATGTCGTGATGACAGAAATCCTTTTAACATATTATGATGATATTGATATTGAATACACAAGTGGTTTCAAAAAGGTACCGCACATAATAAAGCCAATAAAGCCGATTTTTTTTCTGCATGAGAATTTTCCGGGTCTTATACTTTCTCGTTGAAATAATTATAATTAGGAACAGAAAATTAAAGCAAATATTTTGTATTTTTTTTTCCCAATCAAAATTTGAACCGTGAACATTAATTATTATTTAATATTTTAACTCATTTCTTAAGGAAAATATCTTAGTAAAATCTTAAGTTATATCTTCAAACCGAAAACTATACATTCACGTTTAGTCATCAAGAAAAAGAAAATTTTTTCATAGAAAAAGGGTATAGAAAATTCTGATACTTCCAAAGTTTATTTTAAACCATGTTTTAAAATTTTTTTAAATAGCCAGCACAGATGTTACTTGCTGTAGCTGTGCACTAGATGAGCTAGATTCAAGATTTCGTGTGTTACACCATTTGTATGTGTGTGGTAAATTTGTGAACAATTCTGGTGAAGAAGCAAGAAAATATAATTACTATTTGCCACAATTAAAAATTAAAACTTTACACTGCGATTATAGTCTTTTTAAGTGGTTAACAGTTTCTGTCTCTGTGCTTGATTTTTCTGATTTAATTTTAAGAAAAATATCACGCAATTTTCTCCCAAAAGCCAACCATACCAATGGGACATAAAAATATTTATTCTTTTCTATGTGAGTTAAAAAGTCTGTTATGTTGAATTAAATATTTATGGTTGCAAGTTGCAATAAAAATTGGATGTTTTAACCTTCAGAGATTTTTGTCACCTAATAAATTGCAATATTTGTACACCAAACCTAAACTCAGCTTAGGAAGGTTATGAAACCAAATTGTACATCAATGAAATTTAATTAACGTTAAATATTTTGAAATCATAGAGTTAATAATGAATTTTATTTTCAAGGAATTTTTTGACATCTGTTTTTTGTTTTATTCTTAATTGTACAAAAAGGATTTATTGTCTAAATCTGCTTAGTTGTGTGTGTGTATGTTTTTTTTTTAAATTTGCAAATTGATACACCTTGTTTATAGTAATAGAAAAAAAAAATTAAGCCAGCAAATTTTTTATATATTTATATATAAAAATCGCATGTAAATCAGGAAAAAAATAAAGATCTTAATACTCCAATGAAAAAAAAAAAAAGAAAAAATAATTCAACAAAACTTTGATTACATCTGTTGTGGCACCAATAATACATAATGTACATATGTACGTGTGCTTTAGTTTAAATAAAATATAACCTGTCAAATACGCTCGAGAGTTAAGAAACATCGAATCAAAGAAAAACATCATCTTGCTATAAGTTTTACAGATGTTTTTAGAAATTTTCATTTGAATTTTTTAATAAATTTTTCGAGAAACTTAAGGTTTAAAAGCAAGATAAATTATTTAGAATTAAATAAAGAGTTTTTTCTGATACATGAATTTTAGTATCGGCAGTTTTTCAAAAGTTTTAAATTTAAAGTTTTTACAGCAACAGCGAAATGCACTCATGTATCGATTTAAATCAAGCACGGTTGGCTCATTAGAGAAGGTTTGCAATTTTATACTCAGCTTTTGAATGAATTTTTCTTCAAGTGTATAAAAAAATTTTAACTATAAACTTCTCGAGACATCAAAAAGCCATCAAAAATATGGAATTTCTATAGTTTATTCGAAAGTACAAATTTTGAGTAAAATAAGGATTTCAGTTTTTGAATCTGGGATTTTCTTCGTTTTTTTTTTTTTGTTTTTTTTTTATTTACTTATTTATTTTTTTTTTTTTATTTTGCGATACGTCGCTGATCTCAGCAATATTGTATTTATCAAATGTTTAAAAACTTATTAAATTTCTAAATGGAAATTTTTTAAATGGCGAAATAAATAACAGTGTTTTTTAGATCAGAAATATTACAATACATTTTCCCCTTTAATTGTAAATGTAATCACGTAAATTTTTATTTATTTTAGTCTTCAATAGCAGTTTTAAATTCTAAATTCAACACTTTGTACTTAATCTCTTTGGCTTTTTCATAAGAACTCTTGTTCACGCTTTCTTTCAGTTTTAGCTTTAAAATAAAAAAGATTTCAAATAATAAATTTTTATATTGAAAGATAATAATTAAAAAAAAGGAGAAATTAAAATTTGTAAAGTTCAGTTTTGATATTTTTTACGAGTGTAATCAGAACAATGCTGCACTAGGGTAACAAACCTGCCACAAGTACCTTTACATAGGCATATAAAAAAAAATACTACAACAAAAATAAAGGAAAAAAATTTCTGTATAAAAAAATATTTTTTTATTTATATCAGCCAGCAAAATACGCAATCGTATAAATACAATTTATACAAAAAAAATGCAAATAAAAAATACACAAAGATTAAGTACGCGCGATAAATTTTTGTATAAATCTTAACAATAAGTCGCCCGAGGACAATTTTGGGCACAATACAACACTCATCCAACCAAACTTCATTGCAAAACAGTTTGAACAGTTTGCTTAAGCTGAGTATAATGTGTGTGTGTGTGTGTATGTGTGTAAGTTTGCTTGGTCGAGTCCTGAAAAGCTATTTTGAATATCAAAGTACATCATTTTTATAAGTAAATACGAGGGCTCTTTTTACCACTTTGTGCCACTCTTTAACTGTTTACAAAAATTTCTTAGCAATTTTATTTAATATTTTTATTAAAGACTTTCGATTGTTAGGGGAGTTGATATTTTTTTTTTCTTGTTTCTTTGAACTTCTCTACAACAACATTATTACTTTTAATAGTCTGATGGATGGGTTAAGGTGGAGGAGTTAAAGAAAAAATAATAATAAAAATAGGGTGCTCTGATTGTAAGTTGATATTTTTTTCTTTATTTTGCTTTTTTTTAATATTTTGGAGACGGTCAAGCCATTCAAGTCACATTAAAGTGGATATAAAAAATATGCTACAACTACAAAGAATAAAGATAAGACCGAGAGTTAAATAGCCCCAAGCAGTTGACCACATTTTTTGTGTAGTTGGTTTTGTGTATTTAGTTTTTATATTTGGCAAATATTTCGATCTGTGATAAATATGTGTTATTTGAAGTACCTAAACGTTTATTTCATTGTGGTTTTCAAAAGTTACCAAAGGTTGCAAAAACAATGAGTGAACTAAAAACAAATTTTATTTATATAGCAGTTTTAATAATCGTGTTTTTACTTTGTTAGAAATCGCAATTAACAAAAATTTTATTAACAAAAAAAAAAACTAAATTGCTTTTTGCTTTATAATTTTTTTTGTGTTTTTTTATGATACAATTTTTAAACTACTTTATTTTTTATTAAATATCATCTTTTATAACATTAAAAACTATTCGGATTTAGAGTAAAGTTTAGACAGCCTGCATTATAAACCGCACCTAAAAATCAAAATGATTGTCTGAGACTTGCAGTAATAATTGTATTAAACTTTTGATTGTCATTTTGTGAAAACGAGCTTATGGATTTTTTTTAAGTTATTATCTGCTAAAATTTTCTGGTTTTTAATTTAATTTTTCACCTGCTTTGTTAAAAAAAAAATTTTTTAAAGGCCGGGACACATAGACTCCGTCATACGTTGTACTTTGACAAATTCAACTAAAGTCAGAGTAACGACAGATGAAGTTGGCGCATAGAATACTTTGCTGATGGATGTTAAATCAAAGTTTGCTCTTTATTTTTTATTCACTTTTAAATTTAATTTGTATTTCATTCATTTGTTAATTTAATTAAATTTGTATTTTATTGTTTGTTACTAAAAGTGTTTTATTAATATCACAAAACAAAATTGAAACACGGCAAGAGTTAAAAGAAAACAGAGAAGAAGAAGCGGTTGATAGTTGTCAAAGTATTTCGTACTTTGCGTTGACGGACACGTATTGATTGTGACAACGCTCATAAGAAAACATGTATTTTAACTGACTATGTGCCACGGCCTTAATTCTATATAATCTAATTCGCCTCATATTGACACTGCCCAATGTTCATTCAACTTTTCATAGTGGCTTATAAATTATATAAAGAGATATATTATCAGGCATGTCACAGAACTCAATTCCGATCGAAAGTGGTTTCAATTCCGTAAATTGTTTCTTCAGAAAACTAAAAACGAAAAATTTCTTCGGAATGAAACCATCTTCAAATTTCAAAGTGGAATTTAATTTCCTCGAAATTTTTTTATTTGCGTTTCTTAAATTTACTATTAGGATGTGTCCTACTTAGATTAGCCTTGTCGTTTACTTAGGTGTGCAAAATATTGCCACATTTAAATTAAATAGTGGAAATTCAGTACTTTTCAGGTATAAACAAAATCGGTCGGATTCTAAAGAAGGTAAAACAAAATCGATCGGAATTGTTCATTCGGAATTAAAACCATTCCGATCGGAATGTGTGACATGCCTGTATAATTGAAGTCGAAGGCTTTTCGAAATAATATTGCCTAATCAAACCATCTTTTTATAAAAAACAACAATTACTTCTTAACTTCTTACATCAATTAAGTCATAAAAACAACGAAGGTCGTTTAAAAAATTCAAATTGCTCGAAATTAATTTTTGGTATGAATTATTTAATCAATAACTTTATTATTTAAATGATTTTATTTAAATGTTTTTGCATAATATTATAATTCTTTATTACTAAAAACCTAATTCATTTTCATTAACTAAATCATAAAGGTCTCATAAGTTAAATTCAATTGTTGTAATTAATTTAAAATTTATTTAAATAATCTTTCGATTTAAAATAATTTTTAAAACAACTAAATCAGAAAAGCTGATTCTGGTTACTTAACTATGCTTTAAAAAAGGCAAATTATATTTTATTTTTATTTTTCTAAAAACAGAATGAAAACTTTAAGAAACAACAACGCCAAAAACTACTTATTTTTTTCTGAACTCGTTTAGTCCACTTCATGCAGACATAAATACAGGATTACCATTCCAATTGATTATAAAATTCTCAATCTCGAAGTTCTAGGATTTTGCGTGCTTGATATCTACAAAAATTTTCGGAATTGCTAGGTTTTTCTCGTTTTTAAAATCTTTGTTTTTCTTTTATTGTTTTTGTCTTCCAGAAAAATAACTTAGGTTTTCTGCAAATCATTCAATTTAATGTATTAGAAATACGCAGCACTGTGACATGTAAAAAAAAAATTCAGATTTTTTGGCAACACAATTTACGTTAAAATTTATAATAATTTTCTAATTATTGTCACTCACAATGTAGTTTGATAATGAAATTCTTTGTTCAACTACATGATGTATACTTGCTGCCATTTCATTTACATAAAACAGGTAAAAAAGTTAAGAAAGGTATTTTAGTTTTTATATAATTGATAATTTTATGTTTAAATATACAAAATGACCACAAGTAAGAAATGTGAGAAAGCTGAAAATAATAAATGAATGCAGAATATTGTTAAAAATAATAATAGCTTCGACTTGAATGTGATATATGCTAAACATCGAACTGGATGATTTTTATTAAGTGTTAGAGGGACCTATTTTACGCAGCCACCTTTTCTAACTAATAATTGTCTCTCTATTTTAGTATTTGTGCTAATCAATTGTTTAATAAAAAATGTTATTAGTATATAAATGTTACGCTAAAGATTAAAAATTATTGGTTCCAAAATAAAATATTTTAAAAATTCACAGGATTCGGAATTAAACAATCCCGCAAAATCTCGGGATTTTCCGTTTGGCATCCCAGGTAGGGCGAACAGATAATTTATTTGCAATTTTTATACTTTCATTTTGAACAAAATGTTTAATCTCTTAACTCTGCATGTCAAGTTGATAATGCAGAATAGCATAAATTAAAACATTTTCGAAAGAGAAAAATAAATGTTTTAGAAAAATTTTAATTCAATCTATACATTTCTGTACATGAAATATTTTTTGAAAATTTTTATGTTGGTGTAGATAGCAATCGATATGGAATACAAAACAACTATTTTTAGAATTTTGGCTGTCTGTCTTTTTGTCTGTCTATATTCGAATTACGTAAAAACTGCTGGATGGATTTGATTAAAATTTTGTGAAGAGGTCTCTTAGAACCTTGGTTCAAATATGGAATATAGAATACCAGTTTTACCGGTATATTAATACATTTTATTTTTGTAGATGCAAAATTTTTACCTCCACAACAAATGTTTAAAAAAATTTTTTTCCTAATTTTAATTTAAGGAAAATAAGAAATGTAACGCTTTCAAAGTCGTGAGCACTGCTAGCCTATGAATAAAAAAACTACGAAGCAGACTACTTCATTAATGGATTCGTAATTTACGGCAATCCTGCCCACTCTCATTGACTAAAATCGTACTACCAGCCTTTAATCTTGATCTTAGTGATTTTATACCGTCGACTGATAGTTGTCAGCCTTCTACCTCATCACAAAGCCCCTAGTAGTTACTAGCAATGGCATCCACATTCAGCAAGCTTCTGGCCTTAATCGTAAGTCATATTTCAGCTAGTGTCGGACATGACGCAATTATCCAGCTGGAGCTACCTCTATCATATCCGAAAAAGGCAAGTCTACTTAGTGCTCACGCAAGGCTCACTGCAGGAATAGAACGAAGATTAAAAGAAATTTTTTAAAATAATCCAATGTTGGTAAAAATAAAGCTCAATTTATGACACTTTAAATATTTAGCTTGAACTGCTGTGTTTGTGACTTTTACAAGTTCCGTCTACTCCATTGGGGCTTGTATCTCAAGTTTCTTGTTTCCAGTACAACTCGTTTAACACACACTTTTCTTTTTATAATAATTATTATAATGTGCTTCTTTTTAAAAACTTTTCTATCGCCACTGCTTAGCAATAATTTTTTTCACTAAAATGATAATGTTGATGGGATTTGAACTCATGTCTCGCGATATATTTTAATCATGTAGACAGCTCTAATAACGCACCTCACGTGACTGCTTAATATTTGTTATGTAACTTTTCCTTATCTTCTCTTCACACATACCACACAGTAAAAGTAACAGCTTTATCAGCTCTGTGGTGGAATTTTAGAGAAAAATGAAATAAATCGGTCTATCCGTTCTTAAGCCAAGAACAGTCATATTTATGATTTTTAAGATAGAAAAAGACTTCTTCATATCACATTTTTTATTAACGTAAGAAAATATTTTCTAATACGAAAACATTGAAATTTTAAGATGCTATACAAATCATTTACATTCGAGTATGTACATTCATATGAAGTTTGCAAACATCATTGCCGCTTACAAATTCACAATGTATAATTTACAAATTAAATTTAAA
Organism: Cistogaster globosa; assembly: GCA_937654795.1. NCBI lineage: Eukaryota > Metazoa > Arthropoda > Insecta > Diptera > Tachinidae > Cistogaster > Cistogaster globosa. Next base: position 92,419,437 of record OW569406.1, on the reverse strand, counting down.
ATTTATTAAAAATTACAATGCATTCAAATATTTAAAGGGCTTTAAAACAAAAGACAACACAATGTAACACATGCTGTGAAAAAGAGCAAAGTTTTAAAACAAAAAGAAATTTAAAATCCTTTTTAGCAAACAAAAGAAAAAACAAAAAGGCAAACAACAACAAAATTGAACCAATAAAAGATCAACAATTGTAAAAATAATAGAAAAATATAAAAATTGAAGCAGCAAGAACAGCAGTACAAATAGCTGCTATAAAATTTAAGAATGTTTTTGCATTTGAAAACTGACAGATAGAAACAAGTGCCATCATATGACTCTCATGAGTTCAAAATTTAAAATATGTACACACAACAACAAAAACACAACAAAATGTTAAGTTTTTAAGGATAATCTTGTACTTTCCTTTTAACCTTCAACAAACGAAATTTTTATACATTTGCGCAGCACTCACACACGAGCACTCACACAATTATTTTCAGCTTGCAATTTTAAACAAAAATTTATTTACATATAATTTTCATCTAGTTTTATTGTTCTTGACAATGTATAATTTTACAAATATTTTCGTCAATATTTCGATAATCTTTTCTTTTTTGGACCATTGTATGTTTTTGCTTCTCATTCTTGTGTCTTTTTGTTTAAACGACAGAAAGCGCGTGCCTTAATAATTCTCTTTTGTCTTTATTTGTCTTCTGTATTTTTTTCTTTGTTCTCTTTTTCTTACGCTTTATTTTCAATAATTTTTTAATCCTTTCTTTTCTTTTTAGGTTTTTGATAAATCTCTGTATTTGACCTCTTTGCCAGACTGCTAGCAGCCATCAAAATAAGCCCACAATATTAAGGTACTACTTGCATGTTCAATGTTGTCCAAAACTGTCACTGCTTATCGTGATAATCTGTTTTCAGAGTTTTTTTTATGTTAAATAACAAAAGAAAATGTTCTTTTGAAAATTGAACGTGAACGTTAAGAAAACAAAAAGGGTTTTAACACAAAATTACAATCTTACAACCTGTCACAGCATAAAAATGTAGCGCCATGCGCCTCTGATTAAAGGGATTTCTTTTGGGACTTTCATACAAATGCTGAACTGAAAGATCGGTCTATGAAAAAAAAGAATAGTAATAGAGATTAGGGGTTCTTAAAGAAATTGTTCTCTTATATTTTGTGTGTTATAAGAATTAAGGAAATTTTTCTATGAACTGCAACAGGAATACAGCAGCGATTTGTACTGCCAGTGAGCGGCGAATAACTTTTAAAAGGGTGCTGAGAGAAGTAACATTTATTCATTTAAAATTGATCTTATTCACAGTACCGTCAAGGAACAAGTTCGTTTTTGATTCTAATTAATCGAAACTTTGTGTATGCAGACTCGCAGACTTTCTTTGTCTTTACTTTGGAAAGAAACTGAGTAAGAATCACAAGGTTACGCGCTTAACCTAACCTATTGGGAAAGACCGTGATTTTAACGACAACAAAGTTTGAAAAAGAGGTAAAAATCCTTGCTTGGAAATGCACAGTAGTAGCTGCTACGAATTTCTAAGCGTTAGAAGACAGAAATTTACAAGGTCTTTAAAAAAACAAAAAGTCGCACAAAAAAGTTGACTTAAAAAATATAAGTAGGTAACGCAAATAAGCCACTTTGTTTCTTCGCTTTGCCCAAGTTATTTGAGTTCCCATTCTCTATGAAAATTTCGCGAAATATGCAGTTTCTTGGAAGAACATGTAACGTTGTTGCAACATTTCCACTCGGCTCAGTGAACCACATACGAGTATGAATAGTTTTCCTTTGTTTTTTTTTTTTTTTTTTTTTTTTTTCTTTGTTGATGTCGTATAAACAAACACCGTCAAATTCAAAGATTAATTACCTACACTTTTGAAGCCTTCAAATCAAATTTTGCCGAAGATAAAATAATATTCTTGCAACGCCCACGACTTTGCCTGAGTGTCATTTATAATGCTAGCCTTGGTCGATGATATCCTCTTGAGGATTTTTCGGAAAATTGCAATGCGTTGCTAACATAATTTGACTTTGTAGGTAAACTAACAAAAAGAAGGAGAGTCACAAAACTAATGGAGTTTAAAAAAGACTCAAAAAATGCCACATACCGCCAAAGAAAACTGGTAAATTGTGACTTTAGTCAACAAACGATTACGCCGCATGTATTAGAAATTCCATAAGACGAAAACAATTTCTGATGTAAAATAACTACTGTAAGACGAGCTGAAGAGAAACATTAGAACGAATGGAAAAAAAATTTTATATTAAAAAAATAATTGAATTCGTAAATGTTGATGGGAAATTTTTTAATTATTTTCTTGAGGCTTGTTCTGCGGTACACAAATGTTGCTAGTAATATTTCCGATCAATTTCCACATTATGAAGCTGTTTATCTCGTCTTAATATACTCCTTCAGGCTTTATGTTGTCCTTCGCTCCGTTCGCTAAGCAGTTTAAAAGTAGACGCTTAGGGATTTTTTAGAGAATTCTAAAAAGTTTATCTATGAAAACAATTATTTTTTTTTTACTTCGAGCGTTTACTCAGACAACGGATTTTTAATGTTTGCGTTTTCTTAAAGCGCATTTAATGTCAAGGTTGTTTAAAAGGAGATTAAATTCCAAAAATGACTAATTTTGATCGATTAGAAAAAATGTTTAACTTTTGCGCTGTAATGAGCAGCATTTAAATATTGTTTCACTTTTTCCAGAAATTTTACGTGTATATTATTCGTAAGTCGAAACCGAGTTTAACGGTTTGTCATATAGAAACTTGTTATATAGAATTACAACAGGGTTTAAATTAATTTAGTCAAATATGTTCGTGCCATAAAATTCAATCATAAAAAAAATAAGTGCGACTTCGCCTCTCATACGAAAGTTCCGTGACAATTGGGGCCTGTGATAGAAGTACAGTCATTCACTGTATATTATGAGACCCTAAGATACGTAATGTTAAATATACTTCTCAATGATGAGAAGTATTTGTTGATAAAACTTCAGCCTTAAGTTTAAAAAGAAATTGATTATTAATAAGGCTTAGAAATCTTATTACGTCGGAAAGTCTCTAAAAAAATATAACTTATGTTTGACAATATGAGACGCAAAACTCGAGTTATAAATGAGATCTTAAAGTTGTGGATTAAAAACAAAAAATAAATAAATGAAGTACAATCACCAAACATGTTGTAAAACAGTGAAGCAGGCTAAAACATTTTGTGGTTCATCAGTAGTTTTATTTAAAATAATTTTAATTTCAGAATCCTTTTGTTATAGAACATAGAATCATAAACACAAAAATAATTTGCTTTTCTTGTAAAAACAACTTACTTGAATGTTCGTTTTATTTGAAGAAAGTTTTTTAAATCCTAAATTTCTTAAGCAACAAAGACGAAACAAAAAAAGGAACTTTAATTAAATTATACAGAAATAAATATTTAAATAAAAAAGTTTAGTAAAATTGATTTATAACAATTGTAAAGACTCTTAACAAATACTCACACAATATCAATCAAATAAATTTTTATTGCAAATTTCATATGGCCACACTATGCTGTTTGTAATGCTAATAATTAATTAAAACTTGAAATAAGCATTCATTATCAATGGTCACTTTTTTAATAAAGAAATAGAAGACACGAGGCAATAAATTTGACAAGCGTAAATTGAAAATATTAAACTACAATCAAGTTCAATTGAGGAATTTTAGTTGACTACAAAATTAAAAGGACTTTTATAATGATGCAAATAAAATACAAGTTGAGTTTTAAATAACTAAAAATACAAAAAAGAAAAAAATTAGAAAGCAATTTAATATTTGATAAATTTTTAAACAACAGATTCAAACACAACCGAATAGTTGCTTTCTACTAATACTTTCAAATTTTTTAAGCAAATTTTCAAAAGAAAATTTTGATCAAAAGCAATAGAAACAAAAAAGAAAAAATAAATGATATTTTTGAAATATTGACAAGGATAAGGTGTTGAGTTGATTTTTTTTTTCATTTAATTAATTGTTTTTGTTAATTTTCCGTCAAATAAGTATTTTCATTTAAAAATCATTAATTTTCATGCTTTTAATAAATGCACATTTTCTTTGTCAGAATGGGAGGTCTTTTTGTAAAAAAAATATGTTTAAAAAATCTTTCTTTTAGAATTTGCTTGCAGCATGAGAATTTACAAAATATCAAAGAAAAGTGAAATGTTGATCCTTAACTAATCATCAGTTGTTATAAATGATATTTTGATTTAGTTTCTCAAACAACAAATAAATGAACCCACTGTCTTTTGTATTTTTAATTATATAAAACCACCAGCCTGGGAACCTGTTTCCATTTACACTTGAGTTCGGTTAAATTCAATAGTGGACATTTCATTGTTTCTTTTATTCTTTTGTTAAAAGCCGGTAAAAAGATCAAACGTTACATTGATAAAGACAAGGCCAATTATAGGATTTTCTTTGTTTGATCCTTTGGAAAAAAAAGATAAATTATTTAAAGTACAAATTTCACTTTTATTTTTGACAATTTCGCAATTTTCTGTAGAAACCAAAAATTTAAGAGGTTAAACTATTAAAAAATAACGTTTCTTGTTTTTCAACCGACAGAACTGACGAGAGGGTAAATTTTTTAACCAACTTTCATACTGCTCTTACTATTTGATCACTATAATGTGACGAACCATCATGAAGAGATGAACGCTTGAAAAGCACTATCAAATTATCAATCGATTCGTCTAACCTACAGACGCAAAATTGTTTTGAAGGATGTGGCTCATTTTTGACATGTACAGGTTTTTTTATTAACAAAATCGCTGCATATGGAGAGAATTCTATATACAACGGACTATACAGGCTGAAAATCGCATTACAGTCGATGGATACATTTTTTTCTTGAATATATGTTTTAAGCTAGTTTTAGCTACGTGTCATAAGTCGACCGCATTAATCAAATTAAAACATAAAAAAAAGCGGCGAAGAGTTTTTTTCGAGAAATGGAGCAGTCAATTGACCTCTAGGGTCGCATGATTTGACATCTTTCGATTATTTTATGTGGGTCCACATTTTTAAGCTGATAAACCACCAACAATTGAGGCTTCGGAGGCCAACATTGTTCGTGTAAGACGTTACATACTGCCAGATAGCAATTTAAAGTATAAATGTCATGTATTGATTTTTAATTTAATTTTTTTTAAAAAAATTTAATTTTTTACAATATTTTTTTATTTTATTGTTAAAAATCTGTTTGAATAAAAAAAGTTTTAGATAATTTGAGCAGATCATTGAAAATTATTTAATAAAAATAAAGTCACAAAAAAAAAAGGATTTTGTATCGTCTTTTCTTGCGTAGTATAACGTCGAAATTTTGCGGCTTGGGCTCAGTGGTTTTTTTTATTTTTTATTTTTCATTTTCATTTTCAGTTTTTTTTTTTGTTAATGAATTATTACGAAAACGCTGCAAAATTCAAAAATTAATTGCAATTTTTTTTTAATTATTGCTAATATTTTTGAATCTTTTTTTCGAGATATATTAATAAAAGCTGTCTAGAAAATTTTTCATGGTAATATTGCGAAAAAAAACATAGATGTTGCGAAATGAAAAACGAGATCGATCTTCGTCCTTTTGCTAATCTTTTGTAAAAATAAACAAGAACAAGGAAATTTGCAACTCTTTGATAACAGGATTTGTTTTTATAGGTAAAGTCACAACAAAATTAAAAAATTTACAAAATTAGCTGAGCTTATAAAAAGTCTCACAAGAAGTCACAGACCGCCGCAAAAGATTCAAGTTGAGACTTTAGTCGACAAATAAGAACGCTGCACACAGTGTTCCTGCTATAAAACTTAAGGTCAAGCCAAAAGCTAAACTTTTGAAAATTACTCTCAAAATCAGGTTAATAATGACTTTTACTGAACTGCCATTATTGATCTAGAATTTTTTTTAATTTAAACTAAGTGAATTTAGACAAAGAGCCACTGTTAAGCATTGGTTCACTTAATCTTTTTAATGTAATAATTTTAGCTTAATATTACTTAAATTATGATTCTGGGACAGGAACAAAAATCATTTCTGCCACTACAATATTTTTATTTTGCACTAAGTTCTAAAAAAATGTGCGTTATTAATGTAAAGTCGTTGAAAAGGTTGATTTCAAGAAGTATTGCAAGTATTTTAAAATCCCTTATTTTTAAGGAATTCTCTACAAGATGCTTGTATTCGCCATATTTCCTTCTCACTCTCAACCTGTCTCTTACAAGTATGCAGGCTAGGTATGTTCAATGCAAATTTTTCCCAAACAAATACGTTTTGCTTTTATAAAGGAAATCTGAAAATTGTTCTAATTTTCTAGTTGATAAATCTGTTTAGTTTTCTTTTTCCTTTTGCCTTTGATTAAATCTCTCGGTGTTCATTTAAAAAATATATCACCACAAAGTTTCATAATTGTTGTTTTATCTTATAATTGGCAGTTCTAAGGTTTATTTAGTTAGTATCAGGTTATCTTAGGTCAATATCAGTGTGGTTAAAGCGGTAAAAATTCTTTGATATTTAGTCCCTGGATTTTTTTCTAACACACAATTTTCTAGATAAGAATCACACTCTTGGTTGACACACTAGGTAGAAAAAGGAAGAAGATCGTAAATAGAAAACTAATAATTGCAATAATAAAAAACAAGAAACAGAACAACAAATTTTTCATGCAGCATGTTTTTTTATATCTCAACATTTCTCTTCCTGTTTCATTAGGCAATTTGGGCACATAAACAAATACTGCACATTCTATTTATGCATATGTATTTAATTAGTATGTATGTATTAGTGAAGTAAAACATTTTCAATGACCAAAGCATAGGAAAACTCCATTTCTAAGAATTTTGTTCAAGGCACGCGTCATATGTTTTTATGGGTTACATGAAAACCGTTTTTGTACTAAAATTTGCTAGCATTTTGATTGTTGCCTGTTTTGTATTTGAATATAAGAGAGAAAATAAAACAACAGTAATAACTAGAAACATAAAGCAATTATATTTTGAAAATAATGAACAAAAATTACATTATAAAGTTTTTACAAGTTTATCAATGAGAAACCCGCAAACGAAATAAAAATATGTCTTCTGAATAGAACCTTAAAAATAATTATAGAAAAGTAATTAAACTAATTTTTTATTGTTACAGGTACAAATTAATTATTAAAATCAAGAAAATTTTCTGTTAAAAGCTGTAAAGTATAATTAAATATTAAATATTTGAGACTAGAATAAAATATAATTTATTTCTTTGGAACTCTGCAGAAGGAAGAAAGCATTGTTTTTGTGTGTGACAATTATTCGTGTTTTTCCCGCATCTGTTATTTCATGTTGTCTTCAGGTTGAAACAAAAATTGAATCTTTCCTAGGGAATGCTCTGTATAAATAGTATTAGATTCTGAAGGCAGATTCTTATAAAAGCTCTATATAAGTTTCTCGTGTTTAATTGATTAGAGATCTATTAATTTCATTTAAACCAACAGGGAATAATTCTTGCAAAAACAGCGGACTTCAAAATAGGTTTTATCTGTCTGTTTATAATTTATTAATTTCGATCGTCAGTCTGTAAGTGTTCGGCAATATACGGCAGATTACATCAACTGTCGGGGCACCCTTTAATCAGGTTCTGTGCAAATTTTAACCCATTACATTTCAACTAGGGATGCAATCGATACCGATACCGATATATCGGCGATACTTCTGGTTATCCGATTTATCGATATCGGCGATATTTTACTGTCGATACGCCAAAACTTCTTATATTTTTCTTTAGAGTTTTTTCAACAAATTATTCAATTTTCAACTCTTTTTTTTTGCATGACAACTTTGAGAAATAACACATTAAAAGCAAAATCGTCTATCTCCGCAAAACTTGAAAACACCTTGTTTTTTAAACAAAAATCTTATTAATATCAATTTTAAATATTAATCTTTACAATGTTGTTTTTATAATTTTAATTTAATTTTAACATGATCTCATATTCAATTCGTTGTCTTTTAAATCTTATATATATCAATTTTATATCTTGAGCCAATCTAAACTGAATACCATCGTTTATTTTGTAAAATCATAAATATTGCAGACGTTTTGTAGTTTGAAAATATAAATTTTAGAAACTGAAATGTATTGAAAATTTTGATGATTTGAATGGCTCAATTATAAACACTGTTATTTTGTATCATAAAAGAAATACTCTACTTGAGTTTTGTTAATTTTTACTTCAGCTCAATTTCAATATGCGTATCGGTATCGGCGATATTTATTTTTAAGTATCGGATCGGCGAAATGGCGTATCGTTACATCCCTAATTTCCACAGTTGGGACATATACATCAAATTACATAAAATTTTTTAACACCCTTTAATTTATAATATAAAAAATTTGTACATCTTATTATACCAAACAAGGTAGTGGGCATTCTGTCTAATTTTCAAGTGCTTGTATATAACGGTTTAGAAGTTACGGCCATATGGATTAAATTACATAAATTTTTGGAACACCCCTTAATTTCTAAATTCAATTCGTATACTTTTATATATTTGTATTAAAGCAATACAGGTCCCTTATAAGTATCAGCTGTCTTCTTACAACGATCCAAAAGTTTAGCCACATAGGAACATCGAATAATATTATCTATTGAAACACCTTTTAAGTTCCAATACAAATTTTTTACCTGCTGCTATAGCGGAATTAGCAATGCAGGCTCATTCAACCGCCTGTCTACAACTATTCAAAAGTATGGCCCTACACATGAAATTAAGTGAACTATTGGGGTACCCTTTAATTTATAATTTTGAATATTAATACTTGTATATAACGGTCATAGTAATCAGCATTCTGTCTACTTTTCAAGCGTTTGTCTATAGCGGTTCAACTGATAGACCCATAAAGGTCAGTTTTCGCTACCTATTGGGACACCCTTTACTAATCTTTCTTACTTATCAATCTGTTAGCATCAAAATCGGTTGAGAAATGACGGAGTTCTGGGAGCACAAACATTAAAGAAGCAACATTTGGACGATTTGATAACCTCCCTTCTTCCGAAGAAAATTATATCGCATTAGTTAATCAGCTAATTCCGGTTCGACAGCTGATTAATTTTACAATATGAACTTTTTCGATTTTTGATGTCAAGCTAATAAAAATTTGTATTTTAAAAGGATAAAATTTTTATGCACTGAATGATTCCTTAAATTTACGAAACTAATTGTTAACTAACTTGCAAGAAAAAATCACTCTGACAAAATTGTTGTTTTTAGATAACAGCTACCTCACCAAGTTATAACGTTGCGGGTAACTTATCACCTTGTATTATTGCATATTGATAAGAAAATTATAATGAACCCACTAACTGTTAAAATAAACAATTTCAAATAAGAAATAAGTTTTTATAACTTTGATAATATTCTCTTGGCATTAAGAACTAACAGCCGAGTTGAACTGAATGAAACAAAATAGGTATAACTGTTTTTCATAAGAAGCGAGGCATAATGCAGATCTAAAATTATTTTACTAGATACGCCTGTCTGGTGGGGGCTATGAATATGATAACTGGACTCTTCTAAATAGGACTCGTTAAAACGACCATAGATTATGCTTGTTAATAATTTAGTTGCTATTTTCTTGTAAAATAGTCAGTAACAAATTCCTATATTCAAATAGGTAATTATTAATAAAATAAATAACACAATACCTAAGTATCTGTTATTGCTTTATATATACATAATCTTTTTTTAAATTTTATATCTTCACTTCTAAAAACATCACAAAAAATAAATGTACTTTTAGTCATATGAAAATATTAAATATAAAAAAAACTCCCGACGGCACTTTTGAAAATCAAACTCAACGAAAATTCACAGAATAAACATCTAAGTACCCCACAGACAGACCAAAACAATTTCTGTGGATTATTTGCTTTTGTTCACTGCTAAATTTAATTTAATTACGTTTAAAATACCTAAAGCCAACGGCAAAAGCACGGACCAACGTAATTGCTCAAAAAAAATAGAGAAAAAAAATGAAAAAGATTGTGATTTTAGGTAGAATACAAGAGATTTTTAACAAACCCCAAAAAAAAAACATAAAAATACGCTCATTTAAATAAATGTAAAAGAGCAACAACAACAAAAAACTCATTTTTTCTAAAACTGCATTATCTACAATTATATATTGAATGCTGCTATTTGTCTCTTCAGTATTCTCTCTTAATAGTAAAAAGCGCTCATTTAATTCCACTACCTATTCACACGCACACACTCAAGCAAACAATGAAAAATATGAATTGTACTCTCAAGGGAAACTCATTTAACCATTCTCACACTGGTTTTCTTAAAAAAAACTCTGACACACAAAATAAAAAAAAATTACAGTGCTACCTAACCGAAATCAGTTTTAAGGGTGGAAACTATTTCCAAAATTGTCATTTTTTAATAATCTTATGTATTTTAATTAGATCTACTAAATTCATATTTCTTTGTTTGATAAATGAAAACTATTTCATTGTTGCAGCCGTAAGGAATCCAAATGTAAAGCAGAATTAATGCGATGTTCGTTGGAACAAGCATATTTTACATGTTGCAAAAGAAGCATTCAAGTGCCTAGGTTTTCTGAAACAGTGTAAGAAATACTTCACTCCATCTGATCTTCTTACTATCTATGTCACCTTTAGACCGAAAATGAAATACAACTCTCATGTATGGGCCGGTTCTTCAAAGTCTATTTTGAAGTTACTCGACCGCGTTCAGGAGAGAGTGAAGAAGCCTATCAGTGACAGCAGGGTATCTAGGTCTATTAAAACACTGGACTATCGACGCAATGTGGGATGTGTTTTATTGTTTTATCGTTACTACAACGGAATGTGCTCTTATGAAATCGGGAAATTTGTTTCTGAAAACCCTAATTTCATACGTGCAATGCGCTCTGCACCAAAAGTGTATTCCTTTGTGGTCGATTGGCCAGTGAATCGCACAACGCATTATAGAGAAAGTTCGTTTTTTGGCCGAACAGTTCGTATGTGGAATAAACTCCCTGCAGAGGTCTTTCCTGCCACTTTCCATGTGAAAAGATTCAAATCGAATGTCCACAAGCATTACTCCCTCTATCCTCGTTCCAACAAACTAATTTCCTAGTTCAGGGGGTCATCCCCTGAGTGCTGGTCCTATTAAAAAAAAAAATACGCGTCGGGACTGGTCAGAGTTAGAGTAAAACATAACTCAAAAATGATAAGTCTACTATAAGTGATCTGGCTTAAATAATTAAACTATTTAAATTAGGAGTAGGCACCTATAACCCATCCATAATTTCATCTTTCTGTACGTGAGGAAGGTTACGCACTTTCGCTAAATTTTTGGATTATAGATTAAGTACTAATAAAAACAAACATAAGAAATATACAACAAACAAAACAAATGGTTAAAATCTTAATGAAAAAAAAACTGCAGCACAGGTGATAATATTCTACTACTTTATGTAAAATCTTTATAGGGAAATACGTTTACTGACTGATATAAATAAATTACTCTTTAAAAATTTGTCCTTTTGTTGTGATATACGTATTTCTTCTTCTAATAAATTTTTACTCTGTGTGGGAATATGGGCTGTCCACATTAACACATAGACCGGTTTTGTGTAAATGAAAATTTGGTGATAGCACATTTATATCTTGTTGCTAATTTTGTCGTTAAGTGTTGACTCTCTGCTTTAGTAAGAAAGGGAAAGCGTTAGAATATATTATTGTAAGAGCATAATATTTTGTTGTTGTTTTAAAGGTGCGTAAGTAAATATGTATGTTTTTTATATAATATGACCATAGTCCCTATAAAAAAAATTGTATATACACATGCATTTATTTATTTTCTTATTGAGTAGATATTTGTCTCCTAAAATGAACAGCATAATACAAACACACACAAAGTGTTTTCTGCTCAAATACATATATACTCGTATGTAGGTATTAATGGCCTCTACATATCCAATTACTTAGTTAGGGAACATTTACTCCCGCTCTCAACTAAAATAAAGTAGGTATATAGATTCAGATAAGTTTTATGTATCTACTACCTATTATATTGAAGTGACATTGCTATTTGTTTATATTGTTAAATATTTCAAATAGCTCATGTTATTGGCCATTTGTAAGTGTATAAGCTACAGTACAGAAAACATTTATTCGTACACTGCTTTATGTAAAATACATTTTTCTAAAGATGTGTGTACCTACATAAGAAATATTTTTTAATTTTTTAACAAAACAAAAGTTATTTAAAATGCAAAGAAAATAAATAGATAGTTAAGACAACTCTTTTGTGGAATATAAAAAAAATTACTCCTTCTTATAAAATTATATTTTATTATTATTATTTTTATACTCTTCACCACAAAAAGTGGAAAAAGGGTAGGTATAACTTAATTTGTCATCCCGTTTGTATGTCTACAATATCCATTTCCGACCCCATAAAGTGTATATATTCTGACTTCTTATGCTTATGATCGATGTCCATCTGTCCGTCCGTGTTAGTGTTGAAATAAAGTTTGCGGAAGCACTAGGTCAGCTAGAGAAAATTTAAATCCGTCAATCGATCAGACATAGTGTCGCAAAAGGTACATGATCAAGAGCATGATCAGTCCATGACCTTGGAGGCATTTTCACATTATTTGGATCAATGAAGTAACTCCAATAAAAAAAATATATATGTTGAGCGATAGAGAATTAAAAAATAAGAAATAAAAACATCAAGTACAAAAATTGCCGCGCGCCCATATTTTCCGGCTTATGGGCATCTGATTTTTTTTGAAGAGATCTTTAAGGAAATATTAAAATTAAAAAACAAAATGCTTAACATCTTTAGAGCCGATGCCATTTTTATGTAAAATTATGTATCGTACTCAATTTATTTTTTCTAATTTTTTAATTCTCTGTCTCCGCACTATTTGTCTTTTTTATAGAAGCTACATAACTAAATTTGATTTACATACGTGGTGTAGGGTTTAAAAGATTCGGCATAGCCGAATACAGCACTCTTACTTGCTTTAGACAAATATTTGTATTAACTGCCACGTTGAAATAGCAAAATATTGAAAATAAAAAGAGACCTAAAGCTTAATAAATAAAAAAATACAACTAATTGAAAATTATATAAAAACTAATTAAACTTCATATTCTTTTAAAAAGATTTTAAACAATGCACATAAATTCGAACAACAAATTTTAAACCTTGAAAGGGTGGCATGTGGATGGACATTATGTCACTTTGGACATGGACATTATGTCCTAAGTAGTAATGACATGCCACCATTAAAAGCAAAAAACAACTTTCATAAAAATATATTTACTTGAACTGATCAAAAGGTTCACTCAGTTAACGTTCAACAGGCCTCAGGCACTCGTAAATAAAATGTGTGGAATGTCCCGATTTCCATTTACAGAATTAACGAAAATGTAAAGTCGTTTTGAAATCTAATTCACCTGCTGCTACAACAAGTTTATTTATACATTTTATGTGTAAAACTGAGATGATTTTAATGATACATTTGATTGAAAAAAAAATCACCTGACATCATATCTCGTTACAAGTGTTAGGTTTCTGGCCCTCAATAATAATAATAATAATAATAATTCTGATCGGGGTTATAGCACAATTTAATTTCATTAAAATTTAATTAACTTAATTAATACTCCCATATTTTATTTCAATTAGTAAATTATACGTATTGAAGGGATACGAAATAGGCGCATGAATTATAACTGCAAAATTAGTACAAAAAATCAAAACTGAATTGGAAATGAAATTAACTTACAAAATTTTTTAAACATAAAAAACAATTTAGTAGCTATAATAATTATTTAAGCACATGTTCAAGTTTTTTAATAAAAAACTTCATTTATATTTAAGCTGTCCCTTAAAAATAAAAATTTCGAAATTGGATTCTAATTAGCCTATTGAAGGAAATTCATGCATGTACAAATATATGTACTTATTAGAAATTATTTTCATAATATCCCAATTTGAAAAATTCAAGGTGTAAACAAATGTTGTCACATGCAATCTGACAATCTCACTTTGTTAATAAAGTTGTGTTTAAAAATTAAAGTAGATATTTAATTAGCACCAATTTAATGTTTCTAAGCAAATAATTTAAAAAATTAAAAAAAAGGTAAATGAAAATAAGCTCTTTGAAGAGAAAAAAAAAGAGTAAGAGAATAAAAATTTAAGTAACTAAAAGAGAGAGAAAGAGAGAATACAGTTTGAGTTATTTATAGAGCAGATTATATACCAAGAGATACAATAAAAAGCGAATAATGTATAATGAATAAATTAGTATTTCTCTCTTAAATAAATGTGAACTCTTCAAAGGTGAATTGGTATTGGATTCTTTTTCTCATTTAAGCTTTCTACGGTTTTGGTGGTCGTTTTCCTATGGTTTCAATGCTTTTTTTAAATAAGATATTAGTGAGTCTCTTTTAAAGTATCACATGTATGCAGGGTATAGTATGGATGGTTTTTGGACAGCCAAATCAACCAGCTAACGAACAAACAGACGTATAAAAGGGGATAGATGGTTGTTTGGTTGGATTTTTTACTTCTTTCCTGCTGTGTGTTTTTTGTTTGATATTTTATTTTCTTGGTCTGGTTCTCAACCAACAACGTTTACATTTTATTCCATACATTTATTTAGCCATACAAACAAACACATTAACACACACAGAGTTGTCGTTGTTGTCGGTCGTCCATTGCTAACATGCCAGCAGCCACTCCAGTGGCTTGCGACTTGCCTACTATCAAACATCTAAACGTCGCGTATACATTATTAAAACAAAAGTAACAAGATTTTTTATACCGATGTAGGTATATTAAAATTATAATCATCTACACGGACGTGTAAAATACGTCGCTATTTCTTTTAAATTGTTTATAAAGAAAGCAAAAAATAATATGTAAATGTTTTAACAAATTAAATATATACATACGTTAATAAATATTAAATAAAAAAGTAATGTGAGTGTAGATAATTAAATCTGAAAAAGTGTCTCTTTAAACAACCCCTTTTGTCCTATTTAATATAAAGAAACACCCCGTTTGAAAAATTCAAAAAAAAACGGTACTCCTCCCTTTATAACAGACAGATTAACATTAGTTACCAACAAAAAAGTGTCACCCACCTTTCCAAATGTAGAAATTCATATGTATATATACACGAATGCAAAAAAAAACTTACACTCCCAACATAGTTAAAAGCAAACAACAGCAACAACAAACTGAAAAATGTTATTTTATGTCGTTGATTATTCTCCTCATTTTGTCGTTTAAATTGTGCTCAATGCTGTGTGACTCTTTTTTTATTTTGATAAAGTAAAAAAAAAATAAAAACCAAGCACACACATGTACACACAGCGCCGTTATAGTGTGGTGGCCGTTTTTTTTTGTCGCTTGTATATATTTTTTTATATATATCATACTGTTTTTTTCACTCCTTAAAACTTCTTAGTACTCTCTCGCTCGTGTTACCGGAAAATAAAGTGAATGGAAAAAAATGTCGTCTTGTGTCATTGGTTGGTAGCTCCATAAGCGTCACCCTATACTACATAGCTACAACAACAATAACAGAATATATACAGTTAAAAGGCAAAAGAAAAATATCAACAAAAACAGCTCAACCATTTGTGTTTTTTGTCTCCACGTTATCAGAGACATTTTAGAAAGAATAAAAAAAAGAAAAATAAATATATGCATCTGTATATATTGTAAATACACATTGACAATCACACAAAAAAGAGTCACAATTTACAATCAATGTTCTGTGTTGTTTTTTTTTTTTTCATTTAGTAGGTGGATGCTTGTCATTAACATTATAATACGATTTTATATAGCCGTCGGCGTATTTACTTTCATAAAGAAATTTATTTCACTAACGAAAAATAGTAATTGAAATACAAGAGGAGCATTTTTGTGTGCGTTTGAGTGATTATTCATTTGATTGTATTAAATACATATAAATATGTGCGGATGTGTGTTATTGATTACGAATACCAAATGATGCAATGGTTCAAATAACTAAAATAAAACTACCTGCTCTTAATAATTATACAAAGTGTTGCATATCTGCATATTTTTTAAACAATAAAGTGTTACATATTTTTTAAACAAAATGTTAAAATAATATAAAATTCATACCTATGTATTTACATACGTAGTTATTAATAAAAATTACTAAGAAATATTTTTTATTTATACCTAGGTACGTACTTACAAACATAACTAATTAAATTATATTGTAAAAAATAAAACTGTTTCCAAAATTATTATTTGAAAATTAAAAAAAAATGAAAATCAGAACCATAAACATTTCTGTTTTAAATTGGACAACAAACACATGTGATATGGATTTCCGGATTAGTCTTATATGAAAAAGGTAAGAAAACATTGTCAATTTGTCTCACCTACCTAATATTTAGTAGGTAGGTAGGTTCATAGTTTTGAATGGATTTCAAACTCGTATTATTGCTGTTTTTGTATTAGTGAATAATTTAAGCTACTGACCTCTTAACCTTTAACATTTATTAAAAATTTGTAACAAAGTTGAGATTGGCGATGGTTGTTTTACCACCACTTTTTCAATATTCCTAATACCTAGTAATCTTTTAATCAATTGCAATTTAAGTCAGGACTTTTTTTGTTACATAAAAAATTTTAAAAAAATACACGTTATGATTTTTCAGATGACTACTAAGAGTTTTTAAAAAAGGTACTTTGAATTAATCAAATTAAAAGTATAAAACAACTTGTGAACTTCATTTTATAGTTATTAAAAATATATTTTGGTTTCACCGTAAACAAATCTAAGAAACAAAATTATCCAGAGTATAAATTGCTATTGAGGATGCCCAGATGCTTTCAAATTATATTGATATATTTACAATTGCTATTCAGCCTTAGCGTGGCAACCACTTTGCTAAATTTTGTTAGTGAAAATTAGGAGGATCTTTTTAAAGTTATGCTAAAAAAAGGCAAAAAAAAAAAATATTTGTTATAAATTAAAAAAAAAAAAAAAAAATTAATACTAAATATCACTTGATATATTTTTGGTACTAAGTACTATTTACACTCGTTCAACGGTATAACCAAATCTGAAGTAAATGTTGGACAAAAACTAAGCATATGTACAAGTCTAAATTAAAAATCAATTTAAGCATTGCAAGACTTTAAAGAATCTTACACAGTTTGTTTGTTAAAACCCTTCACCACAAGAAGTGGAAAAAGGATATAACTAAATTTGTGATTTCGTTTGTAATTTCTACAACTTCTACGACTTCTTATGCATAGCGAATGCAATTGAGCGATGTCCGTCTGTCCGTCCTTGTTAGTGTTAAAATCAGGCTTGCCGAGGCACTAGATCAGCTAGAGAAAATTTAAATACGCCAATCCATCAGACATAGTGTCAAAAGCATTCCATCCTTCGATGCAGCGGGCAAAACACTACGCCCGGCATAAGAAATTAAAAAAATAAGTAAAAACATCAATTGGCGCTCACCCATATTTTCTTAGTTACGGGCCTCTAAACTTTTCAAATTTTTGAAAATATCAAGATGGATACCTTTAAGGAAATACTGAAATTTTTTAAAAATGCTTAAACCATGAAGAGCCAGAGGCATTTTTATGTAAAATTATATATATGTAGTACTTAATTTTTTTTTAATTCTATGTCACCCCAATATTTGCTTTTTTAAATGGAGTTACTTCACAAGAACTAGATTTACATAGATGGTGAAGGGTATATAAGATTCAGTTATGCATGTTGTTTGTCAATTTTTTCTAAAATATTATAATATTATAATATTAACGAAGAATTAAATATTTATATTTCCTTTAATTTGTTTATTGAATAATAAAGAAACTCTGTTAAAGTTTTTACAAAAAAAGGATTAGTTTATAAAAATTTTTTTGCTTAATAATAGTATTTATTGAGCAAAAATTTTGACTACAAAATTGCTCAAACCTGCAAGTTTTTTGTTAGATATCATACTACTTTTTATTATAATCTACATCGATTTCAGCAACAAATTTATTAAAATTATATAATTTTTTCCGTCCAACTGAACAGCTCCTTAGGCTTTTAATATTCAGATCAAAAAAGCAAATTTTCAAACAAATTAAAAAAGAAAAAGTAGAAATTCCTTAATAATTGTTTAGTCTCACAAAAATATATTTCCTACTAAAAATTATCAAAACAATACTTTATCACCCTTAATGCTCACTAAAATTTACTACAGTTTCCCTGTTTTTAAGTAACACTCATCGCTAATAAGAGAAAAATCTTCAAATTTTATATTCCTTTTCAGTGCTTTTGTTTTACCTTAGGCCCAGCAATGCAATTCTTCAATGATAATGAAACTGATAATTAAATATTAAATAAAAAAATATTTTGCACGCGTTTTCACAATGATTGAGCTATAATTAGTTGCCAGTTTAGATGGTCGTTGGAACGGTTGTTCGATTGAATGGTTCGTTGAATTCTTCATTTACTGTTTAATTGTTTAGGTTGTTCCTCTTATTCTCCTTTGTGTGGCACATGCATTTATTACTGTTTATTAAATATAATTTTTTTTTGTTTGTTGCATGCTACACTGCAAGTACAATTGCCATTCAAGCATTAAGGCGACGTGTTTTTAATATTAATGATCCAAAAATAAATACATATATTTTTTTGCAATTCACAAAACAAAAAAACAAAAACAAAACACACCTCATCATACTGTGGTGTCATCTGGTTTGTTTATAAATACTTCAATATGTTTTATAAAATGTGTAATAACAACTTTAATTGTTATTTGGCAAATGTACGCACAGTACAATCTCTAATTTTGCAAACAGGAATTTTTAATCTGGTTTATTAAATATCTAAATGACTTTTTATAATTGTCCGTCTAATGGTTAGTCTTCCGAAGATATATTGTGTTGTGACCACAAAAATTATTATGGCTTCAGCACTTGTTCTTGAACTGCCGCAACATGCTTAGTATAATAAACTTCATTTACGAAATTAATATTTTAATGATTATAAAAAGTAACCGTACATAAAGTTTCTTAACTGCAATACACACACCAATTTTAGTTAGACCAACTAAAGGGTTCAGGGCGCGATTTAATTTTGTGATTTATGCTCGTATCCATTCCATTGCTTAAATCTGATGCTTGCAGATGTCAGAGTTTACTCTATAAGCGGTAATATACTGAAATTGGCCCAGAATCAGTACCTTGGAACGGGAACGTTTGTAAATTTATTCTGTGGATGGTTTTTCTGTCCTTTCTAGCAGACTAAGCAATTTTCAATAAACGATGCGAGAAGAAGTTGGTTATTTCTGCAATGCAAGTTAAAAAAAGTTTAAAGAAAAAAAATTATTAATTGTTTGTGTAACCTTTTAATTTTCTCACGTATAACTGAAAAATACAAAAAAAAAAAATCTTTTACAGAGTTGCATTCTCTATTTACTGCCTATCACTGTAAGATTTTATTTTAAAAATTCTTCAGCGTAAACAAACATATTTAAAAATTTTACTCTGCCAAAAATGTTCTTATTGTTCACTCAACTGCAAAATGTATTTTAATCATAAATTATTTGTAAAAAAAATTAATAAAATTTAAGATTTTATATAGAGAAAGAAACAGAGACCCACATATTTGATGCACACAACAGAACAAAACTCTTGTTGCCACACAAAACGTGTTATAACGCAGTTAAATGCAAGTAAGCTTCATAATTCAACTAATTAAGAAGTCATAATTTAAATTGTCCCATTAAAATGGCAAAACATAAAAATATAAACAAAAGAAAGTTCAAATAACATTTAAGGTTAGAATTTAAGATGCGCATTATGATTGTGCTTAATTTAAATAAAAAATTAAAAACAATCAAATAACATTCGTTCACACATTATTCTTAAAAAACATCTATGGGGTGGCCCTATAAAATTAATAATTTTATTAACTTAAATTTATGCATAAATTAATAAATTTGCTTCACGCAATCTTTACAAAAGAAAAAAAAAAGAAAAAAAAAATAAAAAATTACAACAATAATAATAAAAACTAAGATTGAAAAATTAAAAAAAATCTTTTCAATAACAGAACATACAGGTTTGTGCGCTTTTACTTCTAATAGACGTATTCTGGCTTAATATGCTCGGTCTTTTAATAACAAGTGCAAATGGGTGGGCTGTGCCTCATGTGCGATTAAGGAGTATTTTTCTTTTACAAATTTTGTACATATTTCTTGATTACTTTATTGTGAAGTGCCTTATTCCGTTGTAATTGTTTTATTTATTCAAAATCTGTTGTAGTCGTAAATAAAAACAGACGGATTTTCATTAATAATATTGAAGAAAATATTACTTAAATTAAAATTTTAGTTTTACTTAACCAGTTGATTTTAATTACTATAGAACATCATGTTATATGCAGAATATATTTTTTAAATATCTATTTAGGAAATTTTGAATTTTTCTGAAATTAGGGATTGAACTTTTGAAATAAATTAATTAAAACTTATTTTTGGCTTCAGTTTTTTTTTTTTAATTTCTAAAAAAAATCCCAGTTTTTGTTGGATTTTGTGATTTAAACAAAAGAGCTGTTAGACAACACTGAACGACTATGAATTACTACTTCGTTTGCGTATTTCGAAATAAGAAATAAATATCATTTTGTTTTTATTGCACACCCTTTACCATGAGATTATTTATGGTAAATTTTCACAGCTTTAAAAATATCAATTTGTAAAGTTACTGAAATTTATATCTCATTTAACTACTTGTATTTTAATGATTTTTTTTATTATAAAAATATATTATTTAATTGCATATAATGTTGTTCTCAAACAATATAAACTATTACTGCTACTAGAATATGCAGGCAATTCTATAAAATAAAAAAAAAACAGCCATTAAAATTGTGTTAAGCAAAAATAAAAGGTGTAAAAAGACAATTGCTAATTTTCGCGAAGAGTGATTACTGTTGCATAATTAGAAAATTAAGCGATAGCGTGAAATAATTTAAAATTTTTTTAGATTTTTGGATTTTTATTTAAAAAAATTTTTTTGCTAAATTTTTCCTTTTTTTGCTATGATTTCTGTACTTTTTTTACTCTTACCCAGACTTTGATGCAACTTTAATAATTTTTTATCAAAGTTAAATTTTTCATACCTATTAAGTGCTTTAGTAGTTTAAAGCAAAAAATTTTTATTTATATAAAAATGCACAAAAAATTGTGTCAACATTTAATAAAAAAAAAAATTATTGTCACGATGAACTTGTAAAACACAAAACCATTTGTCTTAACATGTTTTGTTGTTGTTTTTGCAACATTCACTATGCTTGCAATTTATTAACATATAATTTGTGTGATTTTTCTAAAAAAACAAATGACTTATAGCATTCGCGTCAAATAAAAAAACTTGTACAATTGTTACGAGCTTCTAATTAATTCATTCATTTGCAAATCGAAATCAACAAACAAGTTTAAATTTTTATGGAAAAAAATATGGATATAAAAAATCTTAAAATAATATTGTGACACAACCTCATATTTATACATATGAATGTTAAAAGTGTTAAATTTTTTAAAATAAATCTGCTTAACTGGATGACTGTTAAAATTTTAATCAACTTGCTCTTGTATAAAATAAATACAGGCAAATATCGGTTCTTTCAATTTGGTCATGTCGGGGATGTCGACAGTTTGTGAGGGCGTCTGCTAATATTAAAAATATTGTTGTTGATATTGAATAACTGAAAAAATTTATTCGATTGATAAGCTCTTGCAACTGCAAAAAAATTTAATTACGAAAGACTTAGTAGTGAAAATAATTCTCAATTTAAATCATCTCTTATAACAACCAAAATTGTTGTATATCGAACAACTCATTGGCATTGTTTATTCAACTCGGGCAATCCCTTTTTAAGGTTTGTGATAAAAAAATGAAATTCGTTTATAGTTATCCGATTTTATAAGAAGTAACTATTTTGCAGAATAGTGTAATTAGTTCCAAGTCTTAGTACCCACTTACAGAAAAATTTGTTTTGAACAAACTTATTTAAACTTCAAAAAGACATAGACTTGAAAAATTTAATTTTTTCTACATGAGCAAAACAAAGAAAAAAAATTTTTAAGGATAAAAACTACAACCAAAGTAATTGGTTTCCTTCTCATTAATTTCACTCTCAAGCCATTAATTTCTTGTCGAAAGAAGTGTTTTCTTGAACGTTATCTACTATAATGAGCAGCTAAATCAGCAAACGTTTGCGAAAAGTTATTTCTCATTGTTTTTTTATGGCTGCGTACGTTTCATGGCTAAATTCTGTTTCTATTTTTGTAATACTCACTGCAAAGGACAAAAAAAAAATTAAAGTATTCGTTTCGTTTTGTTTATTTACGTACCCTGAATAATACTACAAAATAAAAGCAAGCTCAAGTTAAGCTACAGAAGAATTCAAATTTGGTATATTATTTCGGAAACTAGAAGGAAATTACAAAATATAATTAAGCTTCGACTTAAGAAAAATCAAAATAAAAAACCAATTTAAGGAAGCAAAATAACTTTATGTTTGTTTGGACTTGAAATGTAGCCGAATTGACCAAGTGACTTTCAATTTTAAATAAAAGATTAGTGTTCCATAAGATATCCATCAATAAGATGCACAATAAAGTTTACCTATGAATTAAGAAAAAATGTAGATCGTTCGTTTTAGAAATTTTGGACGATTGTTTTAATTTTATACTTAATTACAGAGTTAAATCGGCTACTTTTCGCAGTAGTAACCAACTACTAATGCCAAAATGGAAATGCCAAAATCTTGGAATTATCAATTCTGAATGCCAGAATTTAAAACATAATCCCCAGTTTTTCCGGTATTAATAGATTTTCTAGTTTTATGTAGAAAGAAAGAAGAATTTTACAAAAAAATTTTAAATACTCGAGTTATATAATAAAACAAAAATTTATTTAAGAAGGAGTGTATCTTTAAAATATGGTCCTAAAACATATTAAAAAAGACATTTTTATGGATATGTAACATAAAGAATAAATGTTCAAGATAAATTTGAATCAAATATGTAATGATTTTTAGTTTGGAGTGCAGAGTAAGCCAATACTTTTCCCTTCCCTAATATGTACTCCGCAAAACTATACAGCTTTTCAACTCAATTACCAGAGGTACATTTTGATTTTAATTTTGATGCATTATACAGTATGATTTGGAGAGCGAACACAGCAATAGTACTTTTCCGAAAAAATTATCGTGAAAATAATAAAAATGGACCAGAAAACCTCAAAACGTTAAAGTCGGTTAAAATCCCGACATCGATTTTTGTTCATGAATAATACACTACATATGGTAAGGCAAAATTGACTCCTTCTTTTCCGTTGGTTATAATAAGAAAAAAATAAATGAGGGGCAAATCTAATTTGGATATTTTTCAAAATTTTTTAAATACTCGTTATTTTTATACCTTTCACCGCAGGTGGAAAAAGGGTAAATTTAAGTACATATAAGTAACTCCATAAACAAAAAAAAAAACAAATGTTGGGATAACAGAGAATTAAAAAATAAGAAAAAATAAAGCATTTAAAAGAAATTTTGTATTTCCTAAAGGATCTCTTCAAAATCTTTTAAATGATAAAATATATAATGAACAATCGTACTTTTTTCTAAAAAGTTCAGAGGCCAATTTTTTCATTTGATGTTTTTTCTCTTATCTTTTAATTATCTATCGCCCAATACATTTGTTTTTTTGATTGGAGTTACTTCACTAAACTACATTTGTTCCAAATTATATGGAAAAATTAGAGGCAGGCGTGGTGTTTTGCCCGCTGCCTCGAAACACATGGACCAATCGTGCTGACTTTCAATATCAAAGCTATGTCTGATTGATTGGCGTATTTAAATTTTCTCTTACTCATCTATTGCCTTGGCAAAGTTGATGTTAACCCGAAAACGAACGGTCAGATGGACATCGCTTAATCGACTTTGCTCTGCATAAGAACTCAGAATATATAAATTTTAAGGGATCGGAAAAAGATATTGTAGGAATTACAAACGGAATAACAAACTAAGATCTACCTTTTTTTCCACCTGTAGTGAATGATATAAAAAAACTGGTTAACTTACTTTTGAGAAATTTTCGCATGGTGCACGTGAAGTTGAAAAGTTTTCAGTTTTTTGGATACATAATAAATTAATACTGAACATTAAAATAACTGTTACAGGATCATCTCTGCACATGAAGTATTTTTGTTTTAATTTTTGTTGTTGGTGTTGATAGTAATCGATATAAAAATAGACTTTTTCGGAATTTTTGTCTATCTTTCTGTGTTTGCATCACGTAAAAACTGCTTGGACGGATTTGAATAAAATTTTGTGAGGAGGTGCCTTAGAACCTTAGCTCTAATATAAAATACCTTTTTCAGTTGAAATATGTAACTTTATAGAGAAAATACAGATACAATTGTGAAACCATCTAATTTTATCGGTATGATGGTACTAAAACAGTTGTTAGCACATTTTATTTATGTAAATGGATAATTTCTAACACTGCTTTCAGAAATCTACAAAAAAAAACGCATTTTTTTAAATTTAAATATTAATAAAATTAGAAATGAAACGCTGACGAAGTCGTACGCACTGCTAGTGGATAATAAAAATGAAATCTTTCTTATATTGATTTTATTCTAAACTATAACATTTTTGTTTAATATTTTAACTCAATTTCTCTAGCAATAGATAGCCGTTATTTAGAGAAAGTCTTGGGAACTACTAAGAATCTTTAATATTTTTAAGCAGTTATTTGCTTGTTTTATTACATACCATCTTCAGTAACTATATAGGTCAAAATTAGTGTTTTTCTACTATTTTAATATTTTCCATTAATTTTGATTTTTTTTTTTAGGAAAGTAATCGACCAAAATCATACTTTTTTCAAAGTCTTCTTTTAAAGTGTTTCTCTTTTAATTACATTTTTATTTTGAGTCGTTAAAAACCCTTTTTAAAACAAAATGCTTTTAAAAAATATTATAAAATTATGTTAACAAAATGTCTTGTGACTTAATTACACAAGTGCCACAGTATTTGTTCACCTTAATAGATTTAAGTTTTTAGTTCAAGCAACTAATTACGTAGATTGCTTTTTGTTTAAGTTGGTTAATGCATGAATTTAGCTTAAGTTTTATTAGGAATTGAAAGTGTGAATGTGTAGCTTTGAGATTTATTAAGTAGCTACAATGCATGAAAAAGGTTAATTGTAGTGTTAGAAAATTATTTAGACCAAATAATAAGAAAGGTGTCATACTAATATCTATTAGAAGCACCTTTATTAGATTGCAAATTCAATATGACCAGAGTATTTAGCCAAATTTTGTTAATAAAAAAAATTATTTCGATTTAAAATCCTTGTTTTGCATTTTTTTTTTAAATACATATCTAATGCAGATTAAAGTTATTATAGTTTTATGAATATGACAGATAGAGTTTGAGCAAAAAATTTTCACTCTTCACAAAAAAAAAAAAAAATGGTTTTAGCTTAAGAGAAAATTTAAAAATCTTTTCGAAAACATAATTGCTAATTACTCACGCAATATTTAACCAAAGTAAATTTTTTTTAACTTTAAGTGCGTAAAGCTTGCAACGCATCAGCCGAATAATGAAAAGTAATACAAACCTAACACAGATATAATTTTATATTTAAACTTTTCTTTTTAATAAATTATATTCAGAGCAATAATTTTTCTGCTTCGTGAATATTTTTAAATCACAAGTTTATGGGGCTAACGTTTTGTGAAAGTTAAGTGGAGCAAAAACAAAATATTTTGAAATTTTATCAGCAATTTTAAAATTATTTTTTCGGTAGAAGTTATAGTGCAGAGAATATCAATTTTGCAAGATAAAACCTCTAACACCTAATAACGCGATTTGTGTCTTCAAGTTTATTAAATTGAATTTATTGTTTTAAAGAGGGAGAAAATGCTCATTGTGGTCCTATTAACCAAAAAAAAAAAAAAACAAAAAAAAAAAAATCATTTAAAAGCTGTTAGATAGTTTGCCTCCTGAACTCCCTCGTACTATTATTTATTTTAAATGCACTCGTAGTAGTATTTTTAAAAATAACAAATTTCCACTTGGAGCACATCGGTTCTACGGTTCTAGATTGAATAACGGTGTTTCAGAGAATAAAGTGTTTGCAGTTTCTTCGAACGCGTTATAATTATTGGTATTTATTTAAATTTTGAGGTTTTATTTAGCTTTCTTAGCATTAAAAGTGGGCGTGGCATCAATTTTTCCCAAATTTTATATGTTAAGCCTAGAACTTTGTTAAAATGATAAAAATTTTATTTAGCCACTTTACTTAGCCACTTAAAAAAATTTATACAACGAACTTATATAACTAAATTGTCGTTTTTTTTGCTTTACGTAGGCAACATTGCTTGCTCTTGGTAGCAATTCCAAAAGACACAACTCATTGTGTTTCGTAGATTAAAAAATGTTGCCAGAAACATATCACAGCAAGGAAACATGCTAACAGAAACATTACGCAACTTAAGTGCAACTATCGCAACATTATTTTCAACCTTTTTAGCACTCATTTTTTGGTCTGAATGTTTCTGTTCACAATCTTAAAAATTAACATTCTTTTTACGTGAAAAATAAAACGCAAAGTCACCACTTTAAAACTAGAAAAAAAAAAAAATAAAAAAAAAAAACAAAGGGTGTCGTCATAGGTGATGTAAATTAATTAATACTGGCCTATTTTTTGAACTGCTATAGGCAAACGCAAAAAAATTAGTTAGGATGTCGATTGCTATGACCGTGGTAGTAAAAAGTATTAATATTCGAATTTATAAATTAAAGGGTGCCCCTATAGTTCATTTAATTTGATGTATATGGTCATACTTTTGAACAGTTGTAGACAGACGATTGAAATTTACAAGGAACCTGTATTGCTTACTCCGTTATAACAACAGGTATAAAATTGGGATTTGGAAATTAAAGGGTGTCCCTCTAGTTAACGTAATTTGATGTATATTGGCAAACTGTTAAACAGTTGCATACAGACAGTTGAAATTAACAAGTAGCTGTAGTGCTAATTACGCTATAACAAGTATAAAGTTAGGAGATGGAATATAAGAGTCTCCGAATAGTTAATGTAATTTAATGTATGTGGCCGTACAAAATAACGGTTATAGAAAAACAGATAAAATCTGTTTTGAAGTCGGTTTCTTTTGTAAGAATTATTCTTTACATTTTTACCAGAATTTCGCATGAAATGAAATAATGAGAGTACCATTCATTTAATTTTAAATTTCCGGTTTCAATTTAAGTTTTTGTTACAAATTTTGTAATTGTTTCTTTTTCGAAACTCAAATAATTTTTTTTTTTTTTGGCTCCACATTGCTGTATGATTTGTTCGATTTTTTTTAACTCTTTATTCAAATGTTAAAAAAATCCGTTTCCTTATTATTTATTTTCTTTATTATTTATTATGTATTTCGCTATTCTTTCGAGAAATTTGTGAATAAATGAATAATGAATTTAAAATGCATAATTACAACTTTTCACAGTAATCGATTTTTCACAGAACAATTAAAGACAAACTCCTTGCTTTAAATATCAGTTACAAAGGCCTCGGAAACAAGAGTAATATTTTTCTTAAAGACGGTACGCCCTAAGATGCTGCTTTAAAAAGCTGTCATAACTAACATTTGTCCAGTATTAAAAGCCATTAAATCTTTGTTCAATGTTCTATAAAATTAAGTTGATTAATATATTATTTAACTCGATTATTTTGTCCTTTCAATTATTGTATCACTTGTAAAATTTGTACGGAAACAACAAAAACTAAATAAAAAAGCAATTTCAATAAATCAAGGACAACTTACAGAGAGACTCAGACACACAGTCGTATAATTTGGCCATTAATAAAACTATAATTTACCTAGACTTGTTTTGCCAATTAAAATGACACAAAATACCTTTTTTCTTATGAATACTGTGCACTACATACAATTAATTGCTAGAACCATATAAATATGTCTCGAAGTAAAAACATGAAAAGGAAGGATATCAAGACCATGAAAAAGTCATTCGGCTGTTTTAATAAAGAGACAAATGAAAAGGTCTTCTTTACAATTGTAAAAACTAAATGCAAAAGATTCATATAAAAATATTCAACAGTTCAACTAAATGAAGATACACAATCATTCATTCACTTATTACTCGGTCACTCACTCACTCATTTGCTTACACGTAAAATGGCACATTTGTGTGTCACACAATTACATTTATTCACGCGAACAAATTGTAATTGCATATAATTTCCTGCTTGTCAAACAACTGCGTTTACAAAGGCCTCCAACATTAACTCACAGACTGGCGGACGGACAGGCAGAAAAATAATAAATAATAAAAAAAATCAAGAAAAGAAAAAAGCGAAATGAAATTTAAAACCATGGAAGAACGACATTTACAACAAAAGCAACAACAAACAAGACAATCAAAAACAATTCATCGTAGTTCGAAAATACGAAACATCAAGCTAAATCATCCAACCAACATACACCCGTAAGAAGAGGACATTGGCCATATGTAGCCAGTATGCGATTAAAGATGTCTTGTTTTTCATTTCTTTACATTTTTGGATGTATAAATCAAATGGATGCGAATGCGCACCAACATACAAACAACTTTATTCACTTCTTTTCATATCCACATACTCTGGCATCATTTACCCGAAACATCATCTTCTTGCTGTTGAAAATTATCGTTATCATGATCATCATCTTCGTCATGATTTCATATTTATGCTAAAAATATAATTTTTTTGTGATCTTTAAACACGATCAAGTTTTCTTCACACAATCATTAACAGTCCACACAGCTCATTTGCAAAAAAAAAAACATACAAACATACATACATACTTAGTTACATTTGGTGTTGTGTTGTGATGTTGTATGTGAAACATTATTTTAAATTTGTTTTTTTTTTTATTTTGTCTTTAGTTTGCGACAACGACATTGGTTTATAATTGCGAAACAGATTTAAATTGATACAAATATTTTGCTACATATGATTGTGATTATAAACTTAAAATGGATGAATAAATGAAATGACGAATGTTGGATGGATGGATGGTGAAAGAAGAAATTATTATAGTTGTAATTTCCAAATGAGAAAGACGCAAACATATCTTATCTTTGCAAACTTTACAAGAAGTAATACAAATTGCGCCACATTGTTGCATATATGGAGAATATTTTTTATAGACGCATTAAACTTTGAAATGGAATATAACAACAACGAATTTTGTTAATTGTTATGAGATTTTATTTATTCGAAATATATTCTTCTGGCTCGGACGTATTTTTAACTGAAGGTCCATATTTAAATAACTATCCTCAATATTTGTGGCCATATATCTCGGCGAATTTTATCCTTCGAATAATCAATCGTTTTAGGTTTATCGGCGTAGATTATCACTTCACTTGTCCCCACAGAGAATATTTTACTTTTGTTAAATCTTACGAATTTGAAGACCAATGCATGGCAACTATGCAGTTACCAAACGTTTCATTCAATAAATCAATTGTGAAATGATCTGTGTGACACGTTGCGGCGTCTTGTCAAAACCACAACACCTGCAAATCATGGTTGTTACATTCATGAACAAAAAAGTCAGCAATCAGCTGTCACCATTGCTTGGGACCTTTTAACCAGCATTGTTTTTAAAGAATTACAAACCAATGATTCCACCAGACCATAAAGCACGTCAAACAGTAAGTTTTTCTGAATGTAACGGTGTCTTAAAATACATTTGACGCCTATCATCCCACCAAATACGGCAGTTTTCTTTATTGGCGTTTCTATTCAACAAAAAGTGAGCTTCATCGCTAAAAAAATTCACATATAAAACTTAGAATCAATGTTACCTTGTTTTGGGACCATTTACCATTTAGGTGTTCGTGTCGCTTCAATTGTTGCACGAGTTTTATTTTATCAAGACGCAAACCATGATCTTTCGGAAAAATCCTGTGAAATTTTTTTAAGTTTTACTGCTAGGCCCACGATGTCGCAATCGTTCGTTCGTTCGCACAAATACATTCAAAACAAAAACAAATTCTAAAAAATTGTTTTTGTTTAAAATGTAATTATGCAAACGAACGAACGATTGCGACATCGTGGGCCTGGCAGTTAAATTATTTTTTGTAAAACTCTTTTTTGAAGTGAAAATACTGGGTTATTAAATTTTATTATTCTAATTTAGTCAATTTGTTTTATACAAAAATCTATTGTTTATTTAAAATTTTGTGAGTAGTTTCCTGAACAGCTAAGAAAGCGTTAACAAAATGACTTTCAAGACGAGCATTTACTTTTAATAATCAATGTCGATGATCTTTATTTATTTTATACGGGAATTGAACTCGACTCAATTTAATTTTTTTACATTTAATTTTATTTTGGTAAAATCTTATCTTTTTGTTTTGGGGAACTTCATTTCTTTGTTAAAACTTTCATAGGTTTTTGGTAAATTTAAGGGAAATCTAGATTTTTTGGAATTAAATTTTGCTGCTTTTTTTAATTGTTATGTTTTTGTGAGGTCTAAATGTTTCCGATATTATACGGATTGTCTTTGCTGAAAAGTTAAAAATTTGGTATTTTGAAAAAATTCTTCTCATAAAATCTCGTTTCTTAGTTAGTATCTTTTAATTATTAAAGACATTTTTTAACTTTAAGACCGAAAAATCTTTAAGTCTTAAGCCTGAATATAGATCTCTATTTTATAGTTCAAATTAAAAACAAGTAAGAGCTTCATATTCGGCTGTGCCGAATATACCCTTCATCACAAGTGTAAATCTAGTTTAGTAAACTAACTTCAATCAAAAAACAAATATTGGGGTGATAGAGATTTCAAAAGTAAGAAGCAAGAACTTAAGTATTATACATAGTTTTATATAAACATTTTATCGGCTCTTAACGGGTTAAGCCATTTAAAAAAATGTTATTAACTTCTGAAAGATCTCTTCAAAAGCTATATTGATACCCATATTAATATCTTGAAAAATATGTTGCACAATTGTACTTTTTAATGGAAATTTTAGGTGTTCATCACTCGGAATATATGGGTTAGCCTAAATTTTTTCACTTTATGTTTTTTTTAATTTTTTTTTTAATTTCCTATTTTGTTTTTTTTTTTTTGGTTGGAGTTTTTTCTTTGTTTCAAATGATATTGAAAATCAGGTGTGTTGTTTTGCCCGTTGCCTCAAGGGCATGAACCGATTTTGCTGATTCGATTTCGCTATGCATAAGAAGTCGAATATGTATACATTAAGATATACGTTTAAATTACAAACGAAATGACAAACTTACTCGACAAACTAATTAATAATTAAATAAAAATGTTTAAATGTAGGTACGTGTTAAATTTATTATTCTACTAAATTTGTTTTTAATACAAATTTTTAAAAAGTTTCTTGAAAAGCTGAGCAAGTTGTTGCAAACTGGCCAATGAGATTTCCTTTGCCTTTAATAAGTTTTTAGTTAATTTTACAGAAATCTAGTTTTAAGAGAAATTCGGAAATTTTATTTTTTTTTTTTTTTTTTTTTTGTATAATTGTGATTTTTTGCGAGTTCTTACTTGTTCTAATAGTGTCCGAATTGTTTTGTTTGAAAAATTAAAATTTCAATGTTCTGATAAAATTGTTCTTCTAAAATCTCGTTTTTAGGTGATGTTTTTAGATCCTTTCGGTATTTTTCTTAGACATTGGAAATAATTTTTCTTAAACATTAAACAAATAAAATAAAAAAAAATTAAAAAATAAATAAAAAATATTCATAAATATTAATAGCTGCCAGATTGTAAAACGTTGTCGTTTGTTGTCGTGCTGCATAGAGGAGCCAGCCATACGTACGTGACCAAAAATTTAATATAAAATATAATATTTACTCTTAAGGCCCAACTATAATGTGCATATACTAGCTTATGCTAACTTATACAACTGTGCAAATACATATAAATCAAATGTGGTAAACTATAACGTACTTGAGAGAACTTTTCGTCAAGTTTCGTCAAATGTCATTTGCTTATGCAATGTACGAAACTGATCGCACATTCCGTACAGAAACAGCTGATTGCGCTTGGTGTATACATACATAAATCAATATAGAAAAAATTGCAGTGGAGAGCGACATTGAAAAAGATTTTTTTTAAATTTAATAGAAAATGTAGAAAAAAGAAGGGTTTATATGAGTGAAAGTGATGCGTTTTTATTATAACAATTCGCTATAATTTTTTTTTATTGCTTTCAAATTAAATCAGTGACACCGTTGTATCTTTTGGTACTTTTGGCCAAAAATACACAAAAAAACATGCCATTTTTTTGGATTTTGTTAAAAACTAGTAAAAGAAAGTACATTTATTTAAATAATTGTTATTAAATATATATAATATATTTTTTCGATGCCTTTTTCTTTACAAGTTTTATTTATTTAAAAATATATATATTTTTGGGAAAGTACGATTTAAACTTGAATGTGCAACTGTGGCAAATTAGTTTTTAAATTTATGTAAGTACATTGTAGCCACATAAAAATCTTTAAAGAATTACCTAAGCATTTGACAGGCTTTTCGTTGGGTTTTTGACATAAGCTCAAGCTAGTTTATGCACATTATAGTTGGGCCTTTATGCTTTCTTGCGGTTTGTTTATTATTTTCTTATTTGTGACCTTTATATATAAATTTTTTGTTTTTCCATTATAGATTTGTGACGCTAATATGTTTAGACATGCAATCTGCTTGTGCCATGTTACTTGTTACGTATTTTACACATCCATAGATTTAAAGTCAGGTTAATTTTATTCTTGTCTTGTATAGGGTATTTTTAAAAGTAGCAACTGCATACAATTGCTGATGACGAAAATGATGAAGTTGGCTGGTGTTAACTGTTCTAGTTCGTATCAAACTGTTTAAATTATTTTAATCTTATCGGTCTTTTAGCTACTTGCCGCTATTACAATGAAAACTCATACAATGTATTTTTTAAAGTTCTTTAACACTTCTGCCTATTTAACTTTAAGCTTTAATTAATGAGATAAAAATTACGCTGAATTCAGCTCATGTTTTTTTGCTGATTGTTACATTTTTTATAGAACAAATTTTTTATTTAAAAGTTTCAAAACGTAACTGCAAAACTATTCGTTTGTATGAATGAAAGAAAAAGTCATTAAAATTGTATTTTTACGTTTAGAAATTAAATACAGAAATATCACAAATTTATGCAATAAAACCAACATGCAAGTTTGCTATTTTTTGTTTAATGAAAAAAATTTTAATTATAAAAAGATATTACAAATTTCAAATCTTAAAAAGTAATTAGATAAATATGTAAAAGGAAAGTTATGAGACAAAGAACAGAGAAATAAACAACAAATTAAGTTCTAAGTTAATAAAACAAATAATATTTTTATCTTTATTTATCAAACAGTTGACTGATTCATAATAAATAACTGAAGAGATATTTCCATTTTTAGCAATTCAAAATTTTTAAATCGCAATTGATAACATTTAAATGCTTTTTATAACTTTAAAATAAAATAGTAGTACATGCAGCATAAGTTTTATTATTGAGTTGTCTGCAATTCGTAAAAAAGAAATTTTTGTACAAATTTTTTCATGAATAAACCTTTGAAAAGAAATTTTTATTGCAGTTTAATAATTTAATAAAAAAAAATCATATTAAAACCTCACAAATTGTAACATTTTTGCTACACTGTAAAAAACAAACATTATTTAAAAGCCTTATATACCCTTCAATATACTCGTATATGTATAGACATATTAAACAGCATAAAAAATTCCCTCTTGCCATAGAGTTTTTCCGTTCAAAAAAAGCGTCGAAAATTTTAAGTTTTTATTAGGGTTATTGTTCCATCAACTTTCGTTTGCATTCCTGCAGGTGGTTGTCCTTACTATCGTAGAAATTACAAACCACCTGTGTGGTTCAAATCAGACTCGTCGTAATAAAGTTGTCGTTACCTTTTCAACAAAAAATGACGAAGGAATACTGACGTAAACAGTTACATAGAAAATTAATCGGTTACTTAAATAAACAAGAAATTAATTACAACTTTAAACAAATATATAACTAATTACTGGATTTTTTTTATATTATTATTCGAATAATATTTAATAGTATTATTCCGATAATTTTTTCATCGTATTGTTCGAATATTTTTTTACTTTAGAAAATGTGTTCTATAGACTGTATATACAGACATCTGCCTGGCCGTAGGTAGAAAAATAAAATTAAGATTTGCTACCAAAAGGCAATTTTTACCAATATTTTTCAGAAAATGGACCCCATTTTTCCTTTGCAGTTATGTTTCGAATTAAAAGGGAAGCACTGCATACTACTTAAAAGAAATTCTGTGATCAGTAAATATTTTTAATTTTTACAACCTTTTGAATATCTTGCAAAATTATTTACGTTGCAAATGGTGTAGGATTACTTACAAGACCAAGCTATTATGATCACATGTAGTTGCATTTCAAGCTTAAGTATAATTTAGTTTTATAAATACCGGATCTATAATTTAGTCTTAAGTATTGCTTAATAATTATTGCTATTTTCTAATTGCGTTTAAAATCGCTTAATTAGCTTGATATTATAGTTTCCCATTATGAATTATATACAATTTCTAATTTCATTTATTCTAATTTTTATTATCAAATGTCTACAGCTGTTTTAGTTGAAAGGTGTAACCTTTGAATTATTTTGCTTATTTTATATTTACGCTCTAAATAATCTTTCAAATAATAAATATTATGGTTTCATCTATGAACTTGATATGAAGAAGTTTTTTTTCTTTAGGAAAAGAAAATTATCGATAAAAGAGAAGAAAGAATATCAAAAGCAAGTTGTAAAGTTTCTAAATATTAAAGCAAGTGAAAAAAAATTATTTTTTACTTCCCGAATATCTGACTGAAAGCCTAATACCTAAATTTATTAAGACGAACAAAAAGTTTAGTCTCTTAATGGACATTTTGTTATCGCAAAAAATAAAAAGCAGAAGATTAAGAAAAAAATTGATTCAGAACGACAAAATATGACAATTTATTTCTCCTTGGTAGGGGTTTTATTTATTTCAGTCTAACAACTTTAATTATATTTGTTCAATTTTATGTCAAGTATTTTTTTTTAAATTTTTTATAATTGGCATTTTAAATAAACGATTATTTATTGTTATTATTAAAAGTCGCGCCGAAAAAAAGAATTAGCAATACCTATTTTTATTTATTTATTTTATTGTTTATTACTAATTTGTTAAATTTATGCAAAATTGTATAAAATTACATACTCTGTTTGTTCACTGGGTACCAGTAATAAAAAAATATTAAAATAATTTAAATAATTAATAAATGAAAGGCAACCAGCAATTAGGCAAACAAATTAAGTGGAACAAAATTTACCCTGCACCGTGGGCTTTTAGAATTTTAACGCAAATAACAAAAAATATGTAAAAATAATAAACATATTAATTTACTTTATTAATGCTTGATTTCTTCAAATATAAAATATAAAGGTTCAGAATAATAAATTTTCATACACATATTATTATTATTATTATTTAACTATTCTTTTTATTTTATTTTTTTGGACTTTCCTATTTCGTTAAAGGCTTTATTCTTATTTATTTTGTAAGATAAGTTGATTCAGAACAACAAAGTATGACAAATTATTTCTCCTTGGTAGGGGTTTTATTTATTTCAGTCTAACAACTTTAATTATATTTGTTCAGTTTTATGTCAAGTATTTTTTAAAATTTTTTTATAATTGGCATTTTTAATAAACGATTATTTATTGTTATTATTTATAGTCGCAAAGAGAAAAGAATAAGCAAAATCTATTTTTATTTATTTATTTTATTGTTTATTACTAATTTGTTAAATTTATGCAAAATTGTATAAAATTACATACTCTGTTTGTTCACTGGGTACCAGTAATAAAAAAATATTAAAATAATTTAAATAATTAATAAATGAAAGGCAACCAGCAATTAAGCAAACAAATTAAGTGGAACAAAATTTACCCTGCACCATGGGCTTTTAGAATTTTAACGCAAATACTCAAAAATAATAATGAATAAAAAACATATTAATTTACTTTATGCGTGCATGATTCCTTTTAATATAAAACATAAAGATTCCGAATAATAAATTTTCATACACATATAATTATTATTATTGTTTTTGGACTTTCCTACTCCGTTAAAGGCTTTACTCTTATTTATTTTGTAAGATAATTTGGCCTAATAAACTAATAATTTATATTAAATGTATTGTAACAACTTTTCAGTTATGAATTAAGTTTAATACTTATTTGTTATTGATTATAAATAGATCCTGCCTTTTTAAATAGTTGTATCAATAGAAAAATTAACAAATTTTTAATGATAGATACGAAGAATGCTGACAAAGGTTGCAGTTAAAAAAAAAAAGTAAATTTCATTCTGCTGGTATCCAAATTTTACTGTTCTGTTTTAAATTAATCAAAACTAATAACAAATATAAACCAAAATAAAATAAATAAAATAAAATTTTACAGAAATTGAGTAGAACAAGCTTAGGTGTAAATAATAATTACCATAAATGGGATATATATATTAGATGGACTAATAAATTGATAGTTCAAAAAATAACAGGATTCAAAACTAGGTTACTCTGAGATGATTTTAGTCTAATAGTTTCAAAATTGTGGAAAAAATATTCAAAAAGTTTTTATGTATATTTTTTTAGATGTCTCTCTTTCTAAATTAAGCGCATACAGTTTAAGAACCCAAAGATAGAGTCAATAAATAAACGCGGTTCTAAAAAGAATTTTTCATGATACCAGACAAATGTAAATTAAAAAAAAAATCTAAAAAATTTTAACTGTGGGATTTATACGAGTAATGCACGATATGGGAGTTAATTGTTTAGCATTGTCTAAACATGCATTTTTTAAGCAGTTTCTATGCAGTATTGGATAGATCTATCATTTGGGAATGCCTAATAAATTTTACGGATGCACAAAAATTCAATTAAAAATCTCTGCAAAAAAATATGTGTTTGCCTTTTTTATATTAATTGTGCTTGACTAAATATTCATTATTAAAAACTAATAAATTTGAAATGTTTTAAGTGTGAGAAATATGTTCTATATGGCCATTTTTCCAAACATTATTAAGGGCTCTTTGACTTGGTATTTCTCGAATTAGCAATTTTAAAGTTTCTTACTTGTTAACACAAATGTGTTCAAAATTACTTGCCGTCTAAAATCAGGACAAAATAAAAAAATCTTTAAAAGTGTATACTTAAAAATTAGCATTTAATAATAAAACTTTCCAAATAAAAATTATTAACGGCAGTCATATTGATTAAATTTGTAACAATGAAAATGAAAATGAAAAATAAGCGAGAAAGTTATTTCAGTATTAATAATAAACATTTTTAGGACAATCTCTGTCACTGTATTTAAGGGGAATTTTTTTTTTACGATAGTTTAATATTAAATTACTTACAACAACCCCCTTTCGATTATAATAATAAGTCGATAATAATTGATTTTCTGTCACAATAACTAAAATATTTAGAATTATATTAAATAATTAATGACATTTTACATGAAAAATAAATAATCCAATTAATAAGAATTAACTTAGAACAGTAGAAACAAGCTTTAAATACTTAATTGAAGAAAAAAAAACAACAAAAACGTGTTGTTTTAAAATTAACTATGGAGACACTCTACTGGGAATTGTAGCTCTTCGACGCACAATTTTTAAAAATATACAGTCCACTACAGGTGCAATGTTACTTGAAAAAAGAAAGAACTTCTCCTCTGGAATTTCTTTATGAAGTTAATTTTCATTTATGCATATATTTATTTATCCATTTGCTGGGGTAAGTCTGACTTGAAATTTGTTTTACGTT
This sequence comes from Cistogaster globosa, assembly GCA_937654795.1. Lineage (NCBI taxonomy): Eukaryota > Metazoa > Arthropoda > Insecta > Diptera > Tachinidae > Cistogaster > Cistogaster globosa. Next base: position 92,381,410 of record OW569406.1, on the reverse strand, counting down.
ACATTAATTTCTTTAAGCTTTTTACCGTAGTAAAAAGTGCTTGATGAACAACTTTTGAAATTACTGAGGGAAATTGGTTGTTGGACGAATTTTAATTTTAATTTGAGGGTTCAATGATAATATTCACAATAAATATGATGCGGAGAGTTAAATAGTAGAGATTTTTATTGACCAGAAAATCATGAGTTCAAATTCCAGCCGGGCCTTGTTAAAGAAAATTATTTGTTAAGTACCGTCGGCGGATAAATTATTAAGAGGCTGATAATTAAATAAAAGCAATTGTTAACAAGCTGCGGTAGATGACTTGCTAGAAGCGTTTATATATTAAACAAGATATCATGGGTTGGATTCAATGCTGAGCCTTAGCGACGAATAGTTCAAGTCCAGTTGGAGCCATAGATTTATAGTGGTATGGATGGCTGCGTAAGAATATAAGAAGAAAGAAACACTTTAATTTATTTGCTAAAAAAAAACGTAAGAATGACCTCAAATTTTGTACTTAATATTGTATTATTCTAATGTTAATCTAATTATTATAAATATGTATTCAATATAAATTTAAAAAATCTGATAAGAAATTAACTGCCATATTCACAAAACATATAAAACAGCTTGTTTCATTATAAAATAAAGTTAAATATATAAAAAGGTCAAAAAAACATAAACACTTTTATATGTGTTTTAAGACAAATTTTCGATTCAAATTTGTCATAAACTACATTTCAAATCTATTTTAAGAATTTATGAATACCGTCATCAATATTTATTTTTATTTCTAATAATAAGGATTTTTTTAAGGCAGGTCGATTAAAAAACTTATAGTGTATATACTCAGACACATAACAGAGATTGACAGTCAAGAAATTTCTGAAATGAAAATTACACTGACCATTTTTCATTTCATTTCTTGTTTTTTTTTTTTTTGTAATTTATTTTGTTGTTGCGAAACGAATTTGAAGCCTGGGAACAGACACGATTGGTTGTCATTTTGTCAACAATTTTCCAAAAAAAAAAAAGGAACAAAAAGTACGAAAATATAAAATATTGTTGAAATACTCAAATACAAGTAAAGACTAGACACATATTCACATTTCAAGCATTTATACACATTTTAACATATGCTTATCAGTGCAAGTGGAAAAACGTATAAGACATGTTCAGGTGGATCGAAAAACTCAACACAAAAATTGTTGGCATAAAAATATAAAATCAAAAAGACTGAATGTGGGGTGTAGTTAAATTAAAATAGCAGAAATAAAAAATACAAAAAAAAAAACAACAAATAGAAAAAATGCTTCTAATCATGGGAACGAAGTGTTTTTTTATAGGAGTAAAAAAATCAAGCAAATAGTCAAATTGTATTAACGTAAGCTAGAAAGACTTGTTAAGAACCAACCAACATTTATGACCATACTCGTATGACAACGAGATACAATACGAGAGCAACTTACTCAAACAACAGTTTCCTGCATGTACCCAACAAACATTCATATCCGCTGGAAATAATTTTTTTTTAAGAAAATTAAATAATATTTATTTAAAAATTATCCAGTAGTTAAAGAAATTTCAAAAAAAAATTTTTTTTTGTGAATAATATATTCTTTAATTTTCTTTAACGTTGTTCTCGATCTTATTCTCAAGCGTTGCTCTATAGCTCATTCTCCGACGTTGTTCTCAAACGTAAATATCATTTTGAAAATGTCTCTCGTTGCCAATGTAAACAATAATTTTATTAAAAATAAAATTTTACCTTTTCCAGTACCGGCAATTCGAAATTTGCTTAATTTTTGTCTTAAGTTGTGCTAATTTTTTGTGTTATGGCGTAACTTTCAATAACATTTAATCATGAACCCCAACTTGAGTTCAAAAATCAAACTCAAACTTCTTACTAGTTTTTTTTTTTTTTTGAAATAATTTTAAGAAATGTGAAAACAATAATTGGGCTTGCTGGGTACACTAGCATTGGAAGAAGATGTATACATCATTTTAATATGCCACATATATTGTGTTTTTGTTGTTGTTGTGGTAAATGAAGAAGTTAGTAATGCTCATCTACAAAAAACAAAAACATAAACTCAATGCCTCAAGTTGTAAAATTAAAAAAAAAAAAACACTTAAAAAGAAATCTTTAAAGTAATGCTCCTTTTCTAAATCTATTATTGGGGAAGAGTAGCTAAACAAATGTTCAATATTAGCTGCTAAGTAAGCATGCATTAAACTTAAGACACCTTTAAAAACAAGTAAAACATACATACACATTGCGTTACATTTTTAATTTCGTTGCGAAATTTATGTTTAAATACATTTTGCATGATTTTGAATCTACACTTGCACCTCCTTCTAGATATTTAGGTAGAGCAAGAATAAAAAGGAAAGCAGTTAGAAAATTTATTTTTATATCTTTACGCTGCATTCAGATAGATAGATAGATAGAAAATGGAGTTAAAGAGCTGGTATTAAGTCTTGTAAAAATTGTACATGGCCATCTCAATAAAAATGATTCTTCTGCAGCTTTTTCTACCCTTTTTTTCTCCAACATTTACAACAAAGCTTTGGCAACACTTAGTTGCTTTTACAGATTTTTTTTGGAATCATAAAGCAAAAAAATATTTATTAAACCGTGGTCACACATGCCAATCCAACTTCACCGTCATTGTTGACCAAAATATCGATTATTGTGTACAATGAAGTTTCTAGTTTATTCTTAAAGGAAAAATTAAAAAAATTACCGAACTTTTTGTAAACATATGATGCCTACAGCAAACAGCACTGCAACTCTCTTTTTGGTTTTTTTTAATCTAACAAAATTCCTAAAACCTATTGACTTTCTATGAAATAATTAAAAAAACTTAGTTGGATCTTTGGCCTAAAAAATAACTTTAAAGTTTAAACACAAGATATAGTGTACTAAAAATATTCATCCTAATTAAGTAAAAAAGCGCTACTAATGCACCACTGTTCTCAATGTATTAGAAAAAAGTTTATATATTAATTTTAGTCATCCATTGTTGTGGGAGAGAAAAAGAGAAACAAATAAAAAAGCCTGTACCTTTCGCTTCCACAAAAATTAAAGTGATTGCAAGGAAAGTTGAGGTGTGTAAAACCGGTAAATAAAAGTTTTATAATTTGACGTACAGCACAAAATAAGATGTTGTTTAAAACATCAAAATATGATAATAATTAGTACCACGTTTTTCACTTTTGCAATATTATGTCTGTTCCGAATACTTAAAATCATCAGCAATCAAATATTTTTGAATAACAAAATTTTGATAGTATTTCCAACAATAAATCGAACAGTTCTCCTGTGCCTTGGTACCGCCTTTTGCAATAACATTCACATTACAATTAACTGTCACTTAAACGTTTCTTACTATTTCTTTTAATTTTTTGTTTTAGCTTCCAGCACATTTTTGGTGTTTAAATTGATTGAAGTTAACAGAAAAAAAGAGATAAACAAAAATGTTAGAAAAAATGCCCTTAGACACACGTTATACATTCAATGGAAGTAAAAACTCGCCAAACAGTTTAAATGTTGCAGTAGGTGCACTATAATGAAAGGTTAAAAATATCTTTTTTTTAAAGACATCTTTTTTTTAGGCCAAATGAAAACAAGTAAAAATATTAAAATGAAAATATTAATAAAAAGTTGATTTAATAAATACAAATATTGAACTTGATTTTCACTTGCTTCAGAAGCTTTAACATTTCCTCAACTTAAAAAAATATTTTTTGTTGTTGTTTATTTTTATGGCATTTTCCTTGTCTTACATCAATTGTTGTGTAATTTCATATAATTGCTTTGTAACTTATGACCACTTTCCTTCTCCTGCATCACGACACTCAAAACGTTGGCTGGAAATTGTATGGGACCATTACAGGTTGTAATTTTTTTTCGTTCGTGCCTCAAACACATTTTCTTTGATGAACAATTCTGGCAGTTTTAGAGTACGAAAAAAATATTAAATATTTTTTTTTCATTTTAACCTTGTCTGGTTGTTAAATAAACCAAAGTCATTTTTATATTTTACGTGATTCCAATAAAATTTTTTCTTGCATCTAAATATCTTAAAAATTCTAGTTCAATTGTCGTTATTGATGGTGCTTCTTTTTTTAGCTAAGAAAACGGGATTTTTAAGAGGTTATCATAAAAAAACAAATTTTTGAAACTACGTTTTATTGGTCATCGCGTACATTGTAAAAACTAAATTTAGAGTAAAGTTTGTGATCAATGTTGCAGTAGGGGAAAGGTACTTACAAGACTTGTTGGAATAAAAAATAAACTTAAAAAAATTATTTAGAAGGTTGTAACATTCATAATAAACCCGTCTTAAAGTCGTTCTATACTTTTTATTCAGCTCTAAAAAAATAGACACAGTGGTTATCATATAAAGTTTACATGATTAAAAAGACAATATGTTTTTTTAACTATAAAATTTTTGGAAATATCCCTTGTCAACCAAAGCCCTAAGATTATTTAAAATATGCATGTGTAATTAAAATTATAAAAAAAAGGTTAAGGAAGAAATAAACAGTCTTTAAGCTAATTTAAAATAATGAACTTAATAACAAAAAGCAAGAAATCTACATTCGGCTGTGACGAATCTTCACCAAAAGATATAAACTAGACGAAGTTATTTTTTTGTCGGAATATATATATTTGATATAATATAGATATTTGGGGTAAACTTGAGAGGCCGCTTAGGTTCCCTTACCGTTTATGACGTGTTCTTATAAATATAAAAGCACAAAACAGTTGACCTCAATGGGGAAGGTTGCTGCTTGGTATCTATCCCCTCTTTTCCACGCAAGTCATCCTTTTTGTGTAAGTTTTATATTGAACAAATTTTAAAATTTTTTATTGCGAGTAAACTTTTTGGAAAATTTAAAATTTTAGCCGAAGTTATTTAAATTAAAATTTTTGCAAAAGTTTTTTTTTGAGTAATTTTCGCAATTTTCAAATTTTTATTGCAAAAAACATTAAAAAATATATATAATTTTTAGTGAAATTTTCGTGAAAATAAATACTTTTTTGAAATCTTAATTGTCCAGTGAAATTCTAATAATTCTGACTTACTATCTGGTTTTTATGAAATTTGCAATTTTTATTGCAAGTATTTTTTTGGTTAAATGTATTATTTTTGTTAAAATGTTGGTGAAAATGTAATATTTTGGTAAATTTAAAATGGTTTAGTAATATTTCAATTACCTGGTAATTTATTGTTTTCTTTTTCTAAAATTTCAGTTTTTAATAAACTAAACAAAAAACAACAATAACCAACAAAAAATGCACAATTGAATCTTAAAAACGTAATGAAAATAGAGGTGCTTATTTTTAAACATACCTCCACCATTTCTGGACCGATATTGCTTAATTTCAGTAGCACCCCTTTTGAAACTATGTCAGAAAGAATAGTGGCCTTAAATTTTCTGTAGCTAAACTGGGGACGTGACAAAACTGGTTTCAAACAGAAAACAAAAAAATAAAAATATTTTTTGAAAAAGACTATAAAAAATACTTTCTATACAAAAAGTACCTTTAAACTTTAATTTATTTCGTTACTTAATAGGAAAATTTTCAGTATATATTTTTAAGGAACAAATTCTCTTAGGATTTGTTTACGTTTCTTCACAATGGTACTATAAAAAGTACTTTTTTACAAATTGCTTTTAAGTATTTTTTTTCTGGGAAATTATAACGTTAACTTTAGTTTAATTAACATCTAACAAACAACAAAACCCTGATTTTGCTTTTTTCATATTCTGAACAAATTTCCAAAATTATTTTTTATTATTAATTTAATACCCAAAAAATTTTACATTAAAGAAGATTCACTTCTCCTCAATATTCCCAAGGTACCAACATTATTTATTTATTCATTTCATTAAGTTGACATCTGATACAAACTGACTTGACGCACTTCCAATATTTAAAATATTCAACTTAACTTGTCTGAATCAAGCAGCCTGAAAAAAAAGTTCAGTGGCTTAAAAATAAGTCAAATGACATCAATATTTATCATAATCATGATACTCTTAAGCCAGAAAGTCTGAACATAACACCAGATTAAACATGTAGAATGAATGTTTGTGTCAATTGTTTGTTGTTGGTGCCAGTGCAACAAAAAAAAAAAAAGAAAAAAAAAAAAAAAGAAATAAAACTTTAATAAAAATGTCGTGTCGCATCAAATCACTACAGCAGGGACAAAATCTTTACATTAAAAAAGAAACCACAAAAAAAAAAAAAACAAAACAAAATCTCAGTTTGAAGAGAAATCGGGGTAAAACTGAAACTAATAAATGTTGTTTCTGTTTAATTTTCACAACTGTCTGCTTTAATCTGAGTAAAAATATTTGTCTCTAACTGCTGTATAAATACCCAAAGAAATGAGAACCTGTATAAATTAAATAATAAAAAATCATTATAAAAAGTTGTCGTGTTCTGTTTATTTAGATACAACAAAAGCAACAACTCCAATATCTAAAAAATAAAAGGTTTCAAGATACAATTTCACTTTTATTTTGATTTTTTGTATTTGTAAAAGTTGTTTGAGTTTTTGTGGTCAACCCTTTTAAAGCAACATTGAAAAAAAACACAATCATTGCGGGTCATGATTTTAATCTTTCAAACAACGCTCCTCGTGTTAGCTTTAAGGCTGTGGTGTCATTGTCTATTAAATAACTTTTGCTATTGGATTTAAGTGGAGACTCCTTCACACAGTTTGAAGAATAATTAAAAGAGCGCGACAGTGACGCGTTTAAATAAGTTTTGTTAATTTTGGACACCAAGGCTTTAAAAAATGTGATTCCTTTTCTTATCGGATGTTATCAATAAGTTAAACAAGTCCTTAGCAGGGACCAAACACAAGAAATTTTTTCTTATGGGTACTTTACTAGTTATGGGGTCAAATTCCTTTAAGTAATAAAGTTTTTTAGAAATGCTTCTTTAAGTATATTTAAAAAAAGGCATTTTTTAGGAGTAAAAAAGTGCCTTTTTTGAAAGCATAAAAAGTACAAGGGCTGCTAAGAGCAATCTGACATTTCCATTGGAAAGTTTGTCATTTTGAAGCATAATCGTACTCAAAACGTTTTAACGTACGACCATTATTTGTGTTGTTTACAGTGACTTGAAAAAATTATTATGGAAAAAAACGGAATTAACTCGTGAACATTTTCGTGCCATCATTTTTCACAACTTTCGACGTGGATTATCACGACAAGAGTGCATTGATGAACTTAAATCTTTATATGGCGATGAAGTTCCATCCTATATCACTGTGAAAAATTGGTATAATGAATTTAATCGTGGCCGAAGCTCGCTCAAAGACGAATTCCGTGAAGGTCGTCCAAAAATGGCTGTTGTGCCAGAGAACATTGATGCCGTGCGTGAACTCATAATGCAAGATCGACATGCGACATACCGAGAGATAGAGACATCCTTGGACATTTCTTCCACCAGCATACATTCGATACTGCATGAACACCTGGCCTTACGGTTTGTTTGGTTTGTTCTCGTTGAATCCCGCACAATTTAAAAGTCGCTCAAAAAAAGGCTCGTGTCGATTGGTGCAAAGAAATTTTGCAAGAATACGATGGCGGTGCTTCAAAAGACGTTTATAAGATCGTCACAGGTGAAGAATCATGGATCTATGCGTATGAGCCCGAAACGAAACAACAATCGATCGTGTGGGTCTTCAAAGACGAGCAAAACCCAACGAAAGTTGTTCGTGGAAGAAGCACTTCGAAGCAAATGGTCGCCTGTTTTTTCGGCAAAACTGGTCATGTGGCGACTGTTCCGCTTGAGCAACGAAGGATGGTCACTTCTGAGTGGTACACTACAATTTGTTTTCCTGAAGTCATCGGAGAAATTCGAAAAACCAGCAAGAGAAGACGAATCATTGTTCACCATGACAATGCGAGCTCTTACACAAACGACTCAAACCAGAGCGTTTTTGACCGGCCAAAACGTCGAATTAATGGGTCATCCGCCGTACAGCCCTGACTTGGCACCTAATGACTTCTTCTTGTTTCCGCACATCAAGAAAAAAATGCGTGGTCAACGATTTTCGTCGCCAGAAGAAGCTGTTGAAGTGTTCAAAACCATGTTTTAGAGGTGTCTCAATCGGAGTGGAAAAAGTGCTTCGACAACTGGCTTGAGCGCATGCAAAAGTGTATAAATCATGCTGGAGAATACTTTGAAAAACAATAAAACCATTTTTGATTATAAATATTCGCATTTTCACTATTAGGCCAGAAATATATAGAGCAGCCCTCGTACCTGTTTGATAAAATGATTTTTTTTAATAATGTACTTTAAAAAAGAGCATATTTAGATCAGCTATTCTAAAAGATATTGATTAAAAAGCTTCCATTTAGGGAAAGTTTTAAACAGAGACCCCATTTTGAACTTTTGCGCAAAAGTTATGAATATGAAAAAAGAATTTTACTTATCAAACAAAAGCAAAAAAAAAAAATACTTTTAATAATTTTAAATAGATATTACAAAGTACCTATTTTAGAAATGATAGTTGTCTACGGAAGTAATTTTCCCAAAAATATTTTTTATATTGAAAGATTAACGAGTCTTATATTATGATTTGAATTAGTAATTTTTACAGAAGAAAAGCTAAAACCAAAAGCATAAAACGAAACTTTTGAAAACTTTTGTAGATAATGGCTGTACGGTTACAAGTTCGGCGGCCGGTAACGGACTTACCTACCACTTAAGAACTTTGTGTGATTGTACTGGGACATCTTATGATTTTTAATTTTCCTTAATGGACAAGAAAGCCTCAAGAAATGTCTTCAAGTATTGCAAATTATTCTTGTTCATCTCTTCTGGTACATTAAGCCAGGTAAATGTTTTACTGGTGGGTCATGAAAATATACAAATGGAAGAAAACGATGTCTACTAGAGGCTGAGACGGTAGTCCAAATTATGTTTGGTTGTGCAACACTGATTAACATAAGGCTTGACTTCAACGGCAGCAACATTTTATTGCAGATTATAATCTGGAAAATTTTGTAATGAGAAATAAGGCCGACAATCATAAATCACTACTGCCGACAATTAAGACTAGTGACAATACAAGATTTTATTAGAAAAAAAAAAAAAAAAACAGTCGTGAACATTTATTCAAATAGAAGATGTTAATAATGAAGAAGGCGCACATATTAAAACAGTTGTGTGATTCGGTAGCCTGCGAACATCTACATATAAAACCTTACAAAGCTGATTTATAAAAATATGCCTTTGAATGCCAGTAACCTTAGGAGGGAATAAAATATTATTATTATATTATTATTATTATATTATATTTACTGACATTTTAAATTAATTAACAAAATTTAGTTGTTAAACATAATTCAGAAATAAAATACAGTTCGAAACACATAGTCTTTTATAAGTATTAACCATGCTCGTGAGGATAATGAAGGTTACATTTTAATAGACATGCTCTTTAACTTTGTATGTTGGTCCCTGGTTCCTTGTTTTTTATCTGGTTTATATTCAAACTCACTTACGTACAAATATGTATATTTTTAATTTTCTGCAAAAAAAAAAAGAAATAAATAAATAACAATTGCTTTAGTGGTTATACCGACGGCTAACAGAGAAGCAAGAACAAGTGCTTGTCGATTAAAAAAAAATTAAAAAAAAAAAAAAACATCGAGGAGGAAAGCTTTGGTTTGTGTGTGGACTTCATCTAGCCAAATTAATATTGATTATTAATATTTCCCATATTCTTAGTTACAAAATTAGTTGTGTAACTTAGAGTAAGTTGATGCAAGGAAGGCTGATGACGGATGTAGCGATTTAGAAAATGCTGAATTACATTCTGCTAGTGTATAATTTTTCCTGTTTTATTTAGAACCCATTCGCAAACATTTGTAAATAATTTTTCCTTCTTAAATATTTTTTAGAAATTAAAAATTTTATTTATCCGTTTTAAATTTTAATTCCTTTTTTTTTATTCAGATAACCAAAAGATATTTCAAAATATTTGTTTATGTAAAAATTAAAAAAAAAATTTTTTGCATTAAGGTTTATACAATTTAGTAGGGGAAATGTGATTTTTAATAGAAATTAAAAGCGGATAAGGTTATTTAATTTTAATAGTTTAATTATATTTAGATTTAGTTTAAAATTTGTTTTATTCCACTTTTTTTCCTTTTGAATAATTAACTTTCTTATTAATAGTTCCGTATTGTCCAGTGTTTTTGTGGTTTTTAAATAAAAAATATTACATGAATTTTGTTTTGAATTTTTAATTAAAGTGTTATCGAAAAAGGTGTTAATATTAAAATATAAGCGTATAAATATTGTCACAAATAAAATTAAACTCAAAAACACAAAAATCTATTTATAAAAATATTTAAATCATAAAACTATTTCAAATGATTTTTCAGACTCAATATTTAATTAGTAACGGACCAGCAGCGAGTTTTAGCATTTAAAATGGATTCAGTATCAACCAAGGCGCATTGAAGAGGTGACTGTATCAGATCATGCGGTCAATATATGTTTTAGCCTTTGCGTATTTTGTTTTTGTAAAATTTTTTGAGCTGTCAAAAAGTCTGGCAATATGTGTGTGTGTGTGTGTATTTGTGAAAAATAAGAAAGGCACTAATAATATATTGAAATTCATACACACATATTGCCAGACCTTTTTGACAACTCAAAAGTTTTTACAAAAAAAAAAAATACACGTAAAAGCTTATGCATTCACCTGGTATCAATATGCCTTGGTATCAACTATAAAACTTGTGAGTATCACACTAAAGTAATAAAAATGACGACTATTGGGTATGAACGTAGATAAAGTAAATTGTTCAACTGAGAATGAATGGTTATAAACAAAATAAAATTCAAAATTATGTATGTATCAATACGAAATTTTCTTTTACTTGGAATTTAACGAAATAATATTCATTTCGCTTATGCTTACGTCGTTTATGTGGTTTTCACCAAAATCTTATTTAGAAGGATGCTAAATTCTAAAGTAATACTGATTGAATGAGAATTATAACTTACAATAAATCAAAAACGTAAAAAAATTCATTTAAAATTAGTTCAATTTTTCATAAATTTTTTTTTTTTTTTGTATTTTTATAATTTTCATTTAGTGAATTTTGTTGCAGACTTGCAATATCCATTGATAGATATGCTTCTGCTCCGCAGATAATGGATATTTTGTGTTAATATGACTAGATCTTTTGCTGTTTGAAAATAAAACAAGTATGATTAAAGTCCGATAGGTCTGTAAAATTCGTCTTTAGTAATTTTTTATTACTGAAATCACGTAAACTTATTTGTGACCTTGATTTTTATATAAAATATTATGTAGAATCATGAACGTGTTAGAAAAGTGTTAATTTAAAACATTTTTTAAATAAAATGTTGACATTTATTTTCAATAAACAAAATTACTCCACTTTAACGAAAAGTGTTAATTGTTATAATACAAATAAAAATTATTTTGAACAAATAAAATTAAAACGAAATGAATTATTTAAATAAATAAATCTTTTTTAGAGAATGATTAATGTTTTAAAAAAATGTCAATAACATTTTAACAAAATATTGATATAATAATGAATGAAGCAAACAGAACCGAACTGGTCATTTATGCGAGTGTAAATCAATATGTGTTGCCAGTCCGTGTGCCTGACTATCACTGACCCGCAAGGGGTAGTCTCCCAAAATTTTCACTGAAATTTTATTATTGTATACGCTACAACGGCAAGTAATAAAATTAAATTACAAGATATAGCGACGAGATTTTTGCGCGTATGGCCTTATTATCAAAACGAACTAGACAGGCACGTGAAATTTACAGTATGCAGCACTGTATCAGCTAAAGTTTAAATATTTTAATTCTATATTCCTGCGCCTTAATTTTAAGTATTAATTTGGTAGTGTCTGTACATTAAGCATAAATAAATTATCGTAGTGTTTTGTGGTAACGTCACATCTTAACTGTATAAAGAGTCTTATACAATGAATAAAGAAAAATAAAATAATTCTTTATTATTATATTTGCTTAAGCTTTGATATTTATCTTTAGTTTATTTTTTGGACAAAAATCTTAGGTTCACTTAAAAACTTTATGAGTAGTTTCCTGAAAATCTTAGTAAGATGTAGTAAAATTTCCATCGAAGCGTGTTTTAACCTTAAGTAATTAACTTTCGGCTATGATACGATAAAGAGATAAAAACCTATTATCTTGGCCATTTGCAAGACAGGTAAAGTCAATATAGCGTCCACACTTTGACAGGATCACAACGCGTGTCTGGTCAGGTAAAAAATATAAGATTACCTCTATAGCTCTGAGAAAGCAAAATTTCGAGTGATACTGAGCTAGAGAATCAAAGCAGATTCCTTTTTTATATAAGAAATCCCTATTCGCTGGGACCTAAACTGAAACACTAAATAAAAACAAAAAATAAAATTTTTATTTGTATCGGTCGTTTGAAAATTGTTGACTTGTTACACTGAAATTATACTTTGTTTATACTTTCTTTTTTTTTTTTTTAGTTTATTAGAAGCTTGATATATGTTACTTTGAAGTTATGAAATTTGCCTAATATTTTATAATTGTAAAATAGATTGCAAATAAAACACAGCAAAAAAATTCGTATCGGTCGAAATACAGTAACGTTTGTAAAGCAATAAAAGATAATGAATATTAATCTTATCGAAAATTTAGTTGAATTGACTAAATTTCATAAACGTCGTTGTTGTGATTTAAATTTTTTTGCTAAGATTACATATTTCTTTCCCCACTGTATGCAAATGTCATTCGAATGTGAAAAAGTGTGTTTTAAATAAGGCAATAAAATATTAGTTAACACTTTTTTCTTAAACATCTTGTTAGCATCAAGCTGTGTACGTGTTGTTTTTTTATTGTTTGTTATTTTTTTTTTTTTTTTTTGTTATTTCTGCCTTTATTGTCATTGTATTTAGAATAAAATTTAATATCTGTAAAAAATTATTTGTGTTATTTGTTATCGGTTGCTAACAAAAAAAAAACCTTTTCGCTGGCCACTGTCAGTGCAAATGATGTTAATCAACTGTGATTTTTTTTCTTTGGTTTTTTATTATGGATTTTTATTAATATTTATTTAAATAATTTTTATTATTTCGAATTCAAAAAGCACATGTCAACGGAGTGTAACGCTAATTGTAATTTGGAATATTAATAATTTGTAGTTATGTTTGTGTATTTAAATAAACACAATTTAAAAAGTGTTTAAATTTCATTTTAAAAAATGTATTAAAAAATATTAAAAAAGAATTTTAAATTATAAACATAAATATTTACACAAATAATCTAAAATTACGTCGAAATAAAAAAAGATCAATGGCCACCAAAATATTTCAGTGCCTTCGACAATTGGCCTAAAAATCACAAACATCAACAATTGCCACATGAAATTTAAAACTGATATAAAAGAAATACAAAAATCAACACAATAAAAATTAATAACTCTGCTTTATATTAGAAATACAATATTCAAAATTAATTTATAGTTGTTTTCTTCTAAGCTTAGTCAAAGTCCTTAATTATTTTGGCATGACGGCGACATACTTTTCAAGAAGAAAAACTTGAAAAAAAAAACTTATATTCCAGGAAAGAAATAAATAAAACCCTTTCTTCATGAATATGCAACTCTTAATTTAAATAAGTTTATTGTTGCATGCAACAAATATTTATGTTAAAATGAATGTATGGATGTATGATGGAGTTTTCAAAATTGTTTGACTTCAAAGGAGAAAGAAAAAAAGTAAATCAATCTTATTCATTCAATATGTCCTCATGTCACATGTTATGGAATGAAAACAAAAACAAAAATGTAGACGACAGTCATGGTTCGTGTGTGTGTGTGTGATTGGACTGAATAAACATGGGACATGATTTGTTTTTTCGCAATCTTTCTCTGCCTACTGGTGTCAGTTTGATGCCTGTTATTTGTTCTACAATACAATACTGACATTTTGTAAAAAGAGTTGCCAACAGATTGCACAGTTGTGTGTTAATAATTGTTTATGAGTAAAACGACATTCAGTCATAGTTGTGTGGAGCTGTTCCCTTTTGACAAAACTGACAAAAGACACACATGCTCACATGCATTCATCCACAAGCAATCATTTTTAGCCAATCATGGGTATAAACTCAAACATCAAAAAATTATTTGATAAAGATACACAGAGAAATAAAATGTTTAATTTTGAAAGCGTTTTAAATTTTATATTTAGTAATGATTTCAGCATTTGTTTTATGATTTTGTTTTGTGATATTAATGAACATTTACCTGTTTGAGTTTTTAATTTGTTTTCTGTTTTTGTTTAAAAATTTCTAAAAACCATTTTTTTTTGTTTTAGAAAGAAATATATGATTTTATTAAGGGTGAAAAAATTATAATGAGTTCTTCAACGTACTAAAATGGTTTCTGTAGCATTTGGTGAAATAACACTTAGCAAATTAAGTTGTCGTCGACAAACTACATGTGATAAAAAATGAAATAACAAATAAAATTTTTTTTAGATCTGCTTATGATAAGAGATGCAAACTGCAGTCTTATTATGTAAATCTCCATCGCTTAAACTCTTAAAAAATCTATTTAGCAACTTTTGGCTCCAAATGCTATTCTGTAACACTTTTTGCCCTTTGTTATTTTTAAGTTTTTAGCGGTCGAGATTTAGATAAGACAACAAAAGTCCCGCAAAGGTGCGCAAACTGTCTTTGCAAACTTCGGTATCTTGACGTTATTCCTTCTGAGGGTAAAAGACGGCACCAGTCTCCTGGAGATTGCAAAAACCTGAAGCTGACGGATAATAAAGATTAAAATTGGCTTAAGAAGACAACGGGTACCATGTGTTCTTGAGTTCCTGTGGCTCACAGGGACTACATTCTCTCTGCCGGTAATTGGTAAACCCTTAGAATACCACTACAGCAGTGACGAGGATATTGGACGGTGCCACAATTCTTAACAAAGGAGGGATTCAAGGTGCTGTACATCGTGTTATCGTAGTTGCTACCCGAAGACGTTGACAGAACGTATTGAATTGACATAGAATTGATGCTAATCTGTTTCATACTCTGCCACCTGGGTTATATCACTTTTTAGAAAGCTGCACAGTCGGTGATTACATGCATTACTAAACGCAGATGAACATTATTGTTGCTGAAATGTGTGCTGTAACTAAACTGGTGACCTTGAAACCTTTTTCAAGGCTGAGAAACTCGTCTATGCATGCATCTGAAAACATGACAGGTGAAAAACACTTATGTAGAGAATCGAGTGCCGTGAACTGTACAAAAGCGTTTGAGAGAGGACATGAAAACTGTGAATGAAGACCATCATAATTAATAAAGATTGAAAAAAATGATATTTGTAGTTGAAAAAGTTGATAGAGGGGTATAACTTAAGGCCCAACTATAATGTGCATATACAAGCTTATGCCAACTTATACAACTGTGCAAATACATATAAATCAAATGTGGTAAACTATAATGTACTTGAGAGAACTTTTCGTCAAGTTTCGTCAAATGTCATTTGCTTAAGCAATGTACGAAGCTGATCGTACATTCCGTACAGAAACAGCTGATTGCGCTTGGTGTATACACACATAAACCAATAAAGAGAAAATTGCAGTGGAGAGCGACATTGGAAAAGATTTTTTTTTTATTTAATAGAAAATGTAGAAAAAAGAAGGGTTTATATGAGAGAAAATGATGCGTTTTTATTATAACAATTCGCAATAATTTTTTTAATTGCTTTCAAATTAAATCAGTGACACCGTTGCATCTTTTGGTACTTTTGACCAAAAATACATAAAAAACATGCCATTTTTTATCGAGTTAAATTGAAAACTAGTTATTAAATATATATAATATATTTTTTCGATGCCTTTTTCTTCACAAGTTTTATTTATTTAAAAATATATATATTTTTGGGAAGTACGATTTAAACATGAATGTGCAACTGTGGCAAATTATTTTTTAAATTTATGTAAGTACATTGTAGCCACATAAAAATTTTTTAAGAATTACCTAAGCATTTGACAGGCTTTTCGTTGGGGTTTTGACATAAGCTCAAGCTAGTTTACGCACATTATAGTTGGGCCTTAAAGCTGAAACTAAAGCCTGAAGGTCAAATAAAAGATTGTTTCTCTATTTAAATTTGAAAACCCTGAATTTATGGTTAAATAATAGCAAACGTTAGTTTGGACTTTGCTTTTTGTTTTTACTTTTCGACATTATTATTGTAGTTTTGTAAATTTTTTGATCAGCAAACGTTGGTTTATTTTCAAAATATTTCAAAAGTTTCCTGAAAATCTACATGGCCATCGATTATGGCATTTAAATTATGTATGTAACCGGGAATTTGGAAGGCTTAAATGAATTAACCGTTATTTTAACTTTTCCGTGGCTTCATTTCAATTATAAACAATTTTTCATTCGGATTTACACAGTAAAAAAATAAAAATAGGAAGATGCACACAAAAAACTTGGCGAAAAAGTTCAAGTAATATTTGTTGGCCTGTGTAATGAGCTACATACATTTATATACATATGTGCACATGCATATATAAACACATAAACATGAACATGTGCAAACCTGTCACCAATATGTTTTACAATTATAAAAGAGTATGAAATCTTTTATTTCCACAATGAAGTTGAATTTTAGTTGCCATTTTTCTTATTTGAAGTTTTATTTTTTAATTTTTTGTTTTGTTTTTATTTTTGTTTGTATTTCAAACGGACTGACGTGTAAAATGTGTTGTTTGGTTGTCGTTTTATTTTTGCTGCAGTTGGAATTGTTGCTGTAATTGCAATTTGCTGAAAATATGCATGTTTGTGTATGTGTGTGTTGAATGCATGCAAAGCAAATGTCTATATGTACCCTGCAGACAAATTAACTAGTATGTGGTTAGAAATATACTAGTTGTTTTCAGCTTTAGACTAGTTGCACATCTGTCCTTTTTTCATACATCGAACTATCGATTTTAACATTCGCATGTCATAGGAGCCCAACTAGTTCATTTATATACAGTTGTATACTAGTTGAAGTACCAGTTATTATAAACTAGTTTGTTTATAACTTTTTTATCTATAGTTTTAGACTAGTATTTCATGAAATTGTTTTATACTACTTACATACATTCCGATTGCATAATACTCTATTCTTTACCAGTTTTGCACTAGATAAATAATATTTTCCCAGTCAATCAATTTAATTTTTTAGTTATTTCTTTAAATTAATTAGTCAAAAATTGTATAACTTAACAAAAGGAATTCATAAAATCTAAAAGTAATAAATTAGTAAATATAATTTAAAATCTAACTATCTTCCTTTGTCAATTCCTCTGGTTTTTTCTTGAGGGCCGATTGCTGCCTAAATTGCTTCTTTTTGGACAACTGCATTGAATGTCGTAGTACCATTTCTGGGTCTTTTTGCCCCAGACTTGGTAAGCTTATGATGGAGTCTGGAAAATATTAAAAAGAAATTGTTAACTATAATAATTTAACGCTTAAAAAATAATTATTACCAATCAATACTTTGTAGAAATTTTTGAATTCCTTCAATCGTTTTTTTCCGTGGGAGCCATCAAGGTTATAATTCATAATTATTTTGCTGTGCAGAATATTCTCTAAGTTTTTGTCTACAGAGTTTCTCCACAATTTGCTCATTATAGAAACCTTAAATTCACGTAAAATATAAGTATTCAAAATAAAGTATTGTATTGTATGTTATGTTTAGAATAGTGAGAAATTGTGTTCAATACTTACGTATATGTCTCGATTGTCACAGCTGATTTGCTTTTCTATATTTTCAAGTTCTTGATCCGATGTCACTGGAAAATAATTGGTAGCCGCAGCGATTGATGCATCTTGCCTAACCAGTTTTGTTGTGACAACCTTTATTTCGGCAAATGCAGACATAATGGACTCATTTTGTTCCTGGACACTTTTACATAAATTGCTTACCGTCTCTAGAAAAGCACATATAAATTATACATAATATAAAAAAATGTTTTTCAAGCTCCTAAATTTCTTGTACGTATATATAGAGTTGGTTAAATAAATGTTTTCAAACCAAAAAATTATTATAAATTTTTTTTTAATAACGAATTACAAAAACAATGTTATTTTTCACATATTTTGTAAATACAGTATTAAAATTGGAAAAATATTTTCAAAAGGTATGAAGAAAAGGAAAACTTTTATAGGTACCTGTTTTAAGTGGTGTTAAAATTTGTTTTTTTTTATTTGGTGCGCGTGGGTTTTTATGGTTAATGCTGTATGTAAAGGGTTACATTTAGCGTTTGTGAATAGAATACTTTATTCACATAAAAACTAATGACTTAAAATTCTATAGAAAAATGCTGATATGAGCAGATGTGATTATGAAGGAAAAACCCACAAAGAATTGTTAAAAATGAACCAAAAAAATAAGCGGAACCACTAACAACAAGCAGATCAAGGATTATCCCTGCATTAAAAATAAAATAATTAAAAATATTCAATATTTAATGTATGCGCTATAGAATTTAGAATTTTTTGAATATGGAAAACATTTATTTACCAAATAAAACATTTATGTACGTACATAGATATATTTTATTTCACTTTATTTACCTTGTAAACTATCAATTTTTTTAGAAAGTTGTTTACAGTTTTCACATGAAATATTTTCTGTAGCTATAACAAAAATGTATGCATAAGTATTTACGCAATAGGATATAATTTTCAATTATATATATACTTACTCGACTTGTTTTCACAGAAAGGCATCCTTTTAATTTTTGAATTCATCTTAAAAAATAATAAATTAGGTATTTAAAAAATAAATAAAAATAAATAAATATGTACATATATAACATTTATTATGAAAGGTTAAAGGCAACTGTGCAAAATTGGTACCAAAATAACTTTATCATTACTAGGAATACACATAAATTTAAAGTCAATTTCCAAAATTGAGAACTTCTCTACATCACTAAGGCAAAAAATATCAGCAGAGCAAATTCCAATTGTCATAGAGTCCATAGGTTCCTTAAAAAAACTATTTATATTTGTTAACCTTTTTCCAAAGACAAACTTTTCTTTACCGTCGTCTACAAAGTCTTGAATTTCAATCGGTATATAAGGTTTGATGCAACAATAATTATCCGGTTTTTTTGAAGTATAAAAACATTTGTTAAAATAATAACATAAACCTTTATTTTTGATGTTTTTGAAACCTTCATTTGGAGTATCAACAAGAAGCCTTTCATAGTGAACTCTTTTGATAACCTGACGCAGTATATTTGTTGGTTTTTTAACATACTTTTTCATTGTCTGCAAATAGTTTTCGAAATCATATGCAGATGATCCAGACATTATGCCTATTTCTTTAATGCTATCTGTTAAATGTAATAAATTATGAACGTTGTAGGATACGCTATTATCTCCGAAAATTAATGGAAAGTTGTGCACAAACAGTTCCAGCAATTGTTTTGACGCATTTAAATTATTAAGATAGCTTTTAGGACACAATAATAATCTGCATGCGCAATGTAAAAGCAAAAAAACGTAGTAAGTGTCCTCAGGAATTTCGTCTTTGAAAACAAAAAACCCTGTATAAAGGAGAAACTGGCGAAACTCAGTAGCCTTCCAGTTAGCAATGTCATCAAAACTTCTTGCCTTTCTTACAAATTCTTTTGGAATCGATGTTCGCAAAGACTCTAACTTTTCCGACATACTAATCTTGGCTGATTTGCTTACATTAACCAACATTTTGCCTTGCAATACTCCCAAAATAAATTTTCTCATAACTCCTAAATGCAGCAAATGCATGCTTTCAATTGATAATTGGCTTATCATTTTAATACCTATGGTCTCTAAGGGTGTTTCATTATTTTGAAAATTAGCCAGATGATGTTTTAAATATTTTCTGCTTTTAAAATCTTCATCAGTTATCAAATTTCCTGCTTTAGTACAGTAGGTTAAGGTATTTCCAATTTTTTTACCGACCTGAGTACATTTAGGACAACCATGCAACGAAGCATGGCTAGGTACACCACAGATAAAAGCTTTAGCTGGCGCATCACAAACAACGGCCCGTATTTCTAAACTATAATTATGTTGAGCAACTAATATTCCATTTTTATTTATGTCTTTCATTTCTTCAATAAAATCTTCTAAATAAGTAGTAATGCTATCTGGCTTTTTAAGGCCAATATGTATTCCAACTGGAACAATGTGCACATTTTGAGTGTTGAGGATTCTTATTAAAATTGGCCAAAGCTGAGCCCTAGAACTTTTAAATAATGGCAAGCCATCAATGTTAAGATCTATTATTATTTTGTCTAGTCCTAAAAAAATTTGACCTATTTTCTGTAACTGTTTTCTAATTCCTAGATGACAATACTTGCCGGGATTCACATTTTTAATTATTGGCTTGTCAATAATTTTGGGTAATATTGTTTCCGCTTTCTTTGGCACATCAAAACCATTTTCCCTTAATAATGATAAAAGTTCTTCGAAGGCATTCCTGGATATTTTATTTCTTATGTACCATTGCGCTAATTTTTCATTAAATGACTCTGTCGGACCATTGTGTCTTATATCTGCACTTTCGCATTCCTCTTCTAATAAACTGGAGGTTAAAAGAACATGATCCTCACTTTCGTCAATTTGTTTTATATTTTCAATAGAACTGTTTCTCAGTCTTTTAATATAGATATCACGTTGTTTTTTTATTAATCTGGCCATGTGACGTTTACTCATTTTTTCGTTTAATTTTAAAATTGTTTTTCGGATAATTAATAATTACTCACTATTTTTAATTAATCGTTTATAAAATTTGAAATAAAACGTTTTATTTTTCAGAAAAATACAATATGCAATAAACACCAAAGACTGAGTGATTTATGACGACGAACTTTCCACATTATTTTTTTATTTCAAAAAAAGATTGCCATAATAGAAAAAATTACATTTGTTTCACACTTTAAGTTTAAAACGATCTAAAAATTTGCACAAAAAACAATTTGTGAACTCTGAAACTGATGCATCGCGATGTAAAAACCAATAAGTGTTTATTTTTTTTACTTGTTGTTGTTTCTTTGATAAACGAACAAGACGTTTTACCTAATATTCTTATTCTCATAAAGAGTGAATGAAATGGAGTGAAATGTAGTGCAATTTATGTTTCATTTTTCTTTTTTGTTGTCATTTTGAACTAGTACAAATCTGTCACATTTGCTACAGTCATAATACTAGTTGTGTCTAACTAGTATTATAACAGTCTCAAAACGTAACTAGTAACAATTTTAGCTGCAGGGTATTTGTAATTTTTCTTATACTCAGTTTATTGTCGTTAACTGCAATTGTATAAATTATTTATATACTGTTGTAATTTTTTTGCCTTTGTTGTTGTGACATTCCTTCTCTAAATTGCTGTTGCTGTGTTTGTTTCATATGACAAAGATGTCGAGGTTGATTCTTGTAGTTTTTGTATTTTCTTTCAACATTGTACCTTTTATTTCATTTTAAAGTTTTATTAACTCTTTTTGCTTTTTAAGTATTTTTGGGATTTTATAGACGACTTTGTGGATTGTGTCGTCGTTCATGTTCTTCAAGAAAATAATTTTTTTATAGTTGTTGCTATTATTGTTGCCGTTAAGAGTTTAATAAAAGTCAATTCTTTAACAAAACTGTTATCGTGTTGGAGAAAATTTAGTTTTCATGTCAGTTTTATTTAAAATAAACATCCATATCGAGTCCATTTGAACGATACAACTATTCGTAATAAAATCATGGCCATGTCAAATGTTGTTCTCTTTTATTTTACAACTTTAGTGATTTTTTGCTTTTGTTGTAATTAAGTTAATATATTTTATTTTATTTACTAACGTGAAATTGACGTGAGTACAAAAAGTTAAGTTATTGAGTTGGATGTGAAGAATTGTGTAAATTATTTTGTTAGAAAATTAAAAGAGCTTTAGGACAGACTCATTTTGATATTTATTATAAAAACTAGATTGGCAGCTGAAGTACAATACAATAATTATTTTGCCTTTTGATTTTTCATCATAAAATTTTTAAGGGAGTTGCTACTTAGTCGTGTCCCATTAGAAAGTTTCCAATTTTTTTTTTTTTTAACTTTTTCCTCGTTGAACCACATTTTTGACTAAAAGGATTTAATAAGGACATAACTTTAACCTTTTTCCTTTAATTATTTTAAGGACTAAAAAATTAATATGAAGCAAATATTTTTTTCGCCAAGCAGATCACTGGAGTCGTTTAATGAATAAATCTGTTCAATATATAGTTTATCGTTTCGAGCTATACACTTTTAATAAATTAAGTTGCAAGATTAAATGTTACATATGTCCACTGATACAAGTGGTGACACAAAAAATAGTTATTATTTCATTAAAAAACCACATGAAATATTTATTCGAATAAATTGTAAATAATTAATCGACTTATCACAATAAAGTCGAATGTTTTTAAAACAGAAAATCGTTAATAATTCCAAACTTAAACAATGCTTATCAAATTTATTTTTAGATGAGAATTTAAAATTCCTTGCAATTTATTTGTTCATTTTAGAGTTAAAAAGTAGGCTTAAAACTTGTAATGAATTCAAAAGGAAATACCCATATCCCTTCTAATCACAAAAATGTGAACTGAACGATTCATTTCATTCATTTTTTTTAATATATATTTCATGATCTCAGATAAAGCTGCTAATAACAACGGCTGCTGTATATTCCGTAAGCATAATTTAAACTGGTTCAAAGTGTTTATTTTAAATAAATAACTTTCTCGTTTGTAATAAATACTCCTTTTAATTTGAATAGTCATTTTTTAAAAGTTTATTAACTTATTAGCGCTTTATTTTTTGTTGTTATCGTAGAATGTGTATCAGCATGGAGTATTAAAATGTGGTTTACGTATAAAAATATACTGTCGAAATAAAAAACTCTACATTATTATTACAACTGTAAGCTAAAAGTTTAAGCAGCATAATAAATTGTTCTAAGGGAAGAAGATTTTCGATACAGTTTACCGCTTGTAACTCATTTTTTTAAATCGTGCCATCACGTCCAGGTTTTGACATTTTTTTAATACTAATTTTATTTTGGCACAAGTGTAATTCTCTTTTTATTTTCGTCTAAAAAGATTTGAAAGAAGTTATTTAATAAGAAATGTCTAAAGAAGACAACACGGAAATATTCTAAAAACATTAAATTTATTTTGGTAATACAATTAATATTGCTATTCAAAATGATTAAAACAATTTTATGTGAATCTTAAATAGCGAAGCTTGAAGAAGAATTATGTATTAAACACACCCTAGTATTGAGTACATGAACCAACAATATTTTTAATACACGGTAGAGACATACATGCATACATATATACACACGTACATATTTATGTAGTTATACCGAGATGGCCTCCAATTTTTATTAATATGTAGCAAAAATTAAAAATTTATAATTATTGACACATTTGTTGTAGCTTTTATTTTTATATTATTTTTTGTGATGAGTGATTTGTTGTTAATATTTAAAAATAATTCTTTATTCTTTAAAATTTTGTTATTCGAAATTTTCGTATATAAAATTAATAATTTAATTTTTTATGTTTTGAAATAATGTTTTTTAAGTTTACAGTCATAGTTGCATAAATTAGCACATTTTTACGTTTTAAGAAAAAAAATTTTTGGCTTTGAATAGCGGCGGGTATGATATGAACGAGGATTATTTACGTTCCTACCACCATTTGGTTACTGGTACCAAGTAGTAACTTGTTTCATTGCTTTATAAGATATTTGACCTCTAAAAAATTCAAAAAGTTAAGGTATTTCCTAACATTAACTCTTCTTACAAGTGGCGCCTTCCCCGTTCGGCTTGAATCAGATTTGTTTGATATATTTTTTTTTTTTTGAAACAACCAATGTGCAGTGCCTTTTTTTGTTAAGGCATGTGTTAGTAATACAATGGAAAATATTCTGGCGTTAGGTAAATTTCGCATGTGCCCTCCACAGATAGGCCTATCTAGGCCAATGTTCAACATCTGTTGAAATTTCAAGAAATTTCGTTACAATAAAAAATTAATTAAAAATTAATTAGTGTCTTCACCGTGACGCGATTTTCACCATTTTACATTTTTTGAACTGTAGCAAGCAGATATGAAACTAGAAGACAAGTGTTTAAAAAATATCTGCTATGAGGAGAAGAATTAAAAACAAATTCAAAAATTTTAGGATCTATCTATACTGACGTAGACTTCAGTTAAATGACTTTATATTTTAAGCCAGAGTAAGCAGACAATTCAAATTTACACAGAGCGAGTGCCCTTTATAAAAGCAAATATAAAATGAAAAGGTGCTTCTATAGAAAATATAATTTTGATGATTGTTGTTTTATCTCTTAAACCGTTATAGGCAAATAATTTAAATTTTCAATATAATAAAAGCAGAAAATTAAAGAGCGTTCCATATATGGCACGGTACTCCTTGTGTGTGAGTCTAATTCATACTTGGTTGATGTATTTCATGATAAGACATAAGACTGAAAACATCTTAACCCTTTTAGTTTATGCAAAAGTACACGATTTTTTTTTGGAAGGTAAAAGATAAAAATAATAGTAAAACAGAAACAGTCACATAAATGTATTCATTTATATAACCACAACTGTATATTCGTCCAGTACACATGCTTGAAAAGAACACCATTAACGAAAACAATATTATGTTAGCCTTTTAAAAACAAGAAGTACTAAAATTCATTGTCTTTTTTGTTATTAATAATTTTAAGAAAAATTTTTTTTCAATGAATTGACCTTGAAATTGTCAATATTTTAATTTTTTAATCTATTTTTGCATATGAAAAAATCATACTCGAAATATGACTAAAATGAAGGTTGTCAATTAAAAATAATAAATGAAATGTATAAAAGCTATGACGCACAAGAAAAAAACTTAAAAACAATAAATCAACTTATAAAATTAAAATATTAAATAATAAACAATACATTGTTTGGGAATTAATGTTTTAATGAATTATTTAAGTTAAAGTAAGTTAAAAAACATTGATTTTTAATTTCCTTATACTCCTTTTTACTGTTTTTTAAATATCTATTAACTTAATTATTTAAAATAGTATTTAAATGTGCCTGGTATGGTGGGAATTTATTATTTTTAATAGTAAAAAAGTCTTAAGATTCGATCGGTTTGTCAATTTTTAAGACATCTTAAGGTCATTTAATTAAGCCGGCTGAAGATCAAAGGCTAAACTTTTGTTTTAATGTCTGTTTCTTCTTGTTACTGATGGCGATTTTGTTTTCTTCTTTTTTTTGGTTGTTACTTATCCGGCAGCATATAAATGTAGTTAATTGTAGTTTTTATCTAGGATTTCTTGTAACAACCAGCATACATGTGATTTCATCAGTTTTTGGGTATTAATTCATCTCTTGCTCTTTCAATTTGGTTAAAAGTTTTTTTTTAGTCTGACCACAAACTTAAAATATAAAGAAATTAAAATAGCGGCAGCAACAAGAAACAAAACGTATCATTTAAGGCTTAAATAGCTGTAGTTTCTTTTTAATAGTTTCTTAACAAAAAAAAAAAAAAAAAAAAAAAAATTAAAAAAAATAGTCAAAATGAAAAGAAAAAAATAAAACCAAAGCGACTTCTTTTTTTTTTTTTTTTTTTTGGTTTAAAATTCTTGTCATAAAGTTTCAAATACCAAATCAAGAAACACTTGGAGTAACGATATAGATTAATACCTAAAGTCCCATCTCTGGACTGGCATTATTATTTTGTATTTAGTTGACAACTTTTTACAAGATTAGACTGTGTATGTCGATAATAAATAAAAACAAAAGAGATAAAAATGCCTAAAATGCCATTAAAATATTAAACTATGATATGCTCAATAAAAAATAAATTATAATATATAAAATAATATAATTTCTTTTCTGATTTGTTCTGCAGTTTTAAATATTTATATATTTACAAAGCAGTTACGACGACTGGTGATCGATCGTTTTATAGTTAGAAAATTTGTCTTTATTGCTTCATAAAAGAATTTAAAATTTTATTGAAATTTTTATAGTTTTATTTAATGTATGTCTTTTACTAAATATTTCCTTATTTCTTTTGCAGGTAAATTCATAGAAACCGGCGGCGATATCAACTGACTGTGTAATAAATGTGAGAAAACATAAGGAACCCTGACACACTACACACACTTTTCTTTGGCTTAGAAAATATGACCAGTAAACATATCGTTTTATATTCAAAATATTTTATTCTTCAAAATAAGAGGTGACTATTAAAGCTGTTTAGATCAGTACATTATCAGTACAAGAGCCTTATGGTTCCTTGTCATCCTTTAACAAGAAAAACTGTGATATTTTTATTTGATATTGAAAAATTTAATCGCTTGCCTATTACGGTGCAAAAGATAAGGCGAAATATGTTAAAATTACATATCTTTTTTATGAGCTGTTTACTGTGAAAGTGGAATAAGTCACTTAAAGAAAATTCATGTTATGAGCTGCTACGGTTTTATGTTGATCGAAGTTTTTATTAGCGAAAAAATAAGAATCCTGAGACCATAAGTTTAAGTATGTCTTCTTAAGATTTAGCCTTAATACTTTTAAAATCTTTCAACCACAATCCCTTAAATATGTGCATCAGCTTAAAAGCCAAATGACTTATGTGATTAAAAAAATGACTCATATCGTCGCTCCTTATTTGTCACTTTGGGATCTGCTGTGCACCAACTAGAGGCCGCCTGAGTTTCCGTGCCTCTGGTGAGTATTTCTCATACATATAAATGAACCAAACCCTCTCCTTTGACACGCCGTTCTTTTTATATACACGTTTGGCTTTGAATGAAGTTTTAGATTTTTTTATTGCAAATAAAATTTAAAAAAAAAAAAAAATTTTCATGAAAATAAAAATTTTGGTGAAATTTTGATCGTTTAGTAAATTTTTAATTTTTTGCTGATTATTCGGTTTAAAATCAAATTTTATATTTTTTATAGCAAAAACCAAAAATTTTTAATAAAATTTTGGTTGAAATTTAGTTAGCTTAGCGATATTCCAATTACCTGGATATTTATGGTTTTTTTTTCTAAAATTTTCGCCCAATTAAATCTGAAAAACATAAGAAAAATAGAGCCGTTCTCAATTATTTAACACACCCCCAACATTTATTGACTGATGCTGCAAAATTTCAATGGCACCTCTTTCGAAACTATGTCTGAGAGGATTATGGTCATAAATTTTCTGTAGATAATCTGTCATTAGATTTTTAACCTGATTACGTACAGATAGATGAACATCGACTCCCCTATTTATTTATTTAGGAATCAAGAATATGTATATATGTATTTTTTGGAGTTAAATATAACGAACCGAATGGCAAACTTATGTATGGCTTTCCAACTTTAGTGAAGTTATAAAAATATAATATATTAAAACTTAAATTAACTTCTAAATAATCAGGCAAGTGTGTGTTGAACTTAGACACAAAGATTTTCGTGCCATATATAGGTCAGCCTTTATATTTATATCTTTATCATTTACTGCTGAAATTGAAATCTGCTTATAAAAATTCAAAACAAAAACAACATGTGTCAAAACAAGGTCTTCCATAGGAACAGCTTTTCATCTTCAATTTTAGCTTTTGTACTTGTTATTACAAAAATAGATTTTAAGTATTTGAGTAGTATATTATACTGTATAATACGTAGAATACACCTATTTATAAAGCCATTATAGATTATTAACAATTTTACGTTGTTTCGCAACTTTGTTTCGCATCTTTGTTTTATTTTGTATTGAAGGTTTTGAAAGTCAGCTATATTTTGTATTAGTTTATGGTCCTATTTACGTTAGTTTAAATAATTAAATAATATACGCGAAAATCATTTCACTATGGGGATACCCTCTAATTTTATATTTCATTATATAAATTATTGTTGATCCGATATAATAAAAAAGATTTTCAAGTGTTCAGCTATTACTGCTCCAGGAATAGTGGCCTGTAACAGAGGGATAGAAATTAATTTAAAATAGCATATTAAGATTTTTCGTTTGCAATTGTTATATCTTTTTTATAGTACCTTACAAAATTTTTAGTGGAAAAAATCCTGTGAGTTCTCATCTTCGACATGCTAGAAACGATATTATAAGGAAATAAAATTTTGAACTTGTTGTCAAATTTGTAAATAAAATTTTAGTCTCTTAAGCCTTTCACCAAAAAACCCGGTTAATTATTAACATTATTTATATGTTCCTCTGCTTTCTTTCTACTGGGAAAACTAGCAATCATTTATTAAAAATGAAAATTTTAGTTTTTCGACCCCAAAAGTTAAGATGGTAACCCTATTGTTTTTGCTACAATGAATGTCCGTCGGACGCAGCCCTTTTTCTTTAAAGACGTAACAGCTAGAATCTTGGAATTTTTACAGAAGGAATATTACTATAGCTGCAACAACAAAAAATACTACAAACTAAAGAGTTTTCTAAAAGTGACTTGATTGTCATAAAAATATTGTTATATTTTTTTTTTAATATAACAGGTTGACATGTGAAACTTGCACCAATGGCTATGCCCGAAGGGTATCCCAATAATAATGTGATTTTTACGTAATAGCCTAATAGTATAGTATATATTACAATTTCGCTATAAAAGCAAGTTAAAAAAAATATACGGTGTCTCAATAGTTACGTTTGGACGCTTTGCATCGCCTTATTTAAAATTTATCCAAAGTATGTATTAAAACGTCCGCAGGAACAAGTTTATAAAATAAAAGTAAAAAAATAGGATGGCCTTTTTGTGTGAATAATTTAGTTTCTTAATCAGATATCTATGAACGTTGGTTAAGCTTTTTTTATTTTTCGGGAATGTTGTTATTTTAAACTTTCATTTGTTTTTATATTTTAAATTTTGTCACTTAAGTTTTTTGTGTTTTTAGTTAAATTTCGATTTTTTTAGAGTTTTTATTTTCTTTTGCGTAAATTTTCATGAAAAGTTCTGTCATTTGGTAACAGCAGGTCACTTTTTTGGTGCAGTATAAATTTTTGTGACTTTGCGCGTTTTATATAATTTTATTTATTATATTCTTTTCGTCTCGTAGTTTGAAATTTACTGCCAGAATAAGTTAGTCACAGAACTTTTATTTTCGAAGTTTTTTTTACTACTTCTTAGGAAATTTATGGCTTTTTGGTGAAATTCCCATTGTTCTTTTTTATTTTTTTAATCCATCTAGATTTTTTCTTTTTTTTTATGTAGCTTTGGTTTTGGTTCTCTCGATTTTACATTGGGGTATTTTTGATTTATTTTGACTTTTGACAAATATTAGTTTTTCAAGCGAAAGAAATGTTTTGGTGAACTTATAAATTATAAAAATTAATTAAAAAAACACAAATTAATTTAATAGACAATAAATATAAAAAATCCCATATATTCTGTTCAGCAGAGTTTGTTTAAAAAATTTTGTTTGTTGCTTTACTCATGTAAACCAGCCTTAAACAAAGAAATAAATCTCTCATTCTAATTACTTGAAGGTTGTTAAATTATGACCTTTTTGTTGTTCAGTTTGCAATAAACTATCGCTAAATTTTAAATGACACTTGTCATACACGTCTGTTTGTAGAAACTTTGTATTACCTTTTCACGACAACTACAAACAAACAAAAGAATATTTCACGAATAACATTAAAAAATATTAACAAACTTACAATGGCTGCTAGACACAAGATTAGCCAACACATTGGCATATTTTTTTCTGTGTATTCGACTAAATATCAACTACATATTAATTTGTTAGTTTAAAAGTTTTGAATCAACTATTGCAACACAAAAAAAACTCAAAAGTAATGGGAATGGTCTGAGTCATATTAAAGCAATTATTTTACTAATTAGTTTACAAATCAATTAATAATTAACGAAATTTAATGTTATAAAATTTTTAATAATTTTTAAAAGGTTAGAATAATAATAAATAAAAAAATATGTTATTGTCTATTTATATGCACAATAATATTTTTAGTATCGTAAACTTATTCATTCTGGTAAATATATTAAAATTTAGAAGACAATTTTATACCTTTTAAGATTTTTTAAGAGAAATTTGACAGAGTAAAAATTGAAAATAAAATATACAGGACTCACAGAACTCAGTTCCGATCGAAAGTGCTTTCAATTCCGGAAATTGCTTCTTCAGAAAACTATAAACGAAAAATTTCTTCAGAACGAAACCATTTTCAAATTTCAAAGTGAAATTTAGTTTCTTTGAAATTTTGTTTTTTGCGTTTCTTAAAGTTACTCTAATGCTGTATCCCACTTAGATTAGCCTTGTTGTTTCCTTTGGTGTGCAAAATATTGCCACATTTAAATTAAATAGTGGAGATTCAATATTTTTCAGGAATAAACAAACGCGATCGGAATCTGAAGAAGGTAAAACAAAATCGATCAGAATTGTTAAAACGGAATTAAAACCATTCCAATGGGAATGTGTGACATGCCTAATAAAGTTACTGCCTAATAAACAAAAAAAAAAAAAAAAACACAAGGAAATACGTCAAGTTGTTATAAAGTTGAATCCTTAATTTCCTGTCGTTCATCAATATGATTGCTAATAAGCAACTTAAAGCTAAAGACCCTGTTGCATTTGCAAGACAAAGCAAAAAGGCAAACATATAAAAAGGAAATAGCCATCTAAAAGTGCCATAAAACGCACACCTAAATCTTTATATACTCCACAATTAATTTATTAAATGACAGCTCGAGGCAAGAAACAAAACTTGCGGAATAAAAAATAATAAAAAATAATAATTATAGTTTTCCGAATGCTTGGAAAAAAAATTTTTACTAAAAAAAACTTAATTAAAATACCAATGATTTTCGGAAATACACTTTTGTACAAACATATTCGGCAGTAATTAAAAAGTTAACAGTCATATTAAAAAAGAGACTTAAATACTTTTACACACCATTATTAACAAAAGATTTAAAGTCCTATTTTAAATTGGTTAATAAATTAAAATATCTTTTCTGTAAACGACTGTTAATAAGAATTATTTGTGAACATTAAAAGGAACTTTTCGTTTAAAATACGCATTAAGCTTTTGGCAATTTCTTTTTATGAGCTAGAATTATGAGATAGAATTATATTAAAAATAAAATAGAATTTATTTATATACTTAAGTGTTTGCTAAAAAAAAGATACAGTAAAATACGTTTCTTGATTACAGATCAATGAAGGTTAATTCGTTGGATACGTCAGAAACGGCAAGTGTGTCAAAAAAGTAGGATATTAGGTATTAAAAAAAAAAATTTATAACACATTTTTTGATAGGTCTGTGAGACTGCTAATCTTTCAAAAAAATTTCTTAAAATAATTGTTTCTGTACGATCAGAGTTTGATTTTGAGTTGTGTTTTACTTGTGTGCCAGTGTAGCGCCTAAACACATCTTTACTTGTGACTTTTCTTAGTCCTCGAAAGAACGCCGATTTTACGATTTTCCCTAAGATTTCAGGGGCATATTTTTGTTGTTAAGTCTAGAGCTTTAGAGTAATAAGAACTAAACAAGAAATAGAAGAGGAAAATAAAAATTGTAATCGAGAGAATCGCAACCATGATTACGAGATATAATTTATTTTTAAAGGTTTTTATCATGCTATCAGTCTAAAACAATAAACAAATAATCAACTTTCGATTGTGGTTTGTAAGAATTAAAAGTATCCTTTCTAAGCGGATGACATATAATTACTTAAAATCTTAAAAGTTATAATTTTTTCTTTAAATAAGAGATGCTTTCAAAAGTTGCAGAACCAGGATATTAGGTTTTAGAAAGAAACATAGAAGGAGTAGTGTAGGCATTCAATTTTAATCTTTAATCACTGAAAGTGCAGGAAAGACCTTTGCAAGGAGTTTATTCCACATACAAACTGTTTAGCTAAACAAAGAATTTACTTTGTAATGCTTGATCCTATTTACTGACCAATTAAACACTAAGGGATACAAAATGAGTTGTGTTCAGCAACAATTCCTCTGATTAAACAGAGACTCCCGTAAGTTAATAGAAGCCTAGGATTAACAAATCTTTCTCTAACACTGACCGCCCGATGAGAGTTGTATTCCACTTTTATTATTAGTTTAGATGGAGTGCACTATCTCTTGCACTGTTTAAGAAAACCAAAGAACTTTAATCCTTTTTTAAATGCCTTAACTAAACATCGCATTGAATTTTTATGTCAAGAACATTAAGGAGCTTCTGATTCCTTAAATACACATGTAGTAGCTCATTTAGTCGTACATCTCTGAGAATGCACATATAACGAGCTTTAAAATAAGATCGATTCGCACCATTTTATTGCCATAAATTGTGATTAAGGACGTCATTCATGTGCCGTCGCATAACACAAATTTTCAAAAGGCGAAAGACTAGTTATGTTTTGAAGTTTGACAAAGAGATCGTTAAGAAAAATAAGAAATGGGATTGAATAGGGAACGGAACCTTGCAGTACGCCTGAATTTAACTTGAACTCGTTTGATAAAATAACATTTAACAACTCGACTTCACCTCTACTTCGATCCGACAGCTTCTGCATGTCTAACGTAAGAAATCAATTTTTCTTTGTTTTTAATCGATGGAATGAGTTTTATCACTTAAAAGACAGAAAAAGCAGCTGTGAATATTGTTGAAATATTAGGTGCCATTGCGATTCGAAGATAAGGAAGAATACTCTTGTTTAGGTAGTCTTAGAATTAATTTTAGTCCATAGAAGCAAAATAAATTTGCTTTCGCCATCCATCCACCATCGATAACCAAAAAACAACAAAAAAAAAAGGAAATAAATATTTGATTGCTTACGTTATACCGCTGATGCTGTCGGATCGAGGTGGAGATAGAGGTAGAATCAACGGAGCATTTACTTTGTGAACGAATCGCTCTTAGCGAAAGCAGGTGATCCACCATGGGCTTCCATTTAATGGGCCACTTTAACCCAACCTTACCTACTTTGTTTGAAAATAGTGTTTTTTTACATAATTTGTAAGGACATTTGGACTTTCTATAGCAATAAAATTAAATGACACATTTTTTAACAAAATTTTATTCATGTTCTTAAACTCCAAATACAGTTCTAAAAATTGTAAAAAGAATGTAATTGTATCTTTTAAATTAAATACTCTTATCTCTTTAAAAGTACAATGAGTTTTTTTTTATATTTTTCTTTGAAACTAAATAACTCCTCTAAAGTAATTTAATTTAAACATAAAAGCTGATGATGTTATTAAAAGAACACAATCATACAAACGTTTATAAGTAAATCGCCTAAAGATCAAACGTTTTTATGGCAACTTATAATCAAAGATGAGTTAAAAAATAACAACATAAAAGTTAAATATTCCACGAATTCAAAGTTTTTGTTTTATTCAGAATTAATTTATACAAAAGAACACTCAATAATCGCATAAATTGTTATTCTCAATAAAAATATAAAACAAAATAAGTCAGCAAAAAAGCGATTACAAATTATTATTAATAATTTCTCACATTAAAAAATACAATGTCCATAAGCATCAAAAAAACATACCAAAAAAAAGAGATGATTTAAAATGTCTAATTTGTTACGATCAGCCTGAGCTGATCAAACACAGAAAAGAATTTTAAATTTAAATTTAAGAAAAAGGTCAAACATTTACGAAAGTTAAAACACTAACAAACCATTAAAAGTGTCAACTCTTAAGGAGAGATTTAACACATAAATGTTTTTCTTATTTTTTTTATCACTGCTTAAAATATTACAAAGTAGAAGATTTAAACTTAATTTAAATTAAAATCTATGAGATCACACAACTTTGTCTAATAAAAAAGTGTGTCTTTTCTTAACCATTTGTTATGTTAATAAAGAGTAAAAAAAATCAAGTTTCTTTCAAATCCCCAAAGATATAAAAGTGCCATCCTATTAAAGCCATGTTTATGTTCAATTTTATTTGTTATTTAACCACCTTAAAACAGAATACAGAAGACACATAACAAACCAGATTAGATGGACACTTTCATTAGTTCCACTGAATTTAAATTATAAATTTAATTACAATAACACCAACAACTTTAAGGTAGTTTTTTTTTTCAAATAAAAGAGTTACCAGTATAAAACATAATTTGTTGCAATGTCTGTCTGTTCGTCTTCTTTCTGTGTGTTATTTTTCAAATGGATGGGAAATTAAGGCCTAAAAATTTTTATGTTTAAACATTTAAACTAAA
This sequence comes from Cistogaster globosa, assembly GCA_937654795.1. NCBI lineage: Eukaryota > Metazoa > Arthropoda > Insecta > Diptera > Tachinidae > Cistogaster > Cistogaster globosa. The sequence goes on along the minus strand of OW569406.1, from coordinate 92,347,105 downwards.
AAGACACAAGATTAATTAATCAATTGAAACATTGTATGAGTTTATTTCTTAACTTTTAAACGCTGTGTGTAGGGTCTTTGTTGCACAGTGGAACAAAAAATTGTCATACTATTTTAATTTTTATCTTATCGTTATCATTTTTAAGGGACTGAATTTATGATTTTAACTTAATTTGCCAGGTGTAAAATATTGAAAATTTAATTTAAGGTTGCAAAAAAAAAGGTGTTAAAACAAACCGGCTTAATAAACCATTAAATTGATTTCCACCAAAATTTCTAGTTTACTGCAAAGTAAGGCACACTATGGGATTCACGTCTGGCAAAAGGGTAGGATCGTTTGCGTTTGAATAGAATCATTATCAGGGTTTTTTTGACAGGTCTATCCGATTTGCTATTCTTGCAATTAGTAGTATTAAAATCAATTAAATTTTCTTGTGAATAAATGGTACGACTGTGTAGGATAGTCATTGGAAATTTACTATAATCAGACCGTATTCGAAGGCAAAACATAAAAGCTCACGAAAGTTGCAGATAAACATTTTTGTATAACTAATTGTGGAAGTAATATATTCGATCGTAGTTTAAATTCTATTCCAACAAATTTTAAAACAAATAAAAAAATTGTGAAGCTTTTTAACATAGCTATCCTTTGCTATATGGAGTGAAAACATTAAGATATGAAAGCAAGATCTGTCAACCCTTTGTTTGTTGTCCGCTAAAAATCTCGGAGTGTATGAATTGAATGAAAGATTAATTAGATAAAAATTATAAAGCAAAAAGAGTAGTTGCATTGGTGGGGGTGTTTGCTAAAGATTCTGAGTAATGAGTTCAACTCCCATCGGTGCTGTGAATCTAGAGAAAAATTATGCATGTTAATTAAACACAAGATCGTAGTTTAAGTCCTAACAGAGTCTTGCACTTAAAAAAACAATAATGGTTTTCAAGTAGCTGAATGGTTTTTTTTTTAAATAGGCAAAATGGGGGAAAACAGCAAATAAAACCTCCTGAAGTTGGGAGTAAATTAAAGCAACAGTTAAGCAGAGCAGCAACTGAAATGCTTAACGAGCACTTAAAGCCCTAAAAGATATGGATATTTTTGATGAATTTTCGATAATGCTTTTTAATTACTTGTGGCAATTTTAAAAATATTTATCTTATACATAAAATAAAACAAACAAAATTGCGAAGTGTGAACGGCCAAAGATTTTTCTAATATCTTAACTTATATCATGTAGATTAATCAGTGTATTTGGAAGGAACATTTATACTGTAACAAGTACAGACAATGAATTATAAAACAAAAGTTAAGCAGCGAATTAGAGTATTCTAAGTTTTCCGAGTCTTACTTCAATATTTATAATCACAAAAATTGAACTTTAGCTACCTTCTTTTAAAATGTGCCACAGTGCAGTGTCGGTTTATTAGTTTTAATTATCAATATGTGTGTGCATGTGTTTGTTTGAGTGTTTTAATTTGTTGAGATTTAAAAGATTAAAGTCATTTTTCGGTAGCCGCATAAATTTATTATTTAAAACCAATCGACATTAGTGGTTAAAAAAATACATATTTATAAAAAAAAAATATTTTTTTGATTTTATATAATTAGAAATCCAACAAATCAAAGATTTTTTGCTTATTATTAAAACTAAAAATGTAAAAATAAATAAAGTAGAATCAAAATATTAAAACAAAATAAACTTACCCAGATTTAAATTAAAATGCAAAAATTAATATTTAAAAAAAGTTAAAATAATTGAACTTGTTAAAAAAGGGAGCTTAAATTTAAATCTTTCCCGGCAAAATAAACAAAGCTTTACGTTCTTTTATTTCCAAATCGATTTTTATTTTTGTATAAACTTAACAAAAGGTGTGATGAATAAACCTCGTAAATAATTCAAAATATAACAAATGTCTAGAGTAACCAGATAGTTAAGTTTACTTGTTCACTGTCTGGTAAATTGCTGACGGTAAATTCTTTAAACTTGATATATAAATTTATTCCTATATTATTTGTTTTAAACTGCTGAGAGTCCAATTTAATTATTATTATTATACGTTGTAAATTATAAAATGCTGATACTTAAGCTATAATTAAGATTTTATGTATAAAAGAAAATGAAAAGATAAAGTGAAATACAGAGACTAGAAGCTGCTGACTAATACTTGTCAACATAAAAATAAATAGTTTTCTTAATAATTTCCTGTGGGACCCTCCAGGATAATATCAAAAAGACTATAACAACAGTTAAATTAGTTCCTTAATATGTTCCTGCGAATCCCGCCGGATTTCTTAATTTTAAAAAAGTGCGTAATCCTTTAGTTTCACATAATAAAACGTTATAAAAAAACTCAACTAAGAATTAAAGGGTGTCTCTATAAGCGGCATTATAAAATACGGCTTACTTTATTTCTTGATACATTATAGATCGATACTTGCAGCTTATACTAAACATACGTTTCTATATGTGCTTAGTAAATTATTAGTAATTAAAGGCTGTCCCCAAAGAAGATGTTTATCTGACGTATATATTATATCTTTTAAGCTGGTCTAGACAAACACTTGAAATTGGCATAGAATTCGTATAACTTAGCATTCTAAAACAAAAATAATGAAACCTAAAATTAGTTTTAAAAGGTGTCTCGTAAGATTACATTATTCCTTGAAATTCTTTAATAGAAAATGCGAAATTACATTGAACCTGTAATTGTGCTACGGCTTTTAAAAGAAAGCTCAACAATATTTCTGAAATATAACATCATCAATGTATTCTTCAAGTTTAATCATATAAATTTTTTTAAATATTTGTTACTTTAGACTTTAGACAGACTGAATCAAATTTCGAACATTACCATACACAAGAGCTCCTACCATTCTATGCGACGAGGTTCAAGATTCAATTTAAAACCATTCAATAGCTTATCTATTCGCACGACTCCAGTTTTTTTTTTTAACTTCGTTGTGGTAAAATAAAAATCTGTTAAGCATTTGTAGGCTGTCTTTTAAATATATTCGTACCCATTCGTATATAAAAAATACTACTAACTCTTAGCAGTTCATTTTACAGATGATATAAAAGTGGAAATTGCTACGAGTATAATAATTTTAAAGCAAGAGACCTTGGTTGTTTTCAGCCTTTGAGGTGAAGTGTTGAGTTTATAAAAAATTTCACGTTTTAATATTTTCTTTACAGGCCATTAATTCTCAAACTTCTTCCAACAGCTTTATTGTGTGTATTTAAAAACAATTTCTGTCATACAAAAAATGAACAAAACATATTTGTGTAATTATTTTAAAGCTAAAATCGTAAATTTTATATCTCCTCTAAAAAATAATCACAAATTGCCCTTAAAGTTAAAAAACTTTAAAATGTTTTCCCATATCTAAATGCAGTTATTGCAAACCTAAAAACAAAATATTTAAAAGAGAAATGCTAATCTAATTGAAATTTTACATGCATTCAAAATCGAAACAAATTTCGTCTACATTAAAAACGTATAAGTTATTTAAATGCCTACCTCAACATATTCACTCGTAACATAAAAATTTTTAACCACAAATCTACATACATACACATGCATATAAACGTATTAAAGTTATTGTTTTTTGTTACATTTTCGTACGTCATTCATTGTCTGCGATAGTGATGATCATGGCCAGCGATATTGTGGTAAGGGAAACAAAACGATTGTCAACACAAGTGTTTTTTTAAAAGAAGAATTACAAAGAAAAACTTTACAAGATAACAGTTTAGAGAACTCTTTTAGGAGACCTCACAGCAAGTTAACTCCAGCCAAAAAGGCATAAAATCGTACTAGAAAAATAAACACTAGTGACCATTTACAAGTGGTTGTGTCCTTAAGACTTAAAATAATAATAAACATGATGTGACAAATTTCTTTCTTAAAGGTTCAATAAAAACAAAACTATTAAAAAGAAATAAATAGATACTTTTTTTCTTGCCTCTCAAACGTACATACATACAACCAAGTTATATTATCTTAGGGTGAATATGAATTTAATGACATGTTTGGAACTTAAAATGAATACACATACATATATGAACGTATCACACACTTGTGGCTGGAAAGAATTTTGTGGAGACAAAAAGTTTTAAACTCTTAAAGGAATGACTGAATATATGGAAAAGAAGTGACATGATTATACAGACATCTTGACTAGTGTTCAGGTTTAGAATACTTGACAGTATTCAGAGCGTTCGTGAATATGCGGCACAAATATAAAAAATACGTAGGGTTCTTTTAAAATCCCTATACAATGCAGTAAAAGTTGAATTGTATTCTACAATAAAAGCAGCTTAAGTTTGCCACAAAGAAACAAAAATCAAAACTACGAAATATTGTCGAATATGTTAAAAAAAATTAACTTTGAAAAATTTATAAATTTTATTTATTTTTAAATACAACTATAAATATCTTGCTAACCATTTACGATAAATTTATAAATAAAAATTGGAAAATAAAAGACATTTAAGAAGACGTGAGAAAAAAAAGTTTGGAACCTTTAAAGTCACTTCTAAAAGGTTTGAAAAACTTGACCTCAGAGCTTAAGCTGAAATTTTTTTCTACAAAAAAAGTGTCAAATGTTGTTTTAATAGATCTATTCGATAAGGAATTGTGGATTAATTTCCAAAAATATTATACAGAACGATACTGCAGTTATACATTTATGGTCAACTTAAGAAATAGTTTTCTTTTAAGACAATAGGCAATCGATCTCTGGGTCAAACTTATACTATTATATTTACAGATTCGAATTTAAGCCACACTAATATTAAGATATTCCTTTTACCTTAAAAAAACAGTTAGTGTTAAATAAAGTAAATATTTTTAAACCCAGTGAAGAGAATTCGGAGTTTTTAAAGCAAATTTTATACCATCATGAGGCTGCTGCAGTCAAAGTGGTAAGCACGTTGACTACAAACCTGGTTGGCAAGGGTTCAACCCCTGCGGCAATCAAAAAATAAAAATGTTTTTTGTGTTTAATGGTCTAAATACATATTCAGAATTAACATTAAAAACGCGCAGCCTCCTTCGTCGGTACTTCTTCATAGCATGTTCGCCGACGAAGTAAAACAACTATCTATCTTTCTCCTTTCACCACCTGTGAAAGGACGGTTACAAAAAATAACTAAATAGGTTTTAATGCCTGAAGTGCTACTTCTCTTAAAAAAAAAAAAAAACAGTTAGTGTTAAATAAAGTAAATATTTTTAAACCCAGTAAAGAGAATTCGGAGTTTTTAAAGCAAATTTTATACCATCGTTTACTACAAAATTTCCAACTTTCAGTTACTGTAATGGTAGTTCTGCGGATTATTTATAGCCACAAAATATATAAAAATATTGTTTCACAAAATTTTAGATACATTCAAAAAGTCTTGAGAACATCTGACATCTATAAAAACGTCTACAAAAGGCCGATTAGGAATGCCAATTAGGATTGATTTAAAAAATACCGGAAAAGGGACTTTGAAAATCCAAAATCACACGACTTAATATATGAGAAAATTTTTAATATCTAAAGGTGAATACTTTCCAATTTCATAAGTACTTAGCATAATAGTTATTGTCAAAGGGAATCTCAAAGTCATCCCTAAAAGAATTTTCTTAACCCATTTACCGCCAAAATGAAACCAGCAATGATATTTTAGACAAACGTTTATTTTTATATTCTTAGGAAACTATATAAACATAAACAAAAGAAACAACTTAAAAAAATTTATTAGGTAAGGTAAAAAGTATATGTACTCGACTGGGTACAGCGGCGTCTTACGTGTGAAAACTTTCAAAACACGATCTTTCTACACATAATGTTTTTAAGCATTTTTTACATTGCCAGCGAACTCTTGCATGGTATACAACACATCTGACTGGTTTTACAACTTTTGCAGGGTAGTGACCTATGCCGAGCTTTACCAACAAACATCTTGCGTAAGTAGAACCTCGCAATAGAGCGCCGGAATAAAAGTTGGTCCATGTTATCATTATGGCTCATTACATATATAAACGCCAAGCATTTGCAATGGCCATATCTATCATGTAGGTTAAAAGTACCCACCACCATTTCTTACCGCGAATTGCAATCCTGTAAAGTGAAATAGACTGATCCAATTCATCAACTCCTCCCATATGCTTATTATAAGTTTGAAACAGTTTTGGAATAGGAACGTCTATTTTCTGCCGTTGAGACCAACGTTTTACAGTACCTAATGGATCAAATGTGTCATAGTTTGTTGCCATAGTACAGACGCTGTTGTCTTTCCATTTTACTAACAGAATTTCATTATTTTTGTCAAACCTGTAATTGTATGACCACGATTTTCCTTTTTCATTGTCTTTGTGCTTTTTAGAGTACACCTTTTGGTTCTATTTTCGCGTATGGTTCCCGTTGCTTGATATCCTTCTTTTTTTAGTTCCACTAAGAGGTTATAGCTGGTAAAAAAATTGTCAAAAAATATTTCGTGCTCTGCTGCATCAGAGTTTATCTTCCGAAGTAGGTTTTTAACCACTCTTAATCCTAAGGGATTAGTGGAACATTCATCAGATTTCCCGCAATAAAAATCAAAAGCATAACAATATCCCGTGGAACTCGCTTCGTCATTATTGGCAAAGTAGATATTTTTTTATGTCTCTAAATCTTTGTCTGGTCATTGATTTCGATATCACTTCAATGTCTATATCTTCATCATAGGACCAGTACAAATCCTCTCTGGGTAATTTGTGATACCCAGAAAATTTCAAGTCGGTAGAGTCTAGCTGAAAGTTGTGTCTGTTTTTCTGGTGGGCATATAAAATTGAGTTTGTTATAATCAGGTTTACAACTTCTTCATCAAATATTTTCTCAAATATTTGTACTGGGGTAAGATCTTGAAGCTGTTTCTTCACATCTTCTTGTTTGTCAAACATATCGATCCGTGGAAGAGTAGGTTGGTAAACTCTTGCGCCACACTGGTTCTTGACGGCGACTTCTCTTGACCTTTTCGGCTAATGGTTCATCATCGCTGCTGTCGCTTTCCTCACATCTAAATACCTCTATAGTACCAGGCACGTCTTTTGGTAAAGAGTCACCAATTATGTTCTCATCAGCAAATTCTTCGTCGTCTGTTAGCACACTCGGTTCCGGTGATATTATTGCAAAATCAGGTTCTTCATCAGCATCGCTATTTTCTAAAATATAATTAATTGCCTCTTCTTAGCCCTTAAAAGCGTTAGAAATGTTATAACGTTTTGAATTCATCGAAAATAATTTTTCACACAATTCTTTTATATACACGTTTATACAACTGGTCTGATAGTGATCTCTTATTACACTAATACATATTAAAATTTATTTTATATCGAAAATATACTATGGGATTCCCCTTACTTACATAAAAGGTTATTTGCAACATGGTTGTAATAATGTGTATTTCTACATTTATAACAAAGATAATGGTGTCACAATTTTTAGTTGGACTACGCCGCTGTACTCAACTGAGTACATTGGTATTCCAAACCAAAATTAATTGCGGTTATAAACTGGAATCCACTTTTTTAACATTTATTTTATAAAGCGGAATGTTAACTTAAAAAAAAACATATATAGAATTTAAAAAGTTATTGCGAAGATGTAAAAAATAATACAAGTGTGTAACTACTTGCACATGCGAAAATACTACAAATTCAGAGATTATTCTACGATAGTTGTCAACAATGAAGCCGATCTTTTTTTTCTCTTTTTTTTAATGCTATATTTGTCACTTATTAACTAATAGACAAAAAACAATTATATCTTTTATAATCTAATATCTAGCTTGCATTTTCTGAGTGTACTTAATTGTGTACAGAGGCGCCAAATGGGTTAATTTTCTTTCTTGATGCCATTATATTTACAGAAAAGAAATAAGGAATAAATTTTGGAAAATTTTTATGAAAAAATGAGAAGTACATTGAATCAACAAAGCAGGAAGAAAATAGAAACTCGACAAACTTTTTGTACAAAAGCACACCAAATAAGGGTTCCCTTTAGAAAACATTCATATGTATTTAAAAGATTTAATTAAATCAAAATAAATTTAAAAAAAATTGGAGTTTTTATTATGTTTTTGCTTTCTTAATTCAATGTAATTCTTAATCACTCAACTAGGTAATGAGCTATTTGAGCAGTAGCGAAATGGCCATATGGATATGGTTTCGCGGCAGTAATACATTCCATTTAGTAATTTTAAATTATAAATATTTCAGGAGAATATCATAAAACATATGTATTTGAAGGAATCAAGCACGATTAAAAAAATATTCCGAATAATAAATTTTTATATTGATTTTTTTAGTTACTTTAAACTATACAAAACAGTCCCAAGTAAAAGTAAGACCGTCAAAAATTGGGGATATTTTGGGAAAAATTTTACTTTTAAACACAGACAATTAGTCAAGTTAAACTGAATAATATGGGTTAGGTATTCATATTGTTATCTATAACAGTAAACCTAAGGCCAATTTTTTTTATGTGCAAGGGCCGTTTTTAAATAAACAATATTATTTAATAACATTTTAAAAATTATTATTATAAAATAATAAAAAATTAATTGACACATAAAATTTTTTTAATTTGTCTAAAATTTAATTTTTGAAAATAGAACTCGAGATTTTTTTTTATAAATTACAGGACTTTCCATTTTACCTTCCTTTATTGGGCATTTGTATTGATTTTAGATAGATAGCTATATATTTCTAAAGAAAGCCGGACAATATGTAGTAAGATCGGCACAGAATTAATAAAATTTGGTTTTGAATTTCTTCGCTTCTCTTCTCTGAAAGTTCTTCAACAGGTCAGCTTTTATTGCCGCAAGATCTAAAAAACGACTTTAAATATTGTTAATAATTAGCATCAATTGACAAAATTTGTCAAAGTTTAAACCATATTAAATTATACTTTAAAAGTGTTTTAAAGACAAAATCTCTATCGCATGTGCCCTTTTACGTTTTTCTTGCAAAATTATTTTTAAAAATCATTTTTACTTTCTTTTTATATACTTATTTATATCGGCTGTTTATTAAATCTGGATATATAAACCCTAAAAGATTTTTAAATATAATTTATATTTAAATTTTATTATTGCGCTCCCTTTATTGATTGGAGAAAAATAAGGAAGAACAAAAAAGACAATTTAGATACGAACATTGCATCAATATAAAAATTTTGGCACTTAAAAAATTAAATTAATGTTACAAGGTACAACAAAGCCATTCAATATTTTAATCGTGGAATAATTAGGCTGTTGAGTTCAGTGGAATTCCTGTAAGGAAGTATTATTCGAAATATTCTTACCAAGTAAGATCATTAAAAATATAATAATAATTTTATATTTGCTTTCAAATCTGCTCAATGCAACACATGTCGGAACTTTAAGCGCACAATTCTTATAATGTTTTACACAACTTGACTGTTTTAAAATATCTGTGATGTTGTTTTTTTCTTGTGTTAGTGTTAGTAGTAAAGGAGTTTTATAACAATGATGATCCTTCCTGGCATAGAGTATTAAAGAAATGCTTTGTTGCGCAAGTGTTGCCAAATATTGTAAAAAGCCTTAAACACAAATTAATAAAACTAAATCGATTTGATAGATATGCAAAAAGCTGATAAAATATTTACAAAATCTCCCTTTTGTCCATGTTTGTAAACAAAAGCATTGGAGTGTTGTACCACAAGTTGTATAGCAATAGATTTACAGGCAAACAGAGCCACATGTATCAAATGGCTGACTAAATATTTGAAAAAGTTCATAAAACGTAACGATATTTTTAGAATGAAGTAATGATGGTGCCAACATTTATGTTTACACGCTTCAAATATTGCTGGCCAATGTCATGGCATATTATCCGCAACACTACACGTTAACATTAAATATACACACCAACTGACACTCTTCACACATGTTACTCTTACTGCACTCAACTTTTGAACAGTCAACAACGTTCAGAAGAATTATTTGAACCATTAACCATCTTACGACATCTTCAGCTTGAGTACACTTTGTTGTACAACCGTTTGTCTGTCTATTTTATTATTTGTCTGTTTTACTGTCCGTCCTTCTGATGAGTACTGTAAGAGAAGAGTAAACAATGGACACTAAACTGTCACGTTACTGCTAAAAGTATTAAATAAAGTAATAAAACAACAACAACTCCAGCAATAATAATAACAACAAATAAATATTTTTTTGTTCAGAATTCTTGGAAGAACCACAACGACTGAACATAAGAAGAAGTGTTTAAATATTTAAAATATGATTTGTTGTTTTATATTCGTTTGAATGTGTTGATGTTTACTTTAATGACAAGGGTATTTTTTTGGTCTTCTTTTTTCTTACTGGTTCTTGACTGAAATAAAAAAAAAAAATTAAAACCCAAAATGACATTAAAACAGTCGTGTCCAAACTTGTGTTAAAATTAATGTTGTAGATCGAATTTTATTGATGCACTAAAAGGTGAGAAATATTTATGTGAGAAAATTGTAGATAAAACAGTATTTTATTACCCAACGAACATTATCGTTTAAACGTCATCATTTATAAAGGGTTTTTAAGGCATCTTGTAGAAATATTTAAAATTTCTTTTAAGTATAGGCGCATAGAGAAGCAGAGAGACCTCCAAGATGGTTTAAACTCCAGTTGCGTACATCATTTCATTGATACATCTGTCATTCGAGCTGTGTAGTTCAAAGGGTGTTCATAATCCAGGCAGATACTGTAAAAAATATTATACTTATGTATTGCAAGGGAAATAATTTTGCGAACGTATTTATATTCATTGTGGATTATTGTGGCCCATCGAAATTGATTTTTTAAAAATCCTAAAATGCAGAATTTAAAAATTCTGGTTAAGAAAACCTGGGATATTTTGAGAACCCAAAATCTTAAAACCTCCCGAAAATTCGAAATTTTGCTTTGCCTAGATCCACCTAGGCTACTTTCATTTCGCGTTAAAAAAATTTTAATGTTCATTGTAATAGAATTTTTCGTTGCATAACGTGCTTATTTCTGCCTCTTGACAATATATTCAGAAACGAACACGATGCGAATACTAAGTCATATAATAATCGGTAAAATAAGCTGTGCTGACATTTGAAATAAAGGCAGTAGTTTATAAACATTCTCTTTTATTTGTTGCGTCAATAGAGACGAGTTGTGATTCCTTTCTATTTTTCATTCCCTCTACTTTCCTTTGACCGTCGCTTATGTTCCTTGCATTCTGCGAGTTGCATGTCGCCCTTTCTTATAAGTTCTAGCGATGTATCCTCATCTGCACCTTTGATATCTCCTAAAGATATAGAGGACGAAAATATCTTTTTTAAAGGGGTCCCTGTACTACCTGCACCACTTTTTTATTTTCATTTTAACATTTATCTGCCAAGAGTTTTATGACCCATAATTATATTTTTAATTTTTACTTCTAGACCTCTACTCATGTTCACGAGTTTTTTTCTGTCGTCGACCTTCGATCCATCCTATAATAAGAAAAATCAGTATAGTAACCAATATTGAATACGTTTACTAAAGTGGAGCTGTTTTTTACCCACGAAGTTGACACTATCATTTATAGTATTTGAACAACAATTGAAAAAAATGTTTAAGGAAACACAGATAAGCCTGGTAGTGGAAGAGTTATTTATAAAACCTTAAAAAAACGTATCATAGTTTAATATGGCACATTTCTGATTTTTAAAGTAAGTTTTCAAAATGTCCTTTAAATATGTGACACAAAAGAAAAGCCAAAACAAAAAGAGTCATAGCGATTCCATTGAATTTAATTCGAAAATACTTTTAACAAACTTTCACACACAATTCTTTAATCCTTTCTTAATAGTAAAACATACATAAATCTGTTAGAATGATGTGCTTGCTTGCTGCCAAAACCATGATAAATTTATGAAAAAAAATCAAAAATAAATATGAAAAAAACCAATCAAATCAAACAATGCCGCTTAGAAATGTTTATAAAAAGTTTTCTTTATAATTTTGCATCACCTGAAACCACTTTATACGACGCCATAAAAAATGTCATTTTGACACTTTTGACATGCCATAAATAGTGACAGCAATTTAATTGTCAGTCATATTGAAACGAAATGATAAAAAATCTTGAAAATACGAATATGCATTTGCGTCATGACAGAGATCGGTCAAGTTATTTTTTAACGTAGATTTTTATATACATTTATATTTAATTTTTTTTAATAATTTACTAATACATTTGCAATAGTACTTAAGTATTGTGAAATAAAATATTGTGTTGCGGTCATTCCTACAATTTACTACATACACAGTAACTCATTTATATTGATTGTCATAAATATTGACAGAGTATCTCAGTCATCATATCTCGACACTCATTCAAATCACACTTTGTATTTTAAAACTAAAAAAAAACGTTTTAAGTCAAGTTTATTACAGCCAAACAAGCTTAATGCGATTAAAGATATTATTCCTACAAATACCAGAATTTCATACAATTTATTTATTTTTTTTATTCAACACATTATAATTTTTGTAAATGCAAATGGCAATTTAAACAATATTGAGAAGAAAAAATTCAAGCAAGAAATAAAACGAGAAAAATGTCATGACTTTGCTCTATACTGCCATTAAATATACTTCATAGTACAAAACGTAGATAGACATAAATACCTTTTTGTTATTTACAAAAGTGACATTTAGACTCACAAGATTTTAAGTAAAATTATATGGTCAGATTAAATATTTGCGGAGACTTAGTTTGATTTGCAAATAAAAGTATTTCTTTTAAGAAATTTTTTAAGCACCTGAGAAAAAAATTTAAATTAAACGTTACAATCAGGTCCTGATAAGATTATGCTTTAAAGTGGACAAAAATCTATCTAATAAGATTAAAGAGCTTGAAGTCTTAATTGCCTTGCTACTAATTTTGAAGATTTGACTTATAATTATTTTTAATTCTTTCATTTTCAGAACTAATTTTAATGAACTGGAACGAAAATCGAATAAAAACGACTGGAATCGTTTAAAAATTTGCACAAAACTTTATAAAAAACAAAATGCAGAAGATTGTACACAACAATAGATTAAAACTCATGATACAACTACACCAAGCTAAATATCTGCAAGAGGAGACAAAACTACAAACTTTAAAACATCGAATATTTCTAGTCTTAAATAAAATTGCTAACAGCAAACAGCATATTAATGAATATTAATCAGGAAAAGCAACATCATCAACAGCATCCACATCACCAACATCACCACCAACAACACACTAACGGATTCCAGCAGCGACGCTCTAACCTTACGAACACAACACAACATTTATCATTGGCACAAAACCCTACAACGATCACTTCCACAAGTCTACCGTTACCACCACCATTGCACACACTGCCTGACTTGGACTTGGAATATTTAAAAAAGGCACATGCGCATGCACAAGCAACTTTCGCCTACAGCTACGAACGTCAGCAACAACAACAACAATTAGCTAGACGCACGAACTTGGAACACGAATATATTATCAAGTGCAACAACGCCTACAATATACATAATTTACCGGTTGCTACTAATACCTCAGTTGCATCCATGGTCATGTCACCAAGTAGGCGTCCATCGCCACCTCGAGCTGCGGCACATCCAATGAATATGCACTTAAGTGCAATGGCTCATGCTCAAATGCAATTTCAATTGCAACAGAAACTCTCAGCTGCAGCAGCCGCTGCCGGAACAACAGGTCATGCCACACATACAGGTTCTGCTCCACCAGGAAATTTAAGTAGTTACTTCCGTAACCCTGCATCTCCGTCTAGTAGCATGGGGCCAAACGCAACTTTATCAAATATGACGACTTCGAACACAACGCTCAGTTCTAGTGCTTCCAATAACTCATCTTCCTCGTCTACAATTACTCAAACATCACCTGCACCAGCAGCTCCCAATCCCTTAAGTCATTTGCAGAATATGCAACCGTTCGATTTCCGTAAGATAAACTCAGCTGCCTTGGGAGCATTTCCGGGTCTTCCGCCACCAGCACGTCTTAGTCCCAGTGAGTTGGTTCATCATCAACATTTGCAACAGCAGGCGGCTCAACAAGCAGCAATGTTAGCTCAAGCCAGAAGGCGTATCAATGAGGCAACAACTCAGTCAGAAAAAAATGCTGCTGTAGCGGCTGCAGCAGCTGCTGCTGCTCAAAGCAATCAGTTTTTTAATGCTATGGCAATGTCGGGACATCCCTTACCTTTCCATTTGCCTCCACCACCACCAATGCCTCATTTACACCCACCTTCTCCCAGTTCCTCTGGCAATAGCTCATCTGGCTCGGGATTGCCAGCTGGCTTGACCAGCAATCAAGTGGCAGCCATTGCTGCTGCAGCAGCAGCATCTGGTAACCCTATGCCGCACAGTTTACTCTCATCGCATTTTCCTGGTCTAAATCCTACCTTGGCAATATCAAAACCTCCCATATGTTCAAAAACTCCTGAAATGGATAAACCAAAAAATTCTGAAATCAATAATTTACGGGATTCCTCTGGTTCCAGACGAACACCGCCTGTTCGAAGTGTTTCACAAGTAAATTTATCTACATCTTCATCCACGCAGTCATCTTCCTCCGTTACGAATTCGTCGAACAATTACCAAAGTCAACGAGATCTTAGGGAATCAACCAGTAGTCAAAGAAACACCATGCAACATGATACTTCCTCCTCGCACAGTCACAGACTATCAAGGATAACTTCTAATACAGGCTTAAGGTCCAGTCGCAAAACCCATTCACCTGGTAAGAGACAATGGGGGTCACTTCCCGCAAATTTAGGCACACAGTTTATAAATCCGGTAACTGGCAAGAAGAGAGTGCAATGTAATGTATGTTTAAAAACATTTTGTGATAAAGGAGCCTTAAAGATCCATTTCTCCGCTGTGCACTTGCGAGAAATGCACAAATGCACAGTTGATGGTTGTAATATGATGTTTAGTTCTCGAAGATCTCGTAATCGCCACAGTGCAAATCCTAATCCAAAATTGCATTCTCCACATTTACGGCGCAAAATATCACCTCATGATGGACGCAGTGCTCAACCACATCCGCTGTTATTGCAGCCACCCAATGGACTAATGGCTGGTTTAAATCCTTTCGGCAGTTTTCCCATGTTGACTCCCCCACCGGATATGAGACATCATCCAATGAGCTCTTTAGGTGACATGAAACACAATCCGGATTATGTGCAACGAGCTTATATGGATAATGCTCTAATGCACCGCTACGAGGGCCGGCAAATGTCTGAAGCGGAAGTAATGGGCGACGACGAAGAAGATGATGATGGCATGGAGGGTGGTATTCATTTAGGCGACATGGATGAGGATGATGATGACGACGACGGTGAAGGTATAGTTGTGGTGGGAGACGAGGGAGACAGTATGCTCGATAAAACCAATTCCGAAGATTTTAGTATTGAAGACAATGCAGCAGAAGAAACAAATTCTACCTTAGAAGACAACAGCAGAGATCATTTTGAGAGATCAGCAGAAACCAAAACTCCCATTGAGTACTATAAAACCAAAGATAAGCCCGTAGAGTCGTTAAAGAAAGACGAAATAGAAGATGATGGTCGCAGCACTGCAGAACGAAACAGTAACGAAAGCAACGACGACACACTCAGTGTAACAGATTCTTGCAGCTTACGAGAAGATTATGAGAGTTCTTCTAATGCTTTATCTCTGCAAGCTTCAGCCAATGGAAGTGCTCATCCTATGAATTCGTCTAACAAACGCAAACGTAAAAACCAAAATCCTGTACGTTGCGCTATACAATCAAATGAAAACTCCTGTGATAATTCCAATGATTACGATATGGCTGATGATTTGACGGTTAAGTGCAAGGCAAGAGAGCAGGACTCAGTGAAAGAGGAAAACCGCGAAGGAGATATGTCTTTGGATTTAAGCAAGCGAACGCGAAAAACTGAGGAGCACTCAAATGAGGGAACGAAAGTGTTACCATCACCGCCTCTGACACCCAGTACTGGCGGAAATGAAATAGCAAGACAGACATTAATAACGAATACACCAGTAAAATTAGAGCCGCAAGATCTAGAAGACGGGATACAAAAGCAGCTTGATAGTCAAAAGGAAACTGGTCTACTACACGAAGGGCAACATCAAGAACAATCTCTAGACTTATGCTCAACACCAAAGATCTTTAGAAAAGAAGAGGCACAACACAACGAAAATGGCTTAGCTGTGGGGCTCCTAATGCCAGTTATTAAGGAAGAACCTAAAGAAGATTTATGCTCATCACCTACACCTAACTTTAATAGTTCTTCTGAAGAACCAGAGGAAGAAAATCGTTATTTAAGAATCAAAAAAGAACTAATGGAAGACAATTTTAAAATAAACATATCATTAGAGGATAACAATAATCTGCCCGAGAATTTGACCACCAAAAGCTGTTATCAGCAAGAACAACCAAAATCAAATTTAGCACTTAGAGAAGAGCACAATGGTTCTGACTGTATAGCTGAAGAAACAGAAGTACCCATAGACAAAGACAATCCCCTAAAGTGTACAGCCTGTGGTGAGGTTTTTCAAAATCATTTTCATCTTAAAACCCACTATCAAAATGAACATCTGAAATTACATCACAAGTGTAATATTGATGGTTGCAATGCAGCTTTTCCTTCTAAGAGAAGTCGTGACAGACATAGTTCCAATTTGAACCTACATCGCAAATTATTATCCACCAGTGACAATCATAACCTAGATCCAATGCCGGAACCTATGAATTTGAATAGCAATAAAAACTTTGCACCATCACCGACCAGCAATTTATCAACAACACTTCAGGCGGAATTTCTAGCTAGATTATACGCAGGGGCCCACGGTTTGCCACCCATTAATTTTGAGGCAATAAAACAACATTTTCCAAATACGCCCGCTGCACTGCCAGGATTTCCGGATGCTGCAGCAGCAGCCTTTATGAGTGATCCGAGATTTTTAATGCAGCATGGCGGTAATCCTTTGTTATTCCCTGGCTTACCTGGTCTGCCAGGACTTTCACATTTATCTCCCCACCTACTAGCGGCATCATCATTCAACGGTATAAATCCCTTCTGTAGAAGGCCTTCTTCAGATTCTCATTCACCACACTCAGTTACACCACCTATAGTACCACCCCGTTCTCCTCTAACTACAAATCAAAAATCTTCCACAATGTTCTTACCAAACGAACTCGAATTAAGAAATAATTCTATATCACCTGCAGCTGTAAATGAATCTACCTTTCAGCAACATCTGCATCATCAACAGCATGCACAACATCAGCATTTATATAGTGCTGGCAGTAATGCTGGTGGCAGCAATAGTACGAGTAACAATAATAGCAGTTCCTCACAGCATCTTAATCCGAGTCAACAGCAACAGCATATCTCATGACCCCCATTAACAGCACCACATTATCCATCTCATATGCATTATTCTGAATTAATGTCATATAGACAGTAAGTTTAAAATGAAAATCAAGAAAAATATATAAATGACTGTAAATTATCATGATAAATATTAATTATGTAGGTGCAATAAATACACAGAAATTTATTAAATTTAAAATTATGTCGATATTATTATTTTTATTTGAAAAAAGTGTCAAGTCAAGGAACTTTTTTTAGGTGGTTATCCAAATGAAAGGAAATTTACTTGAAAACCAATCAATGAATTGGAGTCCTTTTTATTTCTGTTGATCCAGACGTTAGCTTTAATAGAATCCTACTTGTAGTTTTATTGCTGGTAAAAGTTTCACTAAACATGACGAGCAATATATTTTAAGAAAAATATGGGCAAATCCAAAAAAAGCGAAAATGTTTGTCGCTTTTTGCGCCAACATGATTTACATGGTCGAATTGCTCGTCAGAAACCTTTTATCAACCCGAAAAATAGACTTTGCAGATTAAATTTCGCCAAAGAACATGCTACCAAGGATTGAGAATTTTTAAATTCGGTTATATTTGCCGACAAATCAAAATTCAACATATTTGGTTCAAAAGAAAACCTAAAAGCAACAATGAAACATGGTGGTGGCCGTGTTTTGTTTTGGGCCTATATGTCGACTGCTGGTACTGGAAATTTGACATTTGTTGAAACAATTATGGAAAATTGTAGGTACCTTGTCATCTTAAAGGATAACTTATTGGAGAGTGCAGAAAATATGGGTATAAAGACAAATTTTAGATCTTGCCAAGATAACGACCCTAAGCGCAAATCAGGTGTTGTCCAAACTTGGTTAATTTATAACTGTCCACATTTGATGATGCCGCCACTACAGTCACCCTACCTTAACGTCATAGATAATTTATGGTCAATATTGGAAACCAACATAAGGAAACCCAAATCTTCAAACAAAAATGATTTGAAGAAAGCGCTGCAGACAGAGTGGGAGAATATTTCGACCAGTGTTACACAAAAACTGGTAGCATGTACGCCAAGCTGCATAAAATCTGTCGTAGACAATTAAGGCTACCACACTAAATATTGCTTCATTTAGTTACCGCTCCTAAGCTCGAGCTATATAACATCATAAATACCTGCATAAAATAAGGTGTGGGGTGAAAAAATTGAGTGTCTTTTGATTTTTTAGTTTTAAAACTACTAAACGTGGATTTTTTCCAATAAATTATATATTTTTTTGTTAAAGAAGAACGCTTTTTTTTTGAATGATATCAAATTCTTTTTTATGTTACTGTTACTTTTGTTTTTATAGAGCGGTGAAAAGCAAATAAGCTCCGAGCCACTGTATTTTATTTTTGCCTCTGTTTTTCTTTTTAAAAGTATTTTAATAATGGAGAGTTGCCAGATAATTCTTCTACTGCAAAAAATTTTCACTATAACAAAACCGCAAAAAATTACTACCCTCATAAATTGTACCATAGAATAATTTCAAATAATTTTCGAAAGAAAAATTATATACAAATTATTATGATAATTTTTAAATTAAACAGAAAAATATTGATACCAGGTAAAACGTAATGCAGTACTTTCTGGATCCCTTCATTAGCATTCATTAAATCTGTTTATTCTAGTTTCTGTCAACCTTTAGCTATTCAAGAAATCAATCATTAAATATTTAATAGTTTAGGGCATATTAATGTAAAACAGTATGAGAGTTTTATTTCATAAATTATTATAAGTGTAAAGCAGACTTTTTTTATTATAAAATAACCAATACATTCTCATTTAAAGCACACTCTCTGGTTGGTGATTACCGACTATAAGACTTTAAGTCTTGGCAGAAAATAAAAACATGATTAAATTTTGAGACAACTTTTATCCAAAGAACTTAAGTTCTTTTTTGTAATTTCTACTCACATATTTTAATTTTTAATAAATTTCTGTGTGTAAAGAAGTATAAAAACTCAACAAAGAAAATCAGCTCACGAAAATTCTATTAAAGAAATAAGTATTACAAAATATATTAAAGCGAAATTATGAATTAAATTCATAAAATTTTTTAGCATATTAATTATAAGATAAATGCTTAACAAAGTGTTAGAAAGTATTAAATTAAAAAAAAAATAATTTTAAAGAACTTAAAAAATTTCTTATATCAATTTAAATTTTTAAGCGATTCAAGGGATTCATAACTTTCTAAATTTGCTCCATTTATTAATTCTGTTTAAAAAATGAATTTTAAAAGAAAATATATTATTCAAAATTGACCTCAAATAAAATTTACAATTGATTCTTAAAAACACAGATTTAATAATTTTTTTATTTGGTGAAAAAAAATTGTAAATTCTTATTTTGATTGAAGATGTTTTTAAAGAACACCAACATAGTTTATGTTTTTCCTTTTTTTTTTTTGTTTGTAAAAAATTAATGACTTTTAAACGATTCGTTTTGATTATTCTATCAAAAAATTAGTGGATTCAATAAATTATAAATTTTAGCGACATGAAAACAACAGAACAAATCTTTACACAATAGCAGCATAAAATTTTTTATAAAAAATAAATAATTAATATTCGTTAATGAATTTCAATAAATATTGCAAACGAAAATTTAAAATCTAAATTAAGAATTTAATAATAAAAATTAGTTTTAAGGTAAATGAGAACGATTAGTTAAAATATTAATTATAAACATTTTATCTTTTTATTTATTATTAGATATATAATTAATAATTACCATTGGCTTAGAATGTAGTAGCTTTTAAGTGTAATAAATTAAAATATTTAGTAAATATTATAAATTATTTAATAAAAATTATAAAGAAAGAAAAAAAACATAATTTTCAAATGTTTATTAAATAAATGAAGGAAAAAAAATAATAAAAAGAATAATATACTTCTTAAATATCTAAACAATACAGTTTTACTTATGATTAGAGTCAAAGAAAAAATTTGCGTAAGTATACTTTAATTTAATTTAATCGCATGGCATTAGTTACTTAATGATGATGTTGACTATCATACAAACTACATAAAAAAGTTTTTAAATCAATGGATATAAAAGAATTAATTTAAAAGTATTTGTTTTTTGAATAGGATGCTAAAAAGAGAATATACTTTATATTTAGATTTGTGCAACTAATTCTTAAAGTGCAGACATATGTCTGTAATTTAAAATTTTAATAACTTTTCTTGGTAAAATCTTGTATGTTGAAGACTACAGAATTTATTTTCTTTACCTGTAAAAAGCGAACATTATTTTTTAAAACGTAATAGAAATTTTTTGAGGTTTTCTCTGGCATGTGGCAGCACTGACGCACATCCAGTGCCATTCTGCGCGAGGAACCGAGCGTAGTATTTAGCGACTGCTAGTGGTGGTACAGTCGTTTTCATTGTGAAAAAGTCTTATCAGGTGTATTTCATCAGTAATAAATATGAAAAGTTTTATTTATTAAATGTAAGTGCTCTTAAAAAAGTCGAAACGGAAATGGTGGGATATCTCCTCTTTCTTTAAAAACAAAGTTAACAGTGGTAATAAGAAAGAAGAAGAGGAGTGTGGATTTGTTTTAATTCGTAAAATAGCTTGGTTTTAGTAGCTTAAATTTAAAAAATTTTTAGGTTGACCACCGTGCCGCTTTATACTGCAGGAATTCCCCCGGACCACCGCACAGGCCCTCAAAATATGATCCTGGATCCACCACGGAAGTCGATTGAGCAATTTCCGTCTCGGCGTCTGTGTTAAAATCAACTTTGCCAAGGCGCTAGATGGGCTAGAAAAAATTTAAATACACCAATCAATCAGACATAGTTTTGAAAATTTTGCTATTGAAAGTCAGCAAGTCCTAGTCTTTTCGAGGCATTTGTCAAAACACCACGCCTGCATTTAATTTTTACATATCATTTGGAAAAATAAAGTAACTCCATTCAAAATAAATAAAAGTGCAAATTTAGTATAGTGAGTAACTGCAAAAAAAAAAAAAACAAATATTGAAAAAAGTTTTTATATAAAAATTTTACCGGCTCTTAATGTGTTAATGGCATTTTCTGAAAGATCTCTGCCAAGCTTTTAAATAATACCCATATTAATAATATTATCAATTTAGCTAGAATTAGTTGCATGAATTTTTCATATTTGGGTTATTAGTTATTCGGCATTCTGTTTTGACTTCAGAAGAAGTTTAAAGTTTTATTCTCTTTTAATAGTTTTGGATTTTGGTATTTTTGTACAATTTTGTTGAAGTTTTAGAGCAGTCTAATTTCGGACATGGATTCTATCTCCCATAGAGCCTTAATTGTAGCTAAATTTTTGTAAG
Source organism: Cistogaster globosa (assembly GCA_937654795.1). Classification (NCBI taxonomy): domain Eukaryota; kingdom Metazoa; phylum Arthropoda; class Insecta; order Diptera; family Tachinidae; genus Cistogaster; species Cistogaster globosa. The sequence goes on along the minus strand of OW569406.1, from coordinate 92,325,338 downwards.
TCTTTTGTATTCGAAAGTAAGAATTTCATTTATTTTAATTTAAAATTCATTATGTTGGATTTTATACCTTCTCTAAATTATTTTTTTATATACTAAGCTTTTCGTTATAGAATCTTACCTTTATAAATGTTTATGAGGAAAATAAATAAAAGAATTGATAATGAATGAATTGACAGTGTTGCATTTTCGTACATAAATTTATCCTTTTTTAAAACCCTAAAATTTTTAACTCATTTTAGTTTTGTATGGTCCATCTAGGGCAATAGTTAACCAACCTCTAACTAACAACTAATGTTTTTTTAAAATGTTTTAAGTGACAGTTTTTCATATCAAATGTCATGGCTGTTTTTTTTTTGTGTTATGTTCCACAACAACTTTTGGAATTTAAGGTTTTATTAAACGGATTTTCTTTTAAACAGCATGCAATTTCAGTAAATTCGATGTAGTAAATCAAGATTTTATCATTTCTGGAATTATAAAGTGGCTGATTTTTCTATGTGTCTAATAGAAAGGAACGTTTAAAGTTTAGTTATGATATCTCAAGAAGTATTTGTTTCTTCAACTCATATCTATTTTATATTTAAAAATTTTCTTCCCTCCGTGTAGATGATTATCCAGTATCGCATTGTTTATTGTAATAATATGTAGTTACAATGGTGCAATAACTTAGTTAAATAGACGCAAAGAATGCAGATGACATAATTTCCACAATTATTTAAAAAAGTATTTTTAATTTATTTTTAAAATAAAAATATACGAAAATTTGCATCGGAATAAAATTTAAAAATTAAAGATTTACATTTGTTTTTTTAATGAATTGTGAACTTTTTTTATGATCTTTTAATACTACATATATCAAAAAAGAATTAAATCAAGAAGTTCTGGGCCATTTTGCGATAATTAAAAAAAATACTAATAAAAATTTCTTCTTATTTAAAGAAACAAATCATTCTTTAATGCTGTATTTTAAAGCAAGACTACCTTAAAGCACCTTAATTATCTCTACAACGTAATTTATGTAACAAATTTAATAAAAAGCACCCGTACCAATTACGTCTTTTAATGTGTTAATTTTTAATTAAACAACTTTATTAGTCAAACAAACATACAAACGCGCTATGGATGCAAAAAAAAAAAAATAAATAAATAATTTAAGTTGAAAAAAGTTGCATGTAAAGTAATAAAAACATTAACAGCAAATTACTGATTATCTGCATATTTGCTGTGCTGACCCTCTGACCTCTTTGTATTTAAAGCGCACAAATCAGCGAGGAAAAATGAAACAATTTAACAGCGACCCAACACAAAACACCAGTACAAAAAAAAAAAAAAAAACAGAAAACTAGGTGCATGCAATCAAAAGTACCGCTTACAGCAACAATGTAAATACATTAGAAACATTAAAACGATAATCAACAACATCAGTATTTAACAAAATCAAATTCGCAACTTTTAATAAATTTGTCAAAAATAAAAACGAACTCAATGTGGTTTGTTGTTTGGTTGATGATTTTTAGTTTTAATTTTTTTATTTAATTTTTTGTTTAATATTTTTAACAAAATATTGATGATATTTTTAAAGATTTCAAATTGAAGTTTTAAACATTTTTATGATAAACTTTAGCAGATCAAAGGGTAAGTTGGAGTATTTTTGTTTTTGATTTTGTACAAATATGATTATTAAAAATTATTGTAAGCACTTTTGCAGATTGTTAAAATGCTTTGATTGTTTGACTTTTGACTTTAGCCGCAAAAATCGTAGCTAAATATTGTTTTTTGTTTTTGTTATTTGACCTTTGTTTGCCAGACTCTAATGGTTTTTATTTTCTTGTTTACAGCATTGTTTTTCTTTTGTGTAATGCTTGATATTTTTGCTTAACATATCAATCCTATATCAATAATATTTGGTTGTAATTATTATCATTTTCATATCTACCAGAGGAACTTTAATTTGTCATAATGTTTGATACACTGTATGAGTTTATACATTCAAATTATATATATTGTGGGCCAGTGAGAATGAATAGTTACTCCGTTGATTTTTTAATGTAGTTATTGCCCTGTTTTGAGAATAAATAAATTTTTACAATCTATGAAAAGAACTACATAAAAATATATTCTTAAATTTTGATAAACAATTATTTAGTCTCTAAGTATTATAATCGTATTTTTATAGTGAAGAAGACTAAATTACATAATATTATAAGAAAACAATATAAGAAAACAGTTATGCTCGGCTTGTCATTTGTAATTTTGTCCGTCAATGAGTTCCTTCTCAAGGAATTATTTTCTATTCCACTTCCAGGACATCTTATTAGATCAATTCATCTTGAATTGTTATGGCAAAAAGACTTTTAAAAAAATATTTTTTATAAAATAGTTTTATTTTAATCAAATTGAATTTATTTTAAATTAAGACTAGAATTTTCAAAAGCTCGCTTCTTGAAAATGGCAAGCATTAAGTATTTAAGCATCTCCGAAATAAAAAAATACAAACTTTTAATTCAAAATGACAAAGAAGAGAGACGGTTTCAAAAAAATATACAATGCGTGTAAAGTGACGAATAAACGTAAGGGAATTTAAAGCTCTGCAGTTAGCTGCATCTTCTACACAGAAGACAATTCGCACACTATATATAGTAATTATTGTTTATCTTTACCCAAAAATTTATTTTAAACGACACTATCAGCAGAAAAACTACCAATTTTCAAGGTGAAATATCTGCAATAAAAACAGTAGATGTCATGCCCATGTTTTATGGCTGTCGGACATGTCTTAATGATATGTCGAAATATTCTAATCTGGACTCCTCTGTGCAACGATATATTAGGTTTGCCCAAAGACACACTGTGAATGGTTTCCCGTATTATTTAAATGCAAATTTGTAGCTGCAATTACTGGCGACTGAGCAGACCAAAATTTCTGTCAAAGTAGATGTCCTGAGAGAATATCGTGCAACCTCCTTGCCATTGTACGGATCTCTTTACTGAGATGACGGTTTCTCTTAGCAGTTCGTTGCTGCAACATCTAACAAATCCATTTGGGTGGGGTATTATTCATATTAGCATTTAGGATGTTTTAAAACTTGACCTAGTATCGACTTGCAGGAATACTAAGGTTTTTTTTCATTCCACCTTTTTTAGGCATTATAGCCCAACAAACAAGTAGACATTACCTTAAAAAATACTTGTCATATAATGACTTATTTTTTTGATTGCCAAATTTTGTTACTCGCTTACAAAACACATTACATTATTTCGCAAGTAAAGAAAATAGTACTGAAACTAGTTCTATAAGTTAAACAAGAATACCTCAAAATACATACAAATGATTATTATTATTTCCTGCAATAGTCAATGCAATCAATTCTCAGTAACTGATTATAAAAGTCTCATGCCCTGTTAAAATCATTAGGTTGGTAGTCCAGTTGGGAAGTCCTTCCACCAAAAATGCTTAATTCCACATTCGATTACCTTTATTGAAATTTTTTGCTGGGAATATATTAAACCCTAATTTATCTTAACTTCTTAGGGTTACTTTACTAGAAATTAGAAGCATAAATAAAATGGTGGTAGATTATGTTTAAAATGTATTTTATTATATTTTATTTAATAAAACTTTAAACTATTTTTTTATTCATTTATTTCCACAATATATATTGTGAGCAGTAATTTTGCATATAACAAACCTTTGATGCAGGAGAGAAATATATGTACATAAGAACAAGAAAGTGTGCTAAACGCGGCAATGCTAAATCTTGTATACCCTTCATCATGTATGTAAATCTAGTTTAATGAAAAAACTTCTATAAAAATAAACAAATATTTTTTTGCATAAAAACATTGCCAGGTCTTGATAGCGTTTTTACAAAAATTTAGTATTTCCTGAAAGATCTCTTTTGAAAGCTTTGACTATATTGATAATCGAACTTTTTTATAAAAATTTTAGAGGTCAATATCCAATGTTTTTTCTTATTTTCCTCCATTTATTTATTTTTATTAGAGTTACTTTGTTTTCCAGTAAGTGAATCGATCTTGCTAATTTTTAATAGCAAAATTTTCGAAACAATTTCTGATCGATTTTCATATTTAAATTTTCTCTAGCTCATCTAGCTCTTTGGCAAAGTTGATTTCAACACTTACACGGGCGGACATCGTTCAATCGACTTCGCTATGCATAAGGACTCATTAAAACTTTATGGGGTCGAAAACGGATGTTGTAGAAATTAAAAACAGAATGACAAACTAAGATATACGCTGTTTTTACGTTTTGCGATGAAGAGTATAAAATTAAACTGAAATAAATGCGTTTAGTAAATGAAAATTTGTTTAAATTCTTTGCAAACTCCTTAGACATTTTTTTTCCGATAATTTATGGATTTTTGAAGAAATGTTAGGTTTTTAAAGAAGTTTATTGCTGAAGAACATTTCTGCGGTACCGTGAAATAACTCCCAATGCAATAGTTCCCAATGTAATAAGTCCTTACAAAAATGAAATAACTCCCAAATAAAAAAAAAAAATAAAATAACTCCCAACGCCGAAATGAAATAAGACCCAAAAACTTAACCCTTAATTTAAAATAAATTTATTTTTACAAAAATATGAAATAACTCCCAAATAAAATAAGTCCCAACAAAAATGAAATAACTCCTAATTCAAACTATATTTGCACCCGGGCACTGTTTAACTGCTTTAACCTCTATGGTATAACAGGTACCTTCCGATGAAAGAGGTCCTGAACTTTGATATCATGTCATACATCATAGATTTATGACAAAACGCCGGCTGTAAGGACAGTATTTTGTTAGGAAAGCCGCTGTTCCATATACCATTGAGAGATCATTAAGCTATCGCGGCTTGTGTAGGCGGCCTTCGGACGGATGGAAGGGTTTAACCTCTATAGTATAAAAAACCTTGGCTCCGCTCACCAGCAGTTTTCTATATAGAAGGCCTTCGGCCGGGCGGAAGGATTTTATTCTCTATTGTATAACAAACACCGGCTTCGCTGACTAAAAGTTTTCTCTGTAGCCAGAATAATGGAATAAGTCCTTACTAACTAAGTCCTAAGCAACCGTTATAATAATATCTGAATGAACTGAAATGCAATTTAAGTCAAATGAAATAACTCCCAGTAAAAATGTTAGACCTTGATTATTGGCTGATTATTGTTCAGCACAGCCGAATACACTATTGTTCATATTAAAAAAGCTTAAACAAATCGAAGTTAAATGAGTTAAAAATCAAATATTTGTTACATAATAATCGTAACATCATATTCCTGTTGCAGTATTTGCTAATCTATTTTACATTGTGGTCTATGATGTGGTCTTTTTTTTTTATTCAGGTGTGGCATTTACATAAAACAAATTCGCACACAATAATGGTATCATTTCATTTATTTGTCTGCTTTTTGGTCTGTTTTTTTTTCATTGTTTAGACATTTTTTTTTAATACTAAAAAATTGTTACAAATTACAAAACTCGGCTGCAGAAAAATGTTCCAAACTACCGCAGGGCATAATAAGGCGTAACCACCACAAAATTTAATTTAGTTTAATGTTTTTTATTGTTTCATCAAAAACAATTTCATTTTGAATTTAATTTCATTTATTGGTTGATTTTATTGAATTTTTTTTTCGCTATTTTTTTTTTCATTTGATCAGCTTTTTTAAAATACTAATGACAACTGAAAGATTTACTTTTAATGACGTCTTGCTAATAATTCTATTAATCTGGCTATAAACTATGAAAAAGTTTTGTAAATAAATTGAAAGTTATGATCAGTTTTGTCCTGATAAAACAATGTTTGAGAGCCAATAAACCATATTTTACTGCCGAAAGCAATTTTATTTTCCTATGCAAAATTAAAACTATATTTGGTTTAATTAAAATTAAAACAGTGGAACAAAAATTAGGCTTCCTAACCACTTATCACGTTTTCTTATATGTGCATTTGTCTTTTTATTTAGGTGTCCTTAAGGTCTTTTGTTTTATTTTTATTTATTTATTCAAAAAATGTAAAATATAAAGCCTTCTACGTTTCCTTCAACAGACATCTATATTTAGTCTATTATGTGATACTTTTTGCATTCAGTCAAATAAATATTAATAATGAAATTTTAACATTTAAATTTAAGAAAGTAATTAGTATTTCTCGCTTATACTTTTATTAAGAAACAATATATGGACGCCTAGAACTTTAAAATGAAATAAAACAAAAATTAATTTTTTAAAGTGACATGGAATTTAATTTGTTGTATGACCGCCACGGCTGGCTCGTGAAGATTGAATTTTCGATTACTTTTTGAATTGTTTGTGGCTGTGTGTCAATATCATAATGCGGGGAATGTGACCCCCCAAATGGTCAGTTGCTTTGGGCTTATCGGCGTATACTAGCGACTTTACATATTGCTACAGAAAATAGATTAGCGGCATCAAATTGTGCGATCTTGAAGGGCAATTCACGTGTCCGAAACATAAAAGTATGCGGTTATTAAACGTTTCCTTCATTTAATAAATTGTCGCACGAGCTGTGTATCATGATGTGCCGTCTTGTTGAAACCACAGCTTTTGCTCATCATGGTTTTTCAATTGATAGACGAAAGAATTATTAATCATGGCTCTATAGCGGTCACTATTAACTACACCGTTCTGACCAGCTTCGTTTTCAAAGAAGCACATTAAACAGTCAGTTTTTCTGGATGTTATGGTGCCCAATGAACATAAGGTTTGTCATCGCTCCAAATATGGCAGTTTTTTTTATTAACGTATCAATACAACCAGAGTGAAGCTTGCAGATAGATATCTTTCCTCAAAATCATTAAAGAGGTAGATGGGCATATACTCAATCCTGTTCATGAAAGCGGATAGACTTAATCGATTCTTTTTCTACAGCAGCTATAAATGTACGAAGTGTCTGCGTGTTATCATTAAGAGTTGTGGGAAAATGTTCCATAATTAATCAATATAATTGGTCTACGGAACGATTATGTTGGCCGTAAAATGAACGTTGTACGCAATACGCGTTTTGATCAAAACCTAGATGTTCAATATAAATTGGCACAGTATGGAAACGTTGTTCAGGCGCCAGTATATTTATGTTAGACAGGCAAGCCAAACTAAGCATAAGTCACTAGACAGCTGTTAAAATGGCCGCCAGTTAAAAAAGTGCTGTTAACATGAAGTTCTATACATCTATAAAAATGCATTGTAAAGCTAACTTCTTCAACAGCAAATAAGTATATAAATAAGTATATAAGAAAATTATTGAGTCCTACTACTACTATTGGATATACTGATAATAAAACTATTTAAAAAAAAAATAATATATATTTTTTTGAAGTAATAAAAAATTAGTTAAAATTTTATACCCAATATTTTGCTCGTCTATTTAAGGGCGTTCACTAACGATGTTATCTTGAATCCTTAAATGTTGGATATAGGATTCTAAGCAAATTAGAGAAAAGGAGTATTTTTTAATAAACATTTTAAATAAAACATATTGAATAATATTAAATTGTCAGCGGTTAATTTCAAAAAGACAACTTTTAATAAAAAATATATATACAAAAGCCAAATCATATTTAAGTTAAGAAGTCTGAGTTTAGCTACGGTGCCTTAAATTTTTATAAAAAATTCTACAAATTATTTTAATGTGTCCTCCTATGTATGAAATCAAGATTTATTTTATTTAGTTATTCATCGAGTATCTTAAACTTGTAATTACAGTTATCGCCCTCAACTCTCTGTGATCAAACTAAATAAAACAACACACAAAACAAAGTTGGTAGCAAAAAGAAACACATACCATTTTAGTGTTTCCTTCCGGTGGCTTTCTTTGAATGTCCTTCCTGTATGCAGGAAAAAGCACTGAAAAAAAATATTAAAAACTATGTGGACGTAGATCACATGAAAAAAATTAACATTAATGTGGTAACAGAAATAAATGTACAGGATTAAATAAAAGCAACGTATGCAATGTTATCAGTAAAAAGAACCACAAATTATGTTTCTATAAAACAAAGACTGTGGATATAACAAGAACAATATCTATCTCACATATATAAGTAGACAAGTTCAACTCCTTCTTGTATCTTAACAGTTTGTTGTGATTGCCTTTCGATTGGTGGCTGACGATGGGTTGATACACTTGCATAAATAAATTGTGGTTTGTCTTATATCTGATTACAGTAAATTCGCAATAACATGAGCTTTATATTTTGTGAACATCGCATAATGTGAATATATTTACTTTTATGCTAAGAATAAGGTGACCAAACTTGTAAAAACAAAAAATGTAATTATTAAAACGTTTAGGCTGAACAAATCTCTAATTTATGAAACATTTAATTTAATATTTAGTTTATTTGTTTTCAGATGGAAAAGTTATTAAATCTATCTATTTTGCAAATTGTTTTTTTTTAATTTTAATCAAATATATAATTTGTTGATTATTATTTTAATAATGTATAATTGGTATTTTGAAAAAATTTGTATTTTTTTTTCAGTTTACTTTTTAATTGGGTTAATTAAGTAAATTTCAATCTGAAAACAAACAAAACCCTTAATAGGTGCAATATTTTTCTTTTTTTTTGTGATACAAGCATTTTTAAAAACAGTAACTTGTGAAGGCAAGTTCATTCTACTTTTTAAATCTATTTATACAACATTCTGGTATTGTAAAGTATTTAGAACTTGGTGTACCGACTGAGAGTTTTTAGAATTTTTTTACAAAATAATAAAGCGTTAAAATAAATTACGATTTAAGTTTTTTGTTTTTAGTCTACACTTTTCTAATTAAAAAGTAGGTAAAAAAAGCATAAAATAACTAATAATTATAGAAACAATTTTATTTATTTCTTTAAATTTGGATTAGAGAGCTTCAAATTAACAAAGAATGTTGAAACTATAAAAATTTATTTTAAAAAATAATAAAGACTCAAATTTTTGTAATTTTCTTGATGCCACACAAGGTAAATAATTTATAAATTCAATTTGTTTAAGCTATTGAGAGTACACTGTATATGTTTCTTTAACTAATGCAGGATCAATAGACACCTATGGCGTTAGTCACAACAATAGCAACATCCTTGCCATACACATAAAACATAAAGCAATAGCCAATGTATAAAGCAAATAGAGACAATGGCAACAACAACAGCAATGATTTAAAAGCAACATGATAAGGAAAGAGAAAAAATTTACTATTTGTAGGAAAAAATTAACTTAGAAGGAGTTCTTATTTCTTTTTTGTTTTTTATTGCTTTGTTTTGTTTTATCACAAAAAACGGATGTGGCCCTTGAGGGTTACAAATTTCAGTTGCATACAATGAGGCGCATAGATGCAACACAAGAGTTATTTTCTGCGGGAGCAAAACTAAGGCACATTATGCCGTTTTTTAGTTAAGGAGAAATTCTTGTTTAACTTCAATTATATATTTCCTTATCTTGTAACTTGTTCATTTAAGAAGCCAATAGCTTTTAAAGTAAAGTTAAAGTTAATTACTGCTAACAATATTTTTGAAATTCACAACTTGCAATTATTAAGCCCTAAGAGATTTATTACAGGCTTTGTAATTATTAGTGTACTGAGAGTAAAGAAATTATAATAATTTTTGCACAAAAAAAATGACTTCAAAACAGACAAACTTAAAATCATATTTCATTATATATTGTTATATCCGAAAAAGATTGCCCCAGGATTTTTTAATATGTCATAAAACGAAATGTGAATGCAGATTGAACAAAAAATTCAGGTCACTCTTTTTATTGCTGACACATGAAAAATATTTTGTTTAAATTCTAACATCGAATTTAATCATTAGGCCACCCTTTTAATTTCTAATTTTAAATATTTATACTTTGTTATTATACCTGATATAGTAATGGACATTCTGTCTAATTTTCAAGAGGTTGTCTGTAACGGTTCTAAAGATAGAGACATCCATTAATTTCAAGTTTGCTACTAGTTATAGCGGATTTAGCAATTAAGGTTCTGTGCAAATTTCAGTCAACTGTCTACAACTGTTCAACAGTGTATTCATATACATCAAATAACAGCAACTATTGTAACACCCTTTTATTTATAATCTTAATATTTTTACTTCTTAATATACCAGTCAAAGTAGTAGATATTCTGCTTAGTTTTCAAGTGCTAGTGTATAACTGTTCAAACGAGAGGGCCACATACATCAACTAACATCAACTATTGGGAGAACCTTTAATTTCAATATACAAATTTTATGCTTTTTATAATAGCGGATTTAGCAATTAAGTTTCTTTGTAAATTCCTATTATCTACCTGTAACAGTTCAAAAGTTTGGCCACATACATCAAATTACATTAACTATTGGGACACCCTTTAACTGTTAATTTTAAATGTTTATACTATTTATTATACGGTCATAGTATTTGACATCATGTCCATTTTTTAAGCGTTTGTATGTAACGGTACAAATGATAGTTGCATATAAGTCAATTTACGCCACCTATGGGGACGCCCTTTAATTTTTAGATAAATTTTTGTATTACTTTTTGCTATTGGGAGCTATAGTAAAAGCATTTTTTTTATTTTAAGGAAGTGTGCTTTACGGTTCATAATACACTTAAAGGACATGTATGCTGTATGGGGACACCCTTTAATTTTTAAGACTATGAACTATTTTTTTAAAACGGGACTAATCTGTAGATTACGCTTACAGATAAGAAAAAAATTTCAAAATCGGTTCAGAAATGACTGAGTTCTGCAGGCACAAACATAAAAAAGCAACATTTAGTCATATTGATAATTTCCTCCTTTTTTTTTTAAGTCGGTTAAAAAGGATTACGTACAAATTAAAAATTGGTCTTCTTTAATTAAAAATTATAGCAAAAATTTTATTTATTGTTGCAGGAATTTAATATCACAAGCTTAGTCTTGCTATTATATATCTTTATCCTTTTTTTGTTGCACATCTCTGATTGAAACTAGAAAAACAAAACTCCGAAAAACCACTAATACATATAAACATGTTTTATTGTTGCCATACATAAAATTAAACGTCAGAAACGGATCTCATTGTCTTATATTTGGAATTTATGGTCTTCTATTTGGCGTCCAGGACACATTGTTTTACAATACTCGTATAAGTATATAAATACAATGTTCAATCTAAATCTATTTTTTCATTAGTAGGATTCATTAATAAGTAGAAAAGTATATTTTTAACTAAATAAAAAAAATTCAAAGCGGTATAACACAATAATTAATATTTCCTCAATATTTGCATTTTTGTACTTGTGGCACATCAAGCCCTTTAAGTAAGGATAAAAATTATTGAATAAAATCATCAAAGTAACGCCGAAGAAAAACAAAAAAAAAAAAAAAAGACTTCGTAGAGACAGTCTATAAATATTTCTTATGGAAGAGATGATTTCAAGCAAAGTGACATATGCATGTGCAAAATCAAACATACATGGAATCTGTTGAAAAGGATGGGTTCTCCTGGTAAATATAAAAGTTGAACTTCTTAAGAATCACTAAAGATGAATAAAACCGTATTAAGGCTCGTCCAATGATTCTATGAATAATCCTATATATTAAGAGCGCATCTCTTCATGGTCACTTGGCCATTGAATCGCTCTACCCATTACAGAGATAATTTGGTTTTTTAGACGAAAAAATAATATGTGGAATAAACACCCTGCGGAGGTCTTTCCTAATACTTTCAGTGTGCAAAGATTCAAATCAAATTTCTACAAGCAGTACTCCTTCTATCCCCCTTCCCTTTACCTAATTTCTTAGTTTCGGCACAATGCGTAGCATAAGTAGGTGTCATCCACAAAGTGCTGGTCCTTATAAATAAAATTTGTAATTAAAAAGCAAAATTTTATTTTTTGTTACTTTTAGTTTAAATTTTAAAACGTAGATTATCAGCTTTCAAAAGTCGCTTGTCAATGACAAGTGCCTCCCTAATATTCATAGAATAATCATTGTTTTATTTTGTGAGGTTAGTTAATATTTGTTTGATGTACATATTCGTGTGGATGCATCAACGAGTGAAAAACTGTATGTACGAAAATGAGAAAACTTTTTTATTAACATTAACAGTGGCAAACAAAGAAATTTAAAGTTCGATTAATTCAACTCTTAAGCAATAAATTTCCCTGGGTCTTTTATAAAAAAAAAAAAAAATATTATTGCTCTATAAGTTCATGCCATTTAAGAATCATTTAAAAAGAGGTTTGTTTGATTGATTGCAACGTACTGACTGATTTCCTCAGCTTTTTGGTTCTTTTAAGTTGGATTTTGCTAGAGCACATATGGATTGGACTATATCCAAATGCAGAACTTTTTTGTTTAGTGATGAATCTAAATTCATTTTACTAAATTTAGATGGAGTTTGCCACGTGAGAAGACCAAAAGGAAGGCGGAAGCCTCGGTACTCAAGAGCCACAATAAAGCATGGGGTTGGAAATGTGATGGTTTGGACTTGTTTTTCGGCCAGAGGTGTTGGTCCCTTTGTAGAAATTCAAACAAAAATGGACCGTTTTTTTAACAGAGACTTTTTAGTAACTCACATGCTTTACCATGCTGAGTGGGAAATGCCACTTCGATGGTTGTTTCAACATGACAATGACTCAAAACAATTAATCGAAATGTCAAGGATTGGTTATCAGCTAATGGGGTTCAAGTTTTGGATTGGCAACCTCAGTCGCCAGACTTGAATCCCGTAGAGAACCTCTTTGGAATTTTAAAACGGAGAGTTGGAATTCGACGCTTTAAAAATAAACAGGAGTTGATGAACTGTCTAAAAGAAAAGTGGGAAGCTATACCAACATCTATTCTATCGAATCTCATTGAATCTATTCCCAAAAGATGCGCTGAGGTCGTAAGAAACAAAGGATATTGTTATTTTTAGATTAGAGACCATAGTGTAGTAGTAAATAAAAAAAATATTTTCAATAAATTTATTTAAAGAAAAGATATGAGTCTTAGGTTTCGAGCAATACTGTAGATTTAAAACTACTAATAATAAAGTTTTTTTCTAAGTTCGAATGGAATCTAGCAAAAAAATTCAATTTTTTTTTTAAATTTGAGTTACACCAGAAAAAACACACATTGACCAATGAAGTTTCATCTAAAGTTTTGCTCCCCATTGTTAATTGTTTTCGGTCTAAACATGAATGCAGTGTGGTTTGATCGTATTGGTTTTTAACAGTGACTACTCTTATTTTGATATTTTTGTTTTGTTGTTGTTTTGTTTGTTGTTAGTGTTGGTGTTGCAATAACATATTACCACACAAAAATTAAACTTGTAATAGTAATAAAAACAACAACAACAGCAAAAAGTATATATAAAACAAAACTCCTCTATCAGTAGTGAATATAAATAAAAGACAAGCAAAACTTAAGAAAACAAAACATACGTGTTTGAAGCTTGTAACCGTTAGATACATTATTCGAATGCATTTTTTAATATGTGCGAATATTGTTCAGGGAAGTTTTTTTTTTTTGTTTTATTTAAGTTGGGTTTAAAGAATACACATTTGTAGGTGATTATTTTTTAATTTCGTTTTTTTTTTCATTTTACATATCATTTTGACTTTGTAGTGGAAACGAAAGAAGATAAAATAAAAATCCTTAACAACAGAGTGTAAAATTAAACAACATTTTCTGTTGGAAAACTTGCCACTTGCCATTTGCCACAGCAAATAAATTACTCTATTTTCATTTGTTTTTTGCTTATTCTCCTCCCTGTTGTTATAATTGTTGTTTTAAAAATACTCACGGAAATAAAACTGTGAGTTTGTGTGTAAACAAAAACATTTTTTTTTTTCAGTTTAAATTTATTTAGAATTTATTTGTATTTGTCTGAAGATAAACGTGGACAGGAAGTTATTGCATTTATTTTTTTAATATCGAGTTCGAATCTTACAGAATGAAATAAATATAATTCTACCACATTTCCTTGGTTCGTAGCAAAAAGCTTACCTCAACAATTGTTCTTGAAAAGTATTGCAAAAGAAAGAATTCTTGTTAAAGAGACATATAAAATGAGTGAGACATTTTTTAATTCCGACTCCAATAATCCCCTTTATAAGACTTTCAACGCTATATACCTGCTTCTCAGACTTTCAGTCCTCAACAGGGTATTTAAGCTTCGACATATATTTATTTTATTTAATTAATTTCGGATTTAAAAATTTTAAATTAAATATAATTGCCGGGACTTAACTACGTGTGACAGTTGAGGTTTCAAACCACTAAAGATTTTTTCTTGTTTCAAGTTTCCCACAAGTTTAACCTTAAAATATATTTTACGGCCAATTCATGTCACGTCGTCACAAATTTTAATTTTCTGTATGCTGTCGTCATGCTTTCGTTACTTAAAAACATTTTTCTAAACTTTTAAAGTTTATGAATTCTTTAAATAAAATTTTAAAAAATATTTCCGAAACAATATCACTTGTGTATTTTATCATTATTGAAAAAAAAAATTATTAGAAAGCACATCTTATTGTAATGATCATACAAAAGAGTGTTTCGCAATACAACTACTACAAAACAAAATACAAACTATAATTTGGTTGCCTCTGGGAAAAAATTTACTTTTTTTTTTAACTGATGTAAATGAATTCTTTTAATCTGCCATATTAAAATATGAAAGAGAAAAGAAGAAGAATTCAAGAAAAAAGCAACAAATCTTGAATAGAGATTCAATTATGTTGATATGAGGATTGGATAAATTTGTCCTTCAATCATGAAGAATGTGTGTTAAGCAACACCGAGACACTGAGCAAAAACTCAGCGAAGTCAATTTTAAAATTAAAAAAAGCTATGACTTGGTAAAGCCTGTAATTAATTTTAAAGAAATAAAGGGTCATCCAAAAAACGCACCTACATGTTTCTTTGAAATAAAACACAAACTATTTGCAATTTTTTCAAGCTGTTTTTTTTATTAAAAGTATGATCCATTACAATTATAAGTGGAATAGAATATCATTAAAATGTCCACCGTGACTGCGTCTGCAGACATCAATCCGAATATCGAAATTTTCAAGCAAAATTTTGTTTAGTGACGAAGCTCATTTCAGAATGGATAAATTCGTCAATAAGCAAAATTGTCGTATCTGGGTTGATGAAAATCCTCGTGTTATTCATGAAAAATTTCTGCACCCACAAAAAGTTACTGTTTGGTGTGTATTTTGGGCTAATGGAATCATTGGGCCATTTTTCTTCGAAGATGATGCTGGAAATGATGTTACTGTAAATGCTGAGCGATACCAATCAATGTTGAGAGACTTTTTATGGACACAATTGAATCATATTGATGTGTCTGACGTCTATTTCCAGCAAGACGGTGCTACATGTCACACAACTCGAGAAAACATTACGCTTTTGCGAGCAAAATTTCCTCAACGTGTAATTTCATGAAATGCAGATTTCAATTGGCCTCCAAGGTCATGTGATCTAACACCATTAGATTTTTTTTGTGAGGTTTTTTGAAAAGTCGAGTGTATGCTAACAAGCCACAAACAATTAATGATCTAAAGAACAACATTCAAGTTGCAATTCGTGAAATAACACCAGCAACATGTCGGAAAGTCATTGAAAATTTCGATATTCGGATTGATATCCGCAGACGCAGTCATGGTGGACATTTGAATGATATTCTATTCCACTTATAATTGTAATGGATCATACTTTTAATAAAAAAAACAGCTTGAAAAAATTGCAAATAGCTTGTGTTTTATTTCAAAGAAACATGTAGGCGCGTTTTTTGGATGACCCTTTATAAATCACACCTTTAAAGTCTTAGGTAAAAAAAAAAAAAAACAGTTTAAAAGCTTTAAAAGTAATTTTTTCACAGGCCAAGAAAACTTAAACTTTCCAAACATATATATGCTGTGCTGTATGATTTTATTTTTTATTTGTTAATTTTTCCATTAATATCTTTGAATCCATATTGTCCTTTGCCTTTTTTATATAAAAGTTAGATCTTTTGTTTAATTCACATTTCTCAATAGTTGTGGGCCATCTAAAATTTTTATAATTAAATTAATTAAAAGAAATTAAAATAAGTAGTAAAGCTGGTAGTTTTCGCAATAAAAAAATGATGTGCCGTCAACTGGCGATTATTGTCATAAGTGCGATAAAAAGCTTTTTCTGTCTGCAGTGGTAATCAGATAATAAGGGCAAGAAATAGGAAGACGTTATTCGCTAAAACATAAATGGGTGAGATAGCAGTTATTTCTCATAAACTACATTAACTTGATTTTTTTCAAACCAGGTTTGAAGTGAATTAAAGCGGGCAGACTACAAGCAAGTTTTTCGGTAGAACCGTTGACAGGGTAGGACCAGATCGACATGGAAGTAAAAAATGATTATTTTTACTATTATAATTTCGTTACTCATTATTTAAGGAGGGTGCAGGCTCGTGAAATTTAGCTAAAATTAATCGTATGTGGTTCGTATTAAAAGAAGAGAGAAACATAGGGTGCTTTAACTTTTACAAAAAAAAAGTTGTGGTTAAAATAATATTTCTCTATAGAACAGAAGAGCAGAACCTCTGATCATCAAAAGTATTCGGGTGTTGCTTTCTTGAAGCTTTTAAAGTCATAGTGTTACTTTGCTAAAAAAATAATTTATTTGCCTTCAACCAAAGCTGCATCAGCCCTTAAATATATAATTAAGATATTTGGACTCAAGGTCACAAGTTTTTGTTTAAATAAAATCCATTTATTTATTTTCAAACTTTAAAATATTATGCTGATTATCCCAACGGAATTATTTAAATTACTGATATTGACTATTGAGGATGAAAGCAAGATTCGATGGCCATTTCGCTACCGCTTACTTAGCTCTTCAGGAAACTTCTCACTTACATTTTAAATAAACTTAGAATTTTTGTCCAAACAATAAAGTAAACCAAAAATCCATTTATGTTTTATTTACAGAATTTATTATTTTATTTTTAAATATTTATAACGCCTTCGGTGCTTTACTTTATGGAATATTGAGAAAAAATTTTGTTTGACCACACTTATTTACTCAAATTTCACTGACGTAAGGCCCGAAAATCCTTTAAAATATTAAATAATAAAAACAACGAATTATTCAAATAAAATTAAATGCATATTCTTTCCATTATAAGATTTTTTAATTCTCAGTGTAGTTAAACACTTGTAGTGCTTTCCAAGTTCCACTCTATAAACGCCATCTCCCTAAGTATTAGTGAACATATTTTTTTAAGTCACCAACAAGGACCAACAACAAGTATCATAATCATCATCGCCCTCATCTTTTGTGGTTCAGTTTCGTCATCAGAGTCTATGTTTCTAACTATCAGTCTGCTGTTAAGTCTTCAAAAATAAAATAAAGAAGAAACAAATATAATTTACTTGCTAGCGGTCAATTGACGATATACATTGCAATCAATTGTATTAAAGAATGCACTTAACTAACCAACCAACATTCTTTTACAGCACAAAACAAAGATTAAAAATTAAAAAAAAAATTAAAAAAACAAACTTAAAAAATGAGCAACATTTTAATCTGATAACAATGGATCGAAAGGGGCGTTTAAGACACGACTTTTGTGGCTTTGACTAAAGAGAACAAAATTGACTTAAATGTAAAGTAGTGGTGGTGGTGTAGTATGTTGCAGAAAACGATAAGTCACAGAGAAAAACTTACTCATATTATTGCTTTTTATGCTGCCAATGATGCTGACAACGATTATATTGAATGTGCTGAGGCATGATGACGATGACGACGAAGAATGTTTGTAGAGGACATGCGACATACCATTGACTGTTGTTACCAGATCAAATTTAATGCCCCTTAAAAGTAACAAATCAAAAAAAATACATCTTAAACTAAACACACGACAGCACAATGGGCCAGTAGGAGCCTCAAGCTGTCTTTTTTCATACACAAATTATCTGCAGGCTTTCAAATTTAATTAAATATTTTATTTCTAAATATTATAGATTTGTAACTAAAAATATCACCATGAAGTAATGTTATTTTAAATTGTGGTAATTAAAAGACTACAACATCGGATTGACCAGGAATGCTGGCTTTATTATATTTTCTTTAAGTCAAACGAAGTTTTTTACATAGAAAATACTTAAATTTCTTTTTGCAAAAATTGACAAAAATATTTTGACTCATGTTAGAACTCAAAAAAAAAAAAAGAGAAATTTTTTAGTGCTGCCTTAGCTGTAAATCCCAAAAATATCAGAACTGTTCAACCAACAGCTTAACCTAAATGCAAGGCCTGCTGTTTCTGTTTGGAATCTTTATAAAGGTTTGTTAGAGGCGAGATGTTACTTGTATCAATTTCAAAGAAGAAGATTAAAAGTGTATGAAACAGAAGGGTTTTAATATACAAACATCCTATAAAAAACCCAAAGCTTAATAACTTTTACTAATATGCGTATTTGCGTGTTATATTGAACAAAAAGTTTAATTTATTCTATAGTTTCTTGTGTGCGCGAATTGCAATCTCTATGATGATGTATGATGTACTCAAAGTAATATCTAAAAAAAAAAATTCAAAGCATTAAATTTTAACGATCAGACGATCTGTTATCGATTTCTATATGCATATGAAAATTTTTATTTGTATGCTTTCATTTAAACTTAACCATTCTAATCTTTACTCATCTGGGAATGCCACAAGTGATTGATAATTAAAACTTACCAAAACCCAGAATTTTCGACTATAATCGAGATCCCGATATTACCAAAGCTTCTCAAAATTTTTGGGATTTCTTTATAGTATTTTTGGCCACTGGAAAAATAAATTCAATAAATAATTGATGATGTGAAATGTGAAATCTTTTCAATACCATACGCACAATGCGTGATCATAAATGTTATGAAAATTTGGTTTAAGTCAGTTTTATCAGACTTTCACTTTTCTTTTGGCATTATGGCATCGGCATATCGACACATAATATTTTACTGCTGCCATTTCGTTTTCTTTATAGAAAACGAGTTAAAACTTAAGAAGGATATTCTAATGGTTTTTACAAAATTGTTCCTTTCTCTTTTGAAAGTAATTAAATTTTTGTGTGCAGTTTTAGTTATGCAAAAAGGCTCCAGGAAAAAAATATAACAGGCCCCAAAATGTTCAAGAAATTGGGAAAAAATTACCATACTAAGCTGTATTAGTTGTCCCTAGTTTTCGTAGGAAAAAAGAAATCAACTTAAGTTTATGTATTAGGGCTTAGGTACCGCTTTTTTAAATTAATATAATAAAAAGGGATATTAAAGAATTTATTTCTTTATACTTAAAATTTTTTAATTCCGAGTAAGTTATTTTTTTTTATTATTCGCAAAACATTTCAGGATTTCAGCTTTTCCGTTTGGCATCTGCATTTGGTTGCATTTGTTAGTCGCAAAGTACGCGAATTGGAAACTGGGTACCATACATTTTCATACTTATTGTGGAAATTACTTTCAATCTTTTTCTAGATTTTTTTTTGCCAATAACGTGCCAACAATTCATGTTGTGCTCACAATTTATATTCAATTTTTTAAGCTTATTAACTTAAACTTCTTACGGCAAAGTCCACGTATTCGCAATTACAAAATATTTCTTGGTACCATTTGATTTCCAGAAAACAAAAAGAAAAATATTAAATGAGATTCTAATAGTTTTAACTAATTTTTGACTTTGTTTTCAATATTAATTATAAAAGATGGTTAAGCAAAAACAAAACTTTGAAACTTCAAAGAAAACCCGGAAATGTGGCATAAATACATCGAATTAATCAAAAACAAATTTTTATAAAATATTATTTTTCAAACTTAGTCTTCACTTGCTTTAAAAAATTCTGGGCAGAATTAATTTTTAAAGTAATAAATAAGAGTGCTATACCGAATCTTATACACACAGTAACTCAAATAAAAAAAAATAAAAAATTGGAGTGACACAGAATAAAAAACGTAAAAAAAATATTCTTTAAAAATGTTTCGGCTCTCAATCGGTTAAGCATTTATTTTAAAAACTTAATATTTAAAAGCTTTTAAATGATTCCCATTTTTACCATTTTGTACGAAAATTTCAGAGGCTCATAAGTCGGAATATATGGGCGAGGAACAATTGTTTCACTTAATGGTTTTTTTATTTCTTAATTCTTTATCGCTATGTATATATTTGTTTTTTTTGATTGGAGTTATTTTATTGTTCCAAATAATATGGAAAATAAGAGGCAGGCGTGGTGTTAAGCCCACTGCAAAATTTTTAAATCTATGTCTGATCGATTAGCGTATTTAGAATTTCTCTAGCTTTTCTAGTGTCTCGGCAAAGTTGATTTCAACACTAAAACGGACGGACACAAGAACATCAACACGCATTAGGACTCATTATATATATATTTTATGGGAATGAAAATGGATGTTGTAGAAAAACAAACAGAATGACAAACTTATAAATACCTTTTTCCACTTTTTGTGGTGAAGGGTATGAAAAAAAACTTTCTTTTTCAACCCTAGATAAATTATTAACATTCGAAAAAGATTTCTAAAACTATTATTTTTTATCCAAAGCTCTATAAAATGAGCCAAATACAGCTTTCACACATATTTAAAAATTTAATAAAATTTATTAAAATGCGTTCATATCAATTTGTGCACAAAACGCAGGACATTAAATAAAATAAATTAATAAAACGATTAAAACAGTCTTTAACTCAAAAAAGTTAGCCAAACTTCAAATAACATATCACACAGTTTTAATCGCGACTAATTAAATCTTACAAGAAAACATGGCAAAAATCTGCCAAATTTTAAATAAATTAAAAAAAAACAGGTTTAGAGGGTGTGTAAATAAAACTGATCTCTTAAGTTTGTTGTGCCATTACAGCCAAGTGAAGCAGGTACAATAACCACAACTACCATAGACATACAATTAATGTGTGTGTTTGCTTTGTGCATCTATGAGAGAATAAAACTAAGGTAAATATTATTGTTAAAAGGCGGAGCAGGTGGCTTGCTGGTGATTCATGTTTAATTTTGACTGGCTTTGATTTCATTTTCAATTTTTCACAGTGTTCATTCCAAATATTTTATTTTTGCAGCATGAGCCAATTTGTTTGGCTAAAAAAGAGTTAGTCTTTGGGTCTAACATCACAAACTCATGTTTGTTGTTGTATTATAGATTTTTTTATAGATCTTTGGTTGGTCTATTACGTATGCTTTGTTTAGGTAAATTGTGGTTTCAATTTTATTATTGATGGCAATTCCCAATATAAAAGACTCATTCATACACATACACATACACATTTATGTACAAAAAGTTGTTGTAACAATAACGACAAGAAAGATAAAATATCGTATAACAACAATGAGTATTAACTGAAATAATAACATTCAATTGCACTTTACTTCTTTATCGCCTAAAATCATTGTGGCACTAAAACCAATAACAGAAAACAAAACAAAACCCAATCAGTTGGTGTTTACAAATTTTAAAATACTAAGTAGAACCAAAGTTGCCATTGCTATTTTCATTATACGAAAAAAAAAAAAATATAATAAAAAAGGATTGTTTTGATAGGGGGACTTTTTCGTGCTTGAAATTTAGATTTTAGTTGTTTTACGTTATAAGTGATTGGAGATGTGAGCAATTATGTAGACAGGCAGATGGGTGACAATTGTAAATATTTATGCAGATAGTAGAGGAGGCGAATGACATGCTGGCATTTACTTGGTTTGACGGCTTCGCGTGAGAGCTGCTTAGATTTTTGGGAAAGGTTCGACGAATCCATAACAAAGGAAAGGCCTTATTTTCCTTTGGACGAGTTTACTAAATATTGAAACATGACGAAATGACATTAACTCTTATTGTTGCCCCAAAGGATTATAGCTGGATGCATTTAGAACGAAAAGTAAAAAAAAAAATGCACAAACTGGCTAATGGAATGGAAGAAGAAGGACTTAGGCGCAAGTAACAGGATTTGTGATTAATATTTTTTAAATTGATAGGACTGTTACGTTTTATAGTTGGTTTTTAAGGCTTTGAGTGCTTGCAGAGAAATGCTAAAAACTAATTTGAGTGTTTGCAAAACAGAGAATTAACCCAAAGTTTTTTCACGTTTCGCGTGTCAAAGATCTGACACCTTAAATAGTCAGTAAGTGGTGCGTAAGTATTTTTAGGAAAACAGCATGTGCCGTTAAAAATGTGGAATGCTGTCTTAGCTAAAAAAGATCACGACCTAAAAGTATGCTGCTTTCACCACTAACAAGTGTTGTGTATATGTGTGTAACAAAAGAAAACGTTGGCTGACCATGATGAACACGTATAAAGGCCGGTTGGTAGAGTAGAGTGTTAAACAGGAAATCCTGAGCGCAAGTCCCAACAGAACCTTAAGTAAAATTAAATTTTTTTTGAAGACACCAAGGCAGTGGAGTTGTTTAAAAAGCGACGAAATGGAAAAAAAGTTCAAACCGAGCTGAGGCTCAATTAGTAGAGGATAATGTGTTTCATTGCATCTGAAGGTGCGTGCTTAGTAAAATAAGAAAAAAAAAAAACAATTTTGTGTACCTGCGTTAGAGCAGCTCGTCTAGCAGCTGACATGGTTCATGTGCCTGATCCGGGTACACTGAGTAACATATTAAAATTGTGTAGCGGTCGCAGCTGAAACGATTAAAGAGTCCGGTTGATGAAATGGATTATCTTAAGTTTTATTCTCTACGAAAATACTGCGTAAAATGGCTTGGACGTCTACGCTGTAAAGATGCCCATGTTTGAGAAAAAAAAAATACCAACTGGTTCGACTTTTGCAGTAGCCGCAACATCAAATTTCCTTAATAAAGCAAAAAATATTTTCAAAAAAATTAATTCTTAATTTTTTTTATAATCAAACGATGTCATAATATAAAAAATTTTAATTTAAAAGCCAAACACTAAAACGAAGAACATATACAAAGTGCCTTATCCCTTCATATATGTAAGTTTTATAGTAATTTTTTCCTTCAAAAACTCCTTGTTTGTTTGGCTTTGGCAATCAATTGTTTCTTTTGATTTGGTGGACTTTTGTTTGGCAAAACATTTTACAAGTAGCAAATTGATTTCTTATTCTATGGATTTATTTGTGCTATTGTCAAATTGTTTCCATGTTAACATTCAAGCCAGCATTGCTTTTGCTAGATTTATATTTTTGTTTAGATTATTTTTCAGTTGTTTATTTTGGCCAAGTCTGATGTGATTACCAATTCGTTAAATAATTGACTTTATAGCAAAAGGATAACTGACATTTTGGCTAAATATTTTTCTTTAGGCATTAATAATTATTTATCATTTATTTTAAATATTTCACTTATCGATTTGTCGATTTATTATTACTATTTTTGATTTTCTGTAAAATGTTATGAGAGTTTTAGAGTAAAACATTTACTGATAGGGATTGGGAGAAGGGTTAGTGTCATATTTTTTATAAATAATAGAATATTGTAGATATAATCATAATCAAAGTATTAACATACATTATCTAAACATATTTTGAGATGTTTTGGCTTACTTTCTTTGGTTTTCGTATTTATTTTTTATTTTTATTTTAAGCCCAAATATCAATATTTTTATCAATCATATTTTTATTATCTGTAAATCATATAAAAATGCTATGTTCATTATTATTATATTATGATTATATGGTAAATACTATAGTAAAGCTCGGTAGTTATAAGAATTTATTTAAAGTTATTTTTTTTTTTTTTAAATAATTAACTTCAAGCCAACGACATTGTTCATTTTATATGTGGTAACTTTTAAATAGTGATATGCTCAGAAAACTTGCTTGTAGTAAACAAAGTGTCGTTTTTCAAGAAGTATAATTTGTTCAGGGCAATATTACAAAAAACATAATACAGATTTTGTGATCATATCGTAACTGTACTTTTTCTCTGTGTGTACTACATAATTACTGAATTTTTAAAATTAGTTTTTCTCATCTCAGCCGTATTTTTTTTTTAACGATTTTCTGATTTTCAATAGCCAAATCGGTAAAATCGTTTCACCCAGTTGCAGTTTCTAGCACAATGAAGCCGAAGATATGAATGCAAGCTCTTAAAAGGCCCGGGGGATCCGTAACTAAAATTAAGAAAAAATGGATAGAACACTTTACAGCTACATGCTTGTTACTTTCCACGATTGTGACCGTATTGGGTTAAGAAGAATTGATACTAGTGTTATGAAAAGAAAAATCACAGACATAATGGCAAGCTTAAATAGGACCAATTTAGGAAGACTGTGAAATACAATTATGTTTTGTGAACAAAATTTTCATAACAAACTTTGTTACTAACGCAATAATAACGAATATTAAGGGTATGAAATAATAATGTCGTTATCACAATTTTGTATATAAAATTTTAATCATAAGAAGGCAATTATGATTATATTGCCAAACAAACAAGTTATTCTCCATTTCCTATATCAACGAACATACAACTTTTATACACTACACAATTTTTTTAATCAATTCATTAAATAATTGAATCGGACTAATACATAAAATGCATTCTTAAATATTTATTTATTCTTATTCATTTATTCTGCTTTGTTTTCTAAATCCTTAAAGTAAATTTTGTCTTCAATCAGCTGGATCGTAGTCATGCATGTATTCTTACTTTGTCTTGCACTTATTGCACAATTGTTATTTCCACTATCTTTTGCCATCTTTGTGTATAAAGAAGATTAAATAAAAACTTTGGAATGTAATTATTGAATGACGAAACTAAAAAACCAACTTTTATTTCAGTTGGGGGATAAATAAATGCAAAAAAAAAAGAACCAAGCAATTTAACAAGCAACGATTTGTGCGAGGTCATGTCATGAAAAACTAAATAATAGAAGTAAAAAAACGGATGTTAAGACAACGCCATATTGCAATTGGCTTTTTTTTTGTTTGTACTCTACATTTTGAAAAAGATTAACAGGCGTTAAGGCATTCCTTGTTAGAAATAGTTTTTAACAAATAAACTGCAATATTTTATGTACTTCTCGTACTAATAGACTTGAAAAACAAAAGAAATAAAAATAACAAGAGATAGTTGGCCAAAAGGAAAGGTTGTAACGGAACTACAAAATTTGTACACTGTTTAAATGGCGCTTAAAGTGCAAGAGTCTCATATTTTCAGTTTAACCCTTTTGAACAATATTTTTTTAGTCCTTAGTAGCAGGTAGTAAAGGGTCAATTTATAATTAAATTGAAAATGATTTAATTTCCTATAAAGATGAGAAATAATACTCGATTATATATTTATACTGTTTAAAAATATGCTGAGCTTACATACCAGCTGTCGTATTTTCAGTTACTACAAGAGATTTCTACTTTAAATATGGTTTGGAATTAAGTTTTGTTTCAAAGCCTCTTAAAAAAAGAAAAAAAATTTTCATAAATTCATTTGCTTTATTTTTTACCGCACAGTATTCTGCCCTACTTTTAAAATTGTTTCAAATTTAGTCTTCATTCGCGCTATCTTGGGGCACTACCTTTGCTTTAGTCATTTTAAGGTGAATATAAAGACTCGAGCCGATAGAAAGTACCTCTTCGGCAAGTATAAACTCTAAGATGATAACGCGCCAAAATGCCCATTAGCTATTGTAAAATAGTAAAGGCTTTTTAATCCAATTTAAATTTTGTGAAGTGTATTGGATAGGCATTTTCTAGAAAAATAAAATTTATTATGATGCAGATGTCATAAAAATCTTATTTATTTTTTAATGACAATCCTTAATAAAATACCAAGAGTTAAGTTGATCTTTTAAAATATAACAAAGTCTAAAGTTGGTCTTATGTATGATTTTTAGTGATTTTTGTGATATTTTTTCTAGGTTCTAGAATATTTTTGATTTCATCTTTTTTTTTAAAGCAAAAGAATACGAAAATTATGTTTTATTTCAAACTGCTTTTCAAGCGAAAGATATTAAAAAGAAGTATTTCTTTTATGAATATGGTACGCATTTAATTATATTATCAATGTACCCACTGTAGTAGATATTATCCTAAACAAAGTTGATATTCCCTAGCTAATAGGGAAATAATGCAATTTAAAATATTTTAACATTTATTACAAGCACGTGGTTGTTTTAGAATTTGAAAACAATAGAAACAAATTTTGTTGCTACCACCAACGGAAGTTGGCCATGTTTAAGACACATTTGTTTCAAAAAACAAAAAAATAAAAAATTAAAATTATAAAATTTTAAAATGTAACAAGAAAACTTTGAGTCTTTTTTTATTAAAAGTATTATTGCTTTTTATCGTAAAATCCTTTAACGATTACTACATGCCGCCAAATAAATAAACTCTTGATAATGTGATACAACAATAAAACAGTAAAATTGTCTAAAGCAATTGGCCAAATAGAAAATAGAGAGTCCTTGCTGTCTGCTAACTGCTTATAGTGTTCATACGTACTTGGTTTCGAATTAAAGTTGTAGTTGGTGTTGTTGCATATAATTACCATGCAACTTGTTAACAAGAAATAAACAGCTGTAATGATTTATTGCCATTACATTTTGCTTGTAAAACAGCAAAACCACTTCTACCAAAATTGTGTTTTAACTTTATATAAATGTTAAAGCAAATGAGTTCGAGTAAAATCTAGTGCCAATCTAGTCTGTCTTTAATTTTGTCTACTAGTTTGTGTGTGTGTTTAGAAAATTGTTTATTGGATTGTGTTTCCAAAACAATTTATCAACTAATTATCTGATTCGATTTTTTAAGGAAGTTTTGTAATTTATTTTAAAGTTTCATATTCAGGGTGAATATGTTTTCAAATGTTGAATGTGTTGTATTTTTTTTTTCTTAAAATTGCATTATTAGAAAAAATGGAAATAATTTAAGTCCCGTTCATATAAATATTTTTTTATTTTTTGCTTAGATTAAATTTTTTTAATTAAATTTTATTTTTTTAACTTTGTGTTGACTTCTAGAAGAGTTGTTTTTTTTTACTGTATTTAAAAACAAACAAAGAGTTACTCAATGTACGTCCAAAACTTTGCAATGATTCGGCACTATTAATGCTGATATTTTTCAATTGCTGTTCAATATCGTCGTTCGAAGCAGGCAAGCAATTGCTTGCATAATATTTAAAACATTCATGTTTCGAATTAAAAGCTTAATATTGTTAAGATTAAATATCGAATATAATTTTTTTTCCTTAAGAAAGGCGTTATTTAAGGAAGACAATATTATGTCCTCTAAAAAATGTCTAATAACTTTGATTTATCTTCACGTAATAAAAAACCTTAATTGGGTGAAATTGGTACATATTTTTGGACTTTAAGAGTAAACAGGGAAATGAAAAACTAGAAGAATATATGGCAGCATTTTCTGTACCATCTATTTAACCAACCAAATTTAGAAATTCGAATATGAGACATTGCTAATAATGAAGCAGTACTAAGTTTGCTAGATGAAGTAACTATTGTTCTTGCTTTTTGACAGAAGTGATTATAAGTAGATGATCCAGAAAATGCTGGATTACCTTCTGCAGATTTGTTATTTTCTCTAATTTCTATAAAAATTATTTTCTTAGTCTGAGTTTATACCGGCGAACAATTGGAAGAAAAACATCTGCAATTACCTCTTGTGTTTATTTTATTCGCATATACACAGGCAGACCTGTTTTTGGGAACATTCTATTATTCTTGTTATTATATGATTTTAAGTTTTTTCAAAATAAATGTTACCGCCAAGTAGCGAATACAAAACCGTTATATGTTAAAAAAACTAAATGATTTTCTTCCAAAGATTCTCGAGTCTACGAGTTACAATAATAAAATGGTATGAATAATAATTAATTTTAAAAGGTTTAAATATCAAATCTAGTGAAGATCTAGACTATTCAAAATTTTATAATTTCGCTAAAAAAAAATTAAGTGAAAAACTAAGAAAGCTTTAAAAAACTGCTCCGTATCTTGACAAAACAGAAAAAAAAGAATTTTTGGGTACCAATAACTTGTTAACCATAGACGAATAATTTACGGTTTGTACTTGGTTTGAAGGTCTCATCAAAGACTTTTAAGCTGCAAGCCTCACAAAAATCTACTTGCCGAGATATCCTCTTTTGTGGCTTCATGCGCCTTTTCTGAGTTGTTTAGTGAGCTAAATTAAAGCATTTATAAAGAATTCAACGCCCGTTTTTATAAGTCATCAATGCGTTAATTTTTCGTTGTGTTTGCTAGCCAAATAATAATTTGTTTCAGCTACACTTTGAACTAAACTTAAAACTTAACTCTAGGGGTTGGTCAACCGGTCCTTAGTGTATCAAATTCTTTAGTACAAACCTAATTCTGTGGTACAAAAATTTTAACTTTATCTTATGTTTACTTAAAATAACGGGACTTAAACGTATAAAATGAATGACAGCATCAAAATAGCTAACATGATGGATGTTATTAAACATATTTAAAAAAATCCATCTAAAAAAAGCTTATAACCAACGAAATTTATAATGTAATTGGAAAGTAGTAAGGTTTTGCCATTAAAAATTATCTGCAGTCTAAAATAGCACAAATTTTCATTTGGTCATAAAAAAATATTTTTGTAATTTTCAAACTTCAATTTAAGACCCATTTTGAATTTATTCTATAATATTTAACTTTAAAAATTGCATGTCACAAAAAATGTGTTAATAATATTTGCATAAGTGAGCTTACAATTTTTGTGTATTTATCTCATCGCAAAAAAAAAAAAGAAGAAAAATGAATGATTATTAAAATTTAATGCATGAATGTACATAAAAACCTATTAGTAAAAAAAAGCAAACTAAATGAATTGGAAATACATAAATTAAAATATGGTTATAAATATTTAACACCGTTAATAAATATGTAGAAAAAAGGAAACAAATTTTTAAAAGTAATAACTTTAATGACGATTTCAAATCAATTTCTAGTCATATAAAAAAACTTTACCTTTCAGGCCATCACATCATGTATTTTTGTAAAATAAATCATTAAACTTAATAATGAAGATACAAAAATTTTGATAAAAATGTTAAATTTTGTAATTTAAATGTTATATATATTAGCAAGTAACTGCAATAAAGTCCTCATTCATTCGAAAAAAGTTACTGTAGAGACTGGAAATGTAATTTATATGTTTTTGTTGAAAAGACCGATAACCAAGTAATTTTTCTGCCTTCAGTTTTAATTTACAAAAAAGTATAAGTCGTAAAGAGAACGTAATCGGACAGAAATTTATTCAAGCACTTAATTTCAGATTACGAAAATATTATTTTCCTTATTTTCTTTGCTGAGTGAAATTTTGAGGGGTTGCTTACGATAAGGATTGAGATTGTGATACGAGCATTTAATTTTAAAATGTCAAAAACAACCATCCTTCTGCAAAAAATTATATACTTTTCGTGACATCAACACGACAATGCCACACGCTGTGGGCCGAAAAATTTCGCAGACTAGAAAATTTATATTGAGTGGATGCTAAGATTGTTTAATTTGTCTTTGCTGCACTCTTAAGCGAAGATTTCTTCACATAAGAGAGCACTAAAAATAAATTTCGCGAAAGTTGGGGATAAGTCATTTAAAATCGTTCAACTCTGGGAAAAGTTAAAGATGTAAATATTTTAACTAGAGATAAAATCTCTTGTGGGTCTATTTTTTTTTTTTTTTATTTGGGCAAAAAGCCGGATGTAATGAACAAAAAATGCTTCAGGTTGTATATGGAATTATTCTATTAAAAATTATAGTGATTGATTATCGATGGGCCTCGTCTTTTATGTGTCCATCTTTCACAACTTTAAATAGACGCTTAGAATGCTAATGAGTGATAATAGCAATTGAGAAAACGCTTCATTACTTATCTCTTTTTAGTGTCTAACTTGAATGTATTTTTTCCTGTTTTCTTTAAAAAATAACACACAATTTACATATAATTTTATTTTATTATATGTTTATTAAAAATTAAAATATACATATGTGAACTTAAACAAGATTAATATTGTTTATTTAGTTAAAGTAATAAAATATTTCGACAGATAATTTAAAAAAATTCAAATAGTTTTCTTTTTGCTTAAACCCCTTAAAGAACTCTCCAGATAGAAGTAAGCAATTATAAATTCTTTACTGCTTTAAGTTACACAATAACACAAATATTTATGTTAGAATTATATGTTACACCACAGGACGTTTTTTCGGGGAGTTAAAAAAAAAAAAAAATAATAATAATAAAAAAATATAAAAAAAATATAAAAATTAAAACTTATTATATTTGTTAATAATAATTGAGTTTTATACCTCCTAGCTAACATTTTATAAATAATAATTAATATTAAAACATTTGTATTCGACTTAAACTCAAATATAGTCGCTTAAAAATATATATTTTACATCTACTTCTGTTAAGTTTTTGGCGAAGTTAATCACCATATAATTATTTAATATCCCTTAAGGACTTAGCAGTTAAAAAATAAAATAAAAGTTTTCTAGTTTGGTCTTAGAGGGCTCATCCAGTAAAGATTCCCTAGCTAAACTAAGACATATAAAAACTTTAAGAAAATCCAAGCAGATTCTTTTTTTGAGACTATTATGCAAATATTTTCATTTTAAAAAAGATTTCAAATTTAATAGTATATAGAAATTTGAAATAAAAAATAAGTTAAAAACAATTTAATATATAATTAGCAAATCATTATGGTCATGTGTAACACTATTACCGACATATAAAAAAATGAAATAGTATTATTCTACGAAATTGATGATTGACCAAGTATTTATTAGCCCTATCAAAAAGAAAACAAATAAGAACTTATACAAGTTTTCGAAATTTCTTAGTCCGTTTAAATGTTTCTTACTAAAATGCGTCTAAATGGTTTTAACGTTTTTGAAAAAAAAACTGGGTGAAGGAGTAATATTTGTAACATAAACAAATAAGAAGTTTTACGATTAACTTAAAGATCTGGTAAAAAAATTTCTATTCCAACAGTACACTAAACAGATTGTTTCAATATTAACAAATAAATCGCAATGATATTTACTTTAGTATTAAGTTAATTGGATTTATTCCGCCAGTAAATATAAAACTGTTGTCATACCTTTCGGAGAAGACCGTCGTCACTGGCTGTTTATTTGGTACGCTTGGCAAGGGCTTTCGATGTAGAGACATCATTTTCGAGCCGCGTTTTGATTAGTACTTTACTTTACGTTCGTTGGAAAGATAAATTAATAAATATTTAAATTATGTTTTTAAGACAGACTGTGACACGGAGGGACGACCATCAAATATAAAAGCGAAATTTAAAGGGATAAATCGGTAAGAATAATTTAAAAAAGTAACAAAATTATCATTTTTTACTTTTCATTTTTGTACGTTTTGCTATAGCGGCCATAGAAAAATACTCTCTGCATAATACGGTCAAAAATTACGTCCTTATATTGACACCTTTAATTTCTAATTTTACTTTTTTATGCTATTGTAGCGGACGTAATAATAGATACTAAAGCTTCTTTCTATATACAGTGCAAATGTTAAGATCGCATGAATCAAAATAAAATCTTCCATTTATTTTAAAGCCTATTTCTGTATGACAGTTGTTTGAAAACTTTGAGTTACTGTCAATTATGCTTTAAAAGATACAAAAAAATTATATTTGTTGAACCAGGACAATCGCTTATTATTTATTTTACAAATGGTTTTAATTTGCTAGCATAAATTTCCAATAAATTGAAATGTTGAAAATCTGCCCAAAGATGACGGTCTTTTAAAATAAAAAAAAAAAAAATAAAAAAAATAAAAATACCGACATTTTCTGCTCTCACAAAAATAAAAAATAGTTTTTTGTTTTTTCTATTTATAGTTTATTTATAATATTGACTTAACTAGTTAATCTTAACACAATATGTTTAAACGGCAGCGTTCTACGCATTTAAAGTCTTTACAACAAATAATGAAGCTCTCATTTTTTTCACTAAAAATTCTCTGTCAAACATTCTAGAAATCACTTAGTGGTATCTTTTAAAGAATTTCGTGTGAGTCCTTGCAGCGCAACAAAAAAAAAGTATTGTTACTTCTACAGGGGAATGCCACTCTTTTGTATTAGAAACTGCTGTTGATATTGCAAATGTTGTAGCTGTTGTCGTTGTTGCTGTTGATGCTGATGATAGTTACACCAGGCAGCTTGTTGATTTCTTTGACTTTGTAATAAAGCCGTTTGTTGAGCCATTCTTATTTCTTCAGGTGTTGGAAAATAAACCGCATTGGGAGTATAGTGATGAGCATAAGCCATGGCATTTGAGACAGTCTGGTGATAGGGATGATGGCCGTAAGCTGTCCCGTAATGTAATGAATGCTTTGAACGTATGGCTCCAGTTGCGTAAGAACGATTAATCAAGGCATTATTGCTACGCCTTAAGCGACCAGTAGTTTCGCCAATTGTTAAATCTTCGGCTGAAGGATCCAAAGCCCAATAATGACCACGACCGGGATCGTCCAAAGCTCTGGGTACTCTTACAAAGCAAGGATTCAAGCTGAGATTGTGACGTATAGAATTTTGCCAAACGCTTTTATTCTTTTGATAGTAAGGAAAATTTTCAGCTATCCACTCGCAAATACCGCTTAGAGTTAAACGTTTCTCAGGGCTACTTCGAATAGCCATGACAATCAGGGCACTATAAGTGTAGGCTGGCTTGGCATCCGGTGATGATTTACTGCTAGTTGATGAAGAATCATCGCTTGATAGTTCTTCAGAAGTTTGTGATATCGAAGGACTAACAGGAGCATTTGGTACAAACGAAGTTGTTTCTAATTCTTTAAAACACTTTTTACTATCCGATAACAAGGAGCGTATAGAAAAATTTGATTGGAACACAGGAGCCATTATTTACCTTCAACTTTCTTTTATTCTTTTCTAAAGTAATTTTCTATTTCCTGTGCTGTAGTTAATTTTAGTGTGCGTGTGTTCTCTTTGATTGTTTAGTTGAGACTGATAATATTTCACGGTGACATTTTAGTTTAAATAGCACAATATGTGTATGCGCTTGGTTTTAACAGAAACATTTGAGCAAATCCTAGAAATTTACAAATGTTTTTAATCAACGGATATAATATTTTAATTCGATGATTTGTTTAACATTTTCCAAATCTCTTTACTTGGGTGTTTGTGTGCGCGAACATGAAAACTGATAATGGATTAATAAATTCGTATTTAGCTTTGCTCTGACTGAACAGGCATGAACTAAGTTAAGTTGAGCTTAAGAAGCGCATTGAACATAATACAATAGCTCCTTATAATCAAATCCACAAATGCGGCCCACAATCTGCCTTCTTGTAATCTACCTGCATGCCGGCTAATGTAAATGTAAATTTTTACTTTACCCTTTGATCACCAAGATCAATGAAAGCCTAAGGATTCATTCATTGATCCCTTTCTTAAATAATTTGTAAATTTAAAAGTTTCTTGCAGCAGTTACCTGCGCTTTTTCACATTTCTTCAATTTAGTTTGTTAAATTATTAAATCCGGTTCCTTTAATTGGATTTTAGCTGCTTTTTCCGTTTTAATCTTTTTCAAATATACCATTCGCTACTTAATGTGCATGCTTATCTTTGTTAGTTTATCCTGTTTTAATCAGGTACGAGGAATTTTTTGAATTGTTTCTTAGCAGCGTTTTATCCCCGTATCATCCATCCTAGACGAGATGATTTGAAAGGGTTAAACGCGTGAGCAAAATTTTCGAAAACGAAAGAGTTTAAACGATTTTAAATGGAATTTTGATATTTTGTATCGGTTATTATTTTATTTTTCTATGCGTTCATTTACATACTTTGCGCAAATCCCTTGGTGATTTTGTCCAAACAATAGTTGAGTATTTTGCGAAAACAATAGATTTAATGTATCCTAATTTAAGAGTTTTGCTTGAATATTATTTTGTTTTGTTTCATGGTGCTTTAGTTTAACAATAGAATTCGAACGAAGGATCATGACAATCTTTGAGACACCTTAAAAGGGTTAAAAGCAAGACAAACATTTTGTATTTAGTAAAATAAATAATCTTGTGAAAATAGATAGTCATGGATGTTAGTAAGTGTTTTGAAAACAAAATTTGTACTGAAAGCTAAATTGACTCAATTTAGATTGAAATTTCAAAACAAATTTGGTTGCACGTTCTATTGTCTCGTTAATGTGATTTTATTTATGAAAAAATTATTTATTATAAATCGAATTAAGGTTCAGTTTTTTTTACTAATATTTAAATATAAAAAATAAAGTTTTATCTATTTTATGTCTAAAGTTTCTTTGGATTTTTCTAACATTTTTAGAGGTACAATGTATCACTAAAATCTGTTAAAATCAATAGTTAATTAAGCAAAAAAAAACAACTTTATTTAATATTAAAACATATATTTTCCGTTTCAACTGAAATTATTTATATGAAATCTATTTCACACTTAAATTTGAGAATAAAGTTTTGACGCGACATTAAAAGTGAAACATAAAACTAATAATTGCAAAAGAAAAAAAAGACAAGTAAAATATCACAGTTGGAATTACATTTTAATTAATAATATAAACAATTGGCATCAGCTAATATGGAAAAAGT
Source organism: Cistogaster globosa (assembly GCA_937654795.1). Classification (NCBI taxonomy): domain Eukaryota; kingdom Metazoa; phylum Arthropoda; class Insecta; order Diptera; family Tachinidae; genus Cistogaster; species Cistogaster globosa. The sequence goes on along the minus strand of OW569406.1, from coordinate 92,290,778 downwards.
GAAAATATTGTACACAACAGAAACCATAATAGAAATTTTAAATAAACAACAGAAAATGCATTTAGAAATGAATAGCAAGACTGACAAGGACAACAATATTGCCAATTACAGTATTAGCTGAAATTTTAGTGCAATAGCTAATGTCATATAAATCATTTTTACTGTGATATTTTACTTGACTTTTGAAGATTTTATTGAAAATAGTTTTTTTTTATACCTTTCATCACAGGTGGGAAAAGAAATTATCTAAGTTTGTGTTCCGTTTGTCATATCTACAGTATTTGCTCTTGATCGATTGAGTGATTTCCGTCTGAACTTCCGTGTTCGGGTTGAAATAAACTTTGCCCAAGGCTCCAGATGAGCTAGAGACGATTTAAATACTCAAATCGATCATACAACTTCTCAAAAATGTTTCTAGTGAAAATCAGCAAGATCGTTGCATGTCCTTAAAGGCAGCGGACCGGTCTTTAATTATTCATTAACATTCGAAAAAAATCTAGTTTTAGAAAGCAACTCCTTTCAAAAAAACAAACGTAGGGGAAGATAGATAATTCAAAAAAAAAAAAAAACAAGTAAAGAAATTGGCGTCCGCCCACACTTTCCAAATTATGTATTTTTGAACTTTTTATAGAAAAGCACGATTGTGAACCACATATTCTAAGATATCAATATGGGTAAATTTTTTTTTTTAAATATGCTTTGCTCATTAAGAGAATCGATGTTATTTTTATGAAGAATTTTTTTTAAATTTTTTTTTCTCTGTCATCCCAGTATTTGTTTTTTTATTTAAGTTCCTTCTCTAAATTAGATTTACTTACATGGTCAAGGGTATATAAGATTTGGCAAAGCCGAATATAGCACTCTCACTTGTTAATTCTATAATTTATGTTCAAAATAAATAATTTGGTTCGTGGTTTAATCACAGTCCTCTTTTTATTTACTGTCAATGTTGCCAGACTTATATACAAAATATTATCCATTAAGATGTTGGAAAATTCCAGCGAAACGTCAGATGCATAAAAAGACGATAATTTATTTACCTACTAGATAGTGAATTGCCAGTAAAACGTAGTACCAAAATTAACCAGGTACCCAATCAAAATTACCAAAATTAATGAAACAGCGTTTTTACGCCATGTCAGAGCGTCGGGCATAGATTGGCTCGCTATATAAATGGATGCGGCAAAACAGAACTAGCAAATCTAGTAATTGGGTTGCTAAAATTTTAAAAGTGCATTTAGTTCCTTTTGACATAGTAAAAATTTTTTTTTTAATTCTTTTAAAAATAATGATCACAATTTCGTTTTTAAAAGTGAAAAAGTACTTGGTGTCTTGTATCAAAATAATTGTGTTTGTTATTAAGAAGACTCATTAGCTGCGTAAACGGAAAATCAAAATTTTTAGATTCGAGTGTCAATAGTTACTGTGACAAATAATTGTTTATGGGGAGTTGTGATAGATAATTTGTTTAAAAAAGAAGAATAAAATATAAGTAGCAGCATAAGTCTCTAATAATCTAGGTTTGTTCCCAAAAAAAACAAGCATATAGTGATTCAAATCTTAAAGAAGTTTAAGTTAAAGAGAAAATTTACTATATAACAACAGCTTAGTCCCAGTTTACATTGGACGATTTTTGTCGCTGCAATTCCTATTTTATGGGTGAGGAGGGAGAGAGGAATTAAAATGGGTACACACATGCGCGTACTCTTGCAATTCGTTTTGTTCCCTCTTTCGTTTTTAAATGTGAAGTTAACAAATATATACACACATGCATACATCTATTAAAATTGCTGCAATAAAAATTGTACAATGTAAACGCGAATGCAATTTTAAGGAATAAAAAAGGAAAAATTGCAGCGACAAAAATTGATTAATGTAAAGTGGGACTTATGCAAAGCGTACCCAAACTGGTAAAAAGAGACTGGTTGGTAAAATACGAGATCGCCGTTGTCACGTAGCATTGTTATTGGGATAGCTGCATTAGTTTGATTTGGTAGCATTTTGCGATTGGAATTGCATAATCCAATAAATGGAAATAAAATTTAAGATAACTCAGCAAAAATGCAGTTGGGCTTTAGTTTTAAATTTAGATTTTATTTATATTTAGGTGTACGGCGCACTGTTTCCCAGATGCAAAAACTATAAGTATGAGAGGTCATTAGGTTTAGGCCATTTAAGTTAAACATGTTTTTAAAGAAACGAATTTTAAGGTTTTCCAACAAAATACTTTTAGTAGCTGTATTGAGCTTTATAAAGTATTTGATTTTAAATTGCTTTACACTATTTTAAACAAACTGAAGGAATTCTGAAAAAAGAATTATTTAAGTATAGTAATTTTATACTGCTTTTAATTTCTTTTAAATATTCCATTAACATTTATAATATACTCGAACTAAGTTAAAGGTTTTAATTTTTTTTTCAATTCGTTAAAAGCCATTAATGTATTTTTATCTGTTTTAAGATAAAGTAACTTCTTTTTTCTGGGACAGAGTAATATATCACTGAATAATATTTCTGAACCATCAACCCAGTAATTTAAAATTTGTTGTTTTGACCCTCTTAATGTAAATGAATTTTGGTTTTCTTAAAACTAAATTATTTTTTATTGCTTTAAATTTTAAAACAAATTATAATAAATAGAATTTTTTAAAATAACCTAACAGGCGGCGAGAAAGTCAAGGGAGAAATTTTGTCAAAATTACGTTTATAGTCGCCTTTAACCCGACCTATAAAGATAACTCCTCATAACTCATTCGTTTTCCAGGCGTTTAAAGGTATAAACCCATTGTGCTGCTTTTTATTGGTTTAAAGTATTAATGGCAAGTCACTAATTCCATTCTACAAAAACATTTTTATCATTACGTTTTTTATGGATAAGGAAATATTTGATTTTTAAAGTTATTTTTTAATTCACAAATAAATTTTTAGTTTTTGTAGAAATCTTTTCTCAGTCAAAAGTTAAATGAAATTTTAACCGAAGGAAGATATTTTCATACAAAAAGTAACATAAACAAAAAAGTAATAACTGATGTTGCTAGGAGAACCAAAGGCCTACTTTTAATGAAAATGTACAATTTTAATGAAGAAGAAACAAACAAAACTTATTTTGAATGCCTCAATACTATTTGTTTTATAGTAAAAATTTGTTTAGAAAATAATAAAATTTTTGGGAGTAATTTGCATTTACAACAGAAAATTGTGAAATTCCATTCAAAATCATAGACAACTTATTTTTTATCTATTAAAGATTTTTTTGATACCAATTAGAGAATAATTAATTCAATTATTTATTTTGTTAGAAAACAGCTTTATTTTTTAATTAAATATAATCTGTTTCAGTATTTAATTGAATCAACTTAGAATTTATAGAAATTAAGTATGAAAAAATTAAGATCAAGTGTGAAAAATTCTTTGATATCTGCATACTGTTTACAGGAACTAAAATAAAATTAGTTGGCTAACAACTCAAATACTTTTTTATCTTTTCACAAAAACTCTTTCGAGGCCTAACTTTCTTTGCGGACCATTCCCTTCTCTCGATATATTATCTTTCCAAGTTTGTTTGTTCGCAGTGTAATCACGGCTAAAGAGCCGAAGCGGCTTTAATTAAATATAATACATAGAAAAATATTCGCGCAAGGCTAATTTCTTGATAACGAAGAATATTCCTCCAGAAAATTCCATGTAAAATTTTTGTTAATAATAAATTATTTATTGATTTTTTTTGCAATAACAGAATTTGAGAAAAAATTTCTCTATAATTGCATTTCTTTATAATTTTTTTCAAAAGCTTTTAAAATTCATAATGACCGTTTAGTGCCAGTAAGTAAGTATTATTTAAAGATATTTTTGATTTTTTTTAATATTTAATAAAAAATACGAAAAAGCCACTACTACCAACTGCACAGAACAGAATATTTTAAACCATCAATAAGTTGATGGATAATCTGCAAGTGCGAAACAACCAATAATTTAAAAAGCATTTTAAACAGTTATAAAGAAAGACTCATAAACTTGTTCCTCTGTGTGATGTTGCATTTGGGAGCAAACAAAAAAAAAAAACGTTTAATTTACCAAGGAAAAATGATTTCCTTGGAAGCCGTTTTTTTGTAGTAGTTTTAATTTAGTATTATGTACCGCAATATTAGTAACAAGAGAACATTCAAAAATAATGACAAAAAAAAAATTTTTTTATGGGCAAAATGGATGTGTAGATGGGATCAATAATAAGTCGATGGGCAGTAAAATACGAGACATGATCATCAATACGGCTAAGAACCAATTCACATACATTCTAACAAATATGCATTAATAATCAGTGTTAAAATATTTACACTGGAATTTATTCGAATAGGATTAATGTTATCAGTTACTCTAAGAATGGACAAAATTTCTTGACAGTTTCATTTAATTTTTATTCATATTTAGCATTATTTATATATGTATGTGTAGATAAAATAACTATAAAAAAAATACGCAAACCAATCATGGTTAAGCATATCACAATTTTACGAAAATAACATTTGATTACTGAGTTACAGGGTTATGGTGAAGTCATATTATTTTTAAACAATATAATAATAATTTTGTTATAGGAATCATAATAAAGATAATGATGTTTAAATTTGAAACATGTTATTTTAAACTAAGACAATAATATGTAAACAATTTTTATATTTTGATAAAACACTAAATTGTATAGAATTCAAATTCAATTCTATTAATAGTTAATAGTTTTATTCTACAATTAATTTTAATTTTATTGTTTATAGTTTTGTTGTGATAAAAAGCGTTTTCAAACAAACCAATAGCTAATAAAAATTTCACCTAAGGGAAATTATTTCTGCCAACGCCGCACAGTGGCACATATTTTGAGGAGGCGGCCAAAAATCATTTATTTTTGTGGTTACCGATCTTAGTGTTTTCTTAATCATTTGAAAGTTAATACAAGTAAGCTCTGTTTCAACTATAGCACACTGAACAGGGTGATCCAAAATAGACTTTCCGAATATTTTGTTAAAATAATATTTTTTTGTAAATTCTAATTTTCAAATTTTATAACTTTTTTTGTTTAAAAGATATCAAATCAAAATAAATTTTCTTTAATTATGCAGTTTGTTAGTTATCAGTACTAGCAAAATAAAGTCGTTACGTTTTTTAGAAATTGTTAAATTTTTTGTTTTAAAAAAGGTCAAAATTCTTCAAAAATCTCGTGCTTAACAGAGCATAACTCCCTCCTGTCAAACCATGTCAAAAAGAAATTTCTCCTTGTTATAGCCGCTTATCAAAAATGTCTTAAAATTTTTACTATAAAATTGCGAATGTCAATTTTTTTAATCTTGATAAGAAGTATGAATTCTAGAAAAATTTAATATTATATAAAAAACTCATTCGCAAATGATGTCAGAACATAAATTTAAGAATCCCTACGTTTCTAAAAAATTTTTCCTTTTTTCCCCTACATTGATTTTTTTATTTCCTGTTTATATATTTATTTTTTGTGTTTGAAAAAATTTCATAAAAATATTTTTGATTACTTTTTCCTAAAAGTGCCACCACCCGCAACAGCAGCAACAAAATTAAAAAACAAAAAATATTTCATATACATATGTTTGATGTAGTGGAATTCATACGAAACGAAATATTTGAAAATAGTTAAATGTCACAACTAAAATATTTAAAAAACTATCTGAGTATTTTTTTAAAGTGCTAATGATTATAAGCTTCCCGTATCCCGGGAATTGTAGATAGGTAGGGAATTTTTGCTTCCCAAAACCTGACTCTAATGCTTTCCGACAAACAAACAAACAAATGTACATATTTTATGCTTTACAATTGTAGATGTAGGCAAACAAAATAATAAAAAAAGATTAGAAAATTATTTTGCCAACAAAATATCAAAAGAATTAAACATAAACTAAAAGTTAAGGTTTTTTTTAAAAAAAAATGTGAATAAAAGTTGTTTATTAATTGTAAAAAACTGCCTTTAAGTCAAATCTAAACAAGAGCGGAAAGCTTTTCTTGCTATCAAAAAGTCTAATGCGCGTACAGTTTTTATGTAGATTATCCAAATAATGCGGCGGCAACACAACGGCAACGCTTTGCAATTGCAAAATTCGATTTTAAAAAGACATTTAATAATAATTTAAAATTTATAGCAGTTCATTCGCGTTTTTTATATAAAAATTAAAATTACACAACTCAATTTGAATTGTTATTTTTTGTAAAATATTCAGAGAAGTTACATATATTTTTTTAATAAACCTGTTTTTATCATTTTGACGTAGCTTTGGCGCCTCTGTTTTGGTATGACATTTCAGAGTAAATGCTCCGCTTTTCTCTTATATCAGGGTATTCCTGTTTTAGTGTTCAATAATATTACTACACATTCATTTTTTAATAATACCAGATTGGTCAAAATTCGATTTCAGGAGTTCTCTTTTAAATAGTTGGGTATGCAAAACATTTAAAAAATAAACCGAAAATTTTCAAAATTCATATAATTTCTGCTTGAAATAGAAAATATATCATTTTTTCCCACGCTTTCATATTTTGAAAAAAAACCCTACAAAAATAGAATAAATCTGACATCACTCTCCGCAACACAATATGGCCACCGCATCTGTTTTTGAGAAATCATATTTTTTACGTCCAATTTTAGACTACTTTTTCGAACTCCTTCGCCGTATGTCACGAATAACACAAACAGTGTTGGGCTCCATGCCTTCAGTTGACACTGATTTTGAGCATAAACCAGTTAATTGACGTGACCCCTCTGAAACTAAACGAGAAGTGTCAACTCTGAGATATGAATTTCCCTCAAAGTTTGACGGTTAGCTAGCTCAAAATGATGATTATTAGTTCCATAAAAATCATGCAGTCGTCTATAAGTTAATGCAATCTAATTATTGATTTCAGAAGTAACTCTTGCTATAAATGTTAACGAAATTTTTTAGCTGTGAAGTCAATTACAATTCGTTCACCAAAATCATAAATTGCTACAATTATTATAATATGGTTTTTGTTACCATACAAAAACTAATATTTTTTTTTGTGTGTAGTAAAATCACGTTTACTAACTGCAATCAAGAAAATAGATCTAGTTTTTAAAAAATATGTTAGATACCATAATGTATAGTAACTAAAAAAATAAAAATTCGTTTTAATCAATTTATAAGAGTTTTTATTTTTTATATATGAAAATAATGAGTTCTACAATAACTCTGAAAGAAAATATTGTTTTTGGCTGAACCAATAAGAAATTTAGTAGTTATATCACCCTGTGATTCGTTAACAAGAAAACTACTATTGCCTCATTCAAATTTTTTACAGTGTACTTATACATTAAATTGTTTTTACCAATAAACAAATTCTTTAACTGTTTCTACTTTTTCGTAGGTACAAGTAAAAATTTGCAATGAATTGTATCATGTATCATGCTTCATTTTGTAACCGCACTCACTTATGATATTTGTTATTAAGAATGTGATAAGAGAAAAAGAGAGAGCGATCGAGTTGCTGTGAGAGTGAGTAAAGAGTAAAGTAGCGTTAAGAAACAATTACGAAAACTTTACATGAAAATTAATGCAATCTTAAATAATTTCGCTGGAGATCTGAGGAATTTCCCGTATTAAAGCATACAAGACAATAAAAGAAGATCCTTGTTTTATGTTTTTTTTTTTTGTGGAATTTATTGGATACACATTAAAACATCAGGTTTAAGATGAAAAAGTGCAGGTATGTATGTAGAATTGATTGAAAATATGTTACACATGTCAGTTATTTAAATGTTGAAAGGTTTGATGGCTTAAAACCTTTTTGTGTGAAATAAGGCAAAAAAACAATTCCAATTAAAGTTAAATTTCTGTTCGTGTTTCGTTTTCTTTGTTGCAGTCGTACTTAGAGATATAAAATTTATGCAGGTGATAACATCTTTTTTAACTGCTGAACTTTTTATTATCTACAGTTATTATAAGACTTTCTAATAAAATTTAGTTTCTCTCGATATGTGCGAGAAGAAAATTATAAAAATTGCGAAGAGAATTTTTTTTATATTTAGATTTAAAAAAAAAAAAAACACGATGACTGACTTTCCGCTTATTTCACATGATATTTAGTTGTTCGTATAGAGACATGATACTCCACCTACAATATGCCAGCTAATGGAAATACTTTATACAAAGTTGACCTATGACTTATTAAGAGTGTTCAGTTAATGTTGTGAAATAAAGTAACAGAATTTGTACCAAGTAAATATATTTAACTAGCTGATGCTTTTAAATTTTATTCATTTAAAAGTACGAAAGATAAGCACCATTAACATAGTGGACAATTTATGCCAATTTCAGTGCTAATATTTTTTCCCCTGTTTCATAAACTTGGTTCATTCAGTTATCGTAATACTATAAAATAAATACGTAATAGGAAATTTAACAAATTTAAGGTATATTCTAGTGGCAAATGATCGCCTTATTATATCCTTTTCAATTAAAGTTTGAAAATGTTTTGCAGCATCGGACTTTCAAGCAAAGATTTTGTTCCCTTTATTAACAGAGATAGAAAAGGTATTTCACTTTTCATTTCATTTTATCATTGCAAATTCTATAAAAGTGATAGCAGTGCACCGCCCCGTTTCTGGAACTCAAGTGAGAAATTACTCACATAAAAATATTTTTGTCGTCTTGCTTTTGAGAACACAAATAAAAGAAGCTTGCCTTGAATCTACATTATTTTGGTATGAGACATTTCTCCCTTAAGAAACAGAAACGTGGTAGATATTTATATCTTTTGGAATGTGTAACTATTAAGCAGTAACCTGGTGGCACAGTCTTCAGTGCTTTTGATAATTTTGTAGAGATCCTACACCATAATTAATGTTCGGTCCGAATTATTATGTGAACGAAATGAAGATCTAGAAAACAAGTTCCAAGCTGGTATGTCTCATTAGTTTCTTTATGTGTGTTCGATCTGTTCACCATCTGACTTTACAAAAAAGGAAAGGGTCAAATACGTTTTGAGCATACTTTTAACAAATAAATAATATTTGAAAGGTTTTTAAATAACGTTAATTTGATAATTTACTTACTTTCGGTTTCTCTACATGCGAACGAACAATTTTTTCGTTTATTTTTATTGAAATGTTCGTTTGCATGTAGGAAAACCGGCAGTTAAAATCAAATATTTTTTTATAAATATATCAGTCAACGTATAAATTTGTTGTAGCTAAGAAGACAATGTCAGAGATTTGAGTTTGTTTAGGTCTTCAGACCACAGAGATGTTGTTCGAGAGACAAAATCTTTTTAAGCAGTAGCTTCGAATATTAGATGTTAAACTCTTGCACTTTAAATTAATTGATTTTATTTCAATTTAAAAGCTACATAGTACAAATCAAGTTTCTGCTTCATATCGGGAGGTATGTATATGGAATGTACGCCACTCAATTAAGATTGTATAATATTGATTTGCATTTAACTTACTTTCTTCTCCTCTTAAACAGGTAATCTGCAGTGTCGCCCTAAAGGACACTATGAATATTAATTATAGATTTCCCCAGGATCGTATACAATCACCAGTTGTATTGCTGCATTAATTGTATGTTTTCTATTGTGTTTAAGTTCTCACGTTCGCTGCATTATATTGAAGAACTTCATTTTAGAGTTTTCCTTGAGTTTCTTTTTAAAAAATACAATATAAAAAATATTCGCTTATGGTTGTGGCACCGCTGATCGATGACAGCATATAAGGTTGGACTTTGACATTATTGCGTTGCCAGTCTAACTGAACTTTCGTACAACTCCCAATTGAGAAGATAAAATAATATTTCCGAACGAATTTTTTTTTGTTGGTTGAAATTTTTAAACATGGCGGAATCAAGTACCAAATGATAGCAGTATCGACTTCAATAATTTTTAGCTTTGCTGGAAATGTTAAACATCTCGTCTCAAAAAACTTTTGTACTAAGTTTGTCAATACAATTTCGCCAGTGCTATCACTTCATACTTTATTTCGTCATGTTTGGAACCTTCTATGTATCTGGAAATTTTAATCTTATTGTGAACACCGCTAACGAAAAATAATTTAAGCTTTGAATGATTGTAAAGCTTAAATTTAAAATGGGCGACAACGTTAAAGTCAAAATGTATTCTCGACAAAACTTTGACGGTAAGGTTGACGTTGAAACGCATTTAAAAAAAAAACTTTTATTCAAATGCTTTAAGGCAAGCAACAATGTGGCAAATATAAAACTAAAATATCTAACATATGGCAAAAACGCTAGTTAGATGACTAGATGACGTTGCGTCATTTTCACAAAAAAAAAAATATATATATATATACATTTCTTGCTCTCAGCAATATTTACAACACCAACAACAATACTCCAGCCAACCAACAACTATGAGCAACTATTTGCTGGTTACTGCAACTGATTTGCTTTATAAATATTTTTTGTCTAAAAACATTTTGTGATTTTAAACATCAGAAGCTATAGCATTAGCGCAAGTGAGGCTTAGAAAAAATAGTTTTTCAATTCGTTGGTCGGTCTGCCATTGTATCTGCCTGTTTGTGGTACTTCAGGTGGACTGTTAAATATTTGAGTAAAAGGAGTGTGTTGTGTTACAAGTAGTGATTTTCTATAGAAAATCTCTTTGGGTGTTTACTGAAAGTCATTTGTTTCCCAGAAGGTGGATGTTTAAAGTAGATGTGGCTGACGCGGACATTGTGACTGACTTATTGCTGGTTTTTGAAATTATTGTTGTTTTTTTTTTTCTATGGCTTAGCGTAACTCTTTGCCATGTATAAGTATATTGATTTTGTAAAATTTGTTGTGGTTTAAGACAAAAAAAAAAAAAAAAAAAAAACAAAATGAAAATGAAAATAAACACACCATACATATGATTGGTATTTAATGCTATAATAGCCTTGAAAGGAATTTTCTGTTTTTCGTTACGTTAGGATAAAAATCTTAAATGTAATTTAAGTATTGAGTAGGACTTTTTGTCCAATGAAAATTTATCATTATTATGATTAAAAGACAAAGAAAATAATATGTTAAATTTTTTTTTGCATTATAAGTATTTAAGAAAAGGGAAATCAAAAATTTTTAAAACAGTTCTAAGAGAAAAAATTTTAAATTTGAGAAAATAAATTTCCAATAATTTTATTGATGCCTAAAATCATTTTAATATCACCCAGTGGAAGTTCTACACAGTTAAGCTCTACTACGAAATGTTTAATATTTTAATAAATCTGTTTCAACAATAATTTTGTAATTTGAACATATGAAGACATACATATTTAGCTACTGCAAGGACCCTTCTCGAATTCTTCGCCACCACATTTTTGATATATATCAAAAATTTTACGATGGACGGCACCGACAAATATTCTTAATGAGAGTTCGATCTGTGTCGCTGATTCCAGGTTCCTTGAATATCAAGTTTTAGTTTCAGCATTAATAATTATTAATAAAAAAATTGTTTTAAAAATGATACTAAATTGCCTTAAAGTCGTAGGCACGTAACACTTTCATCAGTTAAGCCAGTGCTAAGCTATTGGTGTTGCACATCATATATGATGCTCTTTTGTTATCCCCAAAATAAGTTGCACAACATGGTTCTAAAAAGAAGTAATCTAAGTACTGATTCAAAATCAGCATAAAAAGCGATTAAGATCACACATCCAAGGGCTCTACGACAAAATCTTTGCGGATTAGTATAATTAAAAAACGATTATTTGTCATCTTTATTGTTGAAACTTCAACCTCGTGCAATATTAATATATTTTTATTCTTTAAATGACTAAACCAAATACCGTTTATATGAATGAGAATTATAACTTTTATGTATGCAGATGTAACAAGAGAAGTCTCACTCGCTGTCCCTTGTTGCTCCTGAATCAAGTCCTTAAACTGCACGACATGGCACTACTACAGACATGTGCGAAAAAATCAAGTTAAGAATGTGTCCAGACTTTAACATAACTATAGAAAATAATATTTTGACAATAATTACTTGTCATTTTGTTTTGGCAATTACATCGTGACAACAAGTAATCCAATAAATTATTAATGCAGCAGTTAACAATCTTCCACCTTCTATACAATTATTCTGCCTTTCAATATTTGCTAATTAGCAGTTGGGTTCATGTGTCCTTTATAGCCACTCCAGAGTGACATCTTAAAAGTTTTTTTCAGATCATTGTCTATAATTCTATCTTCCTTTAGATATTTCTATTCTATGCGGCTCACGAACCGAATCCTTAATCGAAACTATCTGTCCTTTTTGCTGGCGGCCTGAAAACTTGACTAACATTTTTCCTGGCAAATGCTTCTTGACACTTTTTGGACACATTAGAGTATTTGATAATCTCAAAATATTTTTTTTTAAATGGACAGAAGAAGAGGAGTTTAACTATAGAAATAAACCAAAGATTATTTTTGGATGAGTCGTTTACAACCTTTACCAGAGTATTTTGAGGAATAACGCAAAATTTTATGTTATGAATTTTTGGTTTACAATTATGTTTTTGTAATATTCGTATTGTTAATGAATTTAAGTTTGTATTTGCAATATTTTCGTCGTAGCTAAGATAAGCCTGGATGGAGAGGTATAAACGAATGTAAAACTAATTCTGTTTCCACCACCTTAGGTTTTTTTCGATGGAATTTAAATAACGTGACAATTTCTTATTGTTTTTAAAGGTCTCCATATTTTTTAAGCTTAATAGAAAACTCAATAAAATCTTGTTTACTGTAAATGACTTAATGTCAGATCAATTCAGCAGTGATCATCACTGTTATAAAAATTTAGAAAATTTATCACCAATAATTTTCTCTCTACGCAGATTAAAAAATTCGTTTAGAAACTCTTGCTCACAGTTACTCACAATGATCTTTAATAAGATTGTCATATACTTATTCCCTAATAAGTAGTTTGCCTGCAAAGAAGACCAATACAACCAACTCACAGATCATCTATCACATGATCCTTTGATTTGGTTCATCCATTCTAAGACATTAAAATTACCCTGAGGTAACGTCAACAAATCAAATCATGTTGTATTGTAATTTGTTGTTGGACGTAGAACGTTTAGTCTATAGTTAAATTATTAAAATGCCAACAACAACAATCAACTTTTTGAGACACATATCACTAGAACACAGATTTTTAAGTTGCTAAAGCATACAACGTTGAAATGGGAAGAAAAGAACCAGCCACAAATAACAATTTAAAACTTAAACTGTCGTTGTTTATAACCAATTTTATTCTGTTTTATACCAATTAGAGTTTTTCGTTGTATTAACGCATTCATATGCGATTTGGTAGTTTTTGCTTTTACTTTTTTGTATTAAATAAAATCTGTCTGCGTTGAGGTGATGATGTTGATGCAAAGCCAAACTTAAATTAAGGCTTAAGGAAAAAATAATATATTGAAAACATTTATAGCAACAGCTCAGCCAACCATCACAATCGCATCATCTAGATCATCTTCAGTCCCTTAAATTGGTTTATAAATTGTACCTGACGTAGCTGTTGTGTACCTAAATGTAGATGACGTTTTTAAGAGAATCAGTTTAAAAGACGTCCTCATCGTCATCAGTTGTCGCCCAAGTATGACTTACATAATTTGCTTTTTCTGGCCACAATTTTAACGTAAAGATATCTAGCATAAATTTAACAAAATTACATTTTATAATTTGAGAAAATTTAATCCTAGAAAAAGAAAACTTGTAAATGCCACATAAAAAATTAATTATTGGTTTTATGTTTAAGTAAGTTTTGTTGAATTGCAGAAATGGAATTTGTTATTTAGGAAATAAGTGTTGATCTAAGCCAATTAAAAATGTTTATTCTTAACAAATAAATAATTTTTTGCTATTATTTTATTTACAATACTAACACAAAAAATTGTAAAAAGAGATAATATTTCCTTTGTTCAAAAAAACTAAAAAAAAAAATATTTCTATTGAAATTTATTATTTAAAGCATGAACACGAAAAATTTTTTACATATATATTAAAACCGTGATTTTATTTTGTATTTATTTATATTTATTTATATTTTATAACTTTATCTTTCTTTCTCTGTCCGCAAAAATACAACATTTAAAGTGTTCGAAAATATAATTTCTTATTTTCTCTAATTTCTCATTTAATTCTAATTATTTTGACTTTAAATTAAAATCATCATATAAAAATAATAATCTATCTTCAATAAAAAAAATACTTTTTGTGTGATAGACATAAAAAATCTCTTTTAACTTAATGACATATAATATGTCGATATTATTTATAGTTGAAAGTTTGTTGAAGAGGCTTCAAGTAAATAGTAACAGAGTTTCTCCGGAATTCTGCAACTATGATGGCGGCAAATAAATTTTGCAGTGATGCCACTCGGAAAAAACTGGTTGATGTAAGAATAATTTAATATAATGAAGGCAATAAAATTTTAGAGATTTTTAAAAAGCTTCAGCCTTCGAAAACAAATAGTCCCATAATTCATTTATATTTCAAGCTGAAATGGGTGGAAATTGCGTTTTTAGTGGAAATTAAATAGTATTTTTTTATTTCATAATATTGTTAAAAGATATTATTCTATAACAACCCATAACATCGATACATATAATAAAACTGTAACAGGGTCTATTCAGAACATGAAATATTTTTTTTAATTTAAGTGTAGATAGTACAAGATATGGAATGCAAAACACCTATTTTTGCAATTTTTGTCTGTCTGTGTTCGCATCACGTAAAAACTAGTGCATGGGTTTTAATAAAATTTTGTAAAAAGGTCCCTTAGTACTTATGCAATTTTTTAGAGCAAATAAAGATACAAATGTGAAAGCACTCAATTTTACTGGTAAAATGGTACTACAGCACATTTCATTTTTGTAGATGCTTTCAGAATACAAATATTTCAAAATAAATATATTATTATATTAGAAATGATACGCAGAGGAAGTCGTGGGGACTTATAGTTTTATAAAAAAAATTTATTTTTTAATAGGAAAATCTGGTATTTTACGTTTTTCGCTGGTATCTTAAGCAAGCTTCCAGAAAGCCTTTATCCAAACTTTTGGAAGAGCCAAGAACATTTTTCTTAAATCCAGAAACTTTATAAACAACATGAGAGTTGTTCTTGAAGGCCATAAGAAAATGTCAAGACCTTGACATAAATCTGTTTTACAGGAATCGCTTAGAAAAGAGACAAGTTAGAGGACGAAAATAATCAATTAAATAAATATATTTTCTATAATTGATTTTTAAACTTATTGGCTTGCCCCTGTACAAAAGGCTATTGATATTATTTTTAAATTCTTTTTTATACGGCACCGTAAACCTTCGCCACCACGATTGGTTCGTTTAACATGCAACAGTACGCGTGTGGTTTGATGTTGTTTTCATTGACACTTTTGACAAGTTTTCCTTAAAGTTATTTAAATTTTAATATTTTTCATGCAAATGAATCGTGATTTTAATATAGAGAACTAAAAAGTTAAGTAAAAAAAAATAACATTGCCGCATTAGTATTAAATAAAAAATGGAGACAATAACAACAATTTTAAAGCAACAACGATTTTTAATATTTGATGTTGCTTTGTATTAAATCAACTCAACTCCCCTGATGTTACAGGGGCTGCACTATAAATGAAATATCGACAAAAGCCACAACATGATGTCGAACAATTGACAGTTGTAAAGGTCAAAGATGACATTTCGATTATTAATTGTTATTGAAAGTCTGTTATTATAAAACATTATGGAAAAATTATTACTAAAAAAATATATTTAACCAATACCATGAATACAGAATTGTAGTTTTTGTTAATATTTTTAATAAACAGTTTTAACAACAAGCTTACATTCTTACGAAGTAAAATTTGGAGGTATTCTTTTGAACAATTTGTTAAATGTTTTTTTATTCAGTGGTCTGTTTGTCTAATCTTTATTAAAGTTTGATAACAATATGAATCGTACTGCACTAAATAACTATGTATATGGAGTTCAGAAAGTGCTACAAATTCACTTATTTTAAAATAATAGTATGAATTTTGTGACTCTATATCCTTCACCGCAGATGAAAAAAATGTGTGCAATATCCATTTCTGACCTCATAAAGTATTTATATTTATAAAAAGATGCTGGGCAGAACGTTACTCTCAATATTGAGACATGATTACTAACTTATTCGTTTAACAATTGAACATGATGTGTGAAAGCTGTGGTTTCAACAAGACGGTGCAACATGTAACACAACTCATTTGAGAATTAAGTTATTAAAAGAAACGGTTGTTAAGCGCATAATTCCATGTTTTAGATCAGTGATTGGCCTCTAAGATTGCGCGAGTTAGCACTGCTAGATTAATTTCTATAAAAATGTGTTAAGTAGTTAATCTACGCCGATTAGGCCGAAAATATTGAATACTTGGACGATTACATTTGCGTTTATGACGATGTACGGCCCCAAATATTTTAAAAAGTCATAAAAGAGAAACTCTAGATTACTTTCGAGCCAGCTGTGGCTGTCATACTTATATTTTAATGCCAGAAGATTATTTACCGAATGAAATAAATTTCATATGGTTAAAAAAAAAATTGTCTTTGTTTTATTTTATTTCAAATTTCTATGCGTCAAGAAAAAAGAAAACTTAGAGCGCAAAATTAAATTTAATGCAAATAACAGAGTTTTTTATATGAAATATTTTATGATACAAGTAACAGATACAAATTAAATTAAAATCGAATTCTTTTTATATGTACTGAGAAAAAAGAAACTGGTTCATAGTATTTTTGTCCACACAGAAATGATTTAGGAACCCCGATTCAAAATAAGAAAATTATAGTTCTGAAAATCTCCTTAAAATTTATTTGTAATATTTTGGATGTGAACTAATTTTTTGTTTAAATGTAGACATATAAACACATTTTAAATTTAATTTTTTATTATTGTTCATTTTCTTTTAATTTTTCATTATTGTTCATTTTCTTTGCATTTTAATTTATTTTGTGTTTCTGATTACTTTAAGTCAAAGGAATGTTTTTATTCGAGATATTAATATATTTAATTTGAAATTGACGTCAAATATATCATATTTTATAGTCGTGTATTACTTTTATCACAAACGATTTTGAAAATCATCCACGCGTTTTTTACGTAAAATGTTTTGAACGGATCATCTATATTTAAACAGGGCAGTTTTTACTGAAAAAAACATTTTAGTCAAAAAATTTATTTTAAATTTCTAAATAAATCGTAGTTTTAAAATGGCCGTCTACCGATTTGTGAAAAAAAATTTAAGTTACTCACATACAAATGGCATTAAATGATTTTTTTAATTTTTTTTAATATTATTGTTGGTGCTGGATTTTATATAAACCTTAAGTTAATTGCTCAAATAATTAAAATATTGTAGTTATGTAAATTTTACTTATGCTACTAAATATTAAATAAATTATAAATGCAAATTTTAAGTATTAGTTATTTAGTGTATTAAAGTTATGGCTCGTAAATTATTTAATTTTAGACACTATATTATTTGAGTTTGACGAAAATGAACAAATTGGTTAAATCTTATACTTATTACTTTCTCTATGAATGATTGAAGCATACAACTTTTATGATCATAATTAAAGTATAAAATAGCAAATATTTTTTACAACCGTCCTTTTAACGACACATTCAATGAGATGAAAAAAAAATCCATTATTTTCAAAAAAAAAAAGGTAACAAATATCAAGTAATACATGTGAATATAGCTAAGTATATCTTAAACCAAAGAAAAATGAGTAAACAAAACAGGTAATAAGTGTTAATATTGCAATATTTTACCTGTCACAAGTTAAGAATTAAAATCATTATCACTTTAAGATATTGACTTAACACCAAAGACAAGAATTCTTGGGATTTTATAAAGTTACAGGAATAACATAAAATTAATCACATACGTTTATATACATTCTCACACACACTTGCATACACGCACACATGCAAATGCCAATCTATACCAGAGACACTTAAATATTAATCAGTTGAAGAAGAAAGGCTAAAATATTAAATCTAACACAGAAAATTCTTGTACACAAGATTATATGATTAATATATAATCATAGAATTTTTTTTTCATAAATTCAAGAACATCAACTTGCAGAGCATTATGAATTTGTATTGTTGATCTGCTATGATTAACTGAACCGTACCAAGCCAAACTTAATAGACAGGACAAAAAGGTGAAACTTCGAATTAAGATTAAAACGATTTAACAATTGCATTAAATTTATAATCTGCTGCTAAAACTTAAACTCATTTACTAGCAAAATATAACACAGTTGCTATACGTTATGAGATGATTTAAAGTGAACGAAAATCTTTTAACCAATCAACCAACCAACCAACCAACCAACCAACCAACCAACCAGCCAGTCAGCCAGTCAACATTCCTTTATAATGATCATAATAATCATGTGGTAAAGTGCAAAATAATATTTTGTTGTTAATTTTCTAAAATTATTATTTTTTTGTTATTGTTTTTGTTTTTCGAACGTCACCTTAAATGTTAACAAGTCAAAATAAGAAAAAAAGAAAAAAAGATCATTATAATTATTTCTCTTTGTTTTTTTTATAAAAAATTATAACTGCAAAATGTTTGTTTCATTATTTACTCTGTTTCATGTTGTTTCTAAGAGACAACTTTGAGACACGCAGGCATAATGATGGATTTGTTTTAGCAGTTTTTACATATTTCTTTTACTTACGTATAGATATCTCCCGCATAAGCTTCAATAAAATATAATTATATCCCATTAAAGTTTAGTATAAAGATAATGGAATATGGTAAAGTTTACCCTACACTAAAATTAAACTTAGTTCGCTTTGAGAACAGGACAATAAATGGGTATGGGTCTTAGCTTAAGAGTTTTTCTTTAAAATTCCCATCTTAAGCTTGACTTGTGTTCTCAATAAAATCAATACTTGCTAAAGGTAAATAATTAATATCTACAGGTACCGTCGAATTGTTTTTCGGGATTTGCGTGGCGCAGCAAATTGTTTAACTTAACCGATACACTGTAAGGACCTAAAAAAAACATTTCTTTAAGGATAATTTCTGTATCAAATTGAGTAAAAAAAAAAACATAAAATTTAAAAAATTGATCAAAAAATGACTGAAATGAATAATCTTAATTCGGCTTAAGTTCACATTGTTTAAACATCTAAATTTATTAAGAAAGAAAAACTATTTAATTAAACTTTAAAATTATTATGCTACTTTACCGATATTGATTATTGGAGGTGGAAACTATGATATTTTATTTTTGCTTAATTCACAGGCACTTGCAAAAATTTAATAATTAAAAATTAAAACAGGGAAATACTATCGGGAATATTGGGAAAGTAGCATAATAATTTTAAAGTTTAATTAATTTAATATTCCCGTGTTTTAATTTTTAATTACGAAAAACTATTTATAAATTGCTGTGTTAATTCGAAGAAGAAAAAAAAAACGGAAATGTTAGACGTTAAAAAATTTAATACGGCATTTTCTATATCGTTACATTCATCAGTAGCCTATTTTGTATATTTCTACCTTAAGTCGAGTACGATTTAAACGTTGTCTACTTAACCAACTATTTATTATTCAATGTTAATTTCGATAGACAAAGTTAAAATACAATCCAAAGCTTTATTCTTTATTTTTTTTTAACTTTCAAAAATTCAAATTTATTTACACACAAGGCGCGTATTCATATTGTCACCAAAACAAAAATAAAAAAAAAAATACTTTTTTATCTTAAATATAAAATATATAAAACAGTGTTCTTTGCTAAACCGACGGCTACTTTATAGAATTTATCTCTTACTGCAATATGTTTTTTTAATGTATTATTTATTGTTTTATTGAAACACGAGCATACATCCCAAATTCGTAAAAGGAGCGCTCCAATCGGATTAAGCTTTAAACAAATATCTGATACCATATCTCGACCAAAGGAACATGTTTATGAAAACCGATTTATTTTTTATATATATATTTTTGTAATAATCGAAAAAAAAAAAAAATATTTTTACTCTGTCATCAAACACTTTTACTTCAGACATGACGCACCCAAAGAAATAAAAAAAAATATTTCACGAAAAAAAATGGGGAAATATTTTAGTCTATATCTTGTTTAACTTTCTACTTTAAAAAGTTATGAAAAATCAAACAACGGAAGGTGTCTTTCTAGGCTTATAATTTGAGTTATTGGCTCTCTTTCATAAGAATTTAAGAAACAATATTAAATCAATTTTTTTAGTATATCTACGTTATTTGAGCAGGTTTATAATTTTCCTTTTAGGGTACTGTGACACAGCCCATAGTGCAATGAAATAAATAATTGATCAAACGCTCTATTGCTGAAGACTTTGACTTTAGTTTTTAGTATTCAGGTATTCTTTAGAAATTTCAAGTTTTAGTTACTATTAGAACAAGTATTTAAATAAATATTATAAATTTCTTATTAACTAAATTTCTTATTAATTTTTAAATAAAAATATTGCAGAGTATTAAGAATTCGCTGTGAAAAGCCCTTTTCATATTGAAGTTAATAACATTCATGTGACCCAATAAACAAATATTAAAAAAATAAAAAATACAAGCTAATGATATTTTCAAAATTACCATCATTGCTCATCATCACCCTTGATGACGAACAAGTGAGCATAAAAAACAAGAAAAACTAAGACGCGATTATACTGAAAAAGAGAATATCATTATTGATGTCCAGAAAAAAGTTCGTCAACAGCATCAAAAAAAAAAAAAAAAAGACGAGTCAAAGCGAAAGAAATAACTTTTAAAAGTCAAAATAATCGTTGATGATAAAAGTATGTGGCATAAAATATGGTCTACAATATAGGCAACAAGCAAACAAACAAATACATAGATCTACTTTTTGTTAATTTGGCCGCGAGTTAAATTATGATCGTTTGTCATGCGCCGTAGAGACTTGATCTTATTTATTATTTAAATCCAACAATTTACGTGCCACGGGGAGATGTGTTCTCGTCTTTTATTATTTAATTGCATTACAGTTAAAATATAAAACAAAATATAAAAATAAAAAGAGGAAATGTGTGCAACTGAGTGAATTAGTCTGTCTAAAATTATTTAAGCCAAATTAACGTGTCGCCGAATTTTTTCGTTTTGAGAGTTGCGTGTGCTGAAGCAAAAAAAAAAATATTTTATTTAGATGACTTTGGTCGTGTTTCATAAAATATTTTTCATCAACTTTGTTATCTTAATAATGGCGTTAAAATTATCATTTTGTTTTTGTTTTGTTTTTTAATACTCTACGTTCAGTAATGAGATACTTGATAACTTAAATTTTGGTTATTTGACCCTTTAAGCTGGTGTCTTTAGGGATAATAAATTATATTAGTTTGCCAAAAAACAAAACACGAGATTGCACTAAAGGCAGCCTGATAAACTGTAAACTGCAAAGACTTCCAATTTAACTGAATTTTCTAAATCTTGTTTTGATTTTTAGTTATTCTATTCAAAAAATGTGATTACAGTTACTTTTTTTAAAACTTTTAAAATATTGTGGGACCGACGAACATTTACAAAGAAAGTTTATTTGCAATTTCAATAAATACGTAAATTTATATTGACAAAGTGATGATAAATTTTCTTCTCTAAATTGGCCTTACTACACTTTCAGAGAAATCGGCTCATTTCAATTTTTTTTAATTATTAAATCAAAAATATTTAACTGTTAAAACGAAGCTGAAACTAAATAATTAACGTAGGGTGATTTTATTTTTTTACGTATTTCCACTAAACCTCTACAACGACAAATAATTAAAACGGCATTATAGTTCAAGGTATAAAATATAATTTCTTTTCTAAAGTTAAATATAAAAAACGAAAAAATTTTTAAGTTTAAAAACAAATGCAAACAAAATATATTATTAAAAAAACACGTGCTAGTGCATTACAAAAAAAAAACTTTTTCCGTTTCCTCTAACAATTATTACAACAAAAAAAAAAAAAACAATTATTAAGCAAGATTTTCATTATTTTTCAATTATTTTTTTAAGCTTTGCTCGCTTGGTAAATGACAATATCTCATGTTTAAAATCACATAAATCATTTAGTTCAATGTTTTTAAGTTGTTTCTTTATATTTTTTATTTCCTACCAGCTGTCTCCCTCACAATTAAAATTAATTTTTTTTAAGGCCAAATGCTTTAAAATGTTGAATTTACTTAATAAAATGGTTAAGTAAAGGTTGTTAAAGGAATGTTTTTTTATTTCAACTGCAGGGGCTTTCGTTCTCATCATTACGACAGCAATATTGCCAAAAGTGTTGGTTCACTTTTTTTCTTTATGTTTTTTCCAAATTGCAATAAAAGTTAGGCAGTGACTGCATAACTTCATATTTTAGTTTGAACAATTTTCTGTCAAATTATGAAGGGAACTAGAACTTGTTAATTTTTGCCTGTCAAGGGGCTCTCTTAATCAATAAGAGTCAATAAATAGGTCTTTGAGAAATCTTTAAGACTCTTTCCATCAGAAAACGATCATGGTTCCTATATGTCTCTCGACCAAACTGGAGCAGGAAGGCTTGCGCGGAATTAAGTTGCTATCAAGAATTGGTGTTTTTTTTTCTCGACTATACTTATCCCGCACATTATAGCTGGAGTTTGCATTTTGTAAATACTTCACTTCCATTTCAAGACCAGGATCGTTCTCTGTAAACTATATTTTTTATAACGAATTATTTTTTTTAGTTTTTCTTTATTGCATTTATTCAGACAGCTCAATATTTTACTAACTTCTATTTGTGTCCATGTCACTGCTGACGCTGCATTACAATTTCATATTTTAAACGTCGTTGATTTCTTGTTGTGTTGTCTTTTTTGTGCTTTAAAAGTACTTAAAACACTTAAAATTTGTCGTAACCAAAGTGACTTAAATCAAGCCTTTATTGATTACTGCCGCTTTTGCCAGTTTGTTGTTAAAACAATAAAGTTTAATTCAAAAGCTTGTCTTGAGCACTGCTGCCACTTTCAAAGCGCTGCAAAGCATAAAAGCAAAGATTTAGAAAATTAGACATAATTCATGTTGAAGATTAATGCAATTCGAGAAAGTACAACAGAAATGAAGTGTTCAAGTAATTGATAGTGCGCAAAAAAAAAATCACACCAACCCACAGCAGTAAAACATACCAAGCACCACTCAACATCAAACTTAAGGTTGGAAATCATGCAGATTTTTAAGTAGGGTTTAGGTGATAATAATGTTTTTCTTAAATGTTTATTAGGGCAGCAGCTTTTTAGATGTAATGGATATTTTTATACACTCCATCACAAAAAAGTGAAAGTAAGTTTGTCATTCCATTTGTAGTTTCTACAATATCCATTTCCGACACTATATAGTGCAAGATCGGTGTGTGTCGTTCCAGGCAGCAGGCGAAACACCACGCCTGCCTCTAATTTTTTCATATATTTTGAAGAATCTCTAATAAAAGGAAAAAAAAACAATCAAATATATGGAGTGATAGAGAATTTAAAAATAAAATAAACATCAATTAAAAAAATTAGCGTTCGACCATATTTACCGAGTTATGGGCCTCCGTGCACCATATTTTTCTAGATATCAATATGTATATTATTTAAAGGCTTTTGAAGAGATATTTGAGGAAATACATAATAACATTTTTTAAAGGTGTCTAACCCATTAAGAGCCGATGATATTTTTATGCAAAATTGTAATTAGTACTTCGTTTTTATTTATTAATTTTTTTTCGCTTCACTAAATTAGATTTATGTATATGGTGAAGGAAATATAAAATTCGGCTTAGCCGAATGAAGTACTCTTACTTGTTTAGTGCTTATGTTTAGCTGCTCGATAATGTTGCAAGTTTGCTAATAGTAAAAAAAAACATATTTGTGTTCTATCAAAATTGCTTTAATATTTGATTTTCAAGATGTAGAGAAAAATATATAATAATTTTCAAAAAGTTTTTAGAACTAAGTTTTGCCTTTTCCAGATAATCCAAAAAGAAAAGTAAGAATTTAAAAAAATCGTGTCTTATTTGACAATTTTTACACACAAAATTTTTCTTAGATTTAATTTCAACTGTCAATTTAATAAGAAATTATAATGTAACAAATTCTCAATCTTTTAAATTTTCAATCAAAACAATTCCTTTTTAATGATGGCAAATAACAGACAGAGCAACAAATATATTAAAATAACAACAACCAGAGAGTTATAATAACAATAATTTTTTGCAACATTCATGAGCAAAAGGTTAATGAATATTATGTTCCGCTGTCTACCAACATTGACTCCCATTACAGCTTCCGACAGAGAATCTGTTTTTACCAACCACTAAAAACATTAAAAGCCTCCGTTCTTGTTCAACCATTCATACGACGAAGAAGTTTACGTACTTATTTAATTTGTACAAAAACAAATAGTTTTGAGTTGGCAACAAATATGTGCTGCAACATCCAGTATGTTGTGTCGTTTATGGCTGAAACAAAAAACGAAGAAAAAAAGTTTGTTGTGTAAAAACTAAAGACTTAAAACTGCAACATCAATAGTGGTATAAATACTCGTATAACTGTTGAGTGTAGGCGTAATTGTGTTTTTACGATTATACTGCCGCATTAAAACAAATAAAATTCATTCGAATTTGGAGTTTAAGCCGGGCTTTGTTTTTTATATTTTTGCTTTACAAATTTTCTCTTGTGCAGGTATTTTTTATTTTTGCCATCCTTCTTCAGTAGTTATTTGGCTGATAGTAGAAGTAGTAGTTTTTCGTCTCGTAGTAAATTAACTTCAGACGCACCCTTTGAAACCCACACCATCATTTTATCCCATTCATGGTTTAAAGTCTTGTAGCAAGAGCCAGGTTGCTTTTTAGATGTTGTACCTTCAAATATGCTGAATGCATTTTTTCAAATTTTATGCTAATTATTTTGGAAGAAGCTTGGCTTTGTTTTTATGGTTTGTTTAGTAAGTCAAGGAATGAGTTAGAGTTACTTATTATTATAATTCGTTTAGAAAGCACTCTAAACAGACAATGAAGATGTAATCGAATTAATAAGAAAAGACAACATTTTTATGGATAATTTATGCATTAGTTATTTAGACTTTTTTGTGCGTTATTGTGGTAACAAAAATTCTATTAAAAACATTGCATGTTTGGTTTATATTTACGACAATAAAAGATTTAATAATTAATTAATAAATAAAATCTTCTTTTATGCAGAAAATAGTTATTGTGTCCTTTAAAGCCTTTATCTGTTTTCCGATTGAACTATAATTAATTTTTCATCTTGGCGGAAATGTCTTTAATTAAAAAATAAATACAAAATTTTCTATTTAAATAATTAATTGTATAAATTACATATTTAATTTAAAAAGAAGCATGCAAGTTTCTAATTAAATAAATAATTGAATCAGTTAAATATTTAAATGAATTTCTTTCTGAAAATAAATAAATAAAAATTTCGTCAGAAAAAGGGACATAATTTCTTTTTAATTCAATACAATAGAAACGAAAAATTATCTGACAATAAAAAAAAAATCGGAGAACTTCGACACTGCTGGCCCAAGTTCATGCAAGTATCAATCGGCCACAATTATAAGCTTGAAATAACTCGCCAGGATCTAAAACACAAAATTCTTTCATAAAACTATGGCTTATTAATATTTTAGGCATATTCTAAGTTTTATTAAAATCAGGTACCTTCACCTAATTTTGAACAAAGTTAAAAAAAAAATTAATTTTTTTTAAGTTTTGCATTAAATATTTTTACTATTGTAAATAAAAATTGTGTTGTATAACTTAAAGTTAGTTTTATCTTACATTCAGTTCTAAAGTTATCATAAAATATATTAACATGACCACTTTATTGCAGCATCTATGTGGTCATCCTTTATTTTTTACACATTTTATTGCTGAGACAGTAAAACAAAATTTGTGTAAATTCTAAATGTTTGTCTATGAGTGTTCAAAATATGGCCATATACGTTAAATTAAAACCATTAGCTCACCCTTTAATACTTGTTATTATACTTGATATAGTAATGGACATTCAAGTCTGTTTCTTGTTATAGCGGACTTAGCAACAAAGGTTCTGTGCAAATTTCAATCAACTGTCTACAACTGTTCAATAGTTTAGTCATATACATAAAATAGCAGCAACTGTTGTAACACCCTATAATTTATAATTTTAAATATTTATACTTCTTAATATACCAGACAAAATAAAAGACATTTTTTTAATTTTCAAGTGTTTGTATATAACGGTTCAACGATAGTGCCATATAGGTCAATTAACATTAAATATGGGAATACCCTTTAATATCTAAATTCAAATTTTATACTGGTTGTTATAGCGGACTTTGTAAATTTCAGCAATCTGGCTATAACAGTTGAAAAGTCTGGCCACATATATAAACTTCCATTAACTACTGGGACACCCTTCAATTAATAATTTTAAATGTTTAAACTTGTCATTTTTACGGTCCAATTTTAAGCAATTGTCTATAACAGTTCAAAAGATAGGCGCATATAAGTCAATTTATGTCACCTATTGGGAAACCCTTTAATTACAGATGTATAACTTTTTGCTATTGCGGGCTATAGTAATACGCATTAATTTCTTAAATTTCAAATAAGTGCGTTTTACGGTTCATAATACACTTAAAAACATGTATGTTGCACAGGGACACCCTTTAATTTTTAAGATAATGAAATGTTTTTAAAAAAAGTTTAATTTATCAGATAACAAAAAATTTTCAAAATCGGTTCAGAAATGACTAAGTTCTTGAGGCACAAACATAAGAAAGCAACATTCAGTCGAATTGGTAACCTTCTTTTTATTTTTAAGTTAAAAATAAATGCATCTATCTTTGGAATAAACGCTTGTAAAGTTGAAAATGAATACAAAAAATAGGTATTTTAAGTGAACTTTAAAAATGCTTAAATTTATAGCATAATTATGGATTAAAGAAAGAAAGAAATTTATACAAGATTGGAAACTAAAAAAAAAGCAACACAACATGAATTTGGGCTTTCTATAACAATAAAATGGTCCATTAAGGAGCAGGTTGATTAAGAAACCAAACAACATACACCTGCATAAATTCATCATTTAAATTACATAGAAATATCTTTTTCTAATACGAAACAATCCAACAATTTCGGAAAACATAAAGCATTGAACCCAACAACGCTTTGAAGGTGTCCTTTGCGGTGTGTGTTTTTATAGATACTAAAAGATTAATTGGTTACCACCACATATTGATGAGAATTGTGTAACGAAGTATAAACTTGCGGCAAAGCAATTTCATAGTTACGATTTAAAATCTTAGCAGGATATTAAAAAATAAACAAATATTCAATCAATTTAATGCACAGTTTTCTCAGTTTTCTTTTTAGTTTACATATTTGGAATTCAAATGTAATGAACAGCAGCAACAATAAAAACAATATCAAAAAAGAAAAAAAAGTTAATTAAATAGAAAACGATGAACTTGTAATCATCATTTGTTTGTAGTACCTGGGAGTTTTCTATCCATCTATTCATAACAGTTTTAAAATACAAAACAGTAACACAATAAGAAATATTAACAGCATTACGGCGAACGTCATTATTGGAAAATCCATTTGAACATCGGTCAATGCACATAGTACATGATTACAAATATTGAACATTTTATGTTCTGTTTTTTAACCCTCCAATGTCGGGGCAAATGAGAAACTAAAATTTTTACTAACAATTTAAATACAAAAATAAAAAACGCTCTGAGCTGTTTGTTATCGGAAATCGTTTACCCTGAGCTTTGCTTCCCAAACGGAATTTAATGTCGAACTAAGATTTTTTTTCTTAAAGAACTCGTTTTTTTTGTATCCTTTAATATGTATGAACAAACGATTAGTGTTTAGTCTTAAGTCTACATATTTATACTTAGTTAAGTCAAGCCAGTGCTAAAACTTCTAGGCACTATTTGTATTTCTCAGTAGAATACAACTACGATTGTTCAGTATGTAACGCGACAGCGATTTTTGCTCAATTTCGAACAACCTTGACACATGTTTCTCGATCTTTTCTTCACGTTGTGGCTGTTCCAGGTTTTCATATACCAATTAGCGGCTGTAATTTGTGCCAGAATTTTGCTTGGTACCTTTTAATTTTTCCATTGTTGAAGTAGTTGAAGAGTTGAGTTTCCGTCACTAAGCCAGCTTTTTTAAGTTCAGTTTAGTTAAAGATTTGATTACAAGTACCGGCAAGGACTTATGACGGGGTATTCGGCCTTCGAAAGTTGTTTTATTATCCGGCTGCTTGTGTGAATACAAGGGCAGTATGAACATTGTGTGACTATGATAGATTTTTTAGAACTTGAACGTATGGTCTTGGAAATAAAAGTCCTTAAACTTAAAGATAACTAAAGTTGAAAATTATCAAAAAGTCTATTTGTCACTAAGAATAAGAGAGATTTTAAAACAAATTGAGAATATTCTCTAAATGAAAAATTTTACCAAACGAATTTATCAGGTATGGAATTGATTCTCACACACTAATGGGTTACCCTTTAGTACCACTTTTTTTTAATTAAGTTTTAACCTAAAATTAATTCTTGTTTTTATAATGTTCATAATGGATAATACTTAAAGGTCTGCTTGTTATGGGTTGGAAAAATATACATCTAAGTAAAAGTCATGTCTTTTTACTTTCAGATATGAAATTAATTGTCTGCTTATAACGACTTTAGAAATAAGGTCAACAAGTGTTCATTATCGGGACATCGTTAAATTTCAAACCTTATTTTATTATAATAAGATATCTTCTATGAAAATATAGCTAAAGTTCTACAGATGCACAGATGGGGCTTAGGAAACGGGGAAAAAAGTGTTGCATTTCTGGGAAAATAGCAATTATTGAAGAAAGCAAATTTATTTAACGAAATAGTTTAAAAAAAATCATAGTTTTATTAAAACATAAACAAAAAATAAAATTATTTGTAAAATAATAGTTTGAACAGTTTATAAAACTTAAAAACGATTTAGGTAACAAGACATACATATGTATATTTGTTTTATATAACGAGAGATAAAAATACTGAGAAAGTATTTTATAAATTATTATTTGAAATATTTGATTTGAGAGCTGCATTTGACAATTCACTAGACATACGATTGCCTATTTTCGTAGCAAAATTTCTAACAATATAAAAAACCCTTATGCTTTTAACTGAGGTCGGTTTTGCTGTCAACAATGCGTTATAAAGATTATCCATATTCTTATTTCAAATGTTAGTGGCTTCGAATAACAGAAATTCCTTTTTGAACAAATTAGTAACTTTTGTTCTGTTTTTTGTCTTACTAGCAGTGCCTTCGACTTTATCCCCGTATCATTTATAATTTTCCTGAAATTAAAATTTAGAAAAATGTGTTTTTAAACGTTGTTGTGGAGTTCCGAGAACAGTGTTAAAAACTTTCCATCTACAAAAATAAAATGTACTGGCAACGGTTCTAGTATCATTACATCGGTAAAACTTTCACATTTTTATCTTTGGTTTCTCTACGAAATGATATATTTTTATGAAAAAAAGTATTCTATATTTGAACCAAGGGACCACCCCACAAAATTTTATTAGAACTCATCCAGCAGTTTCTACGTGATGCGAACACAGACAGATAGACAGAAATTTTAAAAATAGAGGTTTTGTGTTCCATATCGATTATTATCTACACCAACACCAAAATTTTCAAAAAATATTTCATGTACAGATGTAGTAGAACTCACACGAAACGAGATATTTGAAAATTTTTAAACCAAAGCATTTGAAAAACAATCAGTGTATTTTTTTAAAGTGCTAATGATTTGAAGCTTCCAGTTTTCCGGGAATTCAGCCAAAATTTTCAAAAATTTCCAGGAGGTGTTTGAAAGTTCATCAAACCCTAGTTTTAATATATTTTCATATAGTAGATAGATAGAAAGTAGGCTATCGTCAACGTTATTTCATTTATTTTCTCTAATACGATATCAAGCAAGCAACCAGGCTGTTTTGACCGTGAAGAAACTTAGTTAAGTAATTTTACCATTAAAATCTTTATTGCAGAGCCACTATAGCATTCAATGGCCTTTTTCTTAGTTTCTGTATCTTTTTTAATAAACAACGACAATCTGGTGATCAATATATTATGAATTCAGTTATGTTGTGCATATAATGTATTTGAAGTATGTAGCTTTGTGAGCCACAAAAAATCGCATTACGAGAACAGTTTAGCAGCTAACAATGCTTTATTTTATTTACTATTAACTAAATTTATTTTAAATCCAATTCATATGAAACAAACGAAAATTTAAAACAATCTCTTTTTAAATTTTAAAACATTCTCTTTTTAAATTTTAGGGTTAAATTTTAATATGTGTTATAAAATGTTTATTGAAAGTCGGCCTATCTCCTCTACCAACCAATAACAGAAAAATTTATGCCAGCCATTTGGAAAAAAAAGACTGCCTGCAACCTTGTGGTGTTGCACCATTACAATGTAATTCGTCACAGCTAAAAATTGTTTTCTTTTTTTTCACATAATTCATTTGTAAAAAGTCAAAAGCGTTCGTTCGTTGTTGTTACACGTATAAGAATTCCCAGTGTGTTACTTGATTGGCTTTTTGACAAACGTTCCACTACGAGAACTCAACGAAATATAAAACAAAATATTAAAATTGGAATTTTACAATAACTCACATGTTGGTGTGATTGAATATTAAAACATTTGATCATTACGAAACATCGTCAATCAGTTTTAACATGGTGTTTCATCATTTTGATATGAACTCTATAGTATATTTTATCAACCACACACATACGCACATACATGATGATGAGGCTGATCTGGCCATGATCTTCGATTAAGTTTTTGTTATCGACTTTGTACCTTTGATTTGAAGACTTTTTGTGTTTACAGTGTCTTTGCTAAACCTCTTGACGTTGGCGACGATCACGAATCAATACAATAAAAAAAATTGTTCTTTTTTGTTGGTCGATCTTAAAAATGACGCTGATGATGAACAGCAGGCGCTCAGTATGATAAATTACTTTTATTGTGTGTTTTTAAGCCTATTTTTTAAATGAGATTTTTTCCTCCAAACTTTTTGTTTTGAAGTCCCAGTTTTTAATTTTTTCAGTTAATAAATAATCACTTTTAAATGGCTGGTCTGTCACTAGTTGTTGTTGTTTTTTTTTTTTTTTCTTATATTTTTGCTACGCTTTTGTAAAGTGCGTGTGATTGACGAAGTCTATTTTACTTTTTAATTTATACTGAATTTAAATTTTTGTGCTCGCCTATTAATTTTAATGGTTCAATTTAAATTTATAGAAAGCATTTTTGTTAAAAATGTTTTTTATCTTTTTTTTAAATTTCAATGTAACGCAAATTTAAACGCTGCCAAATCTTAATTGATTATTGTTATTTGGGTGAAGCTTTTAACTTTTAATAAATTTTAATTATTACTTAGTAGTTTTTTGTAACATGTGTGTAACAGAAATAGATTGTGTATTTGCAAAGTGTTTTTGTTTTTTTTGTTGGTCTGGGCCTTAGGCTTACAGCTTTTGAGTTTTGTAACCTTCACAAGTATTTGGCGAAACATCACTAAAATCTTGCCGAAATAAATCACTTTTTTATGAACAATGTTTTTTTTATATAAAAGGAAATTAATTTTAATGTAAAAATTTTAAAATAGTAGTAAAGGGAAACTGTATAAGCCAATTCAATGCCTGATAATTAAATAAATGAAGATAACAGAAAAATTGTCGTACTGTAACGCGTTTCCACTTTTGACTGCATATAATAACACGTAAATTTTTATTATTTAATTCTAGGGAAATTTATTTTTCTTAACTTTTTCTGCAGCTCTAAATTACTTGAAAGTCTCCCGTTACGTGATATCAAACTATGTGATATTTTGTTTACCAATCGTCTTCAAACCAAGCTGCCAAACAGAACACTACATGTTGTAGTCCTGGCGAGACTCGCACTTACGATCTTCTGCCGTTTAGCCAACGATTCTTACCTTCACTAACTCAGTCTGTGGCAGTGTGTTATAATGTTGTTATTTTCCTTTGAGGCTTCGCTTGAGTTCTTGTTCTACTTTGCAGGCGCCTTTTCTATTTCAACTCTTGTTTTTTAAACTGGCGCTGTTTTAATACATAAAATGCGACTACAAAAAATTCTTTCATTTCTTTAGTCGCCTTTAAGCAAGTCATTATCTTGGAGTACCCAATAATAATTATTTTCTTTCTATTCAGGATTTTGTTGGGATTTGAACTCACGTTCATTATCTTCTTTTTAGGTCAATACGATTGCTCGACATGACCTCGCTAGCATTTTTCATTAGGAGCAACAACGTAAATAAATAAAATTTGAGTCAGTCGAAAATAAAATAAAAAATACTGTTTCTGTTTAAAAATGACTACAATTCCTGCTCTATTAAAAATAATAAATTATGTTTGACCCCCTAGTAAATAAATAATTGTAGTAACACACACAATATTTAATACTTGTACCAACAACCGGGTGACAGACCAACCGAAATATTAATACGCAAATAACTTACACCGTATTGTTGGAACTCCATTAACACTTCTGTCATTATATCTACACCAACCAGTAATACACTGTAGTGTCGTTACTAAAAATAAGTCAACAAGAATGTTAGAAACCTCATTTTATGTAAAGCATTAAATTTGGGCGGCCTAATTTAACACTTCTTTTTATTTTAATTTTAAATTTCAACTAAATTTATTTTCCAGCCCATTGCAAGCCATTCATTATTCAACCAATTGGCCATGTTTGATCACATAAGAACTCCACTTTAATGAGATTTCATGCAATTTAAGTCAAAACAATTTCAGCCCGGTTGGACATCGAGAAATTACTACAACAATAAAATGAAAAAAAAATAATTCAGAGACAACACAGAAAATTTTTTTGTTTTCAATTGCAGTTCATTGTGGAGCAGAAAATTGCAAAAAAACGACACAACAAATATCAGACAATAAAACAACTACAACACAAAATATTAATTTTAGAGTTACAAATGCAATAAAATGTATGAGAAAGTACAAAATTATAAAAAAAGAAATAAAGTTACACACAACTTTATAAACGGAACACGTACTAACGTCATCACATACAACATAAGTACAAACCAAGAAAGATGAGAAGAAAAAAAAAAATAAACGGAATTATCATTTACTTTGAACTTGGACAAAAACACACACACACAGACACATGCATAAAACTATCAGAAGGGGCTGAAATGCAATGGCAATCATATTAACAGTTCCACCAGTATGATTGGAAAACTTAAGCAGAGGACGAATTAAGAATAAACATAATCGGCGGCTTTGTGGCGTCTGCAACACAGTTCGCGTTAATAACAACACAACGTGAGAGCATGTTGCGCAAACTCGTCGCCAACTTTACAAAGTCACAGGTATTTTATTTATCTTCCCCTCTTTCACACGGAAAATGAACAACATACAACGAAAAACAACACAGAAAAACAACTTGCGACTTTTACAGCCATTCAAGAAGCAACCAACATTCGATATGTTTTTATTCTTCTTTATTGAGTACATTCGATACGACTAAATCATGTAGATGATGACAACAATATCGAGTTTGTTGAAGATGTCATTGTGCCAACAACAAAACAGGAATATAAAAATTATCGGTTGCTCTGCGATTTGTTTCTTTCCATCCTACAGCAGCAAACAACATTTGTTGTACAAAAAACATAAGTATGTTCTTGTCATTTGACATTTACTTGTATCTGTTGTTGGATGCAATGTATGTAAAAATTATTAATATGAGAACAGCTACAATAATAAGAAAGATGCAGCTGATAGAAAAAAAAAAGAATTGGCTTAAAGTAATTACTTTTAGTAGTAAACACTGGCGTGGATAAGCCAGTTTGGGCAGGACTGGTCCACCATCAGAACAGATAAGGACAACACCCCCCACCCCTCGTCTATCTTCACAAAAATTTTTTAGTTACGCTAATTGTAGCAAAAAAAAAAAAACAGCAAAGAAGAACTTTTTTATTTTAAATGATACTGAGGATGCCCACAGTTGGATTTCGGGGGCTCGGAAATACAATAGCAAAGACTTTTTCTAAGACCTTCTATCTGGAGATATTACTGGGACTTCTGGAAACTAATTGCTCCTTTATCTAACAACTGGCGAATATATAACGCAAAACTCCAAAAGGACGTTTTTTGAGTGATTTCAAATAGACAAGCATTTTCTGATATTGTTCATTTTAGCAGGCTACAGATAAGAAAATACTAACAGTATTTAGGAGAATGCTTTAACATTGGGCCCAGGATTTTTACAACAAAACCTTTAATGTTTAAACTTTCGACAATGTTACGAAAAAGTTTAATATATTTGATAAACAATTAAAGTATTATTTCCGAATTATTTTTTACGTTCAACACGAAAAACACAAGAAAGTTCAAATCCAGTTTTTAATAGTTGACTTGCTATCACTCCCATCACATAAATGGAAAATTGCTAAAAGTTATGTCTTAAACAGCATTGCCTATTCGCCACCACAGGCACAAGGATAGAAATCCATAACAGCGGACAATCAATTTAATTGATATCTGTTTGAATGAAAGGTTTTTTTAATTGAAAGCGAAGATTGTTTCTTTAATTATTGATCAATTGTTTGCGGATGTGCATCGTGGTGTTGAATGAGTTCCCAAGTGGCATTTCGAATTCGTTATATAATTATATTGAATAATACGAGGGCTGCTCTATATATATCTGGCCTAATAGTGAAAATGCCAATATTTATAATCAAAAATGGTTTTATTGTTTTTCAAAGTATTCTCCAGCATGATTTATACACTTTTGCATGCGCTCAAACCAGTTGCCAAAGCACTTTTTCCACTCCGATTGAGACACCTCTAAAACATGGTTTTTGAACACTTCAACAGCTTCAACGTTCTGGTTTGAGCCGATGTGTGAGAGCTCGCATTGTTATGTTAAACAATGATTCGTCTTCTCTTGTTGGTTTTTCGAATTTTTCTGATGACTTCAGGCAAGCAAATTGTAGTGTACCACTCAGACGTGACCGTCTTACGTTGCTCAAGCGGAACAGTCGCCACATGACCAGTTTTGCCGACCATTTGCTTCGAAGTGCTTCTTCCACGAACAACTTTCGTTGGATTTTGCTCGTCTTTGAAGACCCATACGGTCGATTGTTGTTTCGTTTCTGGTTCATTCGCATAGATCCATGATTCGTCACCTGTGACGATCTTATAAACGTCTTTTGAAGCACCGTAATCGTATTTTTGCAACAATTCTTTGCACCAATCGACACGAGACTTTTTTTGAGCGACTTTCAAATTGTGCGGGATCCAACGAGAACAAACCTTTTTTACGGCCAGGTGTTCATGCAGTATCGAATGTATGCTGGTGGAAGAAATGTTCAAGGATGTCTTAATCTCTCGGTATGTCGCATATCGATCTTGCATTATGAGTTCACGCACGGCATCAATGTTCTCTGGCACAACAGCCGTTTTCGGACGAAACTTCACGGAATTCGTCTTAAAGCAAGCTTCGGCTACGATTAAATTCATTATACCAATTTTTCACAGTGCTATAGGATGGTGCTTCATCGCCATAAAAAGATTTGAGTTCATCAAAGCACTCTTGTCGTGATAATCCACGTCGAAAGTTGTGTAAAGTGATGGCACGAAAATGTTCACGAGTTAATTCCATTTTTTTCTATATTAATTTTTTCAAGTCACTGTAAGCAACACAAATAATGGTCGTACGTCAAAACGTTTTGAGTACGATTAAAAATCTTATATAATCCGAATTCTCTTTATATTACGACTAATTTCATTTTATCTAGACCGTAAAGTTTTTGTTCATACACAGAAGAATTTTTTGTGAAGGGTGGCTTTTAAAAAGGAATATTCCTCATCCTCACATAATGGTGGCTTAAAACTAACGCATTTTCATTTCTCAGCTCTAATATACTTTTCTCGGACATTTTTTTTTAAGTAAAAGAAATATTTTAAATTTTTGAAAACATATGGAATATTTTCTAGAGATAATTTTATTTCTAATTTTATTGAAAATACAACTGTTTATGGAAAACAGACTTAATATAAATTTCTATGTTAAGTAAGAGAGCTATATTCGGTTATGACAATCTTATACACTTTTTACCATCTATGTAAATCTAGTTTAGTGAAGTAACTCCAATCAAGAAAGCAAATATTGGGGGGTGACAGAAATTTAAAAATATAAGAAAAAAATTCAAGTACTTAATAGGTTAAGTATTTTTAAAAAAATTTTAGTATTTCCCAAAAGATCTCTTCAAAAGCTCTAAAATGATACCCAAATTGATATTTTAAAAAACTTTTAAATTTCAGAGGCTCGGAACTCGGAAAATATGGCCGAGAGCCAATTTTTACACTTGATGTTTTTTTTTCTTATTTTTTAAATCTCCATCGCCCAATAAATTTGATTTTTTTTTTTAATTTGAGTTACTTCATTGTTCCAAATGATATAAAAAAATTAGTGGTAGCCGTGGTGTTTTTCCTCTACGTCGAAGGACATGAACCGATCTTACAATAGTGCCTCTTTCGACACTATGATCGATTACCGTTTTTTAGTTTTTTCTAGTTGATCAAGTGGTCGGCAAACTTGATTTCAAAACTAACACGAACGGACAGAAGAACAGACGGACACCGTTCAATTGACTTCGCTATGCATAAGAAGTCAGAATGTATCTACTTAATGAGGTCGGAAATGGATATTGTAGAAATTGCAAACGGAATGACAAAATAAGTACCCTTTTCCTCTTTTTAGGGTGAAGGGTATAATAATATTCAAATACGTTAAGTCGAACAAATATTTTAGGAAACTGTGTTTTAATAAGAATCACTTAAATTTTTTTTAAAATATTTGACTTTAAAAATTTTATTTTACCTGCATATTTTTTATTATTATTTCTTTGGTCAAGTCGCAATCTTTAAATCGTTGAATATAAGATAGATTAAATATTTCTTTGTTGGAAAGTATATAGCTTTTTAAGAATAAAAATGAGCGAAGTGATCTTTAACATTAAAATAAAATTCTATTACATATTAAATAAATGATTTTTTATTGGGATTTGGAAAAAAAGAATAACAAGTATTTTAAATATTTAAAAATTTTTAATATCTCGTACAATATTCATTTTTGCTATACAAATCTCTAAGCAATGTAAAAAAAAAAACAAACAATAAAAGTAAAAAATTGTCAGAGGAAGGAAGTAAGAAGTTCGTAAAAACCCTCATGACAACAATATCATTCCTACTGCTTCAATCTTGTAATGTTTTCTTTAAAGATTTTTTTGTTTGCTGCAATACTAAATTCAATATTTTAAAATGACATTAAATAAAAATCAGAAGTGATACCCCATTACTGCCAAACATAAAGAGCAAAAGGAGCATTTATCTGAAAACCTTCAAACTGCCAAAAGAAACACTACAATATGGTTTACGGAAGTAGTTGTTTGTAGTTAAAATAATATGATTTTCGGGCCAAAAAAAGAAACAAGTTTTTAAAACCGTACAGCATATGCGAATTTATGTAAATTATGGATTTAATTTATTATTGAACTGTTACTGTTACGAGTGTTTTAAAAATACAATGATGTTCCTTATCCCACGGTCGAGTACACAACACATATTTGTTGAAAAATGTAACGACTTATTTTAGCGTGTCTTGTGGGCAATAATATTTATTTATTTATGAACACGTACAGTGAATCGAATTCTTCCTTTGAAAATGTTGTAATATTCAAATTATACATTTTAGATGTTTTATTTACGCCGACTTTGGTTTTAGTTGCATTTTAATGCTTTTATGTTATTTTTTATTTCTATTATTTAATTTTTTTGCTGTTGTACCAAAAGTTATTTTTATAACTAAATCAAATGCATTTAAAAGAATTAAAGTGTGGAAATTTAAGTTGTGTGGCACTGTTTCGTAACTTTATGCTACTTTGTATTGCTTGGCAATTTGACAAATGTAAGTTTTTTGTTTGTTTTATAATTTTCTATATAAAAATTATTTAAAATCACGCGATTTCTATTAAATAATTTTTAATTCTTAATGTTCTTTAGTGTGTAGCTCAACACTTTGGAATTTATTATTATTTTTTTTTTTTTTTGGGAAATAAAATGTTTGTTTTTTACAGAGAGTAAGCGAATTTTGGAAACAATTTCAATGGAGTCAAATTACATGATTTACAAAATTCATTTAATATAAGTAAATTTTTGTATATTTTAACCACTATATTGTGAGCGTTTTACAGATCATACAATTTGAAAAGCTGTATACTTTTTTGTCACCGTCGGGAAGGGGATATAAGTAGTTACTTGACACCCCAAATCTTAAACTTCTATTTTTTTGAATCGAATATATGTTGTTAAAACTTTTATAGTTTGTAAAATGTATCAATTAAGATAAATATTTCTGAAAGGTATGGTAAAATTGAATTTATGTCACTTTAGTTTCTTTTTGAGTTTGAACAAAAACTGTTTTTTTTATTGATTTAAAATTCATAATTTTATTTTATTACTTTAACTTAAGTTCACAATTTATGTTTTGCTGTCTTATTGAATAACATCATCAGCAAATAATGTTAATTATGATATAAATAAATGGCCTTCCAACGTGGCTCTATCAAGGGGCAAACTAGAGCCGAACATCAATTGTCATATTGGTGTAATCGCTGAATTGATATCCATGTCTTTACGAAAATCACCTTTGTATAATTCGATAATTTCAAAGTGTTTGAAGCTTTTTTGAAACGAATGTATTTTAAAGCGAAGGAAAGATTCTTAAAGTATATTTTTAAGGAAATAATCATGGTCACTGTATAATCGAAATAGACGTAGTCCACCTTAATTAAGTCTAACTTTCATGATTTTATACTTGGCTGCCGGAAGTGTTTGTTTTGCAGTCACTCTTCGAATTTTGTTAAGATCACACAAAAAATATACTTTATACGATATAGAATACCACTACTTTCATTAGATTTACCTTTAAATGAAAGGCACGAACGATAGCTTCTTTGACAAAGATGGCTATATCATCCGCATTTGCAAGCTGAAAGTGCTCTCTGTGGCTGTTTAAGGATATTTTAAAAATATACCAAACTTAAATATGGTTTTCAAATTCTTTTAATAAATATTAGTATTAAATATTATGAAAAATTAGTCACATTTTTTTTTTTTTGGTTTTTCTCTGTTCTTTTCTAAGATCTGGCCTGTGGTTAATATCTGTAAAATGATAGAAAACCAAAATAATAATGAAGGAGAACTTAATAATTTTAATAAAAAAAGTTTAGTTTCCTTTACACAGAAATAAGTTTTTGCACCTACTAGAGATTTTATTTGTTTTTTACTGCAATTTCAACCAAACATTTACCTGTTAAAACTATAAACTTAATTTTAAAAAATTAAAAAAAAAAAATTCAGATGTATGGTGCCCATTATGTAATACCACTGGACTGTAAAAGAATCTCATTCATAAAGTCATAAATAAATAAAAAAATGTAATTTAATACCACATGACTAGGATTTGAGAAACAGGAGTTCTAAGAATGGGTTTTTAGCTTAATTCCCAGAAAACGGAAAGCTTAAAATTATTAGCATTTTAAAGAAATACACTAATTGTTTTTAAAATATTTTGGTTGTGGCATTTAAAAGTTTCCAAGTACTTCATTTCGTGTAAGTTCTATTACATAAAATATAAACCAAAACATAAGGCTACTAATTTGTTTGAAAAAGAATTTGAGTTATTCGAAGCTACTGATATTCGAACAACGAACATGGAAATCTTTACAACGCATTGTCCACAATAAAGGGTTGAAATGATTTTTGCTATTGCTGGAGGTTTTGCAACAAAAAACAAGAAACAGAATGTCTAGTGAATTGTAAAACGCACTAACAGTTCTAAAATCACGTCTTTCATAAAAATAATTAACAAAAAATACTTTCTCGGTATTTTAAATCTTTAACTCTCGTTATGTTGTACAAATGTAGAGACGTATGTTTACACCTAAATTGTTTTTAAGTTTTATAAACTGTTAATAATTTTATTTAGAAAATTTTTTAATTGTTTGTTTATGTTTTAATAAAGCTATGAATTTTTTATATTATCAATTAATTAAATAAACTTGTTTTCTTTAAGAATTCCTTTTATCGGGAATACCGGAAAATCCCGGGAATGCAATAATTTATTGCGGAAAGTCCTAAGACATATAATCGGTCTTTATTTCTCTGCAACAGCAGAG
The DNA here is from genome assembly GCA_937654795.1 of Cistogaster globosa. NCBI lineage: Eukaryota > Metazoa > Arthropoda > Insecta > Diptera > Tachinidae > Cistogaster > Cistogaster globosa. Next base: position 92,250,399 of record OW569406.1, on the reverse strand, counting down.
GCATAACTAATTTTAAAAATATTTATCAATATTTTAAATAAAATCCGTTGTGTCAAAACAACTAAACAAGTAAAAATCTTTAGTTTTCCTGTAAATATTTAAATCCTTTAAAAGATTTTAACATACATGGCAGCCTTAATTCAAACTTTTTCTTAAGAAGAAGGACATTTTGTAAATCAAACCAAAAACTTCTTAAAAAAAATAATAAATAAAAAAATTTCAGTGACACCGTCAAAAATTCGTGACAAACATTCCTTAAATGCCGCAAAGCAATTTGGCATAATTACAGGCAGTTAAAGTAAAACTAAATTGCATAAAAATGGCGTGTTTCCTTCCAAAAATTAAATAAAAAAATTAAACAGAAAACTAAAACCAAAGTCCCTCAAATAAACAATCGTTGAAATAAGGGAAAATCTAAAGAATAAAAGTTTTGTGACAAATAATTGTATTAAAGGGTAAAAAATGGTAGACGAAAATTATAGGGTAAAGTTCGAAAAAACTATAAAAAAACCTAATGAAAGAAGAAAAAGAAACTGAAATTGAGGGGCACAACCACTTAATAAACAACACTTGAAAACGTCTAATATTTACACCAGAAAGTTTTTATTAAAATTTTTTTTTGTTTTCAATTTTTTTGTTTTTTAGAAACAGAAACAAATTATATATTTGTTATTTACAATTCAACTTTAAGCCTTAAATTTGTCATGTTTTTAAGTTGTTTCCTTCATTAAAAAAAAAAAAAAAAAAAAAAAAAAAACGACAGCTTGAGCTGTCAGTTGTATTTTTAAAATAAGTATGAGTGTTTTCTTGCACACATGCCCATTAACGTGAATCAGAATCCTTTTATTTAGTTAATTTACTTTTAAGTTTTTTCAAATGACAGACTAAAATTAAATGAGAAAAACTTTTAAATGTGTGCATATTTTTCAAAATGTCATTTTACAGCATTTAAAATTGTGCAACGTAAATTGTTGCTGACGCAAGACACACCGTTCGAGGGTTGCCACCACTTAAGGCAACCTCGAAAAGTTTTAAACGAAAAAATGTGAAAAAAAAACAAATATTTAGGTTGAGTGTGAGATGCTATTTTCATTGACAATCAGTAAAAAAAATTATTTTTATACAAAATATTATTCTAGTGGTTGGAAAAATATTTTTTTCTAAAACAACAAAAACATTGTCGAATATGCACAACTCATGTTAAAATTATAAACTCATTTTGATACAATACATATGATCATAATATGATAAAAATAGTAAATTTTTTTGATGTTTTTTGCTCTTATTTATTTCTAAATTTTAATTTTGTTATTGTTTGCTTTGCATGAGCTAAATATTATTATATTTATCATTTTGAAATGAACAGTTATCAGTCCATATTGATCAGAGAGTTGACATAAAAGCATTCAGTGAAGGACTAATTAAAATACTTTAGCAACAAAGTATTATTTATTTTAAATTAATCATACTTTGATTGAGGATAAACTTGTGGGTAAAATTGTAGAAAAATTAACGTTTCTTGAAGATACCATGTTTCACAAAACACAAAAAAAAAGTGTCGCCTTAACTCACCAACTATTACAGAAACAATCTGTCCATACAGTTGACAGATGGAAAAAAAATTTATTGTAAAAAATTGATAACTTCATTGATTTCTCTACATATTCAGCCAAAGTAGTGGTTCGTGTTTCTTTAACCACAGGTTATGAAACATTTTACGCCACAAGTTATAAAACATCGCACTTTGCAAAAGTTAGATGGCATCATTTCACGTTAAAAGAAACATTTTTTTTAAGTTTTGCTTTTATTTTTTTATTTAGTCGTATTTTCAATAAAATTTTGAATTTGCTGAAGTATATATTTTAATAAAAAAATTTATCGCAAAATTTCTTTTAAAATTTTATTAAAATTTTTAATTGAACCAACTACAAATTGAACTAAAAAGAAACACAAGGAATTTTTAATTACATAAGTATTTTAATTAATGAAGAATTTCATAAAATTTTAATAAAAAAAAGTAAAATTTTTAAAAGGTGCAAAGTCTTTTACTTGTGTACTCTCATTTTGAAAGAAGTAATATTTTCTTTTTGTAAAAAAAACAAAATACATTCTAGAACATAAAAAATTTCATCATTTGGCAACCTTATTATTTCCAAAGTCTTTAATAGAGAAGATTAACTAACTAGTTTTATGAACTGATTTATTTTGTATTCTTTTTTCTTCTTACATCCACTTTGCAATTTTACAGCCTGACAGGTTGGTTCATCAAAAGAATCCATCACAGTTTCTTAGCGAAACAATTTATGGAGACCACACAAGTAAAACAAAAAAAAATTTTTTTTTTTTAATCTGTAGATTATGCGTTGATGTTGCAAGAATTAAGAATAATAAAAAAGAACGACAACAGCGCAGACAGTTTTTAAATAATAATTTCACATTTTTACTGTCCCTTGGCTGAATGTGTCATTTAGCAAAAGCAAAAACAACAACAAAAAGTTTAGCAAATAATTTAACAAGTTTAAGATTTTGGAGTTACGAGTTACGATTGTATTTTAAGAGAAACAATCAGGTTTTGATTCTTTATTAATTTCATAGTTAACTTTTACAGACAATAGTCTACAGTATCTGTGTAAAGGGTGTTTTAAAACTTATTTTATATTCAAATTGCAGCAAAGAAGAGGTAAATTGTTAGCATCTTTTAACAACTTAAAGATAAGAGTTGGTAAGAATCGAGTAGCCAACAAAATAGAAACTCGTTTTCTTTCGCCTTTTGCTTTTAAGTCCTATATTAAATCCTAGGGTCAAGAAATACTTTTAAGAGTACACGGTTTTAGTCTTTTGATACTAGTTTTGGAACTGTAGAATATTTTGGCTAAAATAAAATTTCGTAAAAATATTTTACCGAGTTCAAGGAGTTTTGAGAGTAAAATACTAACTTAATTAATAAAGTTTTCTCTAAAGTGAAAAAGTTATATTAATTTTGAAAGTTTCTTTTTATGGGAAAAGGACCTCGTAATTGATTCTTAATTTTGACGAAAACTTAACTGAAAAAAATATATATCAAAAATTACTGAAAATAGTGTTCATTATTTTGACCGTGATTTTCAAATGCGAACCCTTGAGGCCTCTATCAAGTCTTTTTAAATAAAAATAGTTTTTAAGTCTAATAGATTATATTAGCCCACTCCAAAAGGGTCTGAAGTAGCTAAACAAAAAAAAAAAAAAAAACTAAAAAAAACTTTAAGTTTAAATCCGCCTTTGCAAGTAGCAGTCCTTTAGAAATTGCTGCTTAATTTCCTAGAGATTTCGTTCCTATTTATTGGCGGAGATAGGTCTGTCCACGAAGGGCTAAGCCACTTCCAGACAAAGTTTAACACCCCCCTCCAGAATCTTTTCTTTTTATGAAATCTTTACTTCAAGGCAAGGGTTTCCTCTGCACTATAGGGCAACAGCTCACTCCAGATAAATTTTTGACGAGCACTAAAGTTCATAATCCACCGATCATTGTTTCAATGGCGTGTATAAGAACAACAAATTCAAAGAAGATCCCTGATGCATGCGCTTACTGAAGAACTGCATCTTCAAGTCTACGCATTTCATACATAAGAAGAACTATATATCTTCAAAGCTTTTAAAAGATAGCAAGAAAGTTGCCAAGCAAATAAGCTTATTTTTACCTTGATGGCTCCCCTTAACATTCAAAATGCATTATTTAGAGAGATTATTTTATATAGGAAATCGAGATCTCAAAAAAAAAAATGATTTTATTAAAATAGTGGTAATTTGAAAAAAAAAGGTCGATAAAAATCTTTTACCAAAAGAAGCAACAAGAAAATTGTTAACCAAAAATTTACTTTTACTAAAAATTAATCATCTATGATTAAATACATAACAAAATAAAGTAATGGAATAAAATTAAAATTTTTTTGCTGATCCCTGAAAATTTCGAAAATTATACTAAAAACGGTTCAGTTAGAGGAAAGTAAAAGTATTTAACATTAAAAAAAAAAATTATAAACTAAGCAATTCAAATAAAATTTATTTTGCGGTTTAGATGGTCAACTAAAATCAAATGGCAAAACAAACTGCAACATTAAAATAAAGAAAATTTCACAATATGGAACAAAAATCCTAAAATTAAAATTTTTTAGTCTTTTGCCCATAGAGTCCATATATTTCATAGGGCTCATGAAATATCATCAACAACAATTCGAAGCTCTTCTAAAGTGGTATTCTTTTCTCCATGCGGGCCTTGGGCATTTAAAACATACAGACTAAAATCAAAATATCAATGTAAAATAGGTTAAATCGAAGGACCTTCATCTTCTACAAGGATGACCAATTTTGTACGAAATTTTGTTAGCTTTAACAAAAAGAAATTGTATATTCCTTAAGAAAATTTTGTTTTATCAAAAAATGATATCAATGGATATTTTTGGACCAGAATACACAAGAATGCCATAGTTTTCAGAATATTTAAAATTTTGCTCGCTAACTACGATACAAAATTAAAAAAAAACAATTTCTGAAAATTGTACCCAATATTTTGAAAAGACTGGATCAGGGTATCAAAAAATCAAAAATATTAAAATGCGAAACTTAAAAAAATCAGAAATGCGAAGCACTAAAAAATTTGCAGGTGCGAGAAACCAATTTTGAGACCACATAACGCCCTTTCTGGAAAATTCATGGTACCCAGCTTCAAAACTTACGCTTAGATATTTATCTGCTATTCTCGAGTAAAACTTTGGATCAATCGGTTTAGCATTTTACAAATAGCTGAGTTATTTCTAATTTATTTTGATTCTGTCCCACTGTGCTGCGTTGTCAAACAAGAATTTTATTTTCTTCTATTTAGAACCCACATGCAGGAGATATTGAAAAAAAAATTCTCATTGTTTCGTGCGATATTTGAAAGGGAGATTGCAGTAATGATTGCTGCCTCAGCTCGAAACCAGACAACCACGTTGTTTCCATTTAATCTGTTAAATAATAAATCGTTGCGATAACACGACAAACTTCGTAATATGTGAAAACAATTAGTTTTAATAAAATATTTGTTAGTCAAGAACTGTGAAAACATTCAATTACTAATAAAATATTTGGTGGTCATGAAATCTTTTGTTTCACTTTTCAGAATTCTGTCCAAGATCATATGCATTCCTAACATTGTTTAAGGATAAAATACATTGACATCCGTGCACGTTAAAAAAATGCTATTAAAGTCAAACCCTTTATTTAAGCGATACATATGATGCATGCCACAAAATTTCATACCCTGATATTTATTTTTTAATTACAAACTGAAATTTGTGCGTAAATTTTGGAACACCTTTTTAATTTCAGCTTTTATCATTCTTTATTGACAACCATTTATCAAAGCGGGTCATCAAAAAATCAACTAAAAACCAAAAGATTCAATAATTTTTTAACAATTTATTATGACTTGAATGCAGTTAAATAAAGAACACAAAAAAAATCATAAATTGTTGAGTGTCTCTAAATTATGTTGTATTGTTGTATAAAATTCTTTGGTATTTTTTTTTTTTCGGCTGTATAAATGTACTTGGGTCAGTACAAACGTTTGTACACTTACGGCTATAAGCGGTTGCCCACCGAACAAATATATTTAAATTGCCTTTAAAAAATATCTTCCAATTTATCATTCTTCAACACACTGTCTGTTTTTAAATGCGTCAATAGTTGTAGTGTATTTTTTGATTTGTTTCGATTTGTAGCCGTCATTTTAATAAATGTTTTTCTTTTTTTTTTTTTTTTCTTTGATCGCTGTTTAGAGGAACTTAAGATTTGTTAAGGCTTTTAATGTTGGCCTTTAATTGTTGGTTTGTTTATTTAAGAGGCAATATTTTTTGTTTGTAAATGAACGCATAAAAGGTGTGACTAAATTGAAATTGTAAATGTGAAAGTTAATTACTGTGCTTCTTTAATTTTTTATTTCTTTTACATAAATATTTGTTAACAAGTTCATTTCAATTTTATCTAATTTTCCAGCTTATGTTATGACGTTTCGCATCATTCTCTTTTAAAAACGTAATAAAGTAGACTTTTACATAAATCATTTTTTTTTTTTGTAAATCATATTTTTACGATTTAAAAGGATTTAAATTATCTAGGATCAAATCAAATGAAATTTAACAACGAGGTAATTAAATTTAATACAAGGCGAGAGATACTTTGAAAATTTTAAAACGTCCAGTGTTTAAATGTACTCATTTAATCGTAAAATATTTAAGTAAAAAAACACAAAGCAGCAGCAAAATCAAAAAACCTTGTTTACATTATTTTGTTAGCAAAAGTTAACTTTTTATAGTCGCTTATGTTTAAATATGAAAGTTATTACAATAAAGGAGTGACCGAGTAAAAACTGCCAAAAAACATATAAAAAAAAGGTCAAAAATGTTTAACACGAAATGGATTGTTGGTTCACTAGTTTTGAAAGATATATCTAGTTTAGAATATTTGTTCCTTTGTCTTTACTGTCCGTTTTTATTATTTATAAAAAATATAAGCAGTATAAAATCTTTTTTCTGTTAATTGTAATTGTGCTTTATTTCTCCTGGTCCTATGGTTTAGCGTTAGCTGTGCTTTATTTAAAAGGCATAGGAACTCATTAATGCTTACAATAGTGTCTACTTTAAATAAAAAGTATACCAAACGTTTAAAGAAAAAAAATATTATAAATTCTCGAAAGTCATAACAGGTTCAATGACCCTTAAACAATGCTGCAAAATTTTTTAGATTTACTTTGAACGTCAATGATCTCTTGTTTAGCATATAGAGCCAAGATTATGTTTAGACATAAGGGTCGTTTTTCGTTAAACTTTCTTGTTAAGGTGCCTTCAGACGAAATGTTTTTTACATATGATTTGTCAGATTTTGTTTAACAAAACACATATTTATCTTGTAATCGATTTAAAGCGTTCCTTGTCTTAAATACATGTGTAAATAACATACAACAAATTTTCATTTAGAGCTTGTTTTATTTTTATATGACAAATCATGTGACTTTCAGTGGTGCAACTTGTTCTTTACTCACTTATATCGTTTTCAAATGGCCAAAAAGTTCAAAAAACACTAAAAACTATGGGGGCAGAATAGAGTTAAAAACTTAATTAGAATAAGCAGAGCCGCCCACCAAAACAACTGTTGTAAACAATAAATTACGTTTTAGTTTTATGTCAGACATAATTTCCATGTACGCTTAAACACAAGATATATTTAAGGTATATGTAAAAATGACTACTATAAAAATTACATGCGAATTTTCAAAATTACAAGTCATATGTAAAAAACGTTTCGTTTAAAGGCACCTTTAATAAACAAAATTTAAAGCAATCCACAACTGACACTACCGACTTCATTTCTTAATTTTAACAACAAAAATGCATCGTTGATTGCGGTTTACAAATTGATGGCATTATTTAACTTTTTTTCTTCAAAAATGAAGCCTGTGCTCAAGTTACGTTCGATGGAGATGGTTATATTTTTGTTTAAAAATATAGATCTTATTGATCCGGGCGAAATGTAGTTTCAATTGAAGAAATGGGCCTCCATGGATCGTGCGACTTGACACCTATTCTGTGGGACCACGTTAAGCCACTAGTTAAGGGTCATTAATCACTTTAAAATTTTCATGCCATGTTTAAGTCTTACGAATACAAAAAAAATTGAATGTTAATGTTTTTTAATTTTTTATTGAATAATAAAAACAACATTTAATCAATTGTTTAAAAAAAATTTATCAAACCAAAAATTTGTTTTTGGATGCTAAAAATTAAGCAAGGTGTCAAATTTATATTATTGAAAAATTAATATTTAAAGAAAGAAAAAATACATAAAATTTAAAATTTCCTTAAAACGAAAAATTATTTAAATTAAATTAAATTAATTTTATATTTCTGTGGTTTAATTTAATTTAAAAATTATTATTTTTTATACATAATTTTTTATATTGAAATTTGAAAAACAATCAAAATATTAGCGGAGTTTATTCAAGTATGTAAAAAGCAAATCAGCGAGGTTTAGTGACAACAACATCACATAATTTAGTAGTCAAAACTTTAAACATACAAATCCTTTCATCCAATCAATTTTGGATTACCTTTACTAAGGGGAAAAAGTTTAACTAATTTTGTTAGCACTTAAAAAAACATATTAAATAGAATCATCAAAATGTACTTTAAGACTTATTACATAAAACGTGTTTCTCAAGTTAAAAAAAAAAAAAAAATATTGTTTAAATTTTATAAAAAAGTTAAGTGTAATTTTATGCAGTATTGTTTAATTTTCATTTTTTTTTGGGCTTTAAAGTACAATTATTTTATTTTTAAAAGCAGCTCTTAATCTATGTTAACCTATCATTAATATTATTTTGGATAATATCTCTAATGTTGACATTTTTAAGGTTTCAAAAAAAATATTATTATTTTTTTGTTCATGCACCAACCGTTAAAAATTAACAGTCTCCGCGATAAAAAAAATTTCCAATAAAATTTGAAGTATGTTTGGCATATCAATGATTAATGTTTTCTTCACACTTTTTCCTATAAACAAAAAAAAGTAAATAAAAAAATCAGAAAATGTTAAAAATTTATAGTTTCGCAAAACAATACTTTTTTGTATTGAGAAAAACACACATACACATAGTTAAGGAAATTTTGTTAAACATGACGAAGTAATAAATCAAATTTTATAAAATATCAAGAGAAATAAAATAAATGAATGGAAAAGCAGATAAAAAAATATGAATGCAATTGAAATTGAATAATGGACCACCAAATAAATTTATACGATAGCTGTCAATAAATTTCTATAGGAGAATCGTATTATAAATGTAAAAACTAAATGAACAAAATGTCACATTTCCATAAACTTTCTTTTTAAGGCATTTCAATCATAACAGGCCACACGGGCTCTTTGAGAAAAATGAAATGGATGAGATTGATGTGCTACTTCTGGACTTAGCAATCTGATTACACTATGGTTCGCAACGTAGTTGATCGCAGCAAATTATTGGACGTGGAAACTTCTTTGTAGAAACTAGATATCATCTGACCTTTGACGAATCAAAATGTTTCATGGTAAATTATAGTAAACGAGCAGGCGTTATACACGCTTTGGCACAAACTTGGCGTTTTAGGTAGCTCCAGATAGATAAGCCTAATCCAGCAGAGGGGACTAGTTTCCTGACGCGCCTTGTAGGCTATAACTATGGCGACTAAGAAGGAACGCTGACTGTATAACGCTGACTGTATAAGCAGGTAACAGTCCTGAAGAGGGCGAAGTTATTCCTTCTATAAGTTCAGGTTTAGATGAAAAGCTATACCTATTACATATAGAAAGTCAAGCTAAAGGGCTGGGTTCAGCTCTGTCATTCAATTTCAGTATCAGTTTAAAATAAAAATAAGTTGGTCTTAGCTTTTAATAATTTAATTTTTTTAATTTTATATATATATATTTTTTTTTATTTTTTTTTAACTTTTGAATTGTTCGTCACGTGTAATTGTAAGAAGCCAAAGTGAAGAAATCTTTCAGGAAAAAATAAAATTTTTCAAAATGCCCTGTCACCCCAATATTTTTTTTTTCAGATTGAAGTTACTTCACTAAATAAGATTTAAACATTTGGGGAAGGGTATAGACGAATATAGAACTCTGGCTTGTTTTATTAATTAATTTTTTTGTTCATCGTAAATTTGTTCTTGAAAAACATTGAGATTTATTATTATTTTTTTACCTTATTTTAGCTATAAAATCTTATATACAATTAAGATCAAGAAAGTAAAAAACTCTGAAAATATAAAGTAACTAATTTTAAATAGAGTATACTGTAAAAGTATAAAGACTCGTTACTCGATATGCACTACTAATTACTTCCAAATTATATTACTCCCAAATTATAAAGACTATCTTAAAAGCATTTTCTTAAATTTAAAAATTAATTTATATCTGACCGCTTTTCATTTTTAAAATAGTAATGTGGTCAATTTTTAAAACTACTCTGAATTTCTACAAACTCAACATATATTTTTCAAGTCTCAGAACAAGCTTTCAGTTTTCTTAGTTTGTTGAAACGGTGTATATATTTCACTTCATCTGATATTCTTACTATTTATACGACCTACATCCGGCTTAAAATGGAAAACAAATCTAATGTTTAAGCCGGTGCTCGAAAGACTGTTTTAGAGCTACTTGACCACATGCAGAAAAGGACAAAGAGGCTTATACTTAGGTGACAGTAGGATTCCAAACTTTACTGACTCTGATGAACATTGACGCAATGTGGCTTGTATTTCGGTGTTTTTTCGATACAACAATAAAATGTGCTCTAATGTGATTAGATTGTGGCCAATTAGTTAGTGAATCGCACTGTGCATTACAGAGAGAATTTGAATAGTTCGTATGTGTAATCATCTTCCCAGTAAAAAATAATGTATGCCATTCTTAGATAATAACATCTTATTTACATCCAAAAAACTAGTACATATTTTGTATATATTGTAAGCTACTTTAAAAATTTTTTTGAAATAACGTGTTTTTTTTTTTTTTTTTTTTTTTATTATCTGAGTCTATGGAAAAAATCCTTACAGACTGGCATTCATACATATAGTTTTTTACAATTTAAAACATTACCAAATACAATATTATGATGCGTTTAATAGTGTTTACATTTAGAGAAAAATCAATAAAACTATAAAGATTGTTAAAATCGCAACAAATTCTTCTAAAGGGCTCATCATTGGCATAATGTTCATCTACTTCTTAGATTTAAATTTTTTCTTGCATAACGACAATATTTTTGAATAAAACTATAGTTTTTTTCAGTATTTAGAAAGCGGATAAAAAGTATTACAATGTTGTTAAAACCCAACGACATGCCTTCAATGACATGCCTTTGGAAAATTTATTGGTTTTTCACCCGCATTCGCACCACTTCATTAGCAGTAGATGCGGTGTTTTCATTAAATTTTTTTCCTTACTTATTTTACTGGGTTCCTGCAAGGTCTTCCCTGTCACTTTCTAATTAGGGAAATTAAAACCGAATGTCCACAAACTCCATCTCATTCTATCCTTCTTTCCATAACTTAATTTCTTAGTTCTGGAACATAGCATAGCCTGAGTGCTGGTCCGATATAAGAAGAACATGTTAAGTTAGAATTGCCCTATGTGATATTGAAAAGAAAATCTTGCCTTTTATTTTAGATGGGTCTTAATTTTTAGTTGCCATATTTTTTTCGCTATAAAGGAAAAAAAATACAAAAAAATTAATATTTAAAAGCTAATGAAAAATTTTTATATAAACGAGCTGAACAATATTTTTCATTATTTTGAGCCTCAAGATAATTTATAAAACTTAAGTCATGGCAGATATCCATTGTCAAAAAGCAGGTAGCACTTTTTTTAAGTTAAAACAAAAAAAATCAATAATAATCGGTTTTTGCTGTACCATGATTTACAGGAAGGCGGTAAAAACAAATTATAGATAAACCTCACATTATAGGCGGACTATGACAACGGCCCAAATATTATATGCCATTTATTATAAACTAAAAATAGTTAGATTTATTTGGTCATTTAATCCTTTTTCGGCTACAATTTATAATGCAACGCTATATAAGGGATTTATCATCCGAACTGTAGCTTAACGGTATCTTTTAACATTTGTTACTTTCAACTTATAGCAACGGTCCTCAGTAATATTTTCATCCATCAAAATTTAAAACAAGGTTGTCCCAAAAAAAAAAAAAACTAATTACTATGACGAAATTAAAAATTTTTTAAGCTTCCGCTCTTTTAGCTAAGAAACTTCTCTTACATTGACATATGAAACATTTTTTTCAAATTCACTCATTGATTCTACCCTTACCTTACAGTATCGATTAATAGACTAAATAGTATATGATCTACAAAAAATCAGCGAAAATAGATTTTTTATCTTCGATGCCAAGTAATTGTAGTCATTATTATTATTATTTTTTTTTTAATTTTTTTCTTTTCTTGCTCTTTAACTGTCAGAGTCAATCTCCTCTTAATAACATTTTATTTTAAAACTTGTGATGACTTTTGTCAAGACTTATACAATCGCCACAAAGATACAGATTTATAAAGGCCTTAACAAATTTTATACGACTTTGTCATTTTCATTTTGTATAATAAATGAGGTTAGTTTTATTTCTCTTATATACATTGTATTCATCTTCTTTTTTTCAGCAACTGTGAGGAGCATTTTAAAACTGGTGGTGCACAGTAGGACAGATCGCAGGATAAAAGGGCGCAAGTATAAAAAATTTTATCGACTGCTTGTCTTTGTAAGAAATTTCGGGCATCCATCTGTAGCAGAAGATATACGTTTTCAGTATATTGCTTTCGAAGATGTGCAGTTAAAGCTTTTTGGGTACAAGTTTTCTATTTTTAATTCTGCGAAAAGAAGATAAATAAAATTCTAAAAGTAAACAAAAATTGAAAAGTTTTTTTTAAGTAATAAGTTTTTTTGTTTGTTATAAAAGTCATGGAGCATGATTTTTATCCATCTTCGCTAACAAAATTCTTAATTTCAAAAATATTTACTAGTTAGAAAAAACTGTAGCACAAGCGGTACCTCAACTAAACATCATGACCATATAATCACTGTAACATTAGTCTTGCTTCATTCAACGTTTCAAGTTTAAAAGAAAAATTTTGCAAAAAATTTAAAATTGGTACAGCTGTTGCCATTTATTTAATGATTGGCTCCACGGTGACAAGACATTTTCGATCTTTTTGTGTACTAATCTTTTGTTCGGTGTGTCCAGTATTTTGTCATAACACTTTACGACTACTATAAAATCTCTACTGTGCTGAACGTTTGACTGTTTATTTGAAAAGAAACAAAAAACAAAGACTAAAATAAAAAATGTGAATAAGTGACAAATAATTTTGATTGATGAGATTTTAAATTCGACTTGATATTTATGAACGAGGCTTGATCGGCTGTATAATGTTTTTTTTTACTCTTAACTTTTATGGTTTTGTTTGTGATGTGTTTTATATTCAGTAGTTGTTTAGTAATTTTTAAGGCGATTAGTTTTTGGGTTCGATTCTAATCTGACTGATATTGTTCTTTTTTTGTTGTTGTTAATGATATTTTTTTTAAATATTTTTTGTTTAATGAAGTTTGTCATTTAATCAGATTAATGATTCTAAAAAGAAGTCATTAAGTGAGATTAACGAAATAAAATATGTAATAAATATAAGAAAAATGTAAAATTGACAATAAAGTTTCGCCGGGGAAATAACTCTCAACTTTATTAGAATGTTTTAGTTTGAAAAGTATTTTATAAGTGCGTGAAGGGAGAACTATTTTTCTACATCTGTTCTAAATCTTAGTGCCATTGCGCAGTGCAGACTTTCGCAAAATAAATTTAAAGAGAGCAAATTTGAAAAATAATTGGCACTTAACAAATCTCTATTCGATTATTTTCGGGATATGTAATAAAAGAATGAACGTGTGTATCAAAGTTATTAAAGCTTTCACATCAAATGGCTTATCGAATATTGCCAAATATCTCCAATAATATAAGTTATAGAAACATTATTTTATTTTTATTTTTATTTGAAAAATATTTACTTTTACGAATTTTAAAATTTTGTATTGAGGATAATAGATATTTTCGGTTTAACGAGAGAACATATGTTCAAAAACAGAGACTTCCGATGGGATCTCCAGCATCTCCTATTATCGCTGATATTGTTATGGAGAGACTAATGGATTCGTGTATAGAAAAGCTTATCATAAAGCCGAAAGTAATTACTAAGTACGTAGATGATTTATTTTGCATTATTTCAGATAGTGCAATTGATGATATGTTTACAATATTTAAATCGATTCCAAACTTTCTTACTTAGATACTTTATTGATAAGACAGGGTAATAAATTGTTAATGGTCTGGTATCAAAAACCGACAGCACCAGGTAGAATTATTAACTACTTTTCTAAGCATAACAAAAATGTAATTATTAATACAGCTAAAAATTTGATAGATAGAGTCTTAACAATTAATGATAAGGAATTTCACTTAAAGAATAAAGAAAAGATTAAGAAAATTCTATATGATAATAGCTTTCCTAAAGGACTTACTTATAAATTAATTAATAAATTTACAAATAGTAATAATATTAACACAAGACACGTTATGGAACCTAAAATTTACAAATCTTTAACTTATGTACCAGGTTTTTCCAAACGTTTAAGAAAATCTAATATCTTTGATAAGAATAAATATAATATGGCCTATAGGACAGATAACACATTGAATCGGTTATTTAGTAGGACTAAGGATAAAATTAATAAATTTGACATTTCTAATATAGTCTACAGAATACCGTGTAAAGGAAACGATCAGGAGAACTGTAGTAAAGTATATATAGGAACAACCAAGAATAAGCTTAAAACAAGAATACCTGGACATAAGTCTGACTTAAGATATGTTAATTCACAAAGAACAGCATTATCTTCCCACTGTTTTGAATTAGGTCACTATCCAAACTTTGAAAATGCTTCAGTTATAAATATTAAAAAGAATTATAAGAGACGTTATATTTTAGAAATGCTACATATAGTTAATACACCAATGACAAAAAGAATTAATTTAAAGCTGATACTGACAATGTTGCACATATATATATAGATATTTAATACATCAAATTACATAATTATTTGTTTATACATGGACGAACACAAAAACATTAGTTAAGTTTTTTGTTTTTTCATATATGTACTTATGTATATTTGTTTTTTGTTAATATGACTTAAAAAGTTTTTCTTTTAACTTCATTATGAAAAAAAGGTTTTTTCATGTTTTCAAATTTTGATTTTTGTTCAAAAATCTTTTATATACTTACATGTAAAAACATTTTAATTCCTGAAGATGGTACACAGAGGAGTACCGAAATATTGAAAAATAAATTTAAAAATATTTGCAATTTTTTGAAATTAATAAAGGACTATATTACCTAAAAAATTAGTTAATTTATTTTAATAAATGTTTAAAATTAAAAATTGGTTTAAGAACACATATCAATTATTGTATCAAAACTTTCATACACACATTTTGTTCAATATTGCATTGTCTTTAGTATTCTTACTGTGGTACATTTCATTTGTATTATTCATTCCGTAGGAATAACTGTGTTACAACATACGCTGTTTGTATTCATGTATGTTAATTCTACTGGTAAAGAATTACAATTTCATATTGCATTTAATTTCTTAATTTAGTTTTTAAAGAATTTATGACAATAAAAATTCTTTGGACATAAGCATTACTTGTGGGAATACTCAACGTATTAAGAACGTTCATTGAAAACTCCCTAAAATTGTAAATCTAGCAGTATCCTGGTGATCGTAAACTTTAGCCCAGGACTCGTATAAGCTTTTGTTGCTTTATTATCGAAACAATAAGTCCAATTTTTAAAGTGAAGTATTTCCCATTGTATTTCATTGATACCAAGTGCGTAGTTATGGTCTCCAATCCACTAAAAACTTCCTAAACCGCAGAAAATTTAAATGAAGATGCAGAGTAAAAGCATTTTTAAAATGAAAATTGACAATAAAAATAGACATGTTTTTTGAATGCCGATCAAGCATTTTCTTGTAAAATCAACTCATCAGTTACATTTAAAACAGTCTCATTCAGTTCCGTTTAAAATTCTCTGCCAGAATCATTTTGTAAATGAATTTCACCTTTGAATTCTATAATTATTCATCGCTATTACATTTTAATCAAAACTTTTTATTTATTTGTAAATACAAGGCAGACAAAAAGTACGTCAAGGAGTCAAAGCATTTTTAGTCAAACTTAAACATAAAAAGCTTTCAAGCAATGTTATCATAGAGAAAATTTCGCAAAGTATTTTAAATAACGCCAGACAACTCGACTCTCGCCATTTAAAAGTTTATAACGCCAAAAATAATTTTTTATCACCACGTTTGACGAGAAATCGCCATAACTGACAACTGCTTATAAAAAAAGTCGTTCACTGTTAAACTTTTTTAATTTATCCTCTTATTATTATAGAATTTTTACCAGAAGGCAATTAAAGTTTAAATTACATTAAACCAGTCGATCGTTTTCGACAATTGTTTCTTATAAATAATTGTTTAAAAAAATATAAAAATCAAATTCACCTGTTTACTTAAAACAAATTTACAGCAATTCGTCTCTAATAAATCATTTAAGACAAATAAGAAATATTTATCTATTTAGAATTATCTTTCGATCTTAAAATTTTCAAAATAAATATTAATCAATTGCAAACAAACAACTACAAACACACACACACACCTTTTTCAATATCCTAACACTGCATGTAACCAAAAAAAATATATTTTTTTGTTCTGGCAATGTCATCATTTTATTTAAATGCCTGCTTTTTTCGATTTTGTAACAATTTTGTTCTTAAAAGACTTGAGTGTGCCAAATGTGATGTCCTGTTGTTGAGATAATGATGTTTTCTTTTTGGTATTTTTGGGGTGGTGACCATTGTTTTGTCAATTGATGATTTGTTTTAAGATTATTTTTTATCCATTAAGTATAAATTTTTTTTTTGCTCTCTGGCAGATGAATTACTTGTTGTTGTCTTTCTTTTTTATGTGACTTGGTGATTTTTAATAATATATTTGTATTTCAATATAAAATCATTAATTTTATTCGTATTCTATTGTCATATTGAGTACAATTGAATTGAAATGATTAATTATTGATTATTTTAATAAAAGTGCGTCTTTTTAATTTACATAAAAGATAATAAATAAATATTTTTATTTATGAAAACATAGTAAGAGAAAAATAAAATTTAGTAAAAGTTTCTTAATTTCTTTGATATTAATTAAAAATTTGTTGTTCTGTGGCAGGTTGTTGTTACAAAAGAGGATGAATTATAACATTTTCCTTAATTTAAAAAAAACTAGTTCTGTTTTTTGGTTTTCTCTTAAAAATATGTTTCTTTAAAATTCGCAAAAATCTAACTAAATTTAGGGAAAATTAAAAAAAAAAAAATTCAATTAATTTGTTATATAACAGCAGATATTAAAATATTCGAGTTAACAGAGTCTTAATTTAGTATTTAACAATTTTTGATATATTATAGTATCAAATAACATTATTAAAAAAAAAATATTTTAAAAGGAAACGTTCGCTTTAAATTGCGTTTATTTGTTGTGTGTTGATGTTGATGGTGGTACATTGGGGTGTCAGATAGTTGTCGAAAATTTTAAACAAACATATTTTATGATCATGTTTCATAAACTTTTTTCCTGTTTACGCGCTGTTATAAAGGAAGAACTTGCTTAAATTCACTGTAACAACCAAACTGATGACTGACCAAAATAAACATTTAAACAGGCGAACATTTCGTTTCGCACAAGTAGGCGGACATTTTAGTAAAGCAGAGAAAAATATCCTGTAGATTTTATTTTACATTTTGTTTGCGTTTATATTTGTTGTTTAAAGTTACAGGAAAAATTGTGTTATTGCATCTTAAAACGACCTACCGCATGTTGTGATAGGTAAAATTATCTTTTTAGTTGCAACCGCTGTACATCTGAGTGAAACGTATGCTTACCTTGCGTTGTGTTACACAGCTTTCGGATAAAACAAATCTTTTAATTGTTAACATTAATTGATTTAAAGCAGTGGTGAATTTATTATGTTAAGGTTTTTTGTTAGTTTTTAATTTTTTTTTTTTAAACGCACAAATTCAATTGAATGCTTGTCTAGGTCATCAGCGTCACGATATGTGAAGTTGTTGGGGAAATAACATGATTAGCTGTGTTAAGAAGTAATGTTTTACTTAATTGATTAGTGTTTTGGTCGTTTATAAATTCTATATAATATTCAATTAAAACATAAATAGGCTGAACTAAGTAAAAGAAAGGAGTAAAAGAATAATAAATTTGTAAACATCAGGGAGTGAAATTATTTTGAACTGAAAAACGTAAAATCAAACTTCTTTTAATTTTGTTCTGAAAATATTTAATAATATTTTTCTTTTTTAAATTTAAACGCCCAAATGCTAAACAGGCTTATTTAGTTAAAAATCAGTATGTTTGTTTTACTTTATTTTCCTCATTAGCATTAGTACGACCTCGAGTAATATGTTCAAAGGATATGGATTACCTGAAGAAGTCAATGGATCGATAAAGGATAGTAACCAAACTAAGTTTATTTTATAAGCTCCAGAAATTAAAAGTAAAAAAGAAGACAAAACACAAAAGTAAATAACAAATTTAAATTAATTTTTCAATATTTTAGATTTTTTTATTTATTTTTTTAACTATTGATTTGGACAAAGTGATAAACAAACATTAGTAAGAACACCTAATGCGATGAATGAAAAAAAATTAACAAATCGCTTGTGGCCTTTGGGAAACAAAAGACACATCTGAAGACACGTTAAAGCAAAGGCTTTTTAGAACAAAAATTTTAAATTGTTTGATTGGCTACTTAAGTTTTAGTTGATAAAATGACAAAACGTCAACTAAAGAAAGTTACGATATCTTATACTGGTTTTATAGGGTTTTTAAAGAAGAACTTTGTTTTTCAATTATGGCAACACCAACAACATGACAGTTTTAACATTTAGTTATTTGACGTATACGTAGCAGATGCATTGGCAATTGTTACAATGAATTTAGTTTCGCTAGAAAATAACATTAAAAATCAACATCCACTATAAAAGTTCATTCAGGAACAACCCGTTGGTTTTTCTGAAAAAAAAAACATTTTTGACACGAAGCCCATTTTCACTTGGGCTTCTAAAAAACTTGAGAGTGCTTATTGAGAGGCCTTTGCATACTCAAAGTGTCACTGTATGGGGCGCTATGTAGTCTGGAGGCGTGATGTGGCAGTTTTTATATGATCTTTGATAAATAAATCGACGTCTATCATCGTGGTTATGGTAGACATTTGACAGTTTTTTATCGTAATACAATAAAAATTGTAATTACTTTCATCTAAAGTTTTTATTTAATTTTGTTTTAGAAAACAAAGTGTTTGTTGAAAAACCTGATATATGTCAGTTTATAAGTAAATCGTCCTTAATAATCGATCCCTATATTGTACATGAGCCTTTATCTTTAATATTTATCATGAAAAGTAATAATATAATTCTAATACGTTCTTAAAAGTAGATTTGGGATTTTATTTTAATTTTTGGATAATGAAATATGCCAACACATGCTGAATGAATAAAATTTTAAAACAATTGCTAAGAAAAGCTACAGTTTTCAGAACAAGTGTCCATAATTGTGCTAATAATCTAAATTAGAAAAAAATTGTCTCAGCTGATACGCAGTTCTTGGACCATTAATTTAACTGGGTTTTATTAAGGAAGTGTTTATTGTTTTCTAATACACGAGTTGTTTTAGGATAGCCGGGAAATGTTGTTTATATTAAATCAATAAAAGAACAACAGTAGTTATAACCAAAAATCACCATCTAGAGAGTGTGCTGTTATTGAAAAGGCTTTCTGATTTTGCACCGACTTCTCAGAAGTTCTGATATATAAATATAAAATTTGTAAGATTAAGTAGTCATTATATTTTACATGAAAAAACACAAAAATATTTAATGTTAAATAATTGAGTTTTTAATTTAAAGACAGCAATTATTTTTTGTTGAGAGCCAGCATGAACGAGTATGTGATGATGTATTTTTCTTTCTTTGTTAAGCAGTGTTGCCAGATTTTTTTGAGCCTTTTCGCCAGATGGCTTGTGGAATATTCCCTAACATCGCCAATATGTAAAGATATTTAATAAAAGTAATAGAAACAACTTTTTTTACTTTCTTCTTTCATCATTATGATTAACAATTTAAAAGAGTTTTTATTTAAAAAGAGTTTTCATTTAAAAACATAAAAATAAAAAACTAAAAAAAAACTTGACTTACAAATAAATAGTTAAGTGGGTCATAAGGGTAAATTAAAATATTTTAACAAATTTTAAAAATAAAAATAAAAAAATTATTTATCGAAGAACACATTAATTATTAATTCATGACTTTTATACACATTTTGTTCAATGTTATTATTTTCTTTTGTATCCTTACTGCGTACATTTCATTTGTATTATTCAGTAGGAATAAATGTGTTAAAACATACGTTATTAGCATTTATATATGTTAATTCTGGTAAAAAATTAAGAAGTTCATATTGCATTTTATTTCTTAGTTTAGTATTAAAAGAATTCATTACAGAAAAATTCGACAGAAGAATTGTTTGTGGAAACAATTAGCATATTAAAACGGCCATCGACAATTCTAATTTATAAACGAATATTCTTCCCACTGTGTTTAATAAATAAAGAGTGCGTAATAAGGGTCCCCAAATCTTTTAAAAACTTTTTGAACTGGCGAAAATTTGATATAAGATACAGAGTTAAAATATTTTAAATAATGAACAAAAGTATACATGTTTTCTTTTTTTTCTTAAAAAATCAACTTATCAGTTACATTTAAAACAGTCTTGTTTAATTTAGTTTAAATGTTGTCCATATAAAAAATTAACTTTGTAAATAAATTTCCTTTTCAGTTTTCTATTAATTCATCGCAAGTTTTTTTTAAACTTTTTTGTTTGCGATGTAATTTTTCCTTTAATTTTAAAAACATCGAATTTGGTATCTCACTGCCCTTTTCTAAGGCGCCCTTACCATTTGTCATTTATTTCAAAAATTTATATTGTATACAAAAAGCAGATAAAGCGGTATCTCAAGGATTTAAAGCATTTTGAGTCAACCTGAAAAATATAAAGCTGCCAGATGTTTTATCATTCCTTACGAGCAGTGTTATCGTAAAGAAAATAACCAAAAATAGTCAAAAATTTCGATAATTATTTTAAATACCGCCATTTTAAAATTTTTTACACCAAAAAGAATTTTTTCTCGCTACTTTAGGCGAGAAATCGCCATAGCTGACAACACTGTTGTTAAGAGTTTTCAGTGATTGTATTGTATACGCAAGCGCTGGCTTGTTTGACGATCATTTGATATGAATACCACGTGGAAGCTGCTTCTAGCTTGGGCCAATTTTGATCACTAAAAGGAAAGGGCACATAATCGGTAAAAGCTGTATTTGCGCGACTTACTCACTATGCACTTGAAGACACACGTTTTTCCCATTAATTGTTTTTCAATATGGTAACATTTACTAATGACAATTCTGTAAGTACAAAACAGAACAACTAAACTTTTTTACAGCAACTTTTAAATTTTAAATCGTTACCTAAGGTAGAAAATTCGATATTAACTAAGTAGATTTAAGCTATACGTTGCTCATTTTTTGACCTATAATACTAATTTGAATGCACTAAGCATTGGAATATTAGAAGTACAATAATAGCCATAGCTCAACCTGTTCTTAGCTTACTTTTGTTTTAGCTAAAATTTTGTATTTACTAAAATTATAACAAAAGTTATAACAAAAATTATAACAAAAGTAACTTGAAATAGTTTTTTAAAAATCTGTCAATAAGCTTTTCAAATAAATGCAAAAATCAAATGAAAACTGATAAGAAGAATTGGTTGCCATTGGAGTTTGAAAACTTTGCTAAGAAAATATAAAACCTTAAGAGTTTAAGTGAGTGGTGGTGAAATGTTTGTGAAAGTATATATGTATCCCCCCTTTAAAGTAGATAAAACTAAAACCCAGCACAACCCTTTTTTTTGTAAAGAAAAAAAGAGCGTTCAAATTTTGTGGTGTGTAAAACAACATCATGTTTATACTTTTGACATTTGTAAGGTCTATTAGATTTTGTTTTAAGCCAAACTTACATCTTGTGCCAACAGATTATATAAGTACCAACATGTGTTGCTTTTTTATGCCTGTCAATTTACATATCCTTTGACCATGAAGGGATTTTCTTTATTTGTTTTGTTTAGGTTGGACTTTCAAGAAAAATCTTTTTGACATTAAGGCTTTAACGCTTCAGCAAATTTCTTAAAAGTTTTTTGCATGCTTTTTTTGTTGTTTTTTTACAAAAAGATTTTATTTGAAGCTGCATATCCTTTGTATTTTCGAGTCTTTCTTTTTGTCGTCATTGTATTGAAAAAGGATTACCCAACATTTGTCTCTGTTTGAGTTGATGGAAAATAGATTTTTATTTTTCATCTTATAAGTATTTTTGCTCATTTTATATTTATTTGAAACGGACATTTAAGATGGATTAACGGTGCTTGTTGTTCAAAGGTGCAAGACCATTTATTATGGTACAATAGTTATTTAACCTGTAAAAGGGTGATTTTATTTTTTAGTCTTATCAGTTTTATACTTTACTTTTCCTTAAATTTATTTGCATGTGAGTATACAAAAGGGACATTTGTTTATCCCTCATTTGATAAATTACCTTCTAATAAATGTTGAAATGTTAAACAATATATCAACTTTATTGTATTGATTGGATAGTTCTTGTACCAAGACATGTAAGCTGGGATGGTTTTTGAAAGGTGCTTAATTTTAAATTAGTTGAGGAGTTGCTTTTATACAAAATTTAATTTTAAATTTACTTCAGGAGGACTTTGTTGTAATGTGTCTGCAAAGGCCATCACTATAATAATTTTAAGCGCTCCTACTATGATGGTGATTTTGTAATTGGAGAAAGGATGCGTCTACCAGCGCCGTCAGGATGCATAGCAATACCCTGAAGAGACTTGTTTGGCAGACACATGCTCTCACTCCTTGTATTGGGGGCATTTTTTACAATTAAACATCAGATAGGTTTTAACTACAGCTACCATATTACTTTCTGAAAGCCCCTCCCAATAACAGATATTATCACTCGGTGCGGCATGCCGTTTCACTTGACGAGTATTAAGCTACTAGCCAGACTACAAAGGTTCTTATCTCCCAGTTTCAGCACCACTCAAGTCTAGGTGTCTAATATCACCTTATTCTTCAGAAGCAATAGCATCAAGGAAAGCATGAGCCTCTAAGATAAAAATGACTTCGAAAATAACACAATACCTAAGAGTAAGACTCTAAATAGTCATTTTATTTTAATGGCATATGCAGAAGCTCACCTATATTTGGCTTCTTATTGTCGCTTATAAACCGTGGCCTATATTTTGGTATTCCCCTTAAATAAATGGCTTAGGCGCTTTTTATTATTAAAAGTTCTAACAGAAAAAATATCAGTCTTAATTGTATTAAAAAAATTGGTTAAAACACACTTATCATCAATTAGGATCAAACCAATAAAATAAAGTTTATTACCTTTTATACCATTTACCTTTAGTATTAAGTAAAAGATTAACAAACATAAAAATTAAGCATTTTTTATACTCCAGTGGAATCTCGAGCAGAAAACATTTCTTGTGTCGCCAAGGAAAAAGAGGTGCCGATGGCTACTGTACATAAGAATATGGAACTATAGAGTATTGAGATTTGGATTTTTACTTAATTTTTTTTTTAACGCCAGCAAGAAATGCATGACCGTATCTAATATATACACAATTTGGCATTAATACTTTTACATTGAACGGCATTGCGTTGTACAGTTTTAAAAGCTAAATTTAAATGAAAGCTAGATTAGTTTTTAGATTGTATTTATAAATATTTGTTTAAAGAATTTATATAATGAGGTAGTAAGCACGTTGACTACAAATCAGGTTGGCCAGGGTTCAATCCCTGCAGCCACCAAAAAATTAAAATATGTTCTTTTTTCTGTTTAATAGTATAAATACAAACTCAGAATTAAACAATACTGAACGCAGCCTCCTTCGTCGGTACATATTCGGCGGCGAAATAAAATAACTATTAAAATGGCTATACTTTCACCACCTGTTCTTTTCTCTTCTCACACACTACTTAATTAAATAAACATTGTTGCCTAAAGCGCTACTTCTCTCTTAAAACAAAGATCATTTTGAAAATTTTTTGAACAAAAAGCGCTTCTCTGTACACATCTATCAAAATATCAAATTGGCTTTAAGAATATGATAGAAGCTATGGCCAATACAATGCCGGTACTTCAGCCAATAGTGAAGGTCAAATTATCGACACATTTGGTGAGGGTAAGAAACACAAACTATAAACCAAAAATGCTTTATCAAGGACAATTTTTAAGGAACACTACAGATTTTCGTTTTAAACTCTAGAGTTATTTTTATGTTTTTTTTTAACAAGACATTTAGTACTGCATATAACAAAATTACTACGACGTCATGTTATTGTTGGAAAAAAGTAAGGGTAGTGCCAATCGCAACAACGAGAAAACCACAACATCTATTTGATTTAAGACCTATTAGCTTTCTACCCGTTACTTCAAAAATATTATAGATTTTAGTTTGTGATTTTTGAGAAATTATTCATTTTAAACGAAGTATTTTAAATATTTTTTTTTTTTTTTTTAAGAGAAGTAGCACTTCAGGCATTAAGACCTATTTGGTTATTTTTCGTAACCGTGCTACATTCTTTAGGAAAGGGATAGATGAGAGATAAGACAGGTGGTGAAAGGAGAGAGAGAGAGAGTTATTTATTTTACTTCGCCGGCGAATCTGCTATGAGAAAGTACCGACGAAGGAGACTGCACGTTTTTTGTTCATTCTGAATATGTAGTTATACCATTAAACAATAAAAAAGATTTTTTTGTATTTTGATTGCCACAGGATTTGAACCCTGAAACAACCAGGTTTGTAGTCAGCGTGTTTACCACTTTGACTACAGCAGTCCAGTTTTAGAAAGCAACACAATTCTACGACGCTTATGACAAACTTAGACGACGAAATTCGTAGTAAGATTGATATTAAAACTTTTTTAGTTTAAGTCAGTTTAAAGTTCAGTACAGCATTTAAGTCTATTTACCATAAACTTTTACTAAATAAACTTCACGTTTTGCTTTCATTTTCTCAGAACGCATCCTTACTAATTATCTCATTTTTGTATAACCGAAGCCAATTCATTCAACTTAAGTTTAAAATTTTTAAAATAAAAGAAGTAGTTCGTGGTGTCCCACTAGGATTGGTTTTAAGTCCCTTGTTCTTAAATATACATATAAATGATATTTTTAATCATCAACATCTGTAGCGATCTATATGCAGATGATCTCTATCTAGCTTTCTTATTTAAATATAAGAGAATCCAAAGCTATTGCTCTTAATGAGGTTGGTACTTTTTTGTCCCGCATTCGTGTAAGTAACGAGAAACTAGAATATGTGCACTTTTTTAATTTTTATTGAACATAAACAAAATTCTGAATTTCATTTAAAATATGTGTTTCCCAGATTATCGTTGGAGTTAAGTAAGCTAAACAATATTAATTGTTCGCTACGGATATCTCTCCGAAAATATGTAGCCCATGCTACTCTCATGCCAATATAATTTTAGAAATATGTACTGGGACAACTGATAGAAATATAGTTCGATTAAAAATAAAATATTTTAATCGAATTATAAGGCTTATATATAAACTAAAACCACAGGCTGCTCATTCGAGGACTTTTTTAAAGGAAGAATAATTATATTATTTTATTTTGTTGTTAAAAATGGTTCACCAAATTATATTTAATCTAGATTTGAATTCGGATATTCCTCCAGATCACATATCTTGCCAAGACTTAGATTTACCTTTTTTGTGGTTGGAGTTTGCCTTATTTGAATTTCTTATTTATAGTACTCTGTTAGACATTTCGCTCATTCTCTTAATGAATTTAAAGGCAAGATAATATCAATTGTCAAATATTTTCTATCTTTCCGAATCTCTTTTGAAATTGTGGATATTTAAAAGCTTTTTCTGTTTCTGTTCCTATTTCTTTTTTTATTTTTATTTTTTAATAGAAAACTGTCCATATTTCATAAAGGAAGGAAAAGATTATGCTTGCTAATTAGAATAATTGCAAATTAATTCAAAATTTGAATCAAGAGTATAATTGTAGTAACTTTTAGTGCTATATACAATTATTATGTAATCATTTTAGGCCTTTTTTTAGTTTTACAGATTGCAAATAAATTGAACTGAAAAAAGTAAAAATGAAAATTAATGTTCTTGTATTTGCAATTAAGAAAACTCCTTCGTTTGAAAAGTAAACAATGTAACATTGTAGATTATAATTTCTTAATATTTCTATTGCGTTTTGCATTTTTAAAACACAACCAGGTGACTGAATTTTAAGTTTCTAACATAAAATATCAACATTATAATTACACGTATCATGTTTTTTAAACTAACAAACAGATTAAGGAAAACATATTAAAAAAAAAACTAAACATAAAAAACACAACTTATTAACATTCATAATTTAACTTGGTTGACCAAAATCCCTTAAACGACAAGGATCAAATAAGCACATTTTAACATACAAACACAAACATTATGTTCTCGTCCAGTGGACATTTAAAGATGCAGATGCAATTTTTAAGTTCTTTAACACATGGACGCATGCATTTAGCAGTTAAGATTATCTGCAAATGCTGAAACCCAAATGAAAGAAACCTAAAGTGGTTAACAAAAGCCCAAAATAAGCTGAAGTAAACTAAAGCCCCCCTGTGGTGCTTAAGACATTGGCGCCTTGGGCCATTGGCAACGGTTCATGGTCTAAGCCTTAACATATAAAGTTAGATATAAGCAGCAGCAAGTAAATAACTCGTAGAGAAATTGAGGACAGCGAAGGTGAGTGTGGTGGTGCTGGCGGTGGCAATGAGCTGGAATTGTATGTTTTTGCAACCCTGCGTGAAATGTAATCATTTTATTTTTTTTTTTATTATTACTTTTTTATTTTATTTTAAATCTTTTTCTTTTGCCGAATTTCATAAGTAAAACACTTTAAGTTGGAATTCATGTGTAAGTAGGTACTGATCTTCCAGTTTAAATGAATCTGACGACAGGATGTACATAAATGATCAATGCCCAACATTTGTTTAAGGAGACCCAATTATAAATAAAGATCACATTGAGTATCACACAACAACAAAAAAAAATTGCAACATGAAAAATAACAGCATCCAACAAAAACAAAAATATATTTATTTTCGTATTCTTAAAAAATGTCCAAAGGTGCATACAACTTGTGACCGAGTAAGACAAGTATTGTGTTGCAAGTTGCAAGTGTGTGTTTATTATTTACATACATGCTGTACAATTTCTGCTGTTTTAAGTTTGGCGTTGATTTGTGTCTTTTGTTTATTGTTCAATGCGACAAAATATTTTACAAACATAAATTTTACTTCGATATTATTATCAAAACCCACCGCTGTGCTTTAAATGGAGCTAAAAAAATATGATGAAATTATTTACATTTTAATTTTAGCCAGCTGTAGCCCGTGTGCTTTGCTTTTTAAATTATAAAAAATGTTTGTTTTTGTTTATAAAAAGTAGTAAGAAAGTTTGAGTGTTTGTGTTAGGAAGATAACTGATTGTCTGTAGTCAGGTTCATAGTAAACGGGATAAAAACGGAAGTACGACTTATACCTTCTAATGGAAGTTATGCTTTCTATTTAAGAACAGAGAAAGATGACCCGTCACGTGCTTAAAGGTGAACGGCCTTTTAAATCATGATGATAAGAGAGCGGATTCAGCACTTGACTTTCGGTTTCAGTATAGACTTTCTTTATAGAGTATTCTGGATAGATTAACTCTCTCTTTTATTTCTATTGTGTAATGATTCTTCAGGGAAAAAGAAAAGAAAGCAAGTAAGAAAGAGGGAGAGAGAAAGAGTTTATGCAGAATGAAGGCTCTGTTTAAGAGGATGTAGAAGCTAGAAAAACCATATAAATTTCATTTTGAAAAATATCTTTGCCACGCTTAATTGTCCTCTTATTAACAGTAGCAGCGCGTCCTTATTTTCGTTGAGGCATAAACCTACAAGCAAACAGACAAACAAGCAATCATTTCAGTTTTACTTTTAAGGACTCATCGCTGTTTGTTGTATTAAGCAAAAAGGTGTGAAAATTAATCATTTAAACTAAACATTTTGCATGCAATATTATGATACTGTTGAAGTTGTAAGCCAAGTTAAAATAAAACTAAAAAAATAAATTTAAAAATGATATTTATTTAATTTTAAAAAACTGAACCTAAGCCAGACAAGTAAATTTTAGTTCATTTATAATATTCCAAGGTTCAATCCCTGTTTGGGAAAAAATTAAAGCAAAAATAAAACAAATTAAATTTCATTTTATGGCTAAAAATTTGCGTAAGACCTTGACTTCCTGAATTTGTATCTATAGATTAGAATTTTTGGGGTCGTTTACACATTTTGTTTTTATTTCATTTTTGTTTAAATATGCATAAACCAAAACTGGCTAATTTTTTACCTAAAAAATATTTTTATTCTTAAAGTTAGTTAAAACGTGTCCACAATCTAATGCGTTCATTTAGAAATCATTAAAAAATTAAATTGTGATAATTGCAGTAAATTTATCCTGTCTATTACTAAATTTTCATATTAACAGCATATAAAGTAACAACACCGCTGGCAACATTATTTAAACAATTCTTTTTTTTTATAATGAATACGAAACAAACTGAGATGTTGCTGTTTACAAAGAATATAAAGAGGAAGCATGTGTTCACACGCATGTGCAGTAATTTACATAAATTAAGCAAAAAATAACAAGTAACCAATATTAACTGAGCTTAACGGAATGCGAGACAAATATGAATGTCTACTTGCAACATTAATAACAAGCGTCAACAAAAACAAACATGCACCAACAGAAACAAACAACTTCTTCAGTTGCTGCAGTTTCAAAGAACTTGCAACATTCTAAACTATTCTTTTTTTGTTTTTTGTGTGCTTAGACGATGACTATTACAATGATCTGCTTGTTGTTCTTTGTTTATTTTTTTTTTAACTCAGATAGTTTATATTTGCAACATTTATGCTATAAGATGTTTTTTTGTTACTGCTGGCCAGTAATATTTCCCTACATGTGAAGAAATGAGAAATTCACACGCATCATAGAAATCAATTATTAACTAGGAGCGTCATTTTAATAAACATTTTATGCAAAATAAAAAACTTTTTAATATTGTGCACAGAGTGAAGTGTCATATTTGAAACAAATTTTGGAAAAAAATCAATTTTACATTTTCATTATTTTTAAGATTTCTAACATAAACGTTACATTAAAATAAAAGAATATAGCGGTTCGAATAGGTTAAAATTTTAAATCAATGTGTTAGAGCATGAAGTGCCCCATCACATAGGATTTTGAGGTTCGTGTCTTGTTCTAAAGTATTTTAATTGAAAGCAGTAATAAGACTCAAGACCAACTTTAAACAAATCGATCCTGTACTGCAACAGAGTCATAAAACAAATTTATCTTTTGTTATTTTTATCTTGAAGCGTAAAAAAATAATAAAAAAGTATAAAATTTAATATTTGAAACTTTAAGCGCTTTTTCCTCTGTACAAATTTGTTTGCATTAGAGGCTCGAAATGTTTGTTAAAATTAAAATTATTCATAATTTTTTCTGGACAAAGTGACGCCATGGGTTTTTAGATAAGGGCGTCCAAAACATTCACCGCCTATTTAAGAGGTTCTTACGTCCGTTTTAAAATTAGTATTTTTCTAATCACATCAAAGTATTAAGGAAAATCTTCTTTATATCTTTAGTAATTAATCGACGCATCTTATTTAATAATACAAATAAAAAATGAACTGTAGCTTATGGCGTAAAATTTTTATTAAAATAATTTCTTAAGCGAAAATAAAACAAGGGATATTACTTCTTTCTCTTTAATAGTAGATTGAATAAAATATTTCCAATCGCGATTCAAGATGAGTGTAAAATGGATATATTTAGAACATTTGTGGAAAGAGTGTGCAAAGTTTTCTTTGTAACGATAACAACATCTATGGCATGTTATTAACGTTTATGGTGATTTAAAATCACTTAGCCTTTAACAAAGACGACCCATTTGTTGCTCTAATCAAAAACCACAAAGCAAACTTTGTATAATGCGGTCCTACATAGACTTAGCGTTGTAGCTTCTTCGGTTTAGGTAAGATTTTTAGAAAACATTAGTGGAAGTAAAGTTTTATCTGGAACACAATCACACGTTAAAAAATACATAATATTAAATTATTGCTGCAATTCCTTAGCAGCCCGGAAGTGTAAAAACTTACAAGAATACTAGACCTAAACTTTAAATATACATTTAAGCTTTGTGTGACGGAGCTAGTAATATTTATGACAATGAACACTATCCAGAAAAAGTATACCGTTATACATAATTTAAAAAGAAACATTTTTCACTCTCTCTCTCTCTCTCTCTCTCTTTTGTTTTCTTTCTTTCTGCCACTAAAGAAGGCCTAAGTAGTTCCGATCAAAGAAAAAAAAAAAGATAAATATTAAAGTGATGACTTATTTAAAGATGAAAAATAAACATAACAACTTCTGGAGGCACTTTTCGTATATTGAGATACGCGTTAACAGGTTTGCAACATGAGTAAATAACGTTAGCTTCTGGTCTTTCTCTGTACGCAATTGCACGCACTAGAAAATTCAAAAAGTCTTTGTGTTATCTAAGGATATGTGAACTATAAGGTGGCCAGATTGTTGGGCAAGTGATTTATTGTTTTTGATTAAAAAGGCAAAAGCATGAAAATTAAAAATAGTAAGAAACATTTTAAACATTCCGTTAAGCTTCTGCGAAAATTTTAAGAAAAAAAAATCACTTTTCTAAAAATAATTTTTTCCAAAGTTATCTAAAGAAAAATAAAATTAAAAAAAACATGGTCAGCTTTATTTTACTCGTGTTTGAAACATGATCGTAATGTATGAGTATAAGAGCGCCAACCGTTTGTAAATTGAATAATTACACTAATACTTCATAAATAATTAATGTTTTATAACTAAATGCACATTAAATGAGCAACCGCAATAACATCGACCGAATCTTTAGTGGATCGGTACTTTTTTGTTTTTTTTTTTTTCTAAATGCGGCTCAATTACTTGTTGCTCTTTAAGCTTAAGTTGTTGCTGATGTTGCGGCTATTATTGCCTTAAGCGTGTGCACATGATCACTTGAAGTATAGAGGCATCTTAAGAAAATATATTGAATTTTTTTCCCTGAAAAAAAACTACAACTGTAGTTGATGCATGAGTTCGATGGTTTATTGTTTAATATAAATATTTTTATTTTGCTCCAGCTTAAAACACATCTTTTTAAAAACAAAAAAATTGAGCGCGAAAAGATATAAAAAAATTTCTTTAAGCAGAGATGCCATACAGTTTGAGATAAATTCGTTTAAAGTACTTTTTACTTATAAATAAAAAAAATCATTGAGTATTGAAAATAAGGTAGGGCTTAGAATAAAAAATTGGGGTAACATATATCTCTTAACTACTAAGAAAAATTATTTAAATTATTTAAAAATTACTGCTATAATATCAGTTGTGTTAGCTACCTTCTTTCGAAAAGGATAGTGGTGATAAGATGAGAAAATAGATTGAAGTCATAATTTTTCACAACCCCGCAGTTGAAAATTCTGTTCATGCTTAGAACTGTATTGCAGCACTTTCAGTGTTAAGTAGGCGCATAATAATTTTGACGCTGGTGAAGCTATTTTATTAATTTTTTACTTCATATTACGGAAAAATACAGGCGCTATAAAGAATCTTAAAACATTTAGATGTATTTAAATTATCTGCGGCTGTGATACGGCCTTTAAATATTGTTCATGCTTAGTATTCAACGTGCCGCCATTTAAGCTCTTTCACGCGGTTGTTGTTATTTACCGAATTATTAAATTTCAATGTAAATTTTCGAAGGTGAACTGAGAAGGGCAGATTGACGCAACTTTACTAATAGAGACTTTCCTTTTTGTAATATGATCTGATGACACCAAACTGCAGATGCCTTATAAATAACTGCAGGAAATCATCAAGTTGATATATTAATACTTTAACAATGTCAGTTGCAGACATATTACGTGGTGGGTTTTTAAGGGTTCTGTCAAAATTCTCAATTAATTTGATTCCATCATATTTATTGCAGTAACTGTTGCCAACTGATTACTTAGTAACTTGAAGTATTGAGGCCGAATCACATAGAATCCATCATACGATTCTATGTGATTCTGCCTCAACTAACAAGTAGTTAGTTAGTTAGTTAGAAGTGGCAGCCTCTCACGACGAAGCTTACTTGAGCACAATTGTAGGGTCCGTTGTGATACTACAAGGAAAGCTTCACGACTCCGCCTACTCAGTTGAGAACCATGAAGATTCCCGGATGAACTTCGCTATGTCCCCTATAGAGTGAGACGATAGCTCCGTAAGAGTCTTGAAGAAAGGAGAGCCCAGAATTCTAAATTTTCTTCGAGCCAGGGATGGGCAATCGCACAGGAGGTGCAGTACCCATAATTTGCGAGCAAAATTGAGGTAGTGGTTCTTTATGACCAGTTTAACCGTTGCCAGAGAAATTCCAACGTCGGGTAATGAGGAGACACTAGAAAGCAATGTGCCTTGTTTGGCGAGATCATCGGCCTCACAGTTTTCTAGAATATCCCTTTGACCAGGGACCCAAAACAGGTCAATCTGTGATCGCTCCGATAGTGTGTTTAGTGAGAAACGACATCTCAGGACCAGCTTAGATTTACAATATGCACCAGCAAGCACTTTGATTGCCAAAAAGAATCGAATGCCAAAACCTATTTCCTGACAAGTAAGTTAAAATACATGTTTTCTTATGAGTGTTGTCACAATCAGTACGTGTCCGTCAACGTTAGTATGAAAGTTGAGCAACCTTTAACTTTTTACGTACGTTTAATACTCTGACTGCTATAATTTGCTTCTTCTTCTTTTACTCATTTTGTGAACCTTATGTGTTACTTTGTTTTCAGTTTAGTAGGTAAAAGTATAACGTGTGACGAATTCTATGTGCCCAAGCCTTTAGATGACAACCAAAATAATTCGAATACAAGGTTATCAAGCAGTTACTATTAAGTATGCTTAGTATTCTGATATAAAAGCAGAGTTTCTTCTATCGATCCTTATATGAATGACATGTGCGTTTAACATAAGGTTACCGGATTAAAATTTTCAAAATGCTTGACGCCATAAATAAAATTCTTGATACGACTTTGTTTAACAAAATTTTGATAAAAATTTTAAAAACAACTTTTTCTTGTATTGTTGATTTAAAGCTCAATCATAAAAACATTTCTTCTAGATCAAGCAATATCAAAATCATCTGGCATTCTCCTTGTTTTGGTAACAAATCCTATATTGCAACTTTTTATTCTCGAGTTATTTTGAATCATAATAGAAGTAAAAACTATGAAAGTCAGAGCTGTTTTGCCCGATATGTTTTTTTACAGAAATTAAGTATTAGATTTTTAACAAGGGTATAATTTGCAGAAAAGAAGTATGAGACAAATCTCCAATATGATCTTTCGGTACCTCAAGAAGAAACAAAATATATAAAATTTTGAATCCTATACAATCATAATCAGAAATTCTACAAACATTTACAGAATCTCAAAGTTACAACAAACCAAAAATAGTGTAGCGTATAAATCACACAAAAAACATAAATGAAATATATTAACGAAACAGGCGTTAATATTGCCCCGCAGCAATGATATGCGCACTTGCGTTTTTTTTAACAACCAAAACTTCCACACAGCAACAGGAATTTTAAAAACAAGACAGAGAAAAAACTTAAACTCATCATCATTTACCACGGTTCATATAAACACCAATATTAATTTTTTATTTCTATAACTTCTTCGTACCTGTTGCAGTACAAAGTTGTGCAGTTGGTGCAACAATGTGTAAGTAAATATTATTACCACACTTTTTTTTTTGCTGTAGCTGTTGTTTAAATGTTCATTTTAATATTTTCTGGGTGGTTTTTGTATTTCACTTGAACGCTTGCAACATGCAAGTTGTTGTTTTACTTTTCGTTTAAATATATGAATAAGTTTTTCCTTTTCACCTCCTATTGTAGTTGGTTATTTTTCTCTAAGTCGTGGTAGAGAGTCTGTAGAAGACTAATCTAGGCAAGCCGACTTAAACTTTGTTTTTCTAGTTATTGCTTTTTTCATTCACGTTTGCTTATTGCTGTTTAGCATATGTAAATTTTGTTGCTTATTGCATGTAGTCGCGTAATTCATCCTGATCTTAATTGAGTTGTCATCCAAATACATATTAAAACGTTTTAGAGGTTATGTGAAAAAAATATGCGATAATCTTTGTCTTTTTAGAGTCGTATGTGATTTATTTTGTGCGGAGTTAAGTTAAAGTTAAATTATATTCAGTTGAAAATATCGCCTGTGGCAAATTTTTTTACGAGAAAGTTCTACTGTAATGCATTCGTAAAAGTACAAAAATAACGTTCTAAATTTAAACCTGCAACGCGCCTAATTAGTATGTGTACTAAAATTAACTAAGCCATTCGGATAGTGAATTATAAGTTTTCTTGTTTTTTACGTTCTTTTTATTTTTAGGTCCACTTTTCTGGACCAAAAATAATTGTTACGGCTTTTGTGCTGCTTTAATTATCTGCATAGAATTTCTATTAAGTTCATCGTGAGCGTTAAGATTAAATCAAGCGGCCAGTCGGAATCGAAGTTGGAATTAAGGAATGAAAATGTCGAACTAGATCTCGTAGCAGACAAAGCAATATATTTAGCAAATGCTTTGGTTTTCCAAGGTATTATTATCTTTTCTTAGATACGCATTGACTGAACTTTAATAAAACCTTACCCGGAAAACAAAAGCAAAATTGGAAAAACATCAAAAATTAATTCTTTGTTTTAATGTTTTAATAATCATGCAGACATGAAATGTGGATGAAAAATTGTTCGAACGACATTTTTATGGTTTTTAGACATCAAGAATCTTAAAAGTGTGGAAATTTTACATATGAAAGATACAGTTTAGTATGATCTTTGTTACTAACAACAATAAAATGCTTGTGATAAACAAAAGTCTTTGAAATAGGATGTAGCAACACACCACCGTTTGTGGACTTAATCGCAGCTATTTTCACTCATACAACCTTTTTTTGTCGTTGTACATTTTGTCATTAATGAGATTATTACCTTCTTAAGTCTTATTTTTGTTTGCTTATGTATGCTTGTCTGTTAAGTTATATCAGTGAGTTTTTAGTGTGTGAACGGGCTTGGAGTATATTCCACGCCTATAAAATCGTAGAAAAGTTATTGTTCTTTTATCAATTAAATAATTATCTATCGTAACTTCGGATTGAACCTGGCATTGTTGTAGATGTTGCAAATTTGTGGCGACTTGTTTGGACAATTTATTGTTGGTTACTGGTTACTGTTGCGACTGAAATATTTGTTTTCTAGCCACCACAAATTAGACGATCTACACCTGTCGTTATATAATATACAATCTTTGAGGGAATCGAGTCCCTAAATACCAGACTGGCAGACTATTGTAAATAGCTTTTCCTGGGTGTTGCTTCATATTTAATATTCATACTGAAAACTTAAAAATTATTAAATAAAATTAAAACGTTGCTAAGTAAATATATTTTACACCAACAGGGAGTATTAGACCACTGAAATCCACTACACTCATACTCACTTCAATGTTATTAATTTTATCACATTTTAGAATTGGCAAGTGTCAGGTTCAAGACAAATGACAAGAATTGATCTATTTTTTGGCACGTTATATCAGTTTGGGAGCCTTCGATAATTTATTGAGTTTAACCGTTGGTAATAAATCCTCAATACAACTAAAAGATTTATCTTTTGCTCGTATTAATGAGAATAACGTAAAAAGTTATTGTGAAATATAAAAGCAAGTGGACGGATAGAAAAGTGTTACATAAAAATTTTATCTTTCAGCCCAATTGAAATGAATCATGGTTTTGATGATTTCAAGATACAAAAAAAGCAGATTCGATTGCTTTCATTTGTTTCTGCTACTAAAGCTTTGTTTTTGTTACATTAAAAGCAGCCTTGTTATATTTTGTTATCAGTCCTAAGAAAATTTTCAATTAACTACCAATATTTTCTTCACAAACGCACTCAATAAAATTTATATCCTTTCATTTTGACTAAAAACTACAAAAAATAAGTCTTCGTCAAAACTATTTATACAATAAAAATATTCATTGATTTATTTCTAGTTATCAATGCCAGTATTCTTTTTGTCTCTAAGGATTTAAAAGGCAAACAAGCCATAGACTAGAGTAACTAATAAAAAAGAAGGAACAAACATATATTCTGTTACATGAGTAGCAAAAAACGGAGTGTAGTAAGAAAATAGCCAATAGTAGAAAAATAAATAGAAAAGGATCAACAACATTGAATATTCAACATTTGAGTACAAATAATAAATCTGCTGCACAAACAAATACACATGAAAAAAGTAAAAGCATGTAAATAATTAATAAGACACAATGACGGAATATATAAAACTATTTTTGTTTACTTAAATAAACAACTCAGATTAGAAATATTGCAATTATACCACATAAATAATTAATTAATTAAATAGTTGAAAGTTTACTAAAGAATTTTTGGGTGAAATGAATACATACGTAATATTTATTAAACGAGGACAATTATTTAAAAAAGGGTCACTTTTCTAATCTTGATAGTTGTGTAATAAAAAGATTTCATTGCAAAAGTTAATTTGTTAAAAATTTACATTCTGCATTTCTATGTGTAAAAATTTGAAAAAGGTCAAAAATTATAAATTCGTACTTAAAGGGATTTTTTAAATTAACACAAAAATCAAATTAAATGAGAATATAAGCAGATAACTTTGTATTGTTCTTTGTTTACAACTCACACATAAAATGGAATAGAATAGCATACTGGTATCACTCATTTAAATTGTTGCTGCTAGGTTTCCATTAGGTCAGGGTTAAATAACACGAAATTTTACCTTTGAACTTAAATAATCTGACGGTATTAGAAAGGAGTATTTGCTGGACAAAAAAATATCTAATTTTATTAGGTTTTTTACAGTATGTCACACTGTCAACCAGTGTTGTCAGTTATAGCGATTTCTCGCCAAACGTGGTGACAAAATTTCCTTTTTGGCGAGAGGCGAGACACCTGGCGATATATAAAATACTTGGCCATATTTTGAAATTCTCTACGATAATATTGCATGTAAGAAAAGATAGAAGACTTGGCAGCATTGAATAATTGGCGCATTTTTTGTCTGCCTTGTACATATATACAAATAAATAAAAAAATAATTAAATTTCAAATGTTAAAGACGTTTAAAGTAAAGAGCAGTGAAATACAAACAGTTGTTAAAATTAAATGGGAAATGGCATCGACAACAAAAAAGTAATAAAAAAGAAAATAGCGATAAATTAATATAAAATTGAAAGAGAACATTTATTTACAAAATTCGTTTTTGAATATGGAGAACATTGATTCTGGCACAGAATTTTAGCAGAACTGAACAAGAGAGTTGTTTTCTTTATTTAAAAAAGTTGCTAAAAAATGCTTGATCGGCTTCCAGAAAACATGTCTATTTTTTAAGTTTATTGTAAATTTTTAGTTTCAAAAAGCTTTAACTCCGTATCTTGTCTTAAATTTTCTGCATTCAAGAAGTTTTTAATAGATTGGAGTCCGTCGTAACTAACAGGGGAAAACTTCCATTCATAAGTTGGACTTAATATTTCGATAATAAGGCACCAAAAGCCTTTAAGAGTTCTTGCCTAAAGCTTACGGTCACCAGGATACCGCTAGATTTACCACTTTAAGAAGTTTTCGAGGGCCGGTCTTAGTATGTTAATTTTTCCCACCTACTTTTTGCAGTAAGTCCGATATTTGTGACAGAGAAAATGAGAACAATAGTGATTATAAGCTTTTTCTGTAAGAAAACATAACATGTGTGTAACCGGTGTTACGTAGATTTTACTCGAAAATCAGCTTTTACTTGTTGTTGTTCCATTAACAAGCCGTTTCTTCTCTGTGTTCCTTAAACCTTATAACTATTAGAATAAAGATCTTTAGTAAAGACACGCTGTAGAGCACTTCTAGAGATTTAAAATCCTCGATTCGATTTCAGCAACACTCACACTTTCTATTAGATAATATCGATTGAACAGCTCATAACTTGATAGCCAATACATTGTTATCATTATCAGAAAAAAAGTTTTTTAAGTTACTATTGGTGTTACTTAGTTTTATATTGAAACTTAATTAAGTTTCTAATTAATTCAAATATATATTTAATTAAAACAAAAAACAATTTTTATTTTAATCTAGTTTAATTGGCTTTGCCTTTAAATGATCTTCTCATAAAATATTTTATATTTGAAGCTACAAAATAAAATGAGTCACTGCGGATAAAGCATATCCATATGGCAGTAGCAATACTGCTCATATAGCTCATCAGTGAATTTTATTCAAATTTCGTAAAGAAAATTAAAGATTTTTGTATCTGAGGCCAAATTGATTTAATAAGAACCAACATTGAATCAACAAAGCAAAAGGTTAATAGAGACTCAAAAGTCTTTTATACAAAAGCACAGTAATCATTGAGTATTTTTTTATTCTTTTTTGCCACATTTCTTATATGTAAAAATTACTTGCAATTTTAATTTTTCTTTTATTAAATCTTTTAAATACATATGAATAGTTTCCAATGGCAACTCTTATGTAGAAACATTTTGGTAATTAACCAAAGTTTAGAATTATAACTAAACAAGGACTCCATTTCTGTGTCCACAAGCAATAACAGCTAAAGTCGAGTTAGGATCAAATTGAATTATTGCTAATATTTCTAACATTCTAACATTAGAATCTGTGATGCAAGTAGATTGCATCCTTGTAGCTTAAGAACTGAGTATTTTCTACATTAAAATCTAATCTGATTTAACGTAATAATATTAAAATTCAATTGAAAAATTGAAAAAAGAAAACCACAGCAAATAAATAATCGAACTTAAATAGCTGTGCTCGTTGCAGTTAATTCACATAGGAGTCGGTATAACAATCAATCTTGATCAAAAAAGTTTTAAGTTTGGTGCATGACTTCAAGAAATTAATAGAATTAATTAACTTTAAAAATAGCATTTTTCAGTTGTGCACTTAAGTTTTGGTATCCATCTGCTATGTTTAATGACCACAATATGATCAGTAACAATAAAGAACGGATTGAGAATTTCTTAGATATTCGTAATATCTGCTGCTAAGAATTCTATTAAAAATTTCTAAAACTAAAATAAATTAAATTTAATCATATGTTTTTTAATAGTTATTTTCCTTCTTGAATGGAACTTATGTGAGCTTGTAATGTCTACCTAGCTTTTAGCGTTATTTAGGAGGTGTGTGAGAAAAGTAATGAGACTGATTTCATACCAACCAAAGTTTTTATTATTTTCTTGGGCAGCTCCCACTCTTGGTAGCAGCGCTAGAAGTCTTCAATTGGTATGGCTTTAA
Source organism: Cistogaster globosa (assembly GCA_937654795.1). NCBI lineage: Eukaryota > Metazoa > Arthropoda > Insecta > Diptera > Tachinidae > Cistogaster > Cistogaster globosa. Next base: position 92,211,023 of record OW569406.1, on the reverse strand, counting down.
ACTGGTCGGTCACAGTCTTTTTAATGTTCTCCAGAGTTCCAAAATGACGTCCTTTTAGGACATGTTTCAATTTCGGAAAGAGGAAAAAGTCACAAGCACTTAAATCAGGTGAATAGGGGGGTTGAGGAACAACAGTTATGGGTTTTGAGATCAAAAATTCACGGATGGAAATGGTCGTGTGACACGGAGCATTTTCATGATCTTCAACGTATTCTCGGCGTTCCAAAAATGATTTGTGCCGGCGGAAAACTTGTGCTTTTCATAACCACTGTTCCCCATTGGCCGGTTTCAACTTTTCAAAAGTCACACTCGCGGATTCACCAAATTTAAGAAAAAACTTAATTGCACAACGTTAATCTAAATTCAGATGCTCCATTTCTGTGACGCACAATGATAACATATTTTTACTAATGGCTCTGCCAAAACTAATGAGTTAACTGTACGGAGTTTTGACTCGGACTGAGGAACTGGAAGGGATCAACAATCAGATTAAGCATCGGCCGGTAGCTACAACGTTGCCATATCTCCCACAGTGTTGCTAATATAATTACTTTTCTCACACACCTCGTATATGCCTTTCTTTAGCTACAGGGGCCTAAAAGTCAGGGCACATAGAATCCGTCATATGTTGCACTTTGACGTATTCAACTGAAGTCGAAGTAACGACGGATGACATTGGCACAATGAGTACTTTGCTGACGGATATTAAACTAAAGTTTGCTCATTATTTTTATTCACTTTTAAATTTAATTCGTATTTTATTCACCTGTTAAAAAATTTTTTAATTTGTATTTAATTTTTTGCCATAAAAATCATTTTACTAAAATCACAGAGTGCAAATAAAACAGAGCAAGGGTTAAAAGAAAACAAGAAGAAGCAATTGAAAGCTATCAAAGTATTCAACGTACGTCAAAAGTTGATCATCTTTCGAACTTTGCGTTGATGGACGCGTACTGACTGTGACATCGCTCGTAAGAAAATATGTATTTTAAATGACTTGTCAGTTGAATGCGTTAATGTTTAACGTATGACAGATTCTTTGTGTCCCGGCCTTAAGTGACTGACCAAAATATTTTTTAATCTTAAGCTTTATTAATAAAAGATATATGACTATTTTTATGAGCCGGGTTACTTTACCTACATACTTTTTCTTTTGAAGTAATTACTATGTGTAGGTTGACAGTTTACTTAAAAGAATACATAAATTATTAAGCTCCGCCCTTATGATAGTTGCGCAATACCCTGCCGTTAACTTCAATCCTTTTCTGTATGTTTAAGCTTAATGTACACATACAAATCTATGAACAGTCAAGGTAGACATTTAAGTTTATAACTAACAAAACTTTGACATTTTGTTTTATTAAGTCGACTAAATTGGTGACGTTTCAAATAAATTGTTTAACTAATAAAAATAAAAAACTCTTTTGCCTTTGCTTAGTTAAGATTCAAACAATGTATTGCTTCGAAAGGTTTTAACTCAATGATCGTTTTAATATTTCATGAGCGAGTAAAATGTACTAAAATTCAAACATGTTGTCTCGTATTTTATGACAGGCCCATTTCACATGACCCAAGACGCCACAAATGTTTCAGCGATTACAACGCAAAACTACAATAAATAAAGAAAATAAAAAAATACAAAGACATGGTTGACAGGCTGAAAATGGGTGTCCTTTCGTGTGGCCCATTAAAAATGTAATGAAGAAAACTTGCATGTTGTTTTTTGTATGTGGCCTCAAACATGTCGTCATCTTTTTCAATGTCTTATATGTCGTTACGTCTTAACGACTTTCTTGTTTTTTTGTTTCTTTTGTTTTGTAATTATGACATGAATTGTATTTTTGTTGTTTTGTGGTTAAGAATCTGTTATGAAGCCCAAAATATTTGTGTTGTTGTTGCCGTATATGTTTTTGATGCATGACATGGGTGACAATCCTTAACATTCTCAAACACGCAATCACCATTATAAAATTATGACCATGTTAATATTTATCTGGAATACAAATACAGATACATAAATACAGTGGGCCCAGTGGTAGGTTTATAAAACAAAAGAGATATAAACTTTTAAGATTTTTCTCTCCATATTTCCTTTGCGATAACTAAAGGCCAGATACAAGTATTTAACATTAAAAGTTTCTAAAAAAATATTTTAATTTTAACTTTCAATTGAGTTCACAATTGAATGTAACAACCTTAAAAGGGGAGAAGGAAATTCCTTAAATAAGATTACAAAAGCTCCGCTAGTTCAGCTATTATTTCTCATGAGAAGCCTGTTTTCTCTACATCAATGAAAAAAACTTTCGATTAATTTAAACTCCTCAAAAAATCTGAGAAAAGTTTCACGCTTATAGTTCACTGTTATAGTTGTCGAACAAAATATTCATTAAGGAAGAAAGAACAACATAAAATTAACTGGGCATTACGACAAAATGTCTTTTGACGTAAATACTGAAGTTATGAGTATTAATTATTTGTTTGTTACATTAGAGGAATATCGAATTTCCAATATAAAATTGGTTTAAATGTTTTGTTGGCTTTTTGGTTTATGGCGTGGTTGTTGTTGTATGAATGCTTAAATGTGTGAGGATATTTTAATAATTTAAGTTTTGACATTTTGTTGACGTATTAATAATTTATTACATTTTAGATGTATAAAGTACACTGGGCAAAAAAATTATTGGAATATTAAATTAATGACTTTTTAAATTTAATTGTTTAAAAATTTAATTAATAATATTCTTTCATACGATTTGCAAAATTTGACTCTGAAATGTAAACAGATTCTGTTTATGGTAGAGTTTGATAGGCTCACCCATGTCTTATTAACTTTGTATATAAATTTTAGAGTACTAATCAAAACGTGGCTTCAAAATGAAGTTCTCACATCGAAAGCACTCGCATAACGTATCAAACAAACAGCCAGGTCTTCATCGAAAGATATGACAACAATTTTATGCTTTGTTTGTTTTTTGTACATTTTAGAAATTTAAAAGGTGACTCCGAATGCTCTCGAAATTTGGACCTGGCTTCCTGATGACTTTAAATTTAGAATAGGCTTATAGTTTATTGAATAGGCTGAAAGAAAAGATATTTATTAATTATTTCACATTTAAAGAAGTATAATAGTGACATTAGTCACATACAGTTCTCTGAGTAAAGTCTTAGTGGTATAGGATAGTTTTAAAGGGGGTTACCGTACGTAACTCTTCAAAGAGAGTAAACGTCAGTTATTTTAAATCAAGATAAATAAATTCTAAATTCAACATGAACCACTCTAGGAATAAAGTGAGTTTCCGAGTTAAACTGGGACTGGTAAAGGGCGCGGCGGGTATGGAAAGTCAAGAAAGTTCTTTTAAATTATACTACATCTATAACAAAAGAAATTTAGTAGTTAGTATCTCCAAATTTGATGTAGTTAGCTTTGATAACACAGTACAACAGCCAATCTGGGGGGTGAGAAATTCCAAGTCAGGGTGATGGTACTAGGTCAATATAGTAAAACCGTCAAAGGGTTTGGCGTTCGTATGTGTCAGTTTTTTTTATGACCTTTTAAATTTTTTCCTTATCTTGATGTTTTTTCGTTTAACATAACTCGAGAATCACTTGTCCGATTTTGATGAAACAAATTTTGAAAAATTAGGAATTACAATTTCTTTAATCCGTTCATATAACGTTTTTCTTTCTAATCAACTGTTTTGCCGGTAAAAATAAATTTGTGGAGAAAAAAAATAATATTTGCCTAAAAATTAAAATTTTTTTTTTAATTCATAAAAAATCCAAAACGGAAAAATGGATCAGTTGTTATTAATTTTATGTAAAGTCACATAACCTATAAACAAAATGCGACACAGATCATAGAAATCGATTAACGCGTTCTGCTTTTATTTACAATTAAGTGAAGGTTAGTTATAAGAAGGCTAGTTATAGAAGGTAAGTTATAATATCACATTCATTTCCCATGATTTTCCAATCAGTCGTACTAAATGGTCCAGATATACGAAGGCTGATTAAAAGTGACGCATTCAACAATATTTGGATTGACGCTGAATTGAATGCATGGCAGGCAATCAAAGAAGTAATAGAAGGCTTGTTGGGAAAGCATCGTTCTAACAAGTATGATGTTTCTGTCGCAAGGATGTTAAGAGCATTCTCGGAAATTGGTGTCCACATCTCCTTGAAAATCCATTATTTACATCATCATCTGGACTACTTTAGCAAACAATTGGCTACCGAATATGATGAACAAGGTGAACGCTATCATCAAGTTGCTATGCCATTTGAAATGCGGTAATACTGATTTTTTATTTTTTCAAACTCATTTTAATAAAACAAAAACTTACAGATATAGAGGCCAAAAGTCGCCGAGTGCAATAATTGCGGAAATTTGCTGGTGGAGTAAGCTTGTGTGGCAAGACAAGGATGATCTTGATGATAAAGAATTTTCAGGAGATGCAGAAGGGCCAACAGTGGAGTCACACATTGACATTATGTGTGGTTCAGAAACTGATGATAGCGATGAATGCGATGCCACTAGTCCCGAACAACCACCATCGAAAAAGTCCAGGCAATATTTATTAAAATATATAAAAATAAATAAATAAAATAAAAATAAAAAATTATAAAAATGTTTACTTAATTTTTTTAGTATTTTATGGCCAGAAGTCTGGAGTTATTGGGGAAAATTTATAAAAAAGGCGATAAATGACACTTTTTTGAATAAAAGCAAATGTCAATATTTTTGTCAAAATGGGAGACCTTCACTTAATTGTAAATAAAAGCAGAACGCGTTAATCGATTTCTATGATCTATGTCGCATTTTGTTTATCGGTTATGTGACATTACATGAAATTAATAACACTTGATCCTTTTTCCGTTTTGGATTTTTTATGAATTAAAAAAAAAATTTTAATTTTTAGGCAAATATTATTTTTTTTCTCCACAAATTTATTTTTACCGGCAAAACAGTTGATTAGAAAGAAAAACTTAATATGAACGGATTAAAGAAATTGTAATTCTTAATTTTTCAAAATTTGTTTCATCAAAATCGGACTAGTGGTTCTCGAGTTATGTTTAACTACGTTTTTGCCAAAATGTTACAACTAAGCGAGAAACATCAAGATAAGGAAAAAATTTAAAAGGTCATAAAAAAATTGACACATACGAACGCCAAACCCTTCGAAGGTTTTACTATACTGACCTAGTACCATCACCCTGACTTGGAATTTCTCACCCCCAGACAATAATTCCAAAAATGTTCCACAGTGTAATTAAGCATAATTAAGTAAAACTCAGGAAGCTTACCACGAAATATATTCTCTTTCAATAGTCTGTATCCAAAGAACTACAAAACGAAGCCTAAAAATTGGAGCAATAGCAGATGGAGGAAGGGTTACAAAGCTGACGGCATATAGCAAGCTATAAATAAACTATTGTAATATTAATGAATATATCGATAGCTCAGTATAGAATTGTTGCATCTCAACTTTTAGTTAACTTACAGAAGAAGGTGAAAACCTAATAAATAATATATTTTTTTCTGAAGTAGCTTTTTACTAAAAGAATTAATACATTTAATGCTGTTTTATTATTTTATTTTATTTAGTAAGGACTTTTTGAACTAAATTAAAGACTAAACTTTTTCTTTAAATTAATAAATAAGAAATCTTTTTTAATAATATTTGTTGTTGACTCATATTCTTCTGTTACATTAATTTTAAAATAAATTCATCCTGACAAGCCATAGGTTTAAGTTCGTAGGAATGAGCAATGCTTCTGCCTAACAATTGTGATTGATTAATTGATAAGAAAGTTCTTCACTAAGTACTATTTTTTACCTGAACGAATGGACGAGTATTTCCACAAATTAGTTTCAATATTCAAAAAACAATTATTTTGTAAATGAAGTGCATGTAAAAGTACTGGAGCTTTGGGCGCTTCAATTATATGTTGAACAAATCGAAACATCAAGTTTATTTGTTTAGTAATAAATTTTCTTTCTATAAGAAAATAATTGACAATTTTTTTAACCAATCGAAATATTGGCTTCTTCTGAAAAAGCGAGCAAAAAATTAAACAAAACCACATTTCGAGCAAATAATTATGTGATGATCGATCATAGGAATTTATTAAGTGCTAACGAATACATGATATAAAAATGGAACACCAGATTCCTTTCAATTTCATCCCAAACATAATAATATGAAGTATGTGTACAATTTTATTTTGAAATAGGTGGCATTTGCGTGTAAAAAAGTCAATAATTTAACTGCTCTAACATCCATGTAAAAAATTTTCCATTATCCATATTTAGCATTTTCAATATCATCTATTGTTCTGCACGCATTTTTTCTATTTCATGTTATGTTTGCCATATTCTTTGTCTGACACAGTTTTCTGTAGTACGTCTGTAATTGAAGAAACTGTAACCGGATACATAAAAAAATAAACTCTACACCTCTAATAAAAAACGTTGCCAAAGAATTTACATATTATTTATTTTGCATATCTTGATTTTTTATTTAAATTGTTTTGATCTAAAAATATGGAATTTTTCGATGATAATAACTTAAATTGAAGATTTCATTAATTGATTGCAGCATAAATTTAAAATTTTACTACGCAATAACTTGACACTAATAAGAACAGTTCTCATCTCATTTGCATATTATTAATGAAGAAAAAATGAATAAATAAATTAGAGCATTTTTCTCTCGCCATAATACCAATCAGTGCCTCAAGCAGATATTCCTACATTCTAAGCTAATTATGGTATGGAAATTCACATACTAAGACATCAATTACGGGATATGGTAATGTGGTTAGAAATGATTGTCGGTTGGCTACTACTTGCATGCAAAATAAAAATCAAATACCCATCAAGTCACTGTCGATTAAAGGCGACAGGAACATATAAACATTACCAAAATAAAAAATACTAAACAACAACAACAAAAATAAATAGTGCCACAAAAAAAATTAAAAAAAAGATGCTAAAAGTAAATTACAGTCATCAAATCAAACAAAAAAAAACAAAAAATTTAAATGAGGTGAAGGCAAGGAGGCCGTGGTACAAAATTTTTTTAAAAACAGTAGCATCCTGACAGTAGCTGCAACGAAACATTAAAATAATTTGGATGTGGTTACTTATCAAATATTGCACTAGAACTTGGGCTTAGAGCGCAACATAAAAACACCCAAATCACAGCACATTTTGTTTAAGGTTGCATTTTTAATTTTATTTTTTGAGACACAACTAAGAAAAACAAAATATTCGTTAGACAATTGCAGTTGTTGGTTTTAAAAGATTATGTGGTTATATTTTTTTAACTACTTGCAATATTGATTACAGTACGGAACAGTCGGTATGTTGAGCGAAGGACGTCATAATAATTTGTAAATCTCATGTGGTCATATACCATTTGTACTACATATATTCACAAACATCAAGCATTCAGCCATCCAATCAACTAACCACCTTACTCGTACTAACTTGCATATTTATTACTTTAAACCTTCCAATAACTTATCGTGGGGCCAAGTGTAAGAAGTTCAAAACAAGAAAAAAAAACAATCATGCAGCAGCTACTTAATGATACGCCACACAGTTAATTTTGTATTGTTTTTTTTTATTCATATATTTTTTTTCTTTGTATCCTCTTTAGCTTAAAGCCTGAGAAAATTTTCTTTTCTTAATACTTTTTTTTACTTGATTTTATTTTGATGTACCAACTCTGTACCATGATTTTGATGATGTCCATACAAATGTGGAAATGATTTAATGTTTGACTTCTCGTATGTGTGGTTTGTAGCTGTACGATGGGACATCATTGATGACCAATTTGTAATAGGCTTTCCTTTAGCTTATCATAAGTTTATTATTGAAATCCAGTCAGCCGACAAGCCGACCAGCCAACTTACCGTTTGTTTGGCTACATGTAGTTTTTCAATTAAGGTGACCATACGATGCAATCTATCTGCCAAAAATTCTCATGTGCATACTAAACATGCTTTAGCGCTTAGATAAAGTTTAACTACATTACAGGAATTATAGCTGACTTTATTATTGTTTTCTCTTTTACATGATGTTTCATCAACCAATTTTTCTATGTTTCACACATAAAATTACAAAAAATCAAAAGAGAGAAAAATGAGAAATTAGTCAAATCTGTCGTGAATTATCAATTCGTTCTTCTGATCCGAATTTAAAAGTCAAAAATTGCATGTGGACTCAAAAATTATGATAGTGTGTGACAGACTTTTTGACAGATGTGTCTTTTGAAATAATTCATAAAATGTTTTTCTCTATGCAATCAGAGTTGATTTTTTTATGATGAGAAGAAAAAAAAAGGTTAAAACCATATGTTTTTTTTTATAATAGTGTTACATCTGCGACACCATTTTGATTTTTAAAGTAGGTCAGAAAGAAGTCTTTCAGATTTTTCTGTGCCTAAATGGTACGATTGTGTATGATTTTGAATCCTGGGCTTTAGATTGTGCAGTTGGTTGTTTATTTTATTTTGTTATTGTAAAAATTTAATAGGTCAAGGTGTTATAAAACAAAATGAGATAAAACTACTGTTAAAGGTACAACGTTGATGCTCTTATTTAGGAATGATATTTCAGCAGAAAAACCTATGCGCTAGATATCGTTGCGTCTATACCTCTAATTGAATTATGTTTGTGACTTTTCACAATAAAAAGTACAGCTTTAGCAACATTATTTTTTTATTTCTCATTAATTTTTTGTAAACTTATGTAAACTTTTGACAGCATTTTACACGAAATGCTAAGAAGGAATTAAGAAAATGCAATATGGCTGAGTTTAACAACATAAATTTTGAAAAGATTCCAATCACAACCATAATTAATAATTAAATTTTAAAGAAAACGAAAAATGTTAGAAAATAACTGCATGAAATGCACCATTTTCTGTGTAGCCGCTTACATCAGTGTTATTTTTATCTATTTTGCTTGGGTTGGGTACGCGGTAAACTCATAAAAGTAAAATAATATGGTAACACTCTAAACAGTCAGAAAACAATTCAGAAATATTACGTGAGTGCTATAATTAAATCAAAGAATTAAGAAACAAATTATACAAAATATTTTAATTCAATTATTGTGGTTTTTTCAGGTGTATCGGGATGAATTTATATTCCATCAGCAGTAATTATGAATAAAATACCACTAGTATCCTATGATATAAATTTCATATATTTGCCGCCTTTTGGCAATTTTATCGATTCAGGTTTCTTGTAGTAGATTCATGCTGTACTCTTTTTCACTTATTTACGCAAAATCAATTTATTCCACTAAAAAAGTTAAAAGGAGCATCTTTTCTAATCTTTTTCTTTTTTTGGTTGGTTTTTTCTTTTATTGGCTGTAAACGCAACACCCATTAGAACAGCTACACACTGGCTTTTAGACATCTTCAAATTTTTTTGATGTTTCCGCTTTTTTTTTAATGTATGATCGTCTAAAAAAATTTTAAGGTAATTATTTAGTCGTTCTTTTAAAGACATAGAATCTATCAGAGAATTATGCTTTAATAAGAAGTAAAACTTTAATTTTTAATTTTTTTTAATTAGAAGGACCAATTGCCATATTGCTCCTAAGGTTTTAAGCACTCAAAGGTTTTTAAAAGTCCAGAGCCATCCGAAGACCCTAACGAAATTTATAAGCGTTTATACATGCAGAGCTGCCGATTAAGATTTTTTCACTTCAGATTTCAGTTTTATTTTGGAGAAAAAAGAACAAACCGCTTTTTATCGAAAAAAGCATTATTTTTAAGATGATGAGTATTTGAAAAAAATATGTCAAGACTGTTCACGAAGCTCTATAATAATCGAAACTAATCGGCCCTATTAACATTTTCTAGTGTGTCCGAATTTGATTTCTTGATGAAATATTAATTTTAGCAATAAATAAAACATGAAATATTAAATGGTCATCCTAAAATATGTATGCAACAGTCATGAGCAAAAACACCATCAAATAACACAAATATAGAATTAAATGGCCAAGCAGTAAATAAAAAATACAAAATAAGAAAATTAAAAAAAAAAAAAACAATGCAAAAAAACAAGTAAAAATTCTCATCGTACGCAAATGCAGTAAGACCAGAAGCCGTTCATTTAGGTAATTACGATTAATAAAAGGGAGTTGCTCACTTAACCAAGGATTGATCTACGGCTTTAACGCTTTTTATTTTAGATTTTGTGCTTATTGTTTCAATAACTGCAGCAGCAATACTGCCAATTGTTCATTCATAAAGAACGTCTGCTCAAAAATACTCAATAATTTTTTATATTTATAAGTCTGGCAACATGAGATTAAATATAAAAGAAATAACGTTATAGTTTTTCGATTTCTTTTTTAAGAATAAGCAATTTTATTACACTAAACTCTAATATTAAGAAACATCAATGAATTGACTTTTTTGACTTTAAAGCTCATGATCTTTGTTTTAATATTTTATACCATGATCTGGTTCATATTGTTACTGGATATTTAATGGAAAAGAAATTCTTAGAATTTTCACATCAAAATTTATTTATAACTGCAAATATGAATGTGCAGTTTAGTAGATTTGCTATTACAAATTTGTTGGTAGATCAGTATGTTATCAATCATCCAACCAACTAATCAATATGATTTTATTATTACAGGGTTTTGCTCTGCCAGGATCTTAATATGAGTGATAATGTTAACTTCGTTTTTTGCATGTTCTGCTTTATTTTTTGGAATGTTAACCATATTCAAGCAAGATAAAATTAACATCTTGGGGGTTCATTATGATTTTTGATTATTGAATTTTTGCTTAGAATCAGTTAACTTTATGTTAAGCTGTAGTTTAGGTCGTGAGAAAATACGTGGTAGTGAGCACATTGTTCTCGTTTAGAGGACAAGTCATTTAAAGCATTTCGGTGGACATTATTGTTAAAAGAGAATAATTTTTAAACTTTTAAACATTAAACATACATATAAGCAAGTTTTTTTGCTGACTATGTTGCCCAAGTCATGTCGATTAGAACACATCCAATCTTTGCTGTAAAAAAGTTAAACTTAAAATTGTGACTCAGAGACACTTTCTTCAATTACATACATATTTCATAAAAAAGTTCTAAATTATTTCTTAACATTTTTAATTCTAGTACTAACATCAAGAGCTTTCAACTCCGAGTACATAAATTTTTATAAGATTCTGTAAACGATTTTCAGTTATGAAATTGTTTCTCAATTTATTATTTATTTTACACACGTTTTTTATGAGATCAGTTAACGTATTTGTTCCGAAAAATGTAGCTACATTGTGTTGTGTATTACATATATTGTACAAACATTGTTTATGGTTTAATCATCAAACTTGAAAATTCTACATTTTTTGTAGACTTGTGCCATATAGTTCAATTTAGTGATCGCTCTTTTTAGTTCAAAGTTTGAAAATCAATTAGTTTAAAATTTAGTGCAAAGGCTCTCTTAGTTCAAATGTTCTGTTGACGTGTTGTTCGTACTTTCAATTTCAACAAATGTTAAATAAAATGCGTTGTAGCACTAATTTCATGTCGAAAATAGTCAACAAGGAAACAAAGACATGGATCTTTATCTTGTCTGATAGTTCAAAAACAAAGTACGAGGTCTGCTCTATATATTTCTGGCCTAATAGTGAAAATGCGAATATTTATAATCAAAAATGGTTTTATTGTTTTTCAAAGTATTCTCCAGCATGATTTATACACTTTTGCATGCGCTCAAACCAGTTGTCGAAGCACTTTTTCCACTCCGATTGAGACACCTCTAAAACATGGTGTTTGAACACTTCAACAGCTTCTTCTGGCGACGAAAATCGTTGACCACGCATTTTTTTCTTGATGTGCGGAAACAAGAAGACGTCATCAGGGCTGTACGGCGGATGACCCATTAATTCGACGTTTTGGCCGGTCAAAAACGCTCTGGTTTGAGCCGATGTGTGAGAGCTCGCATTGTCATGGTGAACAATGATTCGTCTTCTCTTGTTGGTTTTTCGAATTTCTCCGATGAATTCAGGCAAACAAATTGTAGTGTAACACTCAGAAGTGACCGTCCTACGTTGCTCAAGCGGAACAGTCACCACATGGCCAGTTTTGCCGAAGAAAAAGGCGACCATTTGCTTCGAAGTGCTTCTTCCACGAACAACTTTCGTTGGATTTTGCTCGTCTTTGAAGACCCACACGGTCGATTGTTTTTTCGTTTCGGGCTCATACGCATAGATCCATGATTCGTCACCGATCTTATAAACGTCTTTTGAAGCACCGCAATCTTATTTTTGCAACATTTCTTTGCACCAATCGACACGTGCCTTTTTTTTGAGCGACTTTCAAATTGTGCGGGATCCAACGAGAACAAACCTTTTTTACGGCCAGGTGTTCATGCAGTATCGAATGTATGCTGGTGGAAGAAATGTCCAAGGATGTCTCTATCTCTCGGTATGTCACATGTCGATCTTGCATTATGAGTTCACGCACGGCATCAATGTTCTCTGGCACAACAGCCGTTTTTGGACGACCTTCACCGAATTCGTCTTTGAGCGAGCTTCGGCCACGATTAAATTCATTATACCAATTTTTCACAGTGCTATAGGATGGTGCTTCATCGCCATAAAAAGATTTTAGTTCATCAAAGCACTCTTGTCGTGATAATCCACGTCGAAAGTTTTGTAAAGTGATGGCACGAAAATGTTCACGAGTTAATTCCATTTTTTTCTATATTAATTTTTTCAAGTCACTGTAAGCAACACAAATAATGGTCGTACGTCAAAACGTTTTGAGTAAGATTATGCTTAAAAATGACAAACTTTCCAATGGAAATGTCAGATTGCACTTGGCAGCACTCAGTGTTGCCAGGCCAGAAATATATATAGCAGCCCTCGTATAGTTCAAAAATGAACTAGGTGTACTTAAAAGTATGAACTAGTTCACTTAGCTCAATCAATGGAATCATTTAGATGAACTAGTTCGTTTATGAGCTACACAAGTCTAATTTTTTTTGGAAGGAAAATGCAACAGTTCTTGCACCACAAAAATTATTCATCAGTTGGTTTCCATATTGACGGCAATAAGTTAGAACACGGCATTTTCGCCGATTCTAATGAAATTTAACTCAAATGACACTATAAGAGTATAATTAAATAAAAAATAAATTTGACAGCAGGTTCTTCCGGGTCCCGAAATATAACGTCATAAAAGTTATAAAATATGTTAAAAAATCACAAAAGTCTCCCTAAAAAAGCGATAGAACTTTTGAACTATGCAAGATAATTTAGGTTTTTCGGTAGCGTTTTTAAGGTAAAAGCTCACCCTTTAAAATTATATACATTCATATTGTGCTTTTTAAAAAAAAAGGATAATGAGAATTTTTTTTGGTATCTGCAGTTCAAAGGTCCATACTGAAAATGTATTTTTTTTTTCAAATTCTTAAAATAATATATGTCAAGTATAAAACCCTCTTCTACATTTGCAGAAAATTTTAAGGTGGAGACTCGATTGGTGTCAGAGCTATAGACCAAAACGTGATCATAAGTATATTTTTTGTTAATACTCAATTGATTGTTTGTTTTCTGCAAGCTGAAAATTCGTTTCAAGAATTTAAATAAATGTGATCTGTTTTTAAAATATCACATAAAAAACATATTGTTGTAGCCCCTTCAAAAAAGTGGACATAAATGTTTATCTTTAAGACTAAGAAGAGCTCAAGAGTGGATCACTGTCACATGTAAAAATATTTCAACATCAAACAGAATATGTCATTTATATGGAAACTGTTGCTTAAAAAGTACAGAAGTAACAAGAAAACAAAACACTTACGAAAAATTGCGGGAAAATGCAATTACTTACTATTTTGTCTAGAAGCTGGTCTATTCTTAAGATGATAGAAGAATTCCATATGTCAATCTTTATGGCACGTGAAGTAAAAAAACTTGTCGATAAAAAAGGTATATAAAGTACCCCAAATGAAAAGCCGGACAAATCGTTGCCAAGTAAAATTGCTAATACAGTCCATTACTTAAGAATTTTAAAAAACATACTTTTTCAGATATGAATTCTTAGACTCAAGAAATTACCTTTTACCTTTTCTTAAAATAACACAATGTGCATATAATTTTAAAGGGTGAACTTTCAACTTTAAAACGCTATAAAAAAAACTAAATTATCTTCCATAGTTCAAAAGATCTATCGCTGTTTGAAATAAGACTTTTGTGATTTTTTAGCATTTTTCACATCTTTTATGACGTCATATTGCGGCAGCCGAAAGAATCTGGGGTCTGAAAATCAATGTTTTGTTAAAGCCCAATAACAGACAAGAGTTATGGTGAATTTCAGTGAAATCAGAGGTGTTGTAACTGAACGGCATGATGGTTTGATATGTTTTCAATCCAATGGTACTTAAATTAAATTATTGTCTTGGTGCTTCTTAATTTGTTCCTTGGCCGTCTTGATATTTGTAGACAAGATTTAATTTACTTAAGTCAAAAAGTTGAAGACATTCTAACTTTTATTTCAAAGAAAATTAGGTTAGGTTATGTTAGGCCAGCAGCCACGTTGCCACAGCCCACTTGGGTCCAATAATTAATCCCTTTGTTTTTAAATAAAAGTAGCTCTAAGCAATAAAGTTCTTTCTAATCATGTAGTTGACGGCGATTTAGTGGCAAAGTTTGCAGTAGATGTGAGATTATTTTTTTTTTTATTTATTGCCTCAACAACCTGTCCAATGACATATAAAATCGGCAGTGCGCATATCTCGTAACTGGTTTAAAAATATTTTAAAAACAGGCTGATTAATCAAAATTTTTATGTATTGATTCGAATCAAGATTTTAGCGTTATAATTTTATAAATCTTCAGTAAAGAACAAGCTTGTTAACATTTCACTTCACATCAGAGTATCAACGTTATGTCAACTGGCCCCTTCCTATGAAAATGCCATGTTAAAATGTCAGGTCCTTTTTATATACAACTACCACTTTCCTGTCAGGGTAAATTTTAGTAAAAGTTGCCAGAGATGTTTGGATTTTTTTTTACAAATCCTTAAGAAGAAGTTTATTCCAATGAGAATTTATGTTGAGAATCTAAAGAGGCAGAGAGAGTCTTCTTCTCCTTTTTATAATTAAAATCTCTGTTGCAATACTTTTACGGGTTCACTGACACTCTGACTTAACTTAAATTGTTTCCAAGAGCAATTTTCTTGAACATAATGTTACGAAAACAAAATTCAAAACCCTTTACACTCTTTACTTACAAGTGTAGTTTGCCCGTAGCAGAATAGAACAAAGAAAAAATTTGTTATCACATTTTTGTTGGCTGCGTTGGTTGGTAAACCTAAAAAGAAGATCGTGAGTTCAAACCCTACTGTGCTTTGAGTAAAAATAAAAATAATAATCGATGTTGGTAAGTTTTAGGAAGGTAAGCGGGATTTAGCACGTTAGTAGATGAGAAACTATGTGTTGTGTAGCCGCGGTAGGTCAGTTGGCAAAAGCACTTGAGTATTATAGCAGCAGGTAAGATGAGTCTGGAGATAGTTTAGTTAAATAAAAAAATTCTGATTGAAAGAAAATCGGCGACAATTTTTAGTAAAAGTCTGATCGATAAACAAGATATCGTAAGTTCGAATTTCATTATTTCCACAGTCACAGACTAAGTTTCAAGAGATTGTGAGTTCGATCGAATCCAGAGCCAAAGAAGCAGACTTACGTCCTTCTATTTGTTGGGGTTCCTTAAGGTGAAAAAAAACAATGAAATAATATTATAGCTGTCTTCCAACTCTAAAGCTTTTTATTAGTGGATTGAAATTTTAAAAAATTAGAATTTTTGAAGTCATACACTTATTTATAGGTTTTTATGCAATGGCAAAAAATTTATGCAAAATCCATGTTCTGACAATTAATTAAACAGATATGTCACAAACAACTTTGCATATACTTAATCTCAGCCTAAATACGGTGTCAAACTGATAAAGCAAAAATAATTTAAGTCAATTTAACCATTATTAAAGTCATTAAACCAAGAGTGAAGGCTATTCTAAAATGTTAAAACAAAACAATTTTAAGGCTAAACAACAAAGTGGTATATTAAATTAAGCTTCTTTATTTCAGGGTGAAGGATTACAAACACACAAAAAAACCCACAAAATATCACAAAAAATATCACAAAAAAAAATGAAAGCCAACTTATTTTAAGCAGAAACTTAGATGAACTGCATATTAAATGAACCTTTTTTTTTTTGCTTGTTTTTACCCAAAAGGGATCGTGCATAAATTGGCACAAATTTTGTACAAATTATCATAATGAAAATTATACAATAAATAAAAAAAAACATAAGAAAAACGCAGTAGCTTTTTAGTGATGACCAGAAGACATGGCCACGACTATTTGAATGAAACAGAAATGTCTAGAGGTATAAAAAATACATTTGAATATTATTATTACTTTGATTGATTTGAGGTTGGTTTATGAAAAGGATAAACCATTCTTTAAAGCTCAATAACACAAAAAAAATGTAACTCAAGACGTAGCGGCAAAAAATGAAAACATATCATTATTATTAAAGACACAAACAAGAAACAGACACATCTGGTAGCTCTGCGTTTTAAGTGTTAACATATACTGCGTTCAAGAACCTCAGAACACCAAATTCTTATTACTGATATGTTTCTACCAAACGTTAGACGACACCATTGTCATTAAGACTTGGTTATTTAAATATCTATCGTAGTGCCATCTAGTGTCACACACCATTTTTATTGTTAATTTTTTCTGGCGCCATCTTACGTTTGGACAATGTAAAAAGATTAAAAAAAAAAATAATAATAATTTTTTTATAATAAGAATTGTTTTTTTAATACACCAAAATTATTAACAACACTTAATTAAAATAATACAGTATTTAATACTTTTAATTTACACTGTAATTTTTTATTTATTTACTAAATTTATTTATTAAATTTTATTAATGCTTTGAAAATTTAATATTTGATTTTAACATAACTTTGATTTTTGTACTTCAAATCAAATGTTGTTTATGTTTTCATGTACAGACAGAGCAGTAGTTTTTCGTACATTAAAAAAAACATTTATAGCTGCAATACTAGATTTTGAAACGATATTGATATGATCTGATGTCAAGGTATATGTTGAATTCAATCACATTTTGTTCTAATAGTGCATTTACATTAGAATGAATTCTACACAATATACTAAAAAATTTTTTGTTCTCTATTTTAATAAAAAAAGTCCTTTTTTGTTGCACAGCGTCGAATTTTGGTACTCTATCGGGAAAAAGCACTGTTGTATCACTAAAGGCCAGGATACACTACCATACACAATCGTACGATTTAATCACACAAAAATCTGACAGAATTCTGTTCTGCACTAAAAATCGTTTTAAAATGGCTTCGTAGGTGCCACACTATTATTCAAAAAAGATGCAAAAAACAGATGCTTTTAATATTTTGTTGTTGCTTTTCTCCTCATCTTCAAAAAAAATCAACTCTGATCGCATACAAAAAATCTTTTATGAATTATTTCAAGAGATTTAAAAATTGTGCAGATCTGTCAAAACACACATGCATTTTTTGACAGATCGTACGACTTAGTATAAAAGTCGATCCTGGCCTTAAAGTAAATTAGATTTTGAGTAGATTTGGTCAAAACCTAGTTGCGCAGTAAATTTTGTTTTGTATGGAAAATCAACTCGATTTTGCTCAAAATCTCATAAAAACTGAATTACGTTGTTATGTAAATGCACTATAAAATAATACACATTAGTTATCAAAAATGCTGACAATTGCTTCTGTAGTGTAGGCATGCAGACAAAAATAATGTCAATTAATTCGAATAAAACAACTTACGTGCTCGGTAAAGTACGTATTTATGTTTGTCATTCCGTTTGTAATTTTATAATATCCGTTTCCAACACCATAAAGTAAATGCTCTGAATCCTTATTCATAGCGAATTCGATTGAGCGATGTTCTTCTTATTGAGAAAATTTAAAGACCGCACTCGAACAGACATATTTTCGAATATTTAGCTTTTAAAAATCAGCAAGATCGGTCCACGTCCTTCGAGGGAACGGGCAAAATACCACGCCTGCCTTAAAATTTTCCATATGACTAAGAACAAATCTAGTTTAATAAAGTAACTGCAAACAAAAAAATAAATTTATGGAGCGATAGACAATAAAAAATAATAAAAAACATCATGTGAAGAAGTTGGCGCTCGTTCGTATTTTCCGAGTTATGAGCCTCTTAACTTTTCATAGAAAAGTACGATTGTGCACCATATTTTTTAAAAGCTTTTAAAGGGATCTTTCAGGAAATGCTTAATTTTTTTTTTACAAATGCTTAACTAATTAGGAGATGATGATATTTATATGTAAAATTATATATTGTGTCTCATTTTTTTCTTTTTATTTTTTATTGCTCTTGTACCCTAATGTTTACTTTTTTAGTTTGGAGTTACTTTATAAACTAGACGTATATACATGGTGAAAGGTATATAAGATTCGGCATAGTCGAATATAGCACTCTTGTTTGTTTTCTTCTTCTTTACTTTTCCATTCTTACATGCAAAGATAATGTTAATAATTTAAATTAAAACATAATTTGAATAATTAAATTGTGGGCAATACTGGCTATTTACTGTGTTCAAAATATATAACATAGTTAAAATGTACATGTATTAGTAAGAAAGTGTGCAAGTATTATTATTGATATGACAGCATTGTAAGATGTAAACGTGGTCTAAGGTGGCTTGCTTACTTACTTAAAGTGAAATAATGTTTTATTCGTAAAAAAGTTCGAATAATTAAATTTTTAATAAAATATAATAAAAAAGCCTAAATAAAATAATTCTTTGACCGAGATATAACAATAAACATTAAGAAACTATTATTAAAAAAATCTGTTATATAAAATTCATCATTTCTCATCAGAATATTATTTTTTGCATATCACAGAAATATTTTATCCATCCTTTAACAGAACAAATTGATTCTAGTTTATCGTTCTCTGGTTCATCGTTCATTTACGAGCCACAGTAAAAAAGGACCGATCAACGAGAGAAACGACCCAGTTCCTTTCATCTTTAGGTCCGGTCGAAACGATTCACCAAACGGAATAAACATGCCCAACTGTAGTCTGCACTTTAGTATTGGTATTCAATAATATAATGGATACAATAATACAAAAAATTTATGAATTGAACCAATATTTTCATTTGTTAATATATTTAAAGAACTATTATTCTGGCGTACTATTATCAGTACATTGGTAAATTTGATATTTCATCAATTTCAGATCGTCAAACACTTCTTGATTATACCAAATAAAGCGAACAATAATTTTTCTTGTTTTTTTTAACGTCTGCATACACTTGTAAATTTTTCTTTCTAAACAAGATTTTTAGAAATTAAAAAAAACTGAACTTAAGCCAAAAATAAATTTTAAATAAAACTTTAAAAGTTTAAAGTGTTTTAAGATTCTAGGCTCAAACGTGGATTGCGTGGACAAAACTCTTATTAAATTTGTCTAAACCTTCAATTTTTTACTTGATTACAGCTTATGATCAAATACATAAAACACAAGATTTCAGTAGGTAAAAATTTGTTAAGATATCTTAAATATACTTCAACACTAATTGACAACACTGTATGTACAATCCGTTTATCCCAAATGATCCCATCTAAAGCTTTATCTTCTATATTATTATTCAACAATATAAACAAAAAATAAAGAAAAATTAAAAACAAAAAATAAAAAACCAGTCTTTACAAACCACACATGTGTAAGCGATATTCTTTACATGTATGAGTTTAAGTATCGAATATTTTGGTTTAGATCAAAGCTTCAAGTCAGTACTCAGTCTGCTGTAAGCATTCTACAGGTTTGCATTTGAAATACGGACAATAAAAAACGTACAGTGCAGCTGGCTTTGAAATAAAGAAAAACATTAACTTTTAAAAAACTCGAACATAAAGATACTTTAAAATTTTGAAATTAAAATAAAGAAACGTTAAGCTTCAAATCTGCTAAGAAAAAATTATTTAATTTAAAATATTTTTGTAATTAAAGTTAATTAAATCAATTAATGTTAAAGTTTTCTACTAATTGAAAAGTATTAACAAATCAAGTTTTATTAGATAAAAATCTTTGAAATTGTGTTTGAAAGTGTTAGTGGTTTGTCTCTCTGTATACGGAAGCGCAAAATTTTGTAAAAAGAACCACAAAAAAGCATCGATCTTATTGTAGTTATTTGTTGTTTCGTTCAAATGAAGTAAAACAAAACCATTAACCACCGAAAACAAAAGTAACAACAACAAAAACACAAACAAATATAAAACTTCTATTAAAATTGAAACCGGTTTAAATTTGTATTGTATTTTCCATCATCATGGCATGAGTATTATTTTAGTGTTGACTAAGCAAAACAACAAAAGCAACAAGCAATTTAGTTGTGTGGGAATATATTTTGGTAACGTACACTGTAATCAAAATGCAGTAATTTTTCTTGTTGGCTTGATTGTTGGTGTTAATGTGCTAGTGTTTGTGTTTATTTAAACTATTTGTGCATTCTTTGTTAGTGTAACAATAAAATCGAAATATCGAAATCAAAACAAAGTAAATAAATGAAATCATATCAAAAAGAAATGAAGTAAAACATACACACACACTGTCACGATGAGGTGGCTTAATGCACATGGTTGCATTATAGCAACAGAATGTATGAAAGGTAAGTGATGCAATGCAACTCTGTTTTAATACTTAAAGAGAAACACAGAGAGAGAGAGAGGGAGAGAGAAAAAAATTCAAAATGTAATTTTATTAATTATTTTTGATTTTCGGCCCACTAATTGGTTTTATTTATATCAGCAATTTATTAAAACGAATGTGCAGAAGAATTTATCCTTTTTGCTTATGAAGCAAGTTGAACCAGGTCATTTATTTATCTCTACGAAAGTCAGTTCCACGATTGAAGGCATATACCTAAGCTTAAACGGCCTGTTGTGTGCTTCCCAGGAGTCATAAGAGCCCTGTCTCCCAAAAGCTCCTCAGAAGCTTTCACTTAAATTCTTTTGTATTCTATCACTCCCGTAATATGCCAATCTTACAGCTCAATATTCTTACCACTTTGTCTGTATTCACCATTTTCAGCAAGTTCTATACGGATAAACCTATCTCGCAAAGGTTGTTCACCCAAATCTATGTCGTGCTTCCTTCACTGTATGAGATAAGTCCATACAGTCCAGATCTCAAGGTCAGTTCTTTTCACCCTAAAAGACTTTGCGCTAACATATTTCATCTCTTGAAAATCTTTTACTTTTATTGTCAGGTTAATTGCGTTTCATTACCAGTTACCTTAATGTGTCCTGTTAATCAGATTATACACAGTCTTAATTGGTATCGATTTATCAACACCTTGCAGTGCAGTTTAATCTGAGATGATTTCAGACGAACTGTTTCTAATACTCATTTAGTCGTCAGTAAGCATTTTTACATCCAAGAGCCTTAAAAACAGTTTTATGACCGGTAACTTGGATGCACTGTAAATTTGTATTAATTGTGTAAGGAATCCCAGTTTAGAAATATTTGTCAGGGCTGCTTCTAACGTGTAACATATATTAACACATTTAAAAGCAGTAGAAAACCCTGCTTAAAGCGCCTAAGGAGCGCTTAGCGGACCAAGTAGCAAATTCGATCAAATAGTTTGTACGACCCTTTGTTAAAGTTGTAAACCTTCTTAACTCAACTGTGTTGCTATTGGTGGCATTCTTTCCTAATACAAATTAATGCCATCACATAAACCAGAGCCATCATGTTACTCCTAAAAAGTGCGGTGATTGCAATTCTTGTAGCCTGTCTGTTATCAGATATTAACCTGAGCCAATAGCGAGCTATCGAAATTTTATTATCTGTTAGTTTCAGGCCTCTGCAAGCCCTCCAGAAGCAAAACTCTTAAAAAGTTTCTAAGACAACATGCACTCGAGGGGAGAGTAATAATAAGAAACTCATCATTAAGCAAACAGGCAGCGAGAGAACTTCCAATTATGGTTAAGCCAAAATTAAAGCCACAAATGTTCCGTCGGTTTTGTCTACATCAACAGTCGTAAGACAGTTTAAATAATAATAAACAAGATGTAAATTTAAATAATAAAAATAAACATCTGTTGGAAGGAAAACCACTCTTGGAAGCATGTTGCTCCATGCACGAACGTTTTATAATTATTTTAGTTGGAGAAGTAACATTATTTCCAGTCAGTCTTTTTCTAGACTAATCAACTTGTTTTTAAAGCATCTCATATTAAATGAAAAAGAAGCAGTTTTATTGTAAAGGATTACTTTTTGCCATGTTCTTAATACACCTCTTTTCAGACACATTCTGACAGAAAGAAAATGTTTGCATTAAGCCAAGCTAACACTGGCTTTGGCGAAAACTTGTAACGCATGCAAAAGAACGCTTTTTTGCATGTTATACAAAATCAATAGCGTACAGCGCCCACTGCAAATTTATAGTCTAAACACGGTCGACTTGAGAAAGATTCATCTTTTTGGGAGGGTTAAGTCACTCCTGGAAAAAGATTAGTCCCATGTCAAAATTTGTTTCTCCTTATGAAATTTTTTACAAATTACACAATTGTCCTTTTCTTTAAAGGGCCAAAGCTCCCTCTAGACAAATTCTTAAGTTACGCTAATGCCGATCGAAAATATATTCAAAATATGGACAGATATTGTAAGGATCCGAAGAGATTCATTTTAATTTTATTACAAACATGAAAATTGTAGCAATCATTTAGCTAAAGAAAGCAAAGTGACGACAGTTTAGCTCTTCAAGTTAGCACGTCATTCTTGGAGTAAAATTTAACCAATGCCTTAAAGAACAAAATATTTAATTTTAAGGAACAATAATTTTTGTATTTTCATCAAGAAACTAAGTTGTTTCACTTTTGTACCACATTGTGTATACAACCACCATTTAACCTGTAGATCTCTCACAGTTCTCATTCTATTTTAAAATCGTGACTCTATTTTTTCTTTTAATTATGTGGGAAAATACATTTTTCCTGATTCCGGAAATAAGAAAAAAATTAGTCTAATGATGCTTTAGTACCTTAAATTTGTTTATCTTCATAATGAAGCAAAACTATTTGCAAAGGAAGGAAAAAAATCATAATATTTATTTAGAAACGCAAATTTAGACATTTTTTAGTTCGTCAGGTGGCCTTTAGTCAGTTTAACAAAAAGTATAAAAAAGAAAAATAACAATTTTAAGGATGAAAAATAGAAAGAGAGAAATTAACGAGTATAAGAAAAAAACTTTATTCATGACCTTTTTGAGTGATTACAAGAAAAAAAATTGAAGATTAACAACAGGCCGAACAAAATTTTGACATCAATTTCTCAAGCATAATTTTCAAGATTTCTTAATATCTAAAAATTTCATTTTTAATTATTTATTTCAAATTTCTTTGGTCTATAATTATTTTATTTTTTGTGGTCCAAAATTTAATTAAAATAAAATATCAGTCTTGATTTATTTTGATTTTTTTTTTGATTTTTATTTTTTTATACACGACAATATCTAAGAAAACAATAATAATTGAATTTTGTATATTTTAGTGATTGTTTTTATTTATTGACAGCAATGTGAAACATATCTAGAAAATGCTTATAATCATTTGCAAAATACTTTGAAAAAAAAAAAACATTTTAAGAAATCTTATTTTGAAAGATTTATAACTTAAATAATGTATTTATATTAACTGCACAGTAGATTGAAAACGATTTATTTTGGACGAAATTCGAAATCTCATGAACCATTGAAAAAAATTCACCAAGGCAAATCAGAGGTGCTGCAAAGGGTCAGCTCCCTTGGGTAAATGTTGACTTCTGGATAGGCTTTCAAAATAAATATTATATAAAAATGTAGCGTGAAAAAAATCATTAAAATAATTTTATTCTAAAAGTCACAGGCTTTCTTTGACACCTTTGTATATCGAGCATATATTTAAGCTTTAGGAGTTTCCTAAACTTCGTCTCCCCTGGACTTTTTTCTCATTTGCTGTGTAAGAATTAAAAATGTAAATTAACACATTTTAAGTCAAAAAACACAATGAGCGCACAAAAAGTGCTTACACTCATTTTAAATTCGATCTAGTTTGAGTAAATCCTTAATATTATTTTATTTTAATGACAGTAACTAAGAATACGATCATGTTGGACGCATTATTTGACACAAATGTATGACCTCTTAAGAAAACACATTTTTTATTCTCTCAATTAAAAGTTTTCTCTGCAAGACTTTCTTTAATCATCTTTTCTTATTATGTTTTTCCAATAGCGACTTCAGAACATGGACAGTCAATAGCGGCGATATTGGTGTAGCTACATCTGTCGGAATTTCCGTCTCACTAGTTATAAAATTGTTTTCCCAAAATTTAAGTTTTTTATTCATTTTCAATTATCATATAAAAACTATCTTCAGAGAAGATATCTTTTCTTAGATGGATCGATAGGTCAATAAACAATCTTGTTTAATTCTTGGCCATATCAAGACATATAAAAACCAAAACCAAGCATCTAATGCATCACTCTTTGGTCTTTGCATTTTAGGCTCGAGGCATCATAAGTTAATGTTTCCTTGAGAACGATATAGGCACGGCCATTACGGTGAACTGCGAGCGCTATAGAGCTATCATCACTTCTATTGACCTGAACTTAATTATATAGAAATCATTATGTGATTTCAACAGAAAACCGCGGCGTTTCTTGGCGCACAGCTTATGCCACAGCGAACATTCTGAACAATTTGAAGGCATGATAATATCACTGAGATTATTTACCCGCTTTACTTATTCTTGTTGACTTATTTTAAGTCGCAGGTCCAACGTAACCAATTTTATTGGACAAATTTAACCTGACTTATACACTGAAGGTATGTAACATTGGACAGTATGGATGCGGGCTACCTAGAGAAGCCGTTGCATGGTGTTATTTACCATACATAAGGCATAGACTTTTAAATTAATTATAAATTTTCAAGATATCTTTCATGCACTTTGCTTTTTGTATTTTCAAAGTTATGAAGCGGTTCATATAATACCGTTTGTAAGCTTAATAACAAAATTAGTAAGTTTTAGTCAGGCTTTAAATCATTTATTTTTGGATTGCTGTATCCTTTCAAAGCATTCAGCCCATATACCTATATTTGGATGTATGTTGTGATGAAATAAATAAAAAACAAACACATCCTTTTGTTTTAATGGCATAGTATTCTCGTTCATGTCCTTTAACTTTTATTTTTAATTTTAACCCATTTTTTTCTGTTACAATTACAAAACCTTTTATATTTACAAATATAATAAACAAAACAAAATTAATAATTTTATTTAAACTCTAAAAATTGAATGTCTTTTGTTTACACCTTTTTTTAAGCTCGTAAAATTATTTTCTTTTCTATTCTGTTGACTCTTTTTCTTTTTATAAAAGATCATACTTGTAGACATCCGCACATTTTCTTAAGTTTTTAGTCAAAAGAAATAAAAAAAGTATTTTATCTTATAATCAAGATAATAAGAAAAAAATTTAAGTTACCGAACAATGCATGTGTTGTGCGATATGTGTGTTTTTAAATCAACTTCATGACCAGTAACGCTTCTTAACATTTACTTACTTTGATTTATGAGTCGTTCAAAAATTATTGACATATTATTCTCAACATAATGATATTTCCTTTTTTTTTAACTAAACAGACATATATTTTAAGATTCAACTAACAATGCACAAAAGGAAGGAAACACTGTGTTTAAAGATGGTGAAAAATAACAAAATTTGAAATCTACATAATTTATTAAACTAAAGACAACGAAAAAAATATTAAAAAATGTCTTTAGTTTTTAAAAGGGAACTACTGCGGCCATTATGAATTGTAAATTCCTTTACGGCTTTAATTGAAACCTAGTTATTTTTTCTTTTAAAAGTAAAAATAACAAGTAAGAGTGATATATTCTGCTATATCGAAACTTAAATATCTTCACTATATATGTAAATCTGGGTTACTAACGAAACTCTACTAAAAAAAAACAAATATTGGCCTTAAATAAGTAAAGAATTAAAAAAAAATTTGCATTTCCTGAAAGACCTCTTCAAAAGCTTTTAAATGATACCCATATTGACAATCAAACTTTTTTATGGAAATTTCGAAGGCCCATAGCTCGGAAAATATAGGCGAGCACAAATTTTTTTACTTGATGATATTTTCTTATTTTTTAATATTCTATCACTCTATATATTTGTTTTTGTGATTGGAGTTACTTTATTGTTCCAAATGATATGGAAAAATAAGAGTCAAGCGTGGTGTTTTGCCCACTGCCTTTAAGGCCACAGACCGACCATGCTGCTTTTCAATAGTAAAATTTTTGAAACTATGTCTGGTAGATTAGCGTATTTAAATTTTCTCTAGCTCAAGAAGTGCCCTGGCAAAGTTTACTTCAACACGTACTCAGACGAACAGATGGACAACGCTTAATCGACTTCGCTATGCATTAGAAGTATTTATTCTTTATGGAGGCGACAATAGATTCTGTAAAAATTACAAACGAAATAACAAACATAGATATATGCTTTTTCCACCTGTGGTCAAGGATACAACTTAAAGAAGCATTATAACTGAAAGTACCGAATCAGCCTTCATTAAATTTTATTAAACATATTTTCTAAAAACATAAACATACTTTGGTCAACTAAAAATTGTTCTCCATATTTTCATTTTACTCAACTGCAAAGCAAATAAAGCTGGAGTTAGATATATATGCAACCTTAAGAATTGATCAAATAATTTATAAGACAATAATTTTTTGTGAAGGGAAAAATTGTTTGAATCGCAGATTATCTACTTCTGAGACACTGTGCAACACATCATTGCAATGAAATGTAGTGAGTGTGCTTAACCAACGTTTGGGATTAAATACATGAACATGTCACAGGAACTTCAGTAACACACACAGCTATGATAAGCTTTACAAAAAAACATTCTCCTAAAAACGAAAGGTAACAGCAAAAATTTTATGACTTCATAAGATTAATAATAACAAATAAAAGTAAATCAAAAATCCCACAACGTAAAGAGAATTTCTAACAAAAAATAAACAACATGGCCCATTGAGAGAATATAAAGAGGGTAAAATCCAATTAGTTTTTTGTTTACTATTCTCTCTCTAACTATTTCCTTAGAAAAAAGCCGCATGTTTAACACAAGACGGGATTCATTTTAGAGGCACAAAATGAACCCAACAACAATATATAACAAAAAAGTAAACAAACCCAAATACAGCTGGTCGAATTGTAAGAAGAAAAAAAAAAACCAAAAACAACAACTGCAAAACATTGAAAACAACAAAAAAGTATCTGAAAGATAAACGAATTGAAACGACAATACTAAATGTAAACAGACACTTTATTGTATGAAATTTTAGTTACTAACGAGAACTTGAGCCGGTTGGTTGTACGAGCGAATCAGTTAAATACAAACGAAAAAGTGATACAAGTAAATTTAACGTTTATTTAAAATAAAAACGCAAAAAAATAAAATATTTAAATTCTACAAAATTACGTTGTTTTATTTTTTTGTGATTTATTTAAGCAGCTGCTTTTGTTAAGGCAAAAATAACATTCATAAATAAATTTAATAATAATTAAAACGGTGGTTAATACCTGGAAAATATTTTTTGTTTATCAGAGAAGGCCAAAAAGTGTTAATCAGTTGTTAAATAATATTTTGGGGTTGTTAACGCAAAAGCTTTAAATAAAAAAACAATACTTTCATTTTTAACGATTGTGTAAATAGTGCAAATGTCAACATCCCTGTAAAGTTCATTCCAGTATACTGTCAAATTTTGACATATTCTGTGACAGTTCAACAATAACTTAACAAATTAGAAGAGGAAAAATTATATTGTTAAGCAGAAAATATTAAAACGTGCTTAAATAATTTTTTTTTTAGAAATTTATAGAAATACAAAACATGTGTATGAAATATATATAATAATATATAGTTACAAAGTAAAAAATAATAATAATAAAAAACAGAAATTATCTAAGTTTCTAGAGCACAACCGTAAAAAAAGAAAATTTTTGTTTATAATATAATTATCTGCAACAAAGAAAATTAAGTTAACCTAATACCACAACAATAGTTTGCTGCTTGAAGAAAAATAAAAGTGAAACAATTTTATGTGTCAACTTAAGTAAAATAATATCTATTTAAATTTTTTAAATAATTCATGTTTTAAATTTCTTGGAAAGAGTTGCAACTCAAAGAATTAAAACAAAATTTGGCTGTAAAACACTTGATGTTCTCGAAGTATTTAGAATTTACTCAGCAAATAACGCTATCTATCGAGATAAAAAATATAAACATTTTATTTACTTTGAAAAAACCTTTTTTTACCTCTCAATGATTCTATGAACAGACATCACTACACGGCAGTAACCAACCGTTATCAGGAGTTTATTTTTTATTAATTTTTTTTTTTTTTGGATTTATACACATCTACATCAAGGTAAATAAAAACCACTCACAACAAAAATATAAAAGTCATTTCTCGTGTTAAAACAAAAACCTTAAACCTTCTTCAAATAAAGGTAATTTAAATATATACTCTCGCTTTCTTGAATATAAATATTTATCTGTCTTAAAAAACAGTTTTCCAGTCAAATGCTTGAAAAAAAAAATAAGAAACACTTGTGTCTTGTCTAAACAAACAAACAGCATTCCAACCGATACTACGAAATCAATAAACAGATTCACTCAACACCAAAAATAAAAAAAGAAGAAGTACTAACAAGACCACAGACCATAAAGAATTTACTACAAAATAGCAATAGCAATGCTTAGCCACTTCTTCAAGAGCGTAGCTAAATCAATCAGTTTCAAAGGAAAATTAAAAACACTTGTAATTTTAATTAATTCTCTTAACTTTTCGGGTATTTTTTACTATTCAATAACTTTTTTTATAGTGCGCTGCTAAATATAATTTTCCGCACATATAATTCGTTTTGCTGTAAAACATGTTGGGATTTGTGTATGCAACACTTCTTTATTTTTATTATTACAAATGCAACTCTGATTCATTCACTAAGAGTATCATGCATGCATTTGCATCAAAGATTGTATTGCAAAAGGCGATAATTTTTTCAATTAACTCTGGATAACTAAAATACTGAAGTTTTTTTCATTTCCCAAACGTTAAAGATTTTTTTTTAATAAAAATATATTTTTTATTCTTTGCCTCTTTTTTTAATCGAGACTCCAGGAACTGTTATTTTCCAAATAATTTCTTTTTAGCAACTCCTTTGTTTATTTTGGCTTTTTAACGGCAGTTAGTTTTCTTTACACCCAAGGTTCTAGTGGGATTTGAACTCATGATTTTTCTGTCACGGTTCTATATTCTTTTGTTTAGAGTTACTTCACTAAAATATATTTGTTCCAAATAAGGAAAAATTAGAGGCAGGTGTTGTGTTTCACCTTCTGACTCGAAGGACATGGACCGAACTTGCTGCTGTTCAATAGCAAAATTTGCGATATTATGTCGTATTTAAATTTTCTCTATCTCATCTAAGAAAGCTTAAGAAAGTTGATTTCAACCTAAACACGGAAGACGGACATCGCTCCATCGACTTCGTTATGCATAAAAACTGATCATTATTGCAACTTATGAGGTTGAAATTGGATTTTGTAGAAATTAGAAATAGAATGGACAAACTTATATATACCTTTTCTAACCTATAGAAACGAAAAAAAAACAAAATTAACAATCTTAAACGCGCAGGAAATCCGAACTTGGCAGCTGTCTCTAAAATTAATTCGGCGATCATAAGTCGAAGCAGTTGAAGTTCTCAATAGACCTGAGTTGACTCACAACTAAACAAAATGAACATTATGTTATGTAACACACATCTTGCAATAATTAACACATGAAACCATTATTCTTATCACTCCTTAAAACATCCCCTTTTAAATACCTCTCTGCGTTTTCCCTACCCTGTCGTTTTTGTTATTTTTACAATTAAATACAACCAAAAAGGGATATTGAAAATTCGTTTACTAAATATTTCTTTTTTTTTAATTAATAAACAAATGTTCACTTTACAAGTACAACATAAAATTCTTAATACAACAAAATAAAATATGAAACAACATGGTTTCATTTCATTTAAATTTTGAAATTAAAGAGAAATAAAAGCAATTTAGGTTAACCACATTAATTATGTATAAAATCACGTAATTAACACAACAAAATTATAAATAAAATATTACAAAAAAAAAAAACAAAACTTCGAAAGTGAGAATTTAAATCAGGCCAACTAATTTGAAGTGACGGAGAAGAAAAAATAAACAAGCAATTCAGTACTTAAATACTTTAATTTAACAGCAATATAAACAGCAAGAAATGGATGGGATGGAACGTGCCTTGTGTTGTCTGAATATTATTTTATGGAATTAATAATTCAACCATCTGCAAACATTTGTTTTCTAAACAAAACTTTAAAATATTTAAATACTCAACGTGATTATTTAAGTTTGATAGAAGAAACAAATAATTGGACTGGAAATTATGTGGTCTATATGTCTTTTATATATAAATTTTTTATTCTTTCTTTAACTTGCAAACGTGTTTTATTTTAAAAATTGACTTTTTTAAAAAACAATTAAAAATTTTTATTTATTTCTTTCCGTTCTTTTTGCAAATGTATCTAGCAACTTGTTTAGTATTTCTTTTACGAAATGAATTTATAATTTAAGTTTTACCTTGCAATTATATTTATTTTCTATTAAGAAATTTTTAGTGACTTTTTCTACATTTTATTACAATGAAGAGTTCTGGTAGGACTAACGGCCATATACAAAAAGGGAAAAATTAAGCAAGTTTTTCTCACAAAAAATGGTGTTATAGTCTTTAAGTGTGTTGTTGTAGAGTTATTTATTATTATTTAATACAAAAGTAGTTCGTCATATAATTAAAAAAATTTTAAATATAAAATTTAAAATTCTTAATGTAAAAAAACAAGTGCTTTACTCGGCTATGCCGAATCTTATATACCCTTCAACATATATTTAAAAACAATAAAGAAAGTAAAAAATACTATTTATGATTTTACATAAAAATGTCACCGGCTGCTAATGGGTTAAGAATGTAATGAAAATTTCTGTATTTCCTAAAAGATCCCTTCAAAAGCTTTTAAACAATACCCATCTTAATATCCTAAAAAATATGGCGCACAATAGCACTTTTCCATGAAAAGTTTAAAGGCCCATAACTCGGAAACTATGGCAGAGCGACAACTTTTTCATTAAATGTGTTTTTCTTATAACTTGATTCTCAATTGCTCCATATATATATATATTTTTTACTGCAGTTGCTTCACTAAACTAGATTTGTTGCAAATGATATGAAAAAATTATGGAGTGGGCGTGGTCTTTTGCCCGCTGCCTTGAAGGACACAAACCGATCCTGCTAATTTTTAAAAGCAAAATTTAGGAAACTATGTCTTATTGATTGGTGTATTAAAATTTTCTCTAGCTCATCAAGTGCCATGCCAAAGTTGATTTCGACCCGAACACGGATGACATCAGACATCGTTTAATCGACTTTGCTATGCATACGAATTCCGAATATATACACTTTATGGGATCGAAAATGGATATTGTAGAAACTACAAAGAGAATGACAAACTTAGATATAACCTTTTTCCACTTGTGTCGAAGAGTATTAAAATAATGAAATCATCACATGAGGTAAGTTAACACGAAACAGATTAATATGGTTTCATATGTTCTCGTTGAAATAAGCGAATGGGAATATTCAATAATGATGTGCCCAGCCCTGATAAATTTACTAACTAGTCAGTCACTGCTTTATGAACGGAAGCTAACACACACTCCAAAATTTTACCTCCTTCAGTATGAGGCCATGCGCTATCACTGTATTTTTCGAAAAGCCCAGCTATCAATGTACAAGCTCAGTCTATTTTTTCTCTTTATTGATAAGAACTTCTGTTTATTAAATATAATTAATAGGTTTTTGCAAAAAGAAATTAACTTTCTAAGTTCTTTTTTATTTTAAGCAAACCCTTCTTTTGTTACGATAAGTTTCTTTAGGTTTAATACAACTTTCAAAGTAATCTAAAAAGTAATGTTTTGAAATTTGATTTAAATCATTTGGTAACGTCTTTTCACTGAGCCATTTCTTTGAATCTAAAAATAGAATAAAGTCGCTAGCAAATAAATCTGCAAAAGGTAGTGTAGGGAACAGACTTATTTCTAAAACTTAATTTGAAAAACTCTTAATTACTTAAAAAAAGAAACGTTTGAATTTATTTAAATGTTTATTAAATGAAATAAATAAAATAAGATGAACTTTTTACATATACAGTTTTTAAGTGTGTGTTATTCTAGATCGATGGTTGCGAAATGACCGACTTGTTTAACGCAGTCTTTTGCGCAGTAGTTGGTGTTGCCATATGTAATAGATAGCTGCAACAATATTTCAAAATTCAAACTGTGTGTTTTGCTTCGAAATTCTAAAAGTGCTTAGCCTAACAACATTACAAAAACTAATTTTTTGGGATATTTTTTGGGCTCATATATTTTTACTTTATAATAATACATTCAATTCTTGTTTTCAGTGGTATTAACCTTACAAACGATTCTTACCATCTACGACAGGACAAATTACTTTTTAAAATTGAAATCGATTAACCATATCATATGCCAGCTACTCCCACTCCTTAGCTCGCTGTCCATTAAAAACACCCTTAAAAGGTTCGCCATTTATGGATGCCCGGTGAAGTTATATTTGTTACCCAAAAATAGTCTTAAATGCTGATGCAGATGTGCGACGAGCATAGATTGGCCTATTATTAAAATTTATTTACAACACCTAAAGGATAAAATGTCTTTAAGAACTTAAAGAAAAACATATTATCTTCCAACGTTTTCATGTTAACTGCTGGAAAAAAATCCAATACGACGCTATTTACACATACTGTTGCTCCACCCACTGAGTTGGAGTTTGATAATTTTGATTTGATTTTATTTTAATGTAAAATTTCTTGTTTTTATTTAAAAAAAATTTGTTTTTGGAAGTGGTAACAACCACTTTGATTGCATTCGATACAACATACCAAGGCGAATCAATTACCAGATGGAAAAGATGGGGAGTTAATTTATTTTTGCCGATATTTTTACTGTCAAAGTCTTTACATAAAAAATATGTATAATTTTTTTATATGACATTTATGGCTTCGGCGAAAACTAATAAATTCGCCATCGCTATCAAATGGTAATTGACTCGTCTTGCAACATACCATTACAAAGGATTTTACAATTAAATTTGGCCAAATAAAGGATCAAATTCGGCCGGTTTGGAAGGCAAGTGTATATTATAACAATTTATGACAAATGTAAACCAACAATTAAATAGAGACTCAAGCGATTTGCTAATTATACAAATATTCTTTGTTGCGCTAGTTTATGTATAAAAACTTGTAAAAAAACAGTAAAGAAAATTCATAACCTGCAGGTGATAAGTCGCTTAAGTGTACAACCTTTGGTTGCTTTAATACTACCTGCAGGCATAAACATTTTATAAACACTATTCATAATTCACATTTAAGGTCAACGACCTTTTGTTTCACCATATTTTTTTGTCAGAAATTTGAAAATTAATTGTAAAATAAATTGTGCATTAATGTTAAATACTTTAAAGTATTTGAGCCTACATTAATAATTAAGTATTAAACCAAAATATTAATGCTAAGATGATAAGATATCAATTTTTATGAACGTGGCTGCTACAGATTTTTGTCTCTACAAAAGTTTCAACAAAGAATTTAAATTAGATGAATATTTTTTTTTAAATATTTATTTGTAATTGTAATTGAACTTGAATTACATGTTAAAAAATAACCCTAAGAAACAAACAAAACGATTATGAAATAATCTAATCAGTGTCTATTTATTTCAAAATGTCTTTGAAATAGAAAATACGAGGAACTAAAATATTTCTTATCGTTAGTAGTTTAATTTATTCAATTGTATTTTACATCATTATTTTATAGTTTTTATTAAATTAAATTTAAAATTTTGTTCCTAATAAATATTGTGAAATACTTTAAGAACAAATTTTATAAATAAAGCAATTTAACAAGCTCTAATCAAAATTCGTAAAATATTTTTAATCGTTTCCTAAACATATTATTTTTTTTAATCAAACTGATTTTCAGTTGATGGCTCGAAATATATATACTTAAGCAGGTATGTCTTCACACTGTTTAGGTAGGGAAGTAGATTTTTGAACAAACATTTTTCAAACTTTAAGGTTATTGAATTTCAAATAAACATTCAATATGACAAATTTACTAGATTTTTCTTATTTTTCAAGTTTTTATTAACTAAGCTTCAGCCCAGTCATAATTTGGTACAACACAAACCGACTACTTTAGCGCCTTACGAAAATATACGGAGGGCACTTTGAAATTTGGATCACATTTTGATACAAGAACCTTAGTATGATATCAGACCCTGACTGGTGGCAATTTACTCAAATTCAAAGTATTTAAGTCTTTTGAGAAATTAATTTAAGCGAATCTCAGTAGACCAATATACAGTATAATAAAAATGGTAAATAGCCGTATATTTATAAACGGACAATTCAATGAAAGCTTCCTAAAATGTTGTTTATCTGGTAGTGCGGAATGTCCTCATGTAATTTAAGTTTTTGTTTAAACATAAAATGAATTTTATATTGAATTAATCTCAGAAATACTAATAACAGATTTTATAAGCTTAGGCCTTTAATCAAACGCAAGACCAAGATAATTTGCTGAATAGTTAGCAATAAGACTTTGAGCATGAAAACTTAAAACAAAAATACAATACCATCCCAAGCAATTAATAATATCTGTGATTTTCCCCTAAAGTTTAAAAAAAATTTCTTACTAAAATTTGAGACTTCTTTTAAAGACATCCCAGCATAAAATTTCAAAAAAAGGTAATCGAGTGTGGAATTAAGCATTTTTAGTGGAAGGACTTCCCAACTGGATTTTCAACCTAATGATTTTAACAAGGCATGAGACTTTTATAATCAGTTACTGAGAATTGATTACATCGACTATTGCAGGAAATAATAATAATCATTAGTTTGTATTTTAAGGTATTCTTTTATAACTTAAAGAACTAGTTTAATTGCTTCCTTAAATTGCGAACTTTTGTAATGTGTTTTGTAAGCGAGTAACAAAATTTGGCAATGACAAAAGCAAGTAATTATGTAGCAAGTACTTTTTAAGGTAATCATTAATTTTTTTCTGGAATATTATCATTAGTTGAGTGATTAATTAGTTAAATTTGGATATAAAATGAAATGTTCGAAAAATTTTGCCAAATAAAATGAGTGATAAGAATTATTTAAAAATAAATAATTTTTGTGTAAATAAACCAATTCCGAATTAGAATCACCACCAAGTAACACGAACCAGCAATCTATTTTTTAAACCAACAAACAAATTCGTTTTTATACAAAATTTTAACTCATGAAAACTATAATTTTCTACATTTATTTGCACAATGATGGCTGCCATTAAATGTGATTTTTTGTAAGGTAACTTACCTTTTTAAAGAACAACATCTAAACCTGATAATCATATTGGGTTTCAAATCTATGACCCATCTGTTAAAAATTTTTAACAATGTAGGAAACAGTCGGAGTGCTATTTTCTCAACTGTTCTTTAAAAACCATATTTAACTTGGACTAATTTTGCAAAAAAAAAAAAAAAAAAAAAAAATTATAAGCAAGATCTGTCAAAATCATCATTGATGTAAGAACGTATCTGCACTTTTTGCACACAATTATTATCAATGTGAAACTCTTAAATATTTTATTTGAATTAATATAAATCAAATCAAGCAAAAATAGCCTTTTAATATCCAGTGCTCCAATTAAAATTTAAATTTCATAAAATTATACAATAAATAATAAAGTTATTTTAATTCCCATAACATCTGTTTATTAAAACTTATTTATTTTTATATTCAAATAAGGTATTAAATTTCAAGCTTTTATATTTTTCAGCTTCTGAAGGCAGTCTGGTGTGTGGTTAATTTATGATTAATTACCTGAGTTCGATTAATATACATATTTATCTTATGATTAATACTCAATATATTAATATTTATAAAAGATATTCATGCATATTAATTATGTGTTAAAAAATGTACGAGTGCAAGCCAGCAATTCTCTAGGAGAAACAAAGTCAATTAAATGATTGATATAAAGTATATTATTAAGTTTGAGGTCTAATATTCATTTAAATTGTAAATTTTTTTTCTGTCGGAAAGAACTATACAGTAAGAATAGACCTAAAAAATTAGAAAATAACACTATCTAAATGTAAAAAGCTTGAAAAAGAATTAGAATCGCTAAGAATAAAAACAGTCAACATGAAAAATATGTTTTGCAATCAAAGTTCTATGAACATTATTTTAGCGATTTGTTATTGTCTTAAAGCCTTCCTTTAAAACGATTTTAAAGTCTTTAACGTAGGCTTTTGTTCAGGAATAAAAACATTTTTTTTTGTATATTTAAAATTTAGAAGCATAGAAAAGTTGCTGAGACTTAAACTATAAAAGTAAATGTGCTAAGAACTTGAAATTTTCTTTCATATGTAAACTTAATATTAGTTGTAGTTGTAATATTGAAAATTTCTTAATTTTTCTATCTTTAAATAAAAATCAATAAATTTTTATTTTTAACGATTTAAAATTGGTCTCATCGTCTTAATCCTTGGCTCTGGCTACAACTGTAGTAAGAAAATATCCGACCTCTTGCTCAGTAAACCTACACTTTAACAAACTTACGCAGCTACGAGTATCTAAACCACAACATTATCTCGATAAGATAAGAACCACTCAAAACCTTGTTTAGCTAACATGCGCTCTTAACCAGCTTGAAAATCTGAACAACATAAATCTAGCGAGACTCGAACTCACAACTCAATTGTCAAGTTTTGTCGTAGCCAATTTCCTCTTCCTTACATGAATTACTTGTGTTTCTATACGGGAGCCTTCTTTATCTCATCTACCGTGGCTACATAACAATTGTTTTTCTATTGGTTTTCCGAGACTCTGGTAGTTTTTTTTTGCTGTTCTCCATTTATTCGCCTTTTAACAACTTGTCCACAGAAGGTGCTTAAGGTCCCGTTGAAATTTAAGGGCAAATCTTTTGTGTAACAAACAAGAAGTGCGCTTCACCAATGCTGCTGTTCAACATGTCTTAGCTAAAATTCCTTTTATTCTGTTCACACTTTTACCCCATTTTTTAGTGGTACAAGTCAGCTAAGACGCGTTCGTTTAAAATTATAAAGGAGCAATATAACTCTGTAATTATGCTCATAATTTTACTAGTCAATTTGTTTTGTTGCTTTTTTTGGGGCGAAGTCAACCGTGAAATCTATCGTATTTACTCCTTTTTCTTTTTGAAATATACTCATGAGTTTATATTTAAGAAGCTGAAGAAGTTCATTTAGATTATGACAAAAAAAATTCTACAAAGCTTCAGTAGCAGCATAATCATGTATGTCATGTATGTCGGTTAAAAGAAAAGTAACACAAAAATTTCTCTTTTTTAGTTGGCAGCATCCAAAAAACAAAATCAATCCGCTTAACCAATCACATGATTAATAATTGACATGCCAACGGTGTAAGCTACATCACCCTCAATAATTAAGTTTCATTGCCTGTAGAGTAGAGTTGCTAGCAAATAACTATTTTATTTCTACCCAAGTAACCCTCGTATGTGTAACAGCATATATTTCAAATAATTAATATTCATATGTTTTTAAAATTTGTTCCACTTTAAAAAAGCACAAACAACAAATAAAAAGAAACATTGGAAAAAGAGAAGAATATTAAGTTTGAAGTTTGAAACAAGAATTGCAAAACCACAGTGGAAGGGAATTCATTACATTCATCTAAAATCAATATCAGTGTTTATATCACAAATATAATAAAAAAAAAAATAATTTAAGTATGAGAACAAATAAGCACGAAGAATACTATTATTGCTTTTGCATGATAAACTAACATTCTCATTAGAAGTTTCAAAGGTTAAAATTTTTCTGACGACTTCTTTTGCATTAAGTGAAGTCGGCACTGTGTTTCTCAAAAGATTGTAACATCAATATCATCAGCTTTGTCACATCGCTAATTTATTTTCAATGTTTATTACGTGTCATTGTTAATGATGATAATAATAATTGCATTTTCGACAGATAAATGACATTTGTATACACAATTTCATTTACGGTTTATATACCGTTCAACACATCATTATTTTAAAAGAACGTAAGAATATTTAAGTCATTACACGTTCACCGTTTAATTTAACTGTTTAGTAGAAAATTAAGACTTTTTCTTATCATAATTGAAATGCTGTATTTATATTTCTCTGTGTGTCTTTTCGTTTATTATTTGCGATTGTAATTATTGTGTAAGTTCGAAAACATGACATTTCGGTAATTACAAACTAAAGAGCCCAATGATAAGACAATATAGCAACCAATATAAAATGTAATTTGTTTGTTTGAATTACACGATAAGACAAATGTGCTTCTTCTATACTTAAAATTTTTTTCGCACAAATTTAAGAACTTTTTTCCCTCACCTTCTATCAAAAAAATAATAAAAAATCATCCATAAATAAATGAATAATTAATCATTTTAATATAAACAGTGATAAATGAATCCAATTAAAATATTATAATTTATTATTGTCTAACTTAAAATAAATTAAAGTAGGGATCCTCAAATTTTCCAAAGATAGTTTTCATATCTTGCATTAAACCGATGTGAGTCAACAATCACACTAATTATAAAAAAATTACAAATGAAAGCTTAAAAAATATGTAGTTGCAAAGAAAATTCTTCTAAAGTTTTATAAAATAGACCGCACGAAGTTTTTAACAATGGTTCATCTATACTGTTTAACAATGCACAATGGGGCAGAATAAAAATATTTTGGAAATAGCTAAGCCATTAGTAGAGGGCATAGCCGATTAATTTAAAATATGACATGAGCAGAGCAGTATCTGAGCATAATTTATGAAGCAGGGTACCCTCCACATTCCAGGGGTGGTGCTATGTGGTCTGAAAATTGGTACCTCACACCTGCATATTTTTCTAATTCCTTCAATGGTCTTAATGTTTTATTCAACTTTTTTCAAAATATTAGGCACAATTTTCAAAAATTCTCTTTTTTAATATTTTATCGTAGTTAGCGAGCAAAATTTAAATCTTTTTTGGAAGAAACTAAAGATTATTTCTTTTTTGACTTAAAAAGAAGACGATTTTCAATATGAAAAATCTAAAACTGTTTAGTTTTTAGGTATTTTTTTTGCCTTAAAGGGACCAAAATATTCTTAAGGAAGATTTAAAAACTGAAAATCTTTGTAGAAGAAGGTCCTTTAATTTGACTTGTTTTAAAATCTCACTGCTGGGATTGGTAAAAGAAGACTGCTTAAAAAGCTATGTACTCCGAATTGTTGCTGAAAGTATTCCATGAGCACTAGTTCATATGTGAACTTTATGGACAGAAAAATTATTACGGAAATTGCTAAGCTATAAATGATAAACTAGTTTTATCATTTTCACGTGATAAACAGCGTGATAAACAGATGATAAAATATAAAACAATTTTCATTTTATTTAATTTCTAGATTAAGCTAATTTTAAATGAAATTTATGACCCTGAATCACATTTTGAATTAATTATAAGCCAGCTTCTAACATCGCAAAATTACAAATAAAAAATTTCACTTTTTAACAATTTTAATTAATTACAAACATGTTTAATTTTTTTGCAATTTTTATTTTCTAATAAGTTTGACCATGACGGTAAATAAAAATAAATAAGCTGACCCAAACATTTTGTTTAAATAATAAATGGCGTCATATTTATTTATTTTTATCTTATTTTTTGATGCTGTTCGCTTTTCATCGCAAGTACTTTTTTTTAAATTACAAGTTGCCACTACAACGACGAGAGTAGAAAAATTGTAATAAAATAAGGAAAAAATAAAAAATACACACTTTAAATAATAGAATAAAAAAAAGAAAATAAACAATTCAACCAAAAAGTGGCGCAAGCTAAATAAACCAATTACAACAACAATAGTTACGAAATTTCTAACAACAAATCAACAAGTCATATTAATAAAAAATAAAATGAACTGCTTAGCAAAATGCAAAAATCTCTGAAAACATTTAAACTGGGACAGACAGACAGAAAAGCACAGTCATATAACTACAAAAACAGACAAACGTTAATTTATTTATTTTATTGTTTTTGCGCATTAAACAAACATTTTCAGTTTTCGTGCACTTGTAGCAACAAACAACCTGCCAGACAGACGAAAGTCTTATAGGAAATATGAGATTTGGATACAAAGGAAACGATCATTTTACTTTTTGTAAAACAGGAAACTTGTCTTAAGGTCAGGGTTCCTGTCTTCTTAAAGCGAAAGTTAAATTGAATGCTTAGTAATGCAATAAACGAAATTAAGTAAAAATCTTTTAAAAGTGAAGACGTAAGTTAATCGCTCCCAACATTATAAAAATATTAAGCCTTGTGTTTAAGTGACAAATTTTTCTTTGAATTTTAATTAATTTTACGTTATTGGCAACTCAAGTTATGATTTATTGTTTCCGTGGCAGCAATCTTGTACAGCTTGCAAATTGTTAAAAGTTAAGGCCGAATGACGTCAAACTTAGTTGCATAAGTTTTAATTTTTGGAAACGTCTTATGTTTGCAAAACATCCTGCTTAAAAAAGATGCAAAATTTATCAATGATCCCCGTACTAACTTTAGTAGCAGCGAAAAATCTTCATGTTTCTAATGCAAATTTTAAAGTTCAGTGAATCTGTAAGAGTCTAAACAATTTTAAAAATGTAATGAAATATCACTCTGCAAAAATATATTAATAAGGGTATAGAAAAGTTTGCCATTCTGTTTGTAATTTCCAATGAACTCCTTTCAATTTCTTATATTTATATAGAGGCGCCTATTTGACCGTAATCGTACCTTCCAAAAGGGTGCTTTTAAAATTCCCCAAAATTAGTCCATAAATGGTGAAAATATGATGAAGAAATAGCAAATTCCTCCATTTTTCCTAGGTTTTTCAAATGTTGCTGTTTCGCCATTTTTTTTTCTTGTTTTATACATTGAAAACTAAAATTTCAGGAAAAACCTTAGATTATGAAAAAATCGGAAATTCATTAGACTAATAAAAATTTTTACCGAATTGACCAAAGCGAAAAAAATAATTTTACTGAAATTTTTTTTTTCAGTAATAATCTTCAATTTGCTTCTGATCGATTTTTTAGACTCATAAATGTGGGGAATAATTTCATTCTTAAATTAATCAATTATAAAAAAATATTGTGCTATTTTTTCTCCGATTAAATTAATAAAGCACCGGCAATGATTATTGAAGGTGAAAGCACGTCTCGATGGCCATTTCGCTACCGTTTACGTAGCTCTTCAGGAAACTTCTCACAAATATATTTAATTATTCTATTTCATTATGGAAATTTGGCAAAAAGGACTGTTTGGACGATATCTTTTTTACGCATACAAAGAACAAAACATGGTGGAGAAAACTATCATTAAAGAGCAAAATATTATTGCTAAATTTTAAGTTTGTATTCAATATTATATATTTTCAAAAACAATATTAATGTCGTGACTCCTCCATTGTAACATATTTTTGTGAAACACAAAAATAACATTGCAAGATATAACCATAATAATACTTAGAGTATAATCATATAATGATTCTTTATAACAATAATATTGTTCAATTATGTTTGAAAAAATTGTTAAAATAGAATTTAAAATTATAATCGTTTTTATACAGAGTACACGAAGGGATGAAAAATGATTATATTATAGTCCCGAAAACCATATTATATTTCGTATTGCAATATATGGTTGTTGTTGTTGTAACAGCTCTGCTGCTGTCGAGAAATTTTTCCTGAGGAAAAGCTTTCTGTTTGTATAGTTGATGCTGGTTTGACAACCTTTGGCCGATATAGACTTGGGTCGTTCCGAAGTGAATATTCAGTTGTCATGGGAACGACAATATATGGTTGCAATGATTGATTTTTTAAGTATTATCGATAAAACCGAGATTTTTTTTCTTAATTTAGGGCAAAACGATTTTTTTAACATCAGCTTGCTATTGAGGAGCATGGGTTCTCACTTACAAAATGGCTTGGCATTTAAATGAATGCTTAAAACCAGTGATTCGATAATTAGGATAAGTTTCTCTCATTAATTGTTGTTTATTATAATTTCTTTTTTCATGAACTTTCATGAGTTTTTCATGAGTTCAAAAGTTGTAACTTAATTAGGTTAAACGAACTTATTAAAATGTATTATAGAAAACAAGTGCAAGAGGAGCAATAAAATCTCCTATGATTTTATATTATTCTATTTTTTTGCTGGATATGAATAAAATTATTACGAACCATTTTTTTTTAAATCTTAAACTAAGCAATAAAAAAATATCAGAAGAAATAAAAGGAAAAGTTTGTATGCGTTTGGTATTAATGGGGTATTATTATATACAAATTCGTTAACAATAAAAAAAAATATATATTTATCGTTTTCTTTAAATGAAAATGCAAAATATTCTTTTTCCAAAAATGTAGCAGAAGTTTAATGTGAATAAATTCTAAAAATTATTGGTCGCATATTTGTGTCATATAATGCGCCTAATGTGACCTTAGACAAGTTATTAATCTTCATACTACTGTTTATGACTATTTTTTAGATAAGTCTTTGATTAAAAAATTGTATCAGAGAATAAAAGAACTAAATCAAAACTCTTATACTCTTTTATTCTTTATATTTTATGATCATTTTTATAATGGTCATGGTCATACTATATTATAATATAATTAACTTTAATCATTATTATTGTTGTCTGTTACAATTTTAGACAACAATTTAAAATTATTTTTTATTGTCTTGCGCTGTCACAGTGAAATATCTGCATGGAAGTTATAGGCCTTTTTGATTAAATCATATTTCACAAATTCAAAAGTTGAACCGAATTTTAAACTTAATATTATTTCAACGATATATCACAGGAATAAATTTATTCATGTATTTTCATATTTTATTATTCATGTTTATATATTTCATTTCTTATATTTTGATTATATTTGATTTATTTAAAATATTTGTATTCGTATTTTGTTACTCTTTATTTCCAAACTTTTTTTTTTTAATTTTTAACTTAAATATTTTAAGAGAGGGTCTGCTTATAAGAAACAGTCTAATGGAAACTTAAAACATAAAAAAAAATTTCA
This sequence comes from Cistogaster globosa, assembly GCA_937654795.1. Lineage (NCBI taxonomy): Eukaryota > Metazoa > Arthropoda > Insecta > Diptera > Tachinidae > Cistogaster > Cistogaster globosa. The sequence continues at coordinate 92,167,568 of OW569406.1, read as the reverse complement.
ATAAGATTGTAAAATATGGTCCACATATTTAAAATCTTTAAAAGGCAACACCAGAATTTATGTGAGAAAAACAAATGCAAATTTAAAAAATATGTTTTTTTTTTCTACAAATTATGTCTATTAAACAAAGGAAATGAATGCGTAATTTAATTTCTAGTGTTGTTTTGCTTTTAATTATATGAAAAGCAGAACACTCTGTAATGAAAATTATTTTTATTTCTTATTAAGTTTTGGCATTGTGTTTTATAAGAATAAGCCATAAATTGGGATAATGGCACCCACCCACCTTATATAAATATTATTATTGTTATGATTTTTTATTATTCTCTAATTTGTTGTGATTTATTTTTGATGAAAACGAAGCTTTAATATGTAACTAAGAAATCTTACCTCCATAACCTTTTAAATAATTTTAATAAAAGTTTATTAGGACTTAAGAGATTAAATTGAACTTTTCCTATCGGGTCACTACTAAACAGTGTCATTTTAAATAGACAAACGCTATCACAAAGAGGAAATATGAACTCAGCTACTTAATTAAAAATTACAAAACAGAGAAAAAAATTACAATTGCAATCGATAATCAAGTACTTTCAGCAACATTTTTAAATAGAAATTATTATAAACAACTTTGAACATTCTCACTGCCATGACTTTGCGACGATGAATTTCCATATTGATATAAAAAAATAATATAAAATTGAATTGAATAATAGAATGAATTGCAACACAACTTAAGCCAAAATGCATTTAAATAATAATTTATTGCTTAAATAAAACTAGAATGGAATAAATTTTGTTAGAAAAATACATTTGATAAAACACCTGCTTTCAAATGCACACGAGCACGAACACATGATTAAACACATTTACCTTTGAATTGAGTTGTAATAAAAAATTAAAACAACAATAATAACGACAAATTAAAATGTTATTAAAAACTGAAATGTTTCTAATGTTGATTAAATTAGTAAATGAAGGTAAAAAAGAAATTCAATGCAGCTAAAAAAATTTTTACTAAAAAATAAAACATTGAAAATACCAAACAGTGAGGAAAATCAAAAATTTGTTAATTTCCGGAAGTTTATAAACCGTAACAAATCCATACCAATACAAAAGTCTTTCAAATTTATTGCTTTTTTAAAGTAAACTGAAAAACAATAACATTAAAGAGTTACATAATTTACTCAGAGAAATTTAAGTCTTTTACGAACTTAAACAAATAAACGTGGGTGGCGTCATCAATTCATAAAATTAACTCTTTGATGTATGATTCCCTTCCTTTTTATATTAATTTTATTTAACAAAACAAAATAAAAACAAGGTTTTTGAAACTTAAGTGTTTAAAGTAATAATTTCTTTTTTTTCTTTTTCTTTTGGGTAAAATGAGGGTTGTTTCTAATTCCTGATTTGTATTTTTTGTATGTAGTCATTTGTAATATAATGACCACTCTAGTAAACTTGTTATATTTTTTACTTTTAAGCTAATTAAAATGAACTGACCATTTGCAGGTGATACTTATACTGAAATTTGAAATGTGCAAAAATTATTACTTGCTGTAAATTACTTTTATATTTTTATTATTTTAGTGTGAGTGTTTTTCAAATGTCACAGTTATGCTTTAAAATTTTAACACCCTTCACTACGAATGGCAATAATTTAAGTTTGTCACACCGCCTACTAAAGCTTTGTGTTATGGTGCCCTGCAGATGAGATAGTTAATCAAAGTTTCCTTAATTGTGAAACTACCTGTGTGAAATAGCTTTAAGAGTTTTGTTATTTAGAATCTGTACTTTTGTTTAATAAATTTTTAATAAAAAGGTAGGAGTACGTAAAAAGCATTTTGGTATTGCTCATATAGCTATTCCTCAAATCCTGCAAGGCATAGCAGGATTAGAGAAATCAGTAAAGTGAAGAAAGGAGAACATACTTCTAGAAAATCAAATACATGAAACACTGGAACCAGGCCACCTTGGACCGTAGGGTCAAATTAGTCGCAGCCATCGCGATGTATCCAGAAATTCAGGTTTTAGCAAAGCAATGCGGGGGATGATCAGCCCTTATACCATCCACAATCTTAAAAAAAGAAATTAATTTTACGAAATCTTTACTTCAGATAGGTCATCCTAGTTTCCTTGCTTCATATATCGGAAACTAAGATGCTTTACAATGGGACAAAGAGCAGGAGAGTAGCAACTTCTATAGAAGTCATTATGTACTCACGGATATTATTCATGCAGTCTGGCATGTTGATTCATAATTGCAAGTAATCTGAGTCAGATAGGATATCGTCAACAGCCATGTCTGGGGTTATTTTGAATTCATTTATGCAACCCTTCCATAATAAACTTTGCATTAACGTTTTACAGAAAATTTAATACAATTTTTATTTAAACTTTGAAACAGATTTACTTACAGGGGATTTTATAAGCTAAACTTTGCTTACAAATAATTTAGATTTAATCTACTGAAAAAATTCATTCCACTTTAGTATCAAAAGTTCTACAATGGCATACCGTTTAATATAAATTTGTTGCAAATGTATTAGTTTAACAATGTGGTGGATTAGTTTCGGTCATCCCTTTCCTGCTGTAAATTTTTGCTCGCACTCAAAAATATTCGTTCATGTTTGCAAAATAAAATTTTTGAAATAAATTTATACATTCTTAGTCACGAAGGTAAAGGGCCAAACAAAAAATGAAAAATATGCTGTCAAAGATCATAGATACATATGTATGGGCACATGAAGTATTATATGTGTGTTTAATTTTATAAAGAATGAATTTTTCCACTTGCAGCAGAAGGTTTTCTTTTTAAAACCTTTATATTTATTATTTCATATTTTAGTGAAGGGTGCATAAGATGCGGTTTAGCCAAATTAATTTCTTTTGAACTCATTTAATATTTATTAACTGCTTTCAATAAGTCAGGTATGTTATTTGATATATAGTCACAGTAAAGTGTGTGCAATTAGTACTGCTTAGAATCATGAACTGAATAATTTTTATGAGTCAAACGTGTTAACTTTACTCACTTTACAGCAGCATATAAATATATATGTTTAAAACCAATTATTGTAATTTTCAAAAAGTATAAGTGAAATTTGTAGGTCATATAGTCAGCTTTGGTTAAACTCTTGACTGGTAGCTTAATTTAAGTTGAAAAAAGTTCTGAATTTAACGGGCTTGAATTTTGTTGTTTGAATGGGAAAAATAAATATCGTTGTAACGGCTTAAAAATTTATTTCTCAATTAATGATTTTACTTACACTAAATCATGTAGCCACTACTAAAACATTTTATTATCAAATGTTGTCCAAACAAAAGAAGCGTTGTTGCAAGTGAAACCTCGTTATATTACAAATCTACCAAGTACGAGCAGGACTCTCACACGAAAGGTTTCGTCCTATGTAGGGGCAGCCTTTAATTTTATCCTTTCTGTTTTATTAATTGTTGCTAAGAATTACAGGTGTGCGCCTTAAAGGAAACAAAAGATAAAATTATCTACCTGAGAATCAGGTTTTCTGCGGGGCTGTCCTTTAAATTTATGTTTTATTTTGGTGCAAAAACTATGTAAATTTACCAGGACTGCTTTTTCCGTTTCAAAGGAAAACTATATTTATATAAAATTCAAGTTTTGTATGGGACACCCTTTAATATTTTCTTTTTAAACTTCATACTTGTTATAAATTTCAGGTAGCTGCTTTCAATTACGAATAAAAGATAAGTCCTTACACCTTAAAATAACGTCTCTGTGGAGACACCCTCTTGTTTTAAGTTTCATTCTATTATTTGTTGTTGTACCAGCCATAATAAGTCTGTTTATTAAAATTTCGAGACGGACAAATATTGTGATGACATTAATATGAATGCGTTTTCACACTTTTATAAATGAAGTTTTTTCAAAATTTTCAAAGGAAAATATGAAAGATGGTTAAGCAAAGAAACACAAAAAAAATTATAATTTTATTTTATTCAATAATTATTAACAAAATCCTTAACACTAAAGGAAAATAAATCAATACTAAAAATGTAGTCCAGTAGCAGGATTAGCAAGATTCGGACACCTTTTCCCTTTTTTTTTGAGGAACTTAATCAACAAAAAAACTTAAAAAATTTCTACAAGTGTAGAAACACATGTTTGCAAAGTATTAATTAATTTTGATTAAGTGAAAACAACAGCAAAAACATCTACTGTAATTGCACCCACTTTTAATGAAATCAATTAGTTGCACGTAAATGTAAACCTCCATCTTTGTTTTATTTTAGCTTCCCACTGAACATGTGTTTGTTTTAACACATGTACTAGCAATACAACAACATTAAATAAAAATAAAAAAAATGTTGCGGATTTTATATACAAAACAATTGCATAATTAAGGTAAAATACGCTGTGAATGCCTCTACAAAAAATATTTCCTCAACTAAATGTTCAACTAGTTGTCAATTGTTTTGTTAAATAATTCGATTTTTGTTTCATTAGTTTTGGTTCTTTCGTACTTTTGGTAACCAGTCTTGGGAATGACTCAAGTGCATGAGCACGACATGATGACCAAATAAAGTCATAACGAATATGGTAAAACTAAACAACAGTTTTTTTTTTTTGGTATAAAAGCATTATGATTCAATAATGATTCAATAGCCAGCGGGGTTTTAATTAAAAATGCATTAAATAAATTTAAAAAATAATGAACAAAAAGCAGACAGGCAAAATGCCGGTACCGGTTTCCAATGGTTCACTGACACACATTTTTATCATTTATTTTTTTTTTATTTCTTTCTCTTTACTGTTTAATTTATAATAGTTTCAAATTAATTTTGATTAAATACAAAAAAGGAATAGAAATAGCAAAATAAATTTAATTTATGAACACAATTTTATTAACTCTGGCGCCGCTTTTAAAAATAAGAAATATTTGTGTAGTGAGAAAAAAACACGTTTGGTAAAAAACATTTATGATTTCGTCCACTAAGAGAAAAAATTTGCAGTGTAAGTATATCTGCTCCAGATTTTTGCAAAATGACTATGAAAGACTTCCACCGATCTATTACTCAAAGGAAGCAAAAAATCGCCTAAATATTAAAAGCTTTTTTAAAAAATTAGTAAAAGGCACTAAAAGTAAGTAAATCAGGCAAAGTAACAAAAGTACAAATGTATAAAAAATAACTAAAAAAAAACTTCATAGCCAAATTTCTGCAGCATATCGGGGAAGTAAGAGGTAAAATCGTTCCCTGATATAAACTGTGTCTTAAAATAAATTTAAAGGTCTTTAGTTTTTTTGAAACGACAAAAGAGGTACTTCACTCCATCCTGTAAATTTTATCCCATTTGTGTATATCCAACCTGAGATGAAAAAATTGTCATAAATAAGCCGACATTCACAAGACACTTTTGAAGCTTTCCACCCTTGCATAAGATTGGACTCTTCTGTGGAAGTCCTTTTCACTTTAATCGATTCACAGTGGAAAATATATCGCTGTTGAATCGTCACTACGACTGAGTGAAGTAAAGCATGTAACTTATTTTCAACAACTGAACATTCATGTGTATGACGAGTTCATTGTTAGGAGACCTTTATTTTTACCAGCAAACCACACTGAGAATTCGTTTCATAGCCATATTTGTGACACAATAATTAACGGGTTTTCCAGTTATTTAATTGTTGGGTAAATTTAAGGCCATCCAACGTACGTGTTCTACCACTATGCCTTGCATTGTAGGGTTCAACCCCCAAGTGCTGGTCCAAAAAGGGAAGTCCCTATAAACGAGGAAAAATCGAATAGTTTTATAATTTAATAATCAAAAAATTCTAGAAATTGGTGTAAATCTTGCTGCAATCGAATTAAAAAGATGGTTAAAAATACTGAATTATACAGAAAAACATTAACTGACAAATTCGAAATAAAATTTCAACAGTAAATCGACATTTATCAATATGGTATAACAAACCTAAAATATTTTCCACGCCAGCCAAAATTCATAAAAAGTATAAAAAGCTTTTTTAAAAAGGAAAAATTATATTTTCTTAATTTTAATTATTATATTTATTTAATATTTAACTAAATTTCATAAATAAAAACAAAACAAATTTCAAAACGTCATGCTTAACAGGAACATATTTAACCTCAAATTTTTTCAAGTGTATAAACATTTGTTGATGTTTATTTTAGTTATTAACAGCAACACTTCTTTGTTTCAATGCTTAAATAAGCGTGTGACTGATTGTCAATAAATACAAGTAACTTTGAAAGAGTGTAAACAAAGTTAATTATGTCTTTGAGATTTCAAATGAACGTTTAAGTTGACATTTGATGTTAAATAAAGTTAACAAAAAACCATCTCTAATTTCAAATCTCTACATACATTGTAAGTCTTAATTTTTTTTGCGCTTGGTCAAACAATTTTATTGGATGAGATCATAAAAATTATAGATCTTTAATACTTAGACTTTTTTGTTGGTGTAATAATCGCAAAAAAAAAACAAAAAAAATGCTGAAAAAAATCTTAATTGACAATTGAATTTGACAGCTTTAGGCTTCTTGCAATACGTTACTATAAATGCAACCGACTTGATTGAACTTACCGTCGTCATAGGAGTTACTTACGCTTTTGGCTCATGTAACCGTTTAAAGTGAAATATCAAATGTGGTACGTGCATGTGACTATAATGCTTTAAGGGTGACCAGAGTTCACTTAGCGAGTTTCTTTATTTTTTATTTGTTTTTTCGTTTTCTTTTTTATGTTGCTTTTTTAATGCAAGAACGTTAAAATAAAACGGTTAGGAAGTATCACAGTTTTATTTGCAGGTCATACGTTAAGATTATTAACCCAAAACTACACAAATACTTTTAAGTAACGCAAAAACAAAAGAGTAAACAACTTTCAAGTTAATTTTTCCTAATAATTTTTGTTTCTGTATCTGCTTACGCTTTTTTAAGGTCGCCTAAAACCTAAACCCCAATGGAAAATAAAATGACAGCTAAAAAGTTTTACGCCTGCTCGGAATATGGCTACTCTAGGGACTCAAACTTCAACTCAATAACCTAGTAGATAGCTGAATAAAATGAAATGATTTTTGTATTTCTTCTCGAATTTAACCAATTTTATTTTATTTTTATTCACAGCTTAAGAAGGGTGATTGGCATAGTATTTTCAATAGTAATTAGAATATTTTTGATTTTGCTTTCTTGAATGAAGCCGTCGTAATGAAAAATCTGTTGACTACTGTGTTGTACAAAATTATTGTTTAATTTACAACGTATTGTAAATAGTATGGCGTGTCAAATACAATCATAGTGTAATTTTGCTTTTGTATGTTGTCTCTATTGTTTTTGTTCAACTCTAAAACTGTAAAAATAAATTTAAAACAAATGAAATAAAATTAACATTTATACAATTATTGTAGAATCTGAATAATTACAACAAGTTGGCAATTGAATAAACTTACTTTTAAAACGATAAAACTAAGTGGTATTAAAATTAATCAGCTGTCATTTGAAAAAAATATAATAAACTAAATTCCTCTTGGTGGCTTTTCACCAGACGTGAAAGTGATGAAAATGAATTTATTATTTAAATTATATTAAATGTCTGCTCTTCATACAACTAACTTCGGAAATGAAATTTATTCGCTCTCTATCAGAAAAATTATTAGTTTGTAAGCTTTAACTTTAAATCAATTTTAGATAAAATGGTCACCTTAATATTGTATAATTGATTTAAAAAAACAAGCAAATTCCCCAAGATTGATTGGCAGTCAATCAAATGTATGTATCAAGAACAAGGGGTGCACATTATAAATCAAAGAATCGATTCAAACGAGTGTTGATATTTAACAGCCACTCTTAAAGAGTCACACATATTCACAAATGTGTGACATGCATGTGTGAGCTATTTTTTTATAACTTAAAACTTTTTTATGTCTTATAAGTATGAATACGTGCATAAATGACTTAAATGCATTAAACTTAAAACAACAACATTCTTCAATTGCGATTTTTTATCGTACTCAAATTCTTTCAACAATTTAATATTTTTTCTTGTTTTTGCAAAGTATGTAAATTTGATCTGGTTTTCAATAACAAATATAAATCAACACAATAAGCCATATTGAATAATGGAAATAATGACACAAACAATGATAAGTCGTCTCTTATTCAAGCGCAAGCGATTTCATTTACTCGTACAATTTGGCAATTAAAGACTTGAAGCATAAAAATATTAAGATTTTTTTTCAAGTGTATCAATGTTTGAACTAGTTAGCAGATGTGAGAATTTGATGGGATGTATTGTGCACCGTAATTGTTCTTGCAACCCCAATTATATAAATAAGTATTTTTCGCTTTTTTTATTGTATTGAAATATTTTTGCATAAAAAATTGCATTAAAAGTTTTGTATACAAATTATTATTATTCTTATTTTTATTATTGGCATTCTCAACAGATTGACATTAATTTGCATTACAAAAATATAAAAAAAAAAAATGGAAATCATGTTGCACACATACGTTTTTTAAGGGAAAGAAACACATAATTTTAAAGAATAGCAAATCACTAAAACAAATTTTGCATTTTTGTTTTTGTTTTCTTTGTATTTAGAAATAATTGTTGTTGCCTAATGACAATACAAAAATAACAGCAATAACAATTAGCTTGACATGCTTTCATATTGTCAAGAATAAGAGTAAATGAATTTGCATGACATTTAATATGAAAACGTTTGCATAATGCACGACATACACACATACATACTTACAGCCATTCATACATGGAAGTAAATTTATTTTCTGTAGAAAACTTATGTTCAACTTTGTAACTGTAATTCCATGGAAAAAAGGTTGTTGAATGCAATCTTTATGCTTAAATCAAAGTGAACATTTAAATTTACACTTTATTTCGTTTTATTTTCTTAAAAGCAGAGGTTGACAAACTTTTGTTCTTAACAAAAAAAAAAATATATATTTTTATTAAGAACAAGATCCAGTTATAAAGATTTCCTTAAGATATAATACTATTTAAAATAAATAAACAAATCAAAATTGTTTTTCTTAGTTTTAATTATATTTAAGCTTTTTAGCGACTTTATAGAAATTTTATTTTTTTCCTTAAGATTTTAATCGTTTTCTTTGAAAGTGTTGTAAGTCTAATTTTTTAAAAATTAAAGCAATCTGTTATGAGCTTCCTATCTACAAAAAGTTAAGAAGCCTTTGTCAATCTGTTTAACTTGACGTTGTTGATGAAATTAAAAATACAATTTCATTGAAACTGGTGTAAGTCCACATTCGCATTTATATCATTTACTAGGCCTGTAATATCCGAAAAATCAAAATTTTTTTATTTTAAATTGCTCTAATACCTCGTGACTACTTTCAGCAATGCTCTCATAATAAAAATAAATAAAAAAGTTAAATTTAAAAAATTAAAATAATTTGCCTAAGAGTATATTTAAATAACTCCATTTTATTTTATATTGTTTTATTTTATTTTTATATATAAACGAACAATAAATATTTCATCAACAATTCGGTTGATTAATTGTAAGGCGTACCAATTTTATCATTAGCATAACTAAACGATTTTTGGGAATTTTAAAATTTCATCGTGTACTTTAGAAATGATTAAATTAGGAAAAAAATCAATCAAGCATTTTAAAAAGCATAACATGAGCGTCACGGCCCAGTCACAGCGCTATAATCAGCTGTGAGTAATTTTTTATACCTCTCACCATATGAGATTAATAGTGGTTTGATAAAGAAAACATCCTGAATATTTCCCTAGAGAACTCTAAGTGTGAAATAAATATTGGCTTACTGAATATAAAAATGGTACTTATTTTCTGTTTTACCCCTGTAACACTTACCAGAATTGCAATTACTAAATCATACTTTTGGCGAATGTTTTTTAAGCAGATACGATTTGCTCTAAAAAATTATATTTATATTTTCTATTATTTAGATTCTAAAAATTATCAAAGTTTTTCCCAATTTTTCCCCTTAATAAAGTACTATTTAGATAATAAATACGTTACATTCTAAATAGTACTATATTAGATTTACGTGAAGTGATTAATAGAATAAGGAATAAACAAAGTTGCATGAGGAGTTTTAAGTAATTCCAGATTTGCACTATGCAATTTTTTGAGTTATTTTTTATTCAATTGTTATTGCTTACCCCCTTTTCTCATCCAACAAACAAAAATTTCATGCTAGTTTTATTAAAAATTGCATAGTGTAAATGCCGTAAAAGAATGCAATTCAACTTTTTGGTACCTTTTTAATCCCTTTAAATAAGCACAAATTTAAACCAATTTTTATCAATACAATACCGTATTATATAATCATATGCTATAAAACTGTACAGAGAAAAAAGAGAGAAAAGTACCACAAAAAAGTACGAATTTTGCTTGCCTTATGTTAGCCAAAAGTGACAAGAGCTTTTTGCCTTTTTTAAGAAAAAAAAGCTGCAGCATAAATTCCATATACGTGCTTATTAGTAAAGAAGATAAGTTGGATACTAAAAAAAAACAATATATAGTTTTGTTCGTTTTTTAAATGAAATAAGCTCTAAATATATAAAGGACGGATTTTAATTGTTTTTTTTTTTTTTTTTTGTAATTTTTAACTGTCGAATAGTTAAAAAACTAAGTTGTGACTCACAGAAAATAGTCGCTAAAAATTATGGGTCAATTAAGGAGAAAGTTGTTAACAGCATTATTAAGTTTGTGCTTTATTTAAGATATTATTATTATTTTTGTTTATGCGCTTCTGCACCGGCTTAAATTTTAATGAATAAAAATATAAATTTAAATTAAAGAAACATATAAGAAGCCAAACGTACAATTGTTATAACAGCCATTGAGAAACTCTGTTACATTCATCAAACAAATATTAGGTTACATTGTTGATGACATTTATAACGATGATAATCATGGTTATTGGTCAATAGTTGAATTGTGTCGTAGTTTTTTCGTTTTTTTAGTTTTAGTTTGACTGCCAGTAAGTTATTGTGATTGTTGTTAATATTGAACTAAAAATTCAAATGGCATAACTGACATACAATCTAATTGAAAAAATCAAAAAATAAATAAAAATATAGTGCAATCCATCACTCAATCCCTGCAATACTAAACTAAAGTAAAAAGAAAATAATAATAACAATAAAAAAAAAAAAAGTTGGCCAATGCTTGCTTGTCAATAACAAACGGTTAACAAAAGTATCAACACATACGAGTCCATAGTGCTACGTCTATTAAACGGTTTCTCAGATTTCATTTATGAACGTGTGTTTCTAATGTAACAAACTACTGAAGCAAGCAAACGTTTCATCCATCTATCCAGCCATCCGTATAATAAATTCAATGCAAGTAGCCAACCGATTGCTTCTATTTTTGCTTGTTCATCGTTTCTTTTTGCTGTTGTCGTTTGTGTCGCTGTTGTTAAAACAGCAAAACAATCACTCACTTGCTTGATTTACAGTCACAATATCATCATATAAATTCATGTAACAACAATTTCGAATAAAATCAAATTTCCCCTTTTCTGGGTTGTATTTTATTTTATTGTTGCATTTTTTTTTTATTTTTATTCCGTTAAGTGGTCGCTTTGTATCAAATTATCATAAATTTTGCAAACTGTCCTAATTTCATTACTTGAATGGATTTTAAAATGGGAAAATAAATAATGACAATTTTTAATGCTGTAAGAAATGTAAAATTTTTAAAGTATAAAATTACTTCCTGCAAAACATTTCAAAAGTATTTTTGAAAAATTCTTTATGAATTTAAGAAAAAGATTTTTAAAACTAATAAGAAGTGATTCGAACCTTTAAAATCAATATATTTTAATACATATGTAAAGGGTATATCCAAGTATAGACCAGTAATTCTTTGTGTTGCTTTTCAACTCCCTTTTTACTGCAACCAATCAATCGGTGGCACACATAGACCTTGCTCTCACTAAACCTCTTGCTGCCACCAGCCTATAATTTCGACTACAGTAATTTCAGACTCTTTACTGATAACAGTCAATCTCTTTTTTAATCACAGAGTCTCCTGCTGCTAGCAACATTTGCATAAGTGCTAGGGTTCCTATACCGTTTTAGTCGTAAGTTTAATGCGAGATAATGTGGAATATTCGGCCTCCTCCAGGCAGTCTGCAAGTTTTGTCTCCCAATGAATTTTCCATGACCTAACACTACCGCTGTTATCCAGTTACAATTTTCCCCATTAAATTTAAGAACTTTTTTAGCCTTTCTGCCATTCAAGCAGCTGGTACCATCTCCCTACCTCTTTATGTTTAAAAATTTAACCCCTTGTAAGACCATCACACCATTTCCCAAAAACTTAAAGCAGATTCTTTCCTCGCCAGCTTGTTTGGTGCTTTATTAACACGAGTGTATATATGTCCTTTTACCTACATTCAATTTTTTAGTCCTTAAAGATATGCCGTTAAATATGGGTGTTCCCTATGTTACGTTTTATTGACAATACTAGTCACCAAGTATTTTTTGCACAGTAAATGTCGATGCCCTCGAATTGATTTATTAATTAAGTTTAATTTACTTTCCCCTTTATTTCTTAAATATATAATTTGTACATTATTTTTTAATATTTTTGTGCTCACATTTCTAATTATAATTTCTTTAAGTGTGATTTTATGTTTGCCCTTATTGTGTGTTTGTTAGTCATTTTGTAGTGTTTATTATGTTGGTTTTTTATTACATTTTATAGTAGTTTGTCCAAAGTATTATAATTTTATACCTTTTTCCTTTCACTACTTTACAGCTGACAGTTCATTTTTCTAGTCGTATGAGTGTCTTGTGAGTTCTGTATTTGTGTTTTTATTTCGTTTTCTTTTTGCATGCGGTAGTAACATGAGCTTGGATTAAATTGTAAAGAGTTTAAATGTTTGTATAATTTTTGCACATTTCATTTTATTATTTTTGTAGGGCAATCACTAGTAAAAACGAGTGAAATCATATTTTCACAGTCATTTTGATTCAGTGCCATAAAATTTCTAATAAATTATGCAGGCAGAGTTACCAAGTCATTGATATTCTATGACAGATTTAGAAGACCATTTAGTATTCTTTGAATTGGCTGTAAAAAATAAAGAGTTAAATTAAGATATTAAAATTTAAAATAAAGAAGAAAAAATTTGTTTTCATCAGTTTGTTAGAAATGTTATTAAATGTAAAAGTCGATTTTATAAACTGATCGCTTAAAGCAGGAATAGAATACTATTGAAAAAATTGTGTTAAATATCTTTTATAAAAATTATAAGTGTTTAAATGATACTCAATTCTCAACAATAACAAAATGGACTAAGTTCTGATTTGAATAGCAGAATTCAACAAAGTGTAGGAATGTAAGGATTTCTCTGTTGCAAAAAAAGATTAAAGTTTAATTTTCTTGATCATATATAATGATGTTTGTAACGTTCACAACCTAAAGTAGAGAGAGTAGAAAGAATGCTATTTGAGCATGTTGCATCGCAAAATAGTCTGCACTACATTCTGCTAAAGAACTATTTTTGATGTTTTTTTTAAAAATCTACCAACAATTAAATAAAATAATTTTCTTATGCAATAAATTAGGAAAATAAACTAAACATGATCTTAAGTCGAATTAAAATATTGCCCGCGAATTTGGCCGCGTGTCATTTCTAATTTCTTTAAAATTAAATTTTAGAAAAATGTGTCATTAAACATTTTTTGTAGAGTTCTGTAAACAGAGTTAAAAATTTTCAATCTTAAAAACTTCAATATTCGGACAACTCTTTTAGTACCATTGTACCAATAAAATTGGGTGCTTTCACATTTGTATCTCTATTTGCTCTACGAAATGACTTATTTTTATGAAAAAAAAGTATTTATATTTTAGCCAAGGCTTTAAGGGACCGCTTTACAAAATTTTATTCAAATCCATTTAGCAGTTTTTATGTGATGCGAACACAAATATACAGAAAGAAAAAATTCCAGAAATAGTTGTTTTGTATTCTATATCGGCTACAAAACCAACAACAAAAATTAAAAAAATATTTCATGTACAGATATGATCCTTTTACAGTTTTATCTATGTAAGTGTAGCTGTATTTCGTTGACGCGCCATTATTTTCTCCCACAATTCACAGTTGATTATAAACCTTTTAAAACCCGATGGTAGTAGATTACATAATGTTGGGGGCTTATTTAAGACACATAAACGAAAAAAAGTAAAAATGTCTTATACAATTATGGAACAATTTTGGGGACTGTGGTTTTTAACCATTCAAATATCATCTAAATGCACACAAAATTCTGTTATTATATTGCACTACCATTCTTCATAACTTTCGACAGTCTCATGTTGGCTTTTGAGTCTTTTACGGGCCAATTTTAATAACTAAAATATTTTCAGTTTCGAATATCATTCTTAAATGAAAACGTCTTGAAACTGATATTTTTTCCTGCCTCTATATTTTCGAATATCAAATAATTTTTTTTATAAAATTTAAAGAATTTTTAATGTTTCAATTTATGATGATTATGACACTTATTTTCTTATTTCTTTATTTTTAGGTAAATTTCCGTTTTAGCTAAGATCACAAAATTTTGATTATAATATATGTAAGTAAAAAATCCTCTTTGACCTTTTCAATCATAAGTTCCAATAGTAGTAAGCCGTAGCAGTAAATCAGTGATTCTATTTTTTACTACATGTGATGCTGTTGTTTTTTTTTTTTTTTTTTTTTTTTTGTTATAATGTTAGTCTTAATAACAATGATTTTAAAAATAAAAAATTTACAAAACTTTTTTGTGATGATAATGTTCCGTCTAGCACTGAAAATGATTCTAGTTTCTCTTGAAAGACTTGCTGCTACTCAATAAGAAAAATTCTATTCTATTCTATATTGAATTGAATTATTTTTTAATTTAGATGAAGTCTTACTTAAAAATGCAGAAACGGAATTGTTTCTGAAAATCAATTCACGAAATAACCTAAAATAAAATAAAATTTCTTTATTTATAAACAAGAGGTTAAAATTAGGCTTTTGATATCTGTCCAAAATTAAAGCTATTGATGGAAAATTCGATAACGAATGCTGTAGTGTACTCCCAGGCTTACCTTAAGCTGTAATTTAAACTTCACTTATAAATAAAGATTTTCATATTCGAATTAGAGGGATCCGCACTTCATGTACTTTTGACACCTCAGCGGATTAATCTAACTGCAGACTACGAGTACTAAAATTTTTATTGAGTGTACAATACAAAAAATCTCATTCCACTGCCTGTTTCAATCCAAAGCTGATTAAGATCGCTAAAATTTCTTGCTATTATGAGAATAAAATTAACTGATCGTGGCTGAAAATACAATTAACTGTGTTATGTGTGACCTGAATAATAAACTTAAAATATATATATTTCTCTTGTATGCATACTTTCTAAATAATTTACGATATCAAACAAAACGCCGCGTTCATAACATCCAAATATAAAACTAAATTATCCAAACTCTTAAAACAGTTGTCTGTAATCAAGTCAATTTACTACACATAATTTCTTTAAGTGTGTTTAAAGTAATTTATGCGAACAGCTGAACAAATTCGATCATAAAAATAGCATTTTTATGAACAAATGTCAGTTCGTAAACAATTTCAATTACTGAAATTGCTAAAAAAAACCAGTTATGCAAATATATTTTGTAATTTTAATACAAACTGGTAAAAATAAAACAAGAAAAAAAATAAATCAGGAAACTCTGAATGTGTTCTTTTACTAAAAAAATCCCACGAAACAAATACAAAAGGTGAATGCGCATGATGTTATAAATCACAAATATTAAAGAAGTGGTCATCAGTTTGGTCAACAATGAAGTTGTTTTTGTATGCAACAAACATCCTTTTTATGCCTTTAAAATGTGCTAAGAAAATTAATTTAAATCATGTTCTTATTACAAAAATAAGCAAGGCGGTACTTTAATCAGTCATAAAATAATTTACATATTTATTCTGGAACCCTCAAAAACTAAAAATTTCTTGCAAAATTTATAAAAACAATTTCATTATTAAGAACCAACATATAATTTTTGTTGTTTTAAAATATTGCAAAAATACTCAAATTAAACAAAAACCTCGGAATGCCAAACCATCACTACATAACATTCAACAATTAAACCGGTCAATCAATCTGTCACTCACTTTCACTTACACATTTGTTTAAAAATGTTTATATGATTCATTTGAATGTTCGTGCAAGTATTGTGTTACAGTTGTCAGGATTTTTTTACTTTTTGCAATTTAATTATAAAGAGGGCACTTAGCACATTAACACACATTTACACACATCAAAAATTGTTGTTAAGATCATTATAAAAATGTTCTATATTTCTCATTTTTATTGCTGATTTAATTGATTGCTGCTGTGTTATTTTAAGCACTTTTAAAAATTTGTAATGGTTTCTTTTTACACAACAATCTTAATTACAAAATTTTTTTAATTTAAATTAATTTTAAAAATATTATGCTTAAACTTTAATTCCAAATGTCTTTAATTACTATTTTGTGGCAAGACAATTGCAATATTTGAAAGACATTAAGGGTATTCAAGTGAAACTTAAATTTGTACTTTTTTTATTTGAAAAGTTGTATGACATTTTACATTGCCTTTGCTAAATAGAGCTTACAAAGAAAACCTCGCCATAAATTATTTAGAAAAGCGTAAGCAAAGCTTGTAAGTAATAATTTGTTTTAATTACGGTTTTAGAGAGTAAATATGTGATGAGTAAAAAAGTAGTGCGTAATACCATAGAAAGCCAGTATTGACTTATTGTTTATTGTTTATTTTTCTAAACAAAAAAAAAAAAAAAAAATAGTTAAAGTAACCATAATGTAAGAGTATGATGAATTATATGGTTGTTGTTAAACCATATATATGTTATGAGCAATAATAATACTACTAATATTGAGAGCATATTATTTTCTAACATTATAATAGTGGCATTGTTAAATTATAAATTAAATTTTGTTGAAAATATAAACTTATTATAACGTAACTAGCTGACCCGGCAAAACCATATGTGTTCTATAGTACGCAGATCCATCTTAGTTTAAAATATTATTGAAATCGTTAGCTATTTAGGTGAGGAATGAATTGTGCCTTGGGGTAGAGTCACCCTTATAATTTGAGAGTATGAAAAAATGGATATGGACCGATTCGAAAACGTTTATATCTGCATAGGCTGGACTAAAAAATGTATATAATTTAAAGAAAAACACTAAAAACTATATCAACGCAAGTACATAATTAAAAATGTGGGTGTTAAGGTAGATGTGTAAAAAGTATCCATAGTCTTAGTTATCTTATGTAAAAACTTCAAGAAGGTCGGTCCAGCTGACGCGTGAAAAAGGCGTGGCATTGACCTTACCCGATATGCCTACAAAATTTCATGAAAATTGATCGAGCCATATTAGAGACGTTTAATCATAAACACCGCAACACGAGATTTTTATATATTTGATATTATTATTTACGATAAGAATTTATTATTATTTTAGGATATTTTTGCTTACCTTTATATATATTTTGATTTTTTTTTACTCATCTAAAAGACTACAATTAACTTACTTTTTATATTTTTTTTAAATTAAATTTTAGTTTTTATTAAATAAGTGCAAAATGTTTATTGTGATTACACCTAACTTGTTCAAATTAACCGATAGCTTATAAATAAATCACTTAACTGTCGGAGAAGAATTCACTTAAAGGCGAAACAGAAATATTTTTAAGTCTAAACATTATATGTTTCTTCTCAGTCATACGTTGATTCAATACAACAAATATATTATGTTTGTTGGTAATATATTTTAGTTATAAATCATATTATTTTAGGGTTATTATAATACTATGTTTCAAGCCAACTATATTGCAACTCTTGTTAGTAATATGTACTTAATGATCAAATGTTAAGAAAAACTTATTTGTTATGACCCAGGTTTTGTAAAAATAATTATAATTTGTTCCCCGCAACCATATTTTTTTACAAAGAGCATAATATGGTTCTTGTGACCATGGCACAACCATATCTTTCCCTGTGTGTAATCTATTGACTTCGTGCACGTAATTTTAATTTATAACAATATAACTGGTCTAAACATAAGAGAAAAATCTTAACATTATTCCAATACAAAAACCTGAATTATTTTCTGTGAAAAATTTTCAAAAAATTATAATTCACTTAAACTGTGAATAATTTTTTTACATAAAAAATATTTCATTAATTTTTTTATATAAGAAATATTGCAATAGTTTTAAAAATTATCACAAAACTTGATTTAGTTTTAAATACAAGGAATATTAATATCATTTGTAATAATTTTTTTTGTAAAATTTTAAGAAACTGTTATTTTAAAATTAGTTTTACTGTTTGCAGCTGGGAAACTATACTTCCAATGACGAACTTAATCAAAGAAAATTTTTTTTTTTACAAAAACATTTACAGTTTGGAATTATTTTACTCAACTTTTTGGTTATAAATCTCTATATGGACCTCGTTAATTTTTCAAGCCTCCCTATAATTTTAACGACATTATATGTAATAAAATAGAAACTGATGAAACGATAAAATTCTCATTTTCCCCCAAGATTGTATATTAAGATCGAAGTACTATTTATGCTTTAAGCGGCTTAAGGCTTTTTAAAACAATACGACTAAATAAATATAAATAAAAAATTAAAATTATTATTTTGTTAATAAAATAACACAAAATATTTTTTTTACAAAAATGAAGAAGATGGTTGTTTGAAGTATAAAACAATGAAGAAAAATAACAAAATAAAACACGAGAAATTATTTTATTTAATTACACCAGCCTAAATATTTTGAGTTACATCACTGGGCCATAAATAAACTTTTAAAAGTTTTTTTAAAAATTTTTCATAAATATCCGATTTTTTCCTTTGTGCCTCAAATTTTTTAGTTTGTTATACTGTTTTTTCATTGTTCTTCCTTTCTTAAACAGTTAATTTTCCACTTACTATCTGTAGCTAAAAAGTTTTGTTTTGCTTTTCCACAAAAGTTATTAACAACGCTATAGAGAATACTGAAATTTATTTTTAACTGTAATTTTCGATTAAAAAAAATAAAAAATAATAAAATAATAATAATAACTTTTCTTTCAAATAACCAACTTTTCTCTTGGTGCCATGTTATTGCTCTTACCAATGCTACTCTATTATAACCTTTTTTATCAATACTTTTCGCGCAGAAATTACTGGATTTATGTGTAATAAATTTATTGTAGGTAAGAAAAATCAAATGTGACAAGCAAACTTTAAAACAATTTTTTATACATTTCCATGTTTTTTTATATTATTCATTCATGCTTTAATTTAACTTTAACAACAACTCCATTAAGTGAATACACCTACTAAAATAACATAAATAACTCAATCCCACAAAACCACAATATCTAATATTTATCTAATGTTAACAACTTGAAAACAATTTAAATTAGATATGCGATAAATTGAGAATGAATTTGATATTCTCCTATGGAAATTAATCTAGACTACGTTGTGGCTTAATAAAGTTCAATGTTTTAAATCAATAAAACATTTAATTTAAAAATGTGGGTGAATTACATTTGTGATGTTACTTTTTGTTGTTTAATATACAACAAAACTGTTGTCGTAAAACTAAATTTAATAAGCGTTTGCTGTTAAACAATTAAAGTACATTCCATCCAATTGGTTTCAATATTTCTTCAATATTTCTTCTTTAGCAGTTAGGTAAGGTTAGTTTACTTATTGTCAGCATAAGAAACCGACTTATTTGGGTCCTAGATGGTCCCTTAGTGATGCCTGAAAAGAGACGTGCAAAGGCTACTTAGATCTCTACACTACCACTAGATCCATCCCAGATAAACGAATTATTCCTAGCAATATCACAGTCCGATAGTTCTGCAAGACTATGCAGTCTTGAACTGCCTAGAAGGGTCGTTGCTTCACTAGATAGAGCTGGACAATGGCAGATCAGGTGCCACACCGTTTCCTTTTCCCCAGCTGCCCTCGGTAGTAGTTAATTACAACTAAAGCGAAAGTATAAATAGTTAAAAAGCGCTTTAATATTAAACTGAAATAAATTAAAAGAAAAGTGGACCGATAGATACTTTAAAAAACTCTTTTCGGCAGTTAAAAAAATTGCAATACTTTTTTACTTATTTTTCATCTTTTGTTAGTTTTTGTTTCTTTGTTTTCCTTTTCATCCAAATTTAGTCAATCATAAATTAAGTAAAATAATATTGGCTTTTTTCATTCATTTCATTTTCATTCTTCTACTTCAACAAACTTATTCGAGCGCGCATTGTTGATGCAGTAAAAAAACAAACCAAAAAAGAAAAAAATATATATGAATTTCAAATGAATTGGAATAATGGAGTAAATATTTGAAAATGAAATCAAATTGAGTGAAGGCACCAAAAACAGACACAAAAAGATATTATACAAAAGTCTGTACGTAGCTTTTCTTCATACCGACAGAAACAGAAAGTTTAAATTGATAAAAAATAAATAAATAAAAAAAAGTTTGTAGGGATACAATAAATAAATAAAAAAAATCAACTCATGATAAGCAGGTAAAAATAAAATTCAGTTCAAGGGTTCTTTATACAAGGGAAATAAAATCAAACAACAAAATAAAAATAAAATACATTTACCGCCAAAAATGCTGCCGCCAATTATAAATAAAAATGGAATTGAAACGAAACGAAACGAAAAGGCTTTTCAAGAGGGTTCAATAACTTTATACACATAAAACTTGTATTTTCGTACACATTTAAGGCATGATTAGTCATGAAAGCAGTTTCATATAATAATCAACTTATTTATTTATAAAGAATAACTGGCGTGTTTCGCTTACCTCACCGTGATAAAATTTTATTTACAAATTTGAAAAAAATATAAATTTTTTTTTCTAATTTTTTTTTATTATTGTCACAAAGTTTGTTCAGTTAACAGCCTCTTGCTTTGTTGTATCGGTTGTATTATTGTACCATAAAACAATAATTTAAATTTCTTATTGAAATATGTAATACAATTAAACAATTACATTTGTTTTGTGCTGTTGTACTGAAGCCATACCTGGGACTAACTCAAAAGCCTTATATGTATAATTTATGACGTTATTAGCATGTATTATGTTTGTAACTATATTATTATCGTATGGTTATACTACATATGCTATCAGTTGCGTTAAAAATATTTTCACTTATGAAATTATTAATTGGAAGTTTAGACGCATGATCCAATTTAATGCAATGCAAGAACTCAACCGATGCGGTAACATTTAATAACAATTATGTAAGATCATAATATTAAATTTGCAAAGAAGACATCACGATCATTCAAATTTTAACTGTAAGAAAATTTTCTAAGGTTTTGTTTGAACACGAGGTAGCATGTTAAAGTCTGCGTACGAAAGTCGAGATCAAAAAGTATGAGCAAAAAATCTGTTGAGAGTTAATAAAGTTACAAACTGTTCTCTTTCTTTTTATTTTTCTTTTTATCCCGTATATCACGGATGGGCAACCTCTTTGTAATGCGGGCAAAAATTGAAAACTCAAGCGGGTCAATAACTTTAGTTTTGTAGGTAAATGAAAACTATGTTTTTAGAAAACGGTGAAGAAAATTTTTAGAAGTTGCTTGTCGTTTTACCCGGAAATCCCCATTCTTGTTGCACTGATTACCAATTTATTTTGCAAACAATTTTTGAAATTTTGCAATAACAATTAAATTTTTTCTTTTCAACTATGGCCTTAAGTCGTGAAAATTTGGGATTTCTTTGAACATGAATAAATGAATTAAGACACGCGTGAACGACGAGCACACTTTTTTCTGGTTTCTATTTTTTTCTTTCAGAGATTCATCAAATTTTTTCAACTTTTTTCGTTATGATTTTTAGAGACTTTTTTAAAATTGTAATATATGTATCTTCGTTCGGATACAAGACAAAAGAATGTAATTGTGTTCTTAGTTTTATTATTTTTTGCCTGTCATTGCTTAAGGGCCGGCCAACATATAAATTTTAAATATGTTCGATGGCCGCAGTTTATGTGCACGTTGGCCGCAGGTTGCCCACCCCTGCCGTAAATTATCGTTTGTGAAATCGTGATAAAATGTATCGTCTAGCATGCGTAATTAAAAATTTAGCTAAAAGTGTGTTAAAGTTTCCAACTTTTTATATATTTGTAACGAAAAATTCTTAAGTTGTTTCCCTATTCGTCTCAGGTCGTTTTGGACATCGTAGTACCGTTGAACGATTTCCTAAAATGAACCGTTCGGACCTTATCATTCATCGACCCAACATTAATAATAAATAATATTTTTTTATTATCAAAAAGAGCTTGAGTATTTCAGTTTTCAATAAAAAACAACTACAAGTAGTTCGAGTCTCATCGGAGTCACAGAATGTTGTAGTGTGGGTAGCAGCGTATGATTATTGAAGAACATGGAAACAAATATAAATCGAGCGCCAGATTAAGAACTAGAATAACTAGAGCATAGTTAAAATCTAAACTCTATGGTGGACTTCTACAGCTTTGGCAGGAAATATTCTACATTCTTCTACCTCATGCTCTGGATTTGGCTTCTAGTACTTTATTGTTTTTCGAAATTAAAAAGAAATGTTTCGACTAGAATAATATATTTTTGTGAAATGGAGAGGTCATCTCTACGAGAAAAGTCAATTTTTGTAATTTTTTCTGAGAAGGATTTTAAAAGATAAAGATAAAACCCATTTGTTAAATCTGATTGGGTACCATTTATGCGTTGTCGCAATACTTAAAACTTCTGAGACTAAAAGAAATCTTTAATTTTAATATACAGATGGACTGCAAAACCCTTTAATGCAAAATTTTAAAAGTTATATTAGCAAGTTTGCTTAGTAGTAAAAAATTGGAAAATAATTCGTCACACGTAATAAAGCTGAAACCGTTTGGGTTTTTTTTTCCAAAAGTTTTTAAGGCACCACTCACAAGTCTTTCGTTTAAAAGTTAAAGAATTTATCTCATTATCTAAAATAATGGTATTTTAAATTTTCAATCAACTAGATGTAATAAAAAATGGGGATAAAGCCAAGTAATATCAACTTTATTTTTTTTATTTTTATTTTTATTCTTTTATAACAAAAATAATAAACCATTAAAATTTGGTAGAAAATAAACATAAAAATAAGACACTTGAGGTTGTGCTCGTTTTAAAAGCACTTTTTTTTTATAAAATTTACGACTATTTCTCATTGTTTTCAAAATACGCAGCAGAAATTTGTTTAAAAGACAACAATGTTGTGATGTTTGTTTTTTAATGTTATTTGCCAAAAGGTCAAACAAATATTCTTCTGTATTTTGGCTTTAAAAATGAAATTTTTACGTTAAAATTATTTTGGTATTATGGTGTTTTTATAATGTAAAACGTATGTATGTAATATTGTTTCTTTTCCACTACTGGAGGTTTTAAGGGTAAATTTATTTTACAGAAAAATAATACAAAAAAGTGTTTTTTTTTTTATTATTTACTGTAATTTAAGCTTACATCATCAGCGGCAAGGTATTTGAATAGCTGTTGAACAAAACTTAATTAAATAAATGCTATTATTAGCCAAGCACTTTAAGTACGAAGATGATTCCAAAAGTGCCTAATTTAACGTATAAATATCAGAAATTCAAAAGATGGGAGATGATAAGTTTTTTTCTTTAAAAACTCAGAACAATATTCGCTGAATGCTGTGCGATTTTTTTATATCAAATTGGGAGTCTTATTCGGCGCCTTAAGGTGAGGTACTGGTGAATTAAAACAAGAAGGAAAAAATGAAAAGTTCATAAGCCCATAACTCGGGGCCATAGGCCCATAACTGGTCGAGCGCTAATTTGTTAACTTGATGTTTTTTATCTTAATTTTTAATTCTCTATCGCCCCATTTTTTTAATTGAAATTGCTTTACTTAACAAGATTTGTTCCAAATTATATTGAAAAATTTGAGGCAGGCGTGGTGTTTTGCTGCCCGCTGCCTCGATTTTCATTAGCAAAATGTTCGAAACTACATCTGATCAATTGGATAGACGGACATCGCTCAATTGACTTCGCTATGCATAAGAACTCAGAATATATATTCTGTATGGGGCCGGAATTGAAGATTGAAAATTACAAAAGAAATATTAAACTTAGTTTTATCTTTTTTTCAATTTTTGTGGTGAAGGGTATAAAAATGTAGATTAAATAAGACGTACCTTACACTCCAACTTTTTTTATTACGCAGTTGTGTAAACCTTTGACAGTATCAACTCAACATATGATGCGGAATTAAGCGATTTGGTAAAAGAAAGGATAAAGCAAAAAGTTGTGTTTGAGTTTCAGGAAATATTTATAAGAGAGCTTCTTCCATATCAATACAAAATCGATTTCAAATCTTTGTCAATATTTGCTAGTATTAATAGCTAGTTGCCTAGCAATACAGTGGGGGATTTAGTTAAAAAATTGAAATAATACTATACTATCTTTAAGTTTAGGCCGATTGCTTAAAAACCTCATATGGCTTTAATCATAGTCTACTAACCAAGCTCTAACAGATTATTAATAGACATATGGACTGTCTTTTGTACATAAGATGATATTTAGCCTTTAAAATTTAAAACATTTGCGTTTCCTGAATGTTGCTTTCAGCGGAGTCAAACTCTTCTGATTTTCTTTAAATATATTTTTTTTAATTGAAAACATTTTTTTTTTTAATTTTAAGGAAAGAAATTTTTTAAAGATACTTTATGTTCAAAACTTATAACGAAAATCTTTGAAAATCATAATTTTGGATTTTTTTAATTTTTGACATAAGAGTTACGAGTTTTCTTTGTGACTTACATAGAGTTTTGTACCTAAAATTATAAAGTGTTTGTACTGCTTTCAAAGCCGCCTTTATGCAAAAGATTACATAAAAAACAAATTTTTAATTTTTAGTAATTCTCGACAAATAAGACTTCTGAAATAAATTAATTTTTTGCAAAAAGTAAGTTTTAAGCAATTGATAAACGGCATCCAAAAACTATTAATGGTTTACTTGCTCCAATATGTTCTATAATATCGTGCAATTGGAATTGGAAAAATCTGATTTTTGAAAATTACTATTAAATGTTTCTACCATGCTCAAGGACTCAAATATTTGTTAAATTAAAACTCTTTATATTTTATTTGAAATAATTTATTATTTTTTATAACAGGCTAACTTTTTAACAGGCTAGAGAAGTACTTAATTTTTTTAATTTCCCCACTGTGCATCACCTCTTCTAGAGATTTAAGATATTGTTCTGGAAAATATGGTCTATTAATTATATATACATTTCTGACTTGCCTCCATTGCGTTATAAAGCCTTTCTAAAATACTATTTTTAAATTCAAAAGCAACACAAAACTTATATAAATTTTTATAAAAAAAATAAATTGAAAAAGTAAATTGATTAAATTTGTTTCAAATAAATTTCAAATACTACGTACTTAAGTAATTTTTTTTTATCACAACTTAAATCTAAAAAACGAAAAAAATTCTAAGATCAAACTTAATTATTGTGTCTTGTGTTTAAAATTGTTTACTCATTGAAATAAGTGAATAAATAAATTTTAATTTGCGTGTAGTTCAAGTACACCAACCAACCAATTAAACAACAGCGACCGTAATATCGACTCACCAACATTGAAGGTTAAGTTTAAACACTTGAAATTCTAAGCAAATATTCATAAATTATGTGCCTCCATACAATTGACTACCACTTATTTATCTAAATGTAAAATATTGGCATGACTGGCTGGACTTGTGAAAAATATCGTGCTGTGCACATGTACGTAAAATTGCTTACAGTAAAAATTACCATAAAAATGACGACATTAGACGAACAAAAAGTTACATATTGAATAAATAAAATGCGTGAAAATAAATTATTGCCTTTTTTTTAAATAAAATGTTAGTTCTACATAAACTTAAAATCGATTTTTTTTTTAATTTTTAAATTTAATATCATGTCTTATAGCTTTTAAAATAATCTGCAGTTAAAAAATAAAGAAGTTTTTTCACGAATTCTACCAATTATGTTTAATTGTGTAATAAAGACTGGGTTTAACTGAAAACTTATTTGTTTATTACTTATATTTTAATTGTTTAAATAATTACATTTTGTGGCCGTTTAAACAATAAATTTTTGGTATCAGAAGTGGTTTTTCAAAGAAATGTTAGACTATGGTTAACTGAAGCTTTTATTTAATGTAGCCTACAGGGTTGGCACGTTGACCTTAATGCATGTAATTAGTTTGATGACTTGAGGCCATATCCCAGCCGCCGCAAATTAAAGAATTTAAATTTTTTTGTGTTGTATTTAGTACGCGATTCTTTGCTGGTATTTTCAAGTAAATTTTAAACATATATGAATTTTTTTCAACGAACCTCATGGTAAATATTCTCGTTTTATGCCAGAATCAGGCAAAAGCGATGTGTGGTACCTTCATCAGATTAACAAATCCCACTATTATAATTCTACCCTGATGAACCATTCATTGTTTTGGAAAATTCTCTAAAAAGCTTGCTAGTACTGTCGTATAGACTTTTAAGTTATCTGTACTAATGAGTTAAAAAAATATTAATGATTTTAAATCCAGCCTTATATTTAGGGGCCAAGATATATGTAAAATTCTCAAGCTTACATTCAAATAGCTCAGCTTTTTAAAACGATAAAATCTCCTGATTACACTTCATGGGATCCTCTAGCTACTTTTACTACCTTAAACCGAATAAAAATTAAATACAGCTCTAATATATGGGCCACTGCTAGAAAGTCGCTTGTTTGAATGAATACAGAATGAAGAAGAAGCTTAACATGTGTGATATTGCAACTAGTTAGCGGTTGCGTGTGTTTTTTTTTTATCAAATCATCAAGCTTGTTTAGTGTTTGTTAAAATATAGTATACAAATTTTTTAACAGCTGATTGAAACAAAAAGTCTATAAAACGTATAGTAAAACTGGAGTTTTCAGGCGTGTTCTTCATTTATTCCTCAACTATACAGTTTTTTCCCATCTTCTAATAAGGTCAGCCCCTAAGTGGATAGATATTTAAGCAGTATGTGAGTAATATTTCAATTCAAAACTCAAATAGTTAGTTGGTGCGCTACGAAGCACATAGGCCAAGCGTGGGAGGTGGTATATAGATTTTGTTTAGAAATATCAAAAAAAGTATATTTTTTGCGCTCGTAGTAAGGCAAGAAGAAGAGTGACAGGTGATAAATACAGAGTTGGATAACTTCGAGTTAAAGACAAATTAAAGAATATGAAAATTCAAAAACGTAATTTAGAATCCTCGAAATACTAAATTGGAGATACTTTTATAAAATTTTATGTAGTTTTCTTTCTTATATGGTAAATGCGTATTTTCGTAAACTTAACATGAGATAACGTAAATGATCTTAAATGCAAAGTAGCTCACGATCTTAACTCTAACGAAACATATCTGTCGAGGAAAACAAAAAATAAGACAGTCTGTAATAGCTACTTTATAAAAAGCCGGAAAACATCTTTTTATTAGTAATTTTAACTACCAGACTTTCTACTTTCTTAATGGCTCCCCATCATAAAGCGTCAAAAAATTTTCATCATTATTATTATTATTTTTTTAATATTTTTAGTAATGCAAAACTAAATATGTTTTCTACTGTGTGTATATTTTCAAAAAAACATAACAATTAAAAAAAATATGTTTTTATTTCCTTAATAATTAACACGCATATTTATTTTGTTTTCTGTTTGATTTAGTTAAAACTGTTTTTGCGTTTTTTTTTTTATTGAAACTTTTTGTTCTTTGCCGTCGTGTTTTGCTGCTTATTAATAATATACGGGTTGTAAAATAAGAAGAAAAAGAGTTAAGAAGCAAAAAAAAAGTTTTAACAAAAACTTTATTTAATACAAAATTAAGTGAAAGGAAATACTTGGTCACGCCTCTGAGATGAATTATTGAAATAATACATACACAATATATTATGTCGATAAAAAATAAATTTACTTCTGGTATACTTCTTAAAACTTAACAGGAAAGCATATAAAAAACAATAAAAAATGTAAATCATCTTTAAGTATTACTTTATTTAATTAAATTGTTTTTTTTTGGACTCTGCGTTACTTAAACAAAAAACAATAAAAAAATTTTTTTTCAAAATCATATGCAACCTAGACAGTGGTCTTTGTAAAATCAAATAGTAATTGGTAACTCATCAAACTTAGGTCTACTAGTAAATTAATTTTGTTTAATATAATACAAAGCAGTTCGTTAAATAATTGAGAGTTTACAGTCTTAACAATCACGCATGTGATCAAATCCATTAAAAATTTCTCCGCTTGTTTTTAATTTTCAAACAATATTTTGCAACTGCTTTCTTTTCAGAAACTTTCATGGAAATAAATGTATCGTCGTAACTGACAAAAAATCGAAAATACGTTTTTTTTCGCATACTAATAACCGTCGATTGGTGTCTGCCCCATATTTGTATGATGAAAAATAAATTCACTTACGTCGGCTGCGTTTAGTGTCTTCTTTGTCGTAAGCCATACAAAAACTAGTATTTTTTTTTAATTTGTTGCTTACGACACTTTTGCGTCAGCTTAATTTTTCAAACTAACATATCTTTCAAACTTTATTTATTCACTTTAACTTACAGATATTAAGTTTTACTAAAAAAACCAAATGGTGGCAGATTTGGCATTTTAGAATTCTAAAATTTTGTTTCCAAAAAAAAAAAAACATTGTAATTATAGCATTTTAGAGGTCTGTGGAAGAAAAATCGTTTGCTGTAAGCCGAGGAATCACCGGTAATGATAGACCTGAGAGAAAATGTCCACAGCCAATATAAAGCGAGAAAAAATAAAAATACGTTTTTTAAAATCATGTTCCCAAGTTGTATAGTTTTTGTGATATGAAATTTTATTTTCATACAGTTTTTTTGGCTCTGGTGAACATTTCATGTTTTGTCAGCTACAGCGTTCTTTAATTCTTGCGACGATATATTTTTGTCTCAGTGCCACAAAAATGTTTATCTTAATAATATTTACAATCATAATAAATAAAATATCAGGTTAAAAATTTAAATAAATATTTCAAAATTAAATCATTTTGGATAGCAAAATTTATAGTTCATTCCCAATAAATTTACATGAAATGGTATTTTTTACAAAACCGAATTATACCTTTTATTACTAACAATAATTATAGAGAATTCGAATTTATTATATTAAAAAATTATAAGAACAAAAGAAAAAAACTCAAAACATGGAATTATGTAAATTTATTTAGTAGTGAAGCGGGAAGAGGGCGGGTATTAAGTATGCAAATCATTAGGAAAAAAGCAAAAACAAAAAGCCAAAAAACAGGAGAATTTCAATACAACACAAATATTCACTTATAACGGGGTTTCCTTAGTTATTATTCAACATACTTTTCTACCGAATTGAACTTCCCTCAGACAAATTTTTTATGTTTAAATAAATATGAATAAGAACGACAATGTTTATGCAAATAGAACATATTGTGTAGAGTAATTAATAATTAATTCTAATAAAAAAAAATAATAAAGAAAAACCAAATAGAAAAATATGTTTATTTTAACGTTACGCTTAAAGAAGAAAGGAATCGAGCTTACAACTTGGGGGGCACTATTATTTTCAACTCAAGAACAATAAAAGTGCTAAGATGTAAAAGTGCTTCTTTAGATGCAAGTTATCAGACAATTTGCTTTTGAATGAAAATAAAACAAAACGATTGTAAAACAAGCTCGTTAAAACTGTTCACAAATTTATGTAACGAATTACTATTCACTAACAGTTTTTTTAAAGCGTTTTGAAATTGTGCGTTGTATAGACGTATAGACAATAAAATGAGAGTTGCGTTTTCGTTTAAAACTTAGAAATAAATATTTTCTACCCCTTCATTTCTCAATGATACCTGATTGGAAGTTTATAACTTCTTTAATTTCATTACCATTGGTAACTGTAGATTTTATTTCTCATTAGAGAGTCTCTCGTACTTGCTGAGAATTTTTTAAGGCCAAGTTCTTTCAAAGCATCCATATTTTTAAGATATCTGCTCGTGGTCCCTAGCCAAATGCTTAACTAACCTCGATTATAGCACGGCAACTTATGTGTATGGCCTGCGCAAGGCTTCCTTGTCCGCCTCTGTGGGGTTCTTACAGTCCTGTTTGATTTCATCCAAATTCAAATTAAAAATGGTTTTAAAAAATTCATAAAAACGGCCATAAAATAGAAAAAGAAAAAAGACAACAATACATCAAATAATAAATTATTCCCTAAAACAAAGAAGGCGGCTGTTATAAAAATCACAAAAGAAAACTGCGGCCATCAGCATGGTCCCAATTTACATCCTATTGAAATTCCGGTCGAATTTCTACATAAAAAGCTATAAATAGATGTGCCTTTGAGCGATATTTTTATACCTGTGATCTAATCACTGTGATAAAAAAATCACTGGTCACTGCAGTGACTAACTTTATCAAGTAACAGTTCCGCGAATGAACTTTCTTCAACATTTACACACATCCAAATTTAAATTTCATTTTACTTTGTGGAGAGAAATACTAGTACTTTTGATCCTTTCAATTATATGTCAAAGCGGCTTCATTGATGTGTAGCTTTTTCTTGCTTCTTCTTATTAACAAAGAATAGCTTTTCTCTAAACTTGTCACATCCATACCTACATATGTAACAAAAAACAATGTTTGTGCTTTTTTTCGATCCTATTTTTAGTGTTACTGTATTTTATATTATTGGTCAAAATTAATTACAGCTGCTTTGAATGTAGAAATCAAATTACAGTTTGCATTATGGTTACTGTTTGCATAAAATATTATTTTATAAAACTAAATACTTGTTATATAAACATGTGAGCTTTAATAAAAAATAAACTGCAAACGGTGATCACGGTTACTATTAAAAAGAACGGTGATTTGAAAATCACTTTCTCTGGTAGCGATGCTTCTTAAAAATTACGTCATCGCTCATCCCCATTCCTAATTCTAAAAATTCTGAGAAAACTAGAACAAGAATATATATGTATCGTCGTTTCATAAACGCTCCCTTAATAAAAATTTAAATTTTACCTTGTCAATCAAAAGCAATAAAGTCTAAAGCGTTCGGCTCTTTAACTGAACTATTTTTTTGTATTAAAAATGTACTGAAAAAAAAATTCATTTAAAATTCATACACCCTTAATTCAGTTCATTAAAATAAAAACAAAATCTCCCGAAATCAACAGAAAAAAGTTTGTATAAAAAACTGTAACAATATTAATGTTTTGTAAAACTTTTAATGACTGACAGTTTAACAAATTATAGAGACATATTCGTGTTCTGTAATTTTTATTTATGCCATTATTTAGCATTTACTTAATTATGTACTGTGCAATCTAAGGCACGCAATTAAAATACCCAGGAGCTATTTTTTAGTTTTAAGTTAAACTTTGTTTAGCATTCTTCACAGTGGGGGCGAACACAAAATAAGTGAAAAAAGTTTTCAACTTCAAAGACATTGAACGGATTTCCTTAATGTTTTTATTATCAAGAGATGAGTGGGTTTTACAATATGACATATGAATACTGTGGGTCAAAATCGAACGCCATATTTGTGAAAAATAATTCGCTTCTTACACATTCGCATTTATACCCGCTTATAAAGATTTTTTTTACACGGGCCAAAACCGATTACATCATTTTTAATATCTTTTAATGAACCTTATCTTTATATTTGTGTGTACATTTGCCTGGGAATATGTATCGATCTAATATAATCTAAATGGAGCCATAGAGTCAAGTTTGAGAACAGATAAAGCCAAAGACTTTTTACATCCATTTTTGAACCTGGTGCTCAGAATCGTTGCATGCAACAGCGGATCTCTCTTTTTAAATGAAGTGAAACTTTTGTATCTTTTAATGGCAGAGAGGAAGCCTGTTTAGAATAATGTATCATACCTAGCCTTAGTTTCTTAGATCTCACTAGTAAACTGTCTTTTTGCAAAAAGGAATAACTCCAAATTGTTAATTTCTAAATTAAGTACAAAGAAAAGGTCTTCTGTGGTTTCATAAAAAAACCAATGCTCACATGCATTTATTCTACAGATACAAATGTCACTATGTCCTCCAAGAAGTTCAACCAGCATTTTAAACCAAAATAATTTTTTTTCAATATGGTGTTTTAAAACATGACTCCTTTTTAGCAAAGACAGAGCGAATTGCATGATATCTCAATGTATAAGAAAATTGGCCTTATTGCAGGCTCAAACATAATTTTGACAACAGATTTTATATAAATATTTTATATTTTAACTTATAGAACGTAAAGTCTGACTAAAATTATTGAAGAATATAAAACTACTTATGAGGTAAAAGGCACCTACAAATAAAATTGTTTCTCTCTCACTACACATTTTGGTTTATTTATGCTTTTTTTTTTCTTACGTCTTTGTGTTAATGGTGTAAATTACACCTCAGTTGCATGTGGGTTTTGTCATTCATCACGTTTATACTATAAATAAAACAAAAACAACAAGAAAATTATACAGAAATACCAACACCGAAAATAAAAAAATTAGTTTTGTAACGTTTTACGTTTTTATTTTAAATAAAAAATTGTTTCATTTGGTTAATTTGTGGATTTTTGAAACTACTAAAGTAGAACCAACAAAAAACAACAATAACAAGACATAATTAAAAAAAGAAACACACTGTTGAAAATATTTTAATTGGTAAAAAATCTGTTGCAACGCAGTAGCAACCTGCAATAACAACAATTGTTTAGGTGTTTATGATTACGTTTTCCGTAAACAAATGTTATTGGTGTAATAAAGAGTGTCACGAAATGAATGCGAGCAGCAGTTGATGAACGGCTGGAGTGTAAGATGTTAGATTTGGAGCCTTTAGAGGTCGGACATCTGAATTTTGTTTTAGCCAGACATATATTTTTTTGTTTTTTCGTAGTTTAAATATACTTTTTAAGCACTGGACTTTGTTCCTCAAAAATGATGAGGCTGGAGCTCGCGTTACGGGCAATGGAGATTGAAACTGTGCCATGATTAATAATCACACGACGTCCGCTATCATCGAATTGGTAATTATGTTGATTTTGAGAAATTGATCTGCAAATTAGCCTGGAAGGTCATGTGGTTCGACACCCTCCACAGCCACTTAAATTCACTAGTTTATGACGATAAGCCAACAACAATGGACGTCTTATAGGCCCACATTTTTTATGTTATTTGTAACATGCGGCCAAAAATGCTAAAAAGTGGCTAAAATGCGGCCAGAAAGCCAAAAAAGTGGCCAAAATGCGACCAGAAATGCTAAAAAGTGGCCAAAAATTAGGCTTCTAGAACAAATACCCAAAATCGTTATCAATTTTATTTTTTTCTAGTTTTTACATTTTTAATTCTAAGGGGCTTTATAAGACACTATATATAACCCTTTTCCATTCTATGTGTTTGTTAATTTTGAAACACCCGTTACAAAGAAATGAAATGTTACTTTAATGTTAAAATAATTTGTTTATAAAAAATTATATTTTACTTAAATTTACTGTTGTAGAAAAATATAATATTTTATTTTTGTGGGTGGGTAACGACTAAAACTACGAAAACTCATTTTTCATTTTGATAAATTTCGGCTTGAAAAGTGTTATGAAGTGTTTCGGTATTTATCTAGATTTTACAGGTTTTTATATTTTTAAATTTTTTTATTTTTTGTTTAAATATTTCATTACTTTCTTGCCAGAGTAAAATGAAACTTCCTCTAGGGATTTGCGTTATAAAACAGAATCAACAACAACCAATAAAAATATGGTTGCATTTGACACTCAAGTGGTCTCTTTGTTTGAAAAGAAAGACAAACAGACTGCTTAGACTATCTGTCTGATTGTTTGTCTGTTCTTGTGTTGTTCGGTGGAATTATTGTCGATTATTCGTTTGGGGTCGCTTGTTAAAGAAAGAAACTTAAATAAACAAATGAATGTAATAATCGTTGAGTATGAGTAAACAAATCAGCCAAAGCCAAAATGTTCTTTCATTAATACTATAAAAACAAAAGCCCAACAATACCAACCTTAGCAACATGGCTTTTTTTTTGTTCTGTTATTACAAATGCAACACCTTGATATGCAAAGCAGTTTAGTTTTTCTTTTCCTTCTTTATATAGGTTGTCTTTTTCTGCTCGTTATTTACTTTTTGTTTGCATTTAATCCTAAAAAAGTGCGTGTTGAAAGTAGTTTTCTTGAGTGCTTGCCACAGTGTGCCTGTTATTGGCGCAAACACCACATGCTCATTTTATTCAGCTTTATTGAAATAAATACTTAAATAAGTACTTTTTTATTTGTGACTGCCAGTCTGTCTTAACGATTCCAAAATCTCAATTTTAATGCTTAACAATGATTCACGGCAAAACAAAAAAGAAAAATTAAAACTTAAATGGCGACAAAACTTCCCTCTTAAACACAGATTTAGTAGGGACATTCACTATAAGATGAAAACTTAGAAGTTTTTATTTATTATAAGATAAAAACTTAAACCTGTATTGCTTTGTCATCTATTAATCAAAATAGGGTTGTATTCTATAAGTAGCATGAAGATAAAGAAAACTTTAACAAGAAAATAAAATTATGTTGTATGAATTATTTATTTCTATTAAATATTTAAAAAAACTAGAGTCCACAAGTAATTACTAAAATTTTTTTTTATTTAAAAAAATCGGTTGTAAAGCAATAAATTGTAAATAATTTCTAGTTATTGAGAATTTTTAATTTTTTATTATTATTTATTTTTAATTGCTGTTTCAGTTTTACAAGAAATCAACTTATTCATCTCAAAAATTTATACAAAAATGTATATAAAAATAACTCCATATATAAAATTACTCCAAAAGCTGAGTGCTTTTATTTTTATTATTTTTAAAAAGTTGACTGCTTAGACTAAGAAATCCCATATTAAAAAAATATTTTTAAAGTTGCTTCCTAACAATTTTCAAGAAAAATTTACCTCACACACAACTTATTTACCATCATTTATTTTTGATGTTGCATACAAGTAAATATTTTTAATTTAGTCCAGATTTACACTATGCAATTTTTTAAAGCATTTTTTTTTTCTATTTAAGTTGCAGCGATTTGAGTTATTAAAAATAAACATAAGCAACAGTTACATCCCCTAAAAACTCAAGTAATACCAAAAACAAAAATTTCACGCTAGTTTCATGAAAAAATGCATAGTGTAAATGCCTTATAAAATAATATTGATTATTTTTATATCATTGTTGCATATAAAAAAAATAGTTCAAGAAAAGACCAACAAATTCCGTAATAAACTTATTTTATATGGTTCCAATAATGTCCGTGAGTGTAAGCGAATTAACTCAAATAGCTCTGTCTGATTTTAGAATATTATATCTGAAACAAATATGTTGAATTAAAAAGTACAAGGCCATTATGTCATAATGATATTCTGCACCAAATTTTTAGAAAATAATTATATATTTATTTAATAGTAAATTTTTTTTATAAATCTTAAAGTAGAGGTGGGAAGAATGAGTTTCAAAAGTTTTTCATGTGAGGTGTTAAAGTTATAAAAAAACAGCAGGTATTTCCTTTTATTTTTATACCTAAATAAATGGCATGCTGTATTGACGTTGACTCTCCCATTTCTCATTTTACGTTATTATGTTTGAAAGAGCATTTATAGGAAAAACGATTTACTAAAAGAACAACAAAGTAAAGCATTGGGTTGTATGTGGACTTCGTCTTGCAAAATTAATATTGATCGGTTATGAATACTCCACGTATTCTTAGTGGTAAATATGTGTGAAGAATGCTGACGACTAATGTTGCCACCTAGAAAAAGCTGCATTACATTCTACTAGTATCCAGTTTTTCCTATTTTTCTTGTAAAAACGTCCACATACAAGTGTAATTATTTTTCTTTCATAACAAATTTCTGGAATTTAAAATAAAAATGAACTTAAGCCGAAATTGAATTTTTTTTGGTATAAATTTTAAACAGTTCAGGTGCTAATTTATTAAAAATATTTTATTAATATAAAATTTTTGTATTTGCTGCAGTTTGCGCTTATTCTACTTTCATCACAGGTATGTCGTAATCTGCCATTCTTCTTTGGTCGAATATATTACTTGAGATTTAAAGAAACATTAAGGAATTTTTCTTAAACCATTTTTTAAACATGACCAGAACTCCTTAACACTGTCTATGACACTGTCTATGTTTTTGACGTTTTTTGCGATGATGCTTCTAGTTATAGCATTAACTGAATATATATATTTTTTAATTAGGACCAGCATTTAGGGGATGACCCCTCTTTATGCAATGCATTGTGCCAAAGCTAGGAAATTATTTTGCGGGAAGGGGTATAGAGGGAGTAGTGCTTGTAGACATTTGATTTGAATTTTTGCACATTGAAAGTAACAGGAAAGACCTCTGTAGGGAGATTATTCCACATACGAACTGTTCGGCTAAAAAACGAATTTTCTCTGTAATGCGTTGTGCGATTCACTGGTTAATCGACCACAAGGAATGCGCTCTTGATGCAGAGCGCGTTGCGTATATGAAATTACGGTTTTCAGGAACGAGTTCCCTGATTTCATAACAGCACATTCCATTCTAGTAACGATAAAACAGTGAAACACAGCCCACATTGCGTCGATGCTCCAGTGAGTCAATAGAGCTGGATACCCTACTGTCACCGAGGAGCTTCTTCGCTCTCTCCTGTACGCGGTCGAATAACTCCAAAATAGACTTTGAATCACCGGCCCATACATGAGAGTTGTATTCCATTTTCGTTCTGATAAAGGTGACGTAGATAGTAAGAAGATCAGATGGAATGAAGTATTTCTTACACCGTTTCAGAAAATCTAGGCAATTGAATGCTTCTTTTGGGTTTTATGAGCGTTAAACTTAACTGAATATGAAAAACCATACAAATATTTCTCAAAAGAATGAAAAACAATAAATACCAATTGAACTAGGACACCAGAGACCAAAGAGAAGAATTTAAATAACACACTATGTTCGCCAATAGGGTTATTAATTGTCGTTGTGATGTTTATAAGCTTTCACAATGCAGCTAAATTGAAAAACAGTGCAATAGAGAAGTTATAAAAAATTGTTTTGTTTATAATGATTGTCGAAATCCTTTATGTAGTTTTTTATCTGAACTACCAATTGATAAAATCTGGTTTCTTAACTGGCATACTTTCTTTTTCTACAACAGACGTTTTAAAATGAGGATTTAAAGTCGAATTTTTGCGCGCCTTTCCTTTTTTTCGCTTTGAGTTTTAAAGATTATATTTAAACGACAAATTGAACAAGTTGTGACACAGTCACTTGTATTTAAAAAAACTAATTTTAATTTTCAAAGCACTGTATTCGATTATGTTCCGCAAATCAAGTTTGGAAATCAAGTTTAGAAGGGGCTTTTGGAAGTAATTGCTAAAGACTTTGTTCCCAAATCATTAACAGTAATAATAACGTTTATTTTATCATTTAGTAAATCAGGGAATAAATCAAAGAGATAAGTATTTTGTCATCATAAATTCGGACTTTTTCGACCCGTACGAGAAGTTTAAGAGAAACCATCTCTCTTTAAAATAAAGTTTTTTTTAATACTCAAGAAAAATTTCAAAAAATGTTTGTGCACAAAAATTTCTATTAAAGTGCATACCCTTATTTTTTCCAACACATACACACACATAATAGCAAGAAATTGTTTAATTTTTAACAATGCAAACTTTTTTGGAACTAAACAGGAAGTTTTTCTCATTGAAAGTTTTTGCTTTTCTTTACTGCTCAACAGAGAAAAATAAGAAATAAAGAAATAGAACAAAAAACAAAATATTTTACGGTAAACTTTTGAAACAATTTGCAAAAGAAGCAAACATATTTACACATTTATTTCAAGTTTTTAAACAGCTCATGAGCACTACTGAGCTGAACTTTTATCATATTCAACTTAATTGTTTAAAAGAATTTAGAAAAATAAAAAATAAAAAAAAATAGTAAAACAGCGGGTATTTCTTTTATAAGAGGGTAAAGAGAAAAAACTCCCTTAAAATCATTGTTTAACAACAATTTTTTTTGCCTTTGAACACATTGTGACAGTGTTTAACTAAATTGTTTGTTGAATGTTTGTAGACTGTGTTTATCTCTTTGAAATATTTCAACAAGACATGACATTTACAACAAATATTGATTTAGGACAGATGTTTAGCACACTAAAATAAACAAAATATTAATATGATTAAATAAATGAAAGAATATAATATTAAAATATAAATGAAAAACAAACAACTGCATAAGAACAACAAAAAATTAAATAATTTCCAAGTGTTTATTAAACTCCCTATAAATAAATCAACATTTAAATCATTTATATTACAAATGCTGTTTTAAATGTGCGCGTTTAGTTGTTGGCGTTTCTGCTTATTTGAATGTCAAGTTTAGATGCGATATTCATGATCATTGATAAATGTCAGAAAAAAATCTTTCCATAGATCAACTTTAAACGCCTACAGATGTTATAAAGTTGTGTTTTTTATATATTTTAATTACTTTTTATGTTTGAAGTTTTTTTGTTCTTCTAATCTCTATTCTTAGTAATTAATCATGTTTTGAATAATTTATGAAAAGGAGCTGTGGTTATCAAAACATTGTCTACAGATTTTTTTTAAGTTAAAGATATTTTGAAAGAAATAAGTAAAATAATAAAAAAAAAGTGTTAATAAAAGTCGACTTGTTTAGTTTTAATTCAGACTTATGTGATAGAGGAAAAAAGTAATACTTTTCAAGTGACTCTACCTGTATCCACCTTTAACGATTTGGCGTATTGTAGGTGGGAAAGTATAAATAGCCTGCCCATATTTTTTTCAAAAGATAAGATGATAATCATTAATGTAAAGTCTTTTATCAGGATACCATTTAAGATTTATTTTATTTTTAAACTTGTTATTGTAGTGGGAAGGCAACTGTCTGCCCATTGCAATTTTAAAGAAAAGCTACCAGGCTTCGCAGATACAATAATTTCAAATTATTTTTTTTTTATTGTCATAGGCCCTTTTGTAAGTCGTCTAAGACTTAAATTTCAATTCTATTTACATTTACTTATATGTATATATTTTCGTATGCATAATCATATCCACTAATCTTTACAATCTCCATGTGTGACTTTAAACTGATGTTTGAGTTGTATTAACATTTCAATCTCCAATTTTTTTTTTTAATTATTTTTTTAACACAAAACTGTAGATAGAAAAAAGAGATTTGTAGACAATCAACACTGTGGCGAAGACATTTAATAGTTTATTTTTTTGTCAGTGATTTATACCAATATTTTTTATAAAATCTGATTTATGTGATTAATAATAAAGTTGAAGTAAATAGAAAAAAATTGCAATTTAATACTTTGGTAGAGAAAAGATTAAATTTACCATACTTTGGTAAGAAATACTTATAAGTATATTTATTAGTCTTAGTTTCTTTCAATAGTTGTTAAAATTATTTGAAACTAATATTTTGGAAAGAAAACGAATGGTCTGTCAAACGAAGCGGATATGCAAAAAACTCAATACTTTAAATGTAAGTTTTTTTTTCTTTAAAACTATAAAATTGAAAACTTAACCAACTACTTCTGTTTGCTAGAGTAATAACTTGTAAGAAGTCGATATAATTTACCTTACATCGCCACACCCTTATCAGGATTTTAACTATATTTTCAACCGGCTTTAGGAAGATAGTCGACCTTTCCTGAATATTTTTGTGTTTACTTCAATACTTTTCGTCTTTTTTTACAAATTTTTTTGTTGGATTGTTTCCATTACAAAAAACTAAAGGTTGCCCCTACACAACACACGTTATTTTTACGTATCTTTTCAAGCTTTAATGGGGATACTTCAGGTTTTTATAAAGCACGAGTCGAGACGACGCATAACAACAGCAAGCAATAAAAATAACTAAATATCAATTCAAAGCCCCGCCGAACTCTGCATTAAACAAACTCAGAAGTACTGTTTCTATAAATTGTTTACCGTGCTAATTATATATTTGACCATAGAAAATACCTAAAAATACGGCATGTACACAAGCAAACTATTCAAAATCGCATTACGAAATCAATCTAGGTTTATATTGAAACCATTTACATCAACAATTGAAAAACTTGTTGATTGAGAATCCAGAAATCATAGGAATTTCAAAGGCTTTCAAGTGAACACACAGTATGCGAGCAGATAATAAAAAATTATAAACTAAAAAATAAATTAATAACTTAAGTGACCGCAGAATTATGCACACACATGCTTGCTCGCCAGAGTACGGTATTTTTCAAAGAAATAAGTACATTTAATATTTTAAAACAATTATAAAATAAACATTTGCTATTATTTTTTGAAGTTTTTTAGCTCTAATTAATTCTTGCAAAAAAGCAATCGACTTTAAAACAGATAAACATAAAGTCACGTTTCTTTAAGACGGTAATTATTTATGTCATTTATGATTATATTATGTTGGAATAAGATTTTGACAGGATTATACCAAAGTATTTTAATTTTCAAGTTTTTTATATAAGGGTTTAAAAGATAGGACCAATAATGGGAACACCCTTTAAATTCTAAATTCAAATTATAAAGTGGACTCATCAATATAGATTCTCTGTAAGTTTCAACTGTCTGTCTACAAGTGTATGGCCATAAACATAAAACTAAATAATATTCTATCTTAATTTCAAACGCTTGGTTGTAACGGTTCAAAAGGTAGGCCCATTTAAGCTAATTAACGGCAGGTATGCGGACATCCTTTAATTCTTAGATTTATATATGTATTACTTATTGCTATTAAAAGCTATAGTAACAAACAATTTTTTAATTTTTAAATACTGCCCTTTACTGTTCATAATAGAAGTAAAAAACATGTAGTTGTATGGGGACACCCTTTAATTTTTAAAATTCTTAACATCTAAAAGCATTATCTTTAAAATAAGAAAAACTTTAAAATCGGTTCAAAAATGTCTGATTTCTGCAGGCAGAAGTCGTTAAAAAAGACGCATTGAGTTACTCAATTACTCAATCATTTAATACTAAATGCTTTTGTGCTTCTTCATATAAACTAATATGACAATTTAATTATACAATGTACAGAAATTTGAACGCAAAATCACCAATACATTCTTATTTAAACCGCCCGCTCTACATAATAGCCTCTGGTTATAAGTGCGTTTTTTTATCTCCGAACAGTTCATTATTTATTTTCTTGATAAATTATTTAAAATAAAGAATTGATAACGTAAATATTTGTATCATTTAGAAAAAATAATGTATGTGTATTTAAACGAAGGAAATAAAAACACTTCGATAAAAAGCAACACTTTTTTAAACCCCTAATATAACAACCAAAATCAGCAAACAACGCGTGAGGTTTTCCAGCGCCTAGTTTTACCTTTTTAACGATAAACTTACATACTTATTTATTATAACCCGCTGAATATAATAAAAAAGATATAAAATCTCTAGACTGGCCTAAAAACAACTAAATTATCAACAACTTTCGACAATAATGCCACCCTGACACACATCAAGTTTTATTTATTAAAAAGAAAAACTAGTGCAGTCACATTTTATTTTTTTTTTGTGTTTTCTCTCCCACAAAAATTAGAAATGCTGCAAGATAAATTGACAGGTATGAATCACGTAGAAGCAAACAAGCAGCCAATTTCACTACTTAATTCACTTTCAAAGTCAGATCTTCCGGTTGTCAAGCATAAACGCCGCACTATTTGGTCGCGCTTCAAACATTTTGTGCATGAACATATTTAATAGATAAGCCACGCTTAATGTGCTGATTATGTCTTGGCGAAGAAAATAAATTTTTATAATATTTGTATTTAAATCTTCACACTTTCAATTACAAAAAGCTTTTAAAGTGTAAAGTATTACAACGCTATTTGAAGAGCCAAAGGCAAATAAATGTTGCATTCAAAATTATTTATTTTTTAAACATAACAGATTAAACATTTCTATAAGATGACAAATTTAATTTTATTAAGCTTGTGAAAGCTTAAAAATTAAAACTTAAAAATATAAATGAAAAAATATAAAATTCAATTATAAAAAAAACAATTTAATTTCTTAGCCTTGAGATGTATTACATATTGCTTTCAAACGTTCAATAGTTCAAGGCCTTAAAGAATTCATGTCATTTTGGGTGACTATAGTTCAAACAAATTTTTAAATATGCATTTATACAATATCATTTTTATATTAGAAACCATTTTTTAAATTCCCTTTACCGAAATAAAATTAAATGACAGCTGGTTTTTGGAAGTAGATAACATAATTTAATGCACTTTCATACAAAGCTACCTTTTTTAGTTTTTAGACAGTTGCCAAATAATAATTTAGTTATAATTAAAAGTTCAATAACAAACAGCCAAGATAAAAAATATACAACCATAAATTAGTCTTTTATAAAAGGGTTACATTTCAACAAAATGTAAACGAAAAGAAAAATGATGCCAATTTTATAATAAACCTACAAATAAAAAATAATGTTTATATATTTTCAATATGTGATCATAAATAAACTGATGAAAATTTATAGCTTTAATTATC
The DNA here is from genome assembly GCA_937654795.1 of Cistogaster globosa. Lineage (NCBI taxonomy): Eukaryota > Metazoa > Arthropoda > Insecta > Diptera > Tachinidae > Cistogaster > Cistogaster globosa. The sequence goes on along the minus strand of OW569406.1, from coordinate 92,124,858 downwards.
GAAACACCCTAAAAAAATGACATTAATATACCAAAATCTTGATACAATTATCAACAGTATTTGAGAACAAAAAATAAAAAATAATTATAAAAGTCAAATGTACAAGACTTTTAACCAAAAATGAATGTAAATGAAATGCAGAAAAAACTCAACAATTTAAATGAAAATGATATATGGAACTGCGGTCATTTTATAAAAGAGCCGTATATCAAATGACTATCTTGATTATTTATTAATTTAGTAACAAGACAAAAAAACACACAGAAAAGACAAGAATGAAGTTAACATATTGAACTGCAATAAGGCCTGCATTAATAGTAACTACATATACATACATACATATGTTTATGTATGTGTGTTTATATTTATCTGTTTTTAAAGAGAAAACAAAACTAAATCACTGCATCTAAAGTGTGGTTAAATTTACTTAAAGTTTATGCACAAGACTAAGAGAAACGAAATCCGACATAGAAACCCCCATATATCACGGGTCAATGGTGACAGCATACAATAAAACCACAGCTACAGCCACAGTTAAAGCAATAATAACAGCAGCAGTAGTACAAGAAGTAATGAAAACTATATTGCTTTTTCATAAACAACTGCTGCAACCTAATGTTGCAAGAAAGTACTTTATAAATCCAACAAAAGACACAAAAAGTGTAGTCAAGTGTTGTGTTGTGCAGTTTAGTGTTGTACATTTACGGTGGTTTGATTTAACAGCCCAAATACAAATAAGAATGTAAAATATATTCAAAAACGAGATATACCGACCAAATGAGCATCCGATTTACAATAACTCACATTCATTTAGTTATTAATTTTTACATTGCTCATTTGAAAAATACAACACAGCACCAAAAATTAAATGAATTGCTAGAAAAACTAAATTAAAGGGGACCCATTAGTTAAATCTTTATTAGATTAAATAGTTTTTACATTGAAAGTAGGGGGACCAGATTTTCAATCGTTGAAGTCACACAAAAGATTTTAAACAAATAAAAATGACTATTTTTGAAAAAAAATTTTTTTTTTCTTATTTTAAAGTAATTTTTTTAAATACCTAAATTAACCAATCAGAAGTGTGAAAGGCAAAAAAGGTTCAAATTTAATGAAAGGTAATACCAGATACTCCTCTGAAAAAGAAATCATTTAACAGGCAGTCTTTTTCTTAAGTTGGTATCAAAATAATTTTCAGAACATTCGTAAACTTAAGACTCAAGACTTAATCATCAAAAATAATTAAAGTATTCTAGTTCTACTTGCGATTTTTTCATAGCCATTGAAATCAGTAAAATGCCATAAAGTTAACTATTATTTACTGCTAAAGTTTTTTTATTTCTTTTTTTTTACTTATGGTAATACAATTATAACGAAATCGTTTAAATACTAAATACAATTGGATAAAAAATAATTGTTTTCATGAAGCACACATTTATGACCACAGAAGCTTTAAAGCCAAGAAACTTAAAGTAAAAAAGTCTTTGTTATTTTGTAGATGCATTTATACAAATTTACAAATTAATAATATAAAAATTACAAAGAATAATTGTACTTGGTATGTGAGATCTGTATTGAAAATAATGGAAATGGTAAAAAAAACATTGGCATCATTTACCATTTAATGTCATGGGCACCCTATAGCAGGATAACACAGTGCAAAAATGTTTTAGAGTTACAGCTGTCAGGGTATTAATTGGATGTGAATGAAAGAAAGGAAGAAGTATGAAAGAAATTAGGAATAATGCATGTAAGTCAATTGCTGAAAAGGCTATTGAAAATGGAGGCAGGACACATGTTTGCTTCCCAACAAGGTTTCTTGTTGGGGAGAAAACATGTTTCCGCCTCTTTCTTTTTGGATCTTTTAGCTGGTGTGACAGAGGTTTTGGTGCGGAAGCCTGAAAATTAGAATCGAGTGGAATTGGTGTAAATAAAACAATGAATAAAATAGTTTTTTATGAAATTTAATAAACTTTTGTTAAAAATTAAAGATAAAAAATATATATAAATAATATAAAACAAATGAAAAAAAGAAATTTTCAATTTTCAAGAACTGAACAAAAAGTAAATATACAAGCAACTTTTTTGGAAACTAAATCGTCACACCTCCACCATCACCAGTCACACCCAACGTTGGACAAAGCCAGCATCTTCTCCACGCACTACCCATTCTAGGTGGTGCAGGTAAAGCCAGACACTCGACAGACGACCTACGGACAGAAAGTAATTTATGTATGTATATTTATCTTTTTAAAATTAAGTTAGGGAAAATAATTTACTCACCGTGCAAAATAATCCATTCCTCTGAGGGATTCGTACCCGGAGTACGCGCGTGGTAGGGTTGAGCTCAGGCCTATTAGATATTCGTCCATCGCGTCAGGGGTTTTTTGCCCAACATTTTCAGAGTTGTTTTCCTTAAAATTAACAAAGTGAAATATATATATTTATATAACGTCAAAGTTTTGTAATTACCGTGAACAATTAACCCGTACGAGACAACTAGACCGACGGACAGGCGATCCTGAAGCCACCAGGAAGCAAGTACCTCAAGAAGAAAATACCTGAAATAGAAGAAAATACCTGAAAAAGAAGAAAATACCTGAAATAGAAGAAAATACCTGAAATAGAAGAAAACAACTGAAAAAGAAGAAAATACTAATATTGAAAATACCTAGAAAGAAGAGAATTGTCATGATTAATTAAATCTTTAAAAGGTTAATGAATATTCAAAAATTTTGCTAAAGTTAATTTTTGTTTCAAATGTTAAGAATTTAACTTTTTGTATATTTCAATTATCTTTTGCTCTGCCAAGTTTCTTTAATAGTTAATTTCAATAACTAAAATAAAACTAAAATGTTAACCTATTTAAATCGGAAATTATAAGTTTGTACTTTTTTAAAATGGTGGTTTAGGCGAATTAAGACGCAGTAAGTAGCGGGAAGTAAAAGTTGCAAGTGTGCGTTTGGGGCATCTAAAAACTAATTTTTAATTATGATGCCATGGTGAGGTTATCTTTTAGCCTCAAGAGGGAGGGAGTTCGTTCTGGCAGAACATCAGCCAGGGTGACGTTTTTGTATGTGTGGCAAAGGATGGACAAACTTGCTTCGGGCCTCATTGATTTATTTTCTTTTTTTTCAGCTTAGCTGGCATGAGTTTTTTTGTAGCCGCGACCCCAGCTGCTACAATGTAAAGTATATTAATGTTTTAAAATCTGAGACAAATATATTTTGATCAAATATTTCTGTTTTGACGAAAATTTTTTAATTATAAACGTCAAAAACTGTTATTTTCAATGTCACCTTCTCTCCTATGAATGGATGAAATTTTACTCCAATTCACTGTATGAGACTATATTTTCGATATTCTAAATGTAGTTTTGGCTTATAACTCTAATGGAAAAGACAAAGTGACACTGCTACAACATTTGCTATTACCACAACCGCTGTTATTGCAGACATCTGATGAATAAGCTATTTTTTACAGAAAGCTATTCTTAGCTCTCGGTATTGTTGACTTTGACAGGACAGATCAATTGCTCTTTTTGTAGAAAAGCCCTCGTTTTTTTAGAATTTTTTTTTGAGGAATTGTTCGTTTGGCATACAAAAAAAAAAAAAAAAAAACTGCAATTGAAGCTTGCCTCGTTCAAACTAGAAAAAGCAGTTTTAAATTTGTATTAATATTTATTTACATAAGAAGTGAGTTAATTTTTTGCTACTTAATGCGAATTATTATTTCTGTTTGCAACAGATTGAATTTACTTTTGAAATAGAAAATAATTTCGAATTTTATTAAAAGATAATTTTTTATTCCGGAAATAAATTTTGGTCACCCATTCTCGAACACTTTAAGCTATAATTAAATCTTTACAGCAGTCTGAGGCATAATACATAGGCATACGTATGTACATATAATCATTTAATTAAAACACATTTTTCTTGCTTTTACGTTATGGTAACTTAAACGATCCGAAGCCACACATATTTCAACAGCCTGAAAAAACTCACACTTACTCTCACACAATAATCAAAAAATAGGTCGCCACAATTGCCGCACTATCGATTTTTAATATACAAAAAACAAAAAAATAAATAAATAAATAAATACTGTGTGGTAAGAAAAGAAAAATACAAGGGTAAGCACAAACCGAACTATTCAAGATGATCTAGTAATAGTACAAAACTACTTCTCATCGATAACAATACAGATTGCACTACAAAGTTACACACTTTTATACTCACAAATACTCATATACATAAACGCCCCACAAGTACTCGTATCAATGAATGAAAACGAAGGTCTATATGGATGAATGAAACCGTAGGCTTAAAATATTTTGTTCATGGCTGCAACAAAAAACGACAAAAAATTAAAGTTAATGGTGTCAAAAAATAAAAATTTTAATTAAATGCCCCCAACGGGAATTGGAATGTTTACAATTCAGCACAGATTAAAAAAAAGAACTATTCGTTCCAGTACATTCCACATTAATTTGCATTTTTCAAACAGAGATACATATTTTAATTTTGTTTTAAAAAACTTTACTTGCAACTAAAATGAAAAAAGCATGAAGTGTAAATATATAAATATTTGACTATTATTGTTGAAAAAATACATTGAAATTGTCTCTAAAAATTTATAAACTTTAAAGAAATAGTTATTCATTACAATTCACCATGTTTGATAATTATACTTCTAGTTTAAGAGGGCAACGTCATCACACTCATCTGTTGAACACAAAACTAAAAAGAAAGCTCAGCTTAAAAGATGGATTCAGATCATAAGAATATAAAAAACCCTTCAGCAAGATTTATAAAAAATCAATTTATTTCAATAAAAAAAAGAGTTGATCACAGATCAGTAATTTTTTTAAATAGTTGCACATCTTGATTATTTATAACATTTTTCGAAGTTGCGTGATATTGTTCTCAAAGAATAAGAGGATAATACCCTTTAAAGCTACCAGATTGTAAAAAAAAATATCTAATATAATTCGACACTTGAAGAGCGAACTCAAAAATTAATGCCTAAATTTAATACTTAATTTAAAAAATTTGTTTTTATAGAAATCCTGTCATTCCAATAATAACTTTTTTATTTACAGTCTACAGTTTTTTAAAAGTTGTATAATTTAACTAACATTATCTTAATTAAAATTTTATTTCTTCCTGGTACCAGTCACAAAGTATTTTCATTATGACAACTGCTTAATGTCTCTCTAACAATTTTTATTTATTACAATAGTAATTAAGCAACCTTTCTATTTGTAATGTTGATACAAGTTTTGTTTTATTTAAAAATACACAAGTTTTAATTTACGATTCCTTTATGCAATATAAAAAAACTTGTTGGATCTCAATAATGAATGCATTCGGCTGACTTCTTCGCATAAGCTTTTAAAATGCTAAAAGTTAAAATTTTGCTTCAAGCAAAGTGCTTACAAATGTTAAGAAACCTCGTAATAAATTTTATATTAAATTCGAAAGATCCGAGAATTGAAATAAAATATTCGAACGTCCCATGAAATATCAAACTCCATTTTTAATAGAAAAAAGTTTAAAGACTTCTGCTTAAGCCTTAAAAACTAAGTAGTGCTGGAAAATGATTACATTAATTTTACGCATCTACATATACAGACATTTCCATTGCACCGTGCATGATATTTATACGTCTTTATGGTAAAATAAATTTTGCATATATAAAAGCACATTTGTTGTGGTCCTGATATAAAACAGAAGAAATTTTGCGGCAGGTACAACTAATGAATTTAGGTAGGTGTAATTTGTTTCTTTATTCTTTTGTAGTAAGCAAAAATTTCATTCATATCATCCCACTGAAATAAAATTAGTCTTTGGATGATCTTGTAATGTAAAAAATTTTATACCGTTCGTGACATACGGTACGCTATAAATTTTTGTCTTACACTAAAACTTAAATCAGTCCATAAAGTCATCTTTCTCATAACAACTAGCTCAACTAGCTCATAACTAAGAAATCCGATTTTGATAGTGCGTTAAGTACTGAATGGCTGTTTGTTTGATTTTTTAGAACTGCTTTTGGAATGTTACAACTTTGAATATATCCCCTTTTTTTATAGCTATTTTGTACGTAATAAAATATTTTCATTTAAACGTAAATACATATTTTGGTATAAAACTGCAATAAGAAAAGCGCAAAGTGCAGAATTTGGAGCAAAATAAAATAAGTCCACAAATTGCAAGTTGAACTCATACAAGAATGGTTCTGAGCTGTCTTTTAATTTTTCAAATATCTTTTTAATATTTAAATTTACAAGATGGGACAATATTTGTTACATCATTTTTGTTTTTTTTTTGTCTTCTAGCAGACTCAGTCATACATACCCTGTGCAAAATTTTAGCACCCTTTAATTTTCAAATTTATTGTTCACACTTGTTTTTATAGCGAGCAAATTAGTGCACACTCTGTGTACGTATAATTTAACTTAAAATCTTATTTTGTATAGGACACAAAAAAATGTTGAAATCGAAAGTGTCTGTTTAATTCAGCTGAAAAACAAAAACACTACAAGGTTACGCCACTAATAGCACACTTTTTAATTTAAGAGTATTTTGTACTTGCTGCCTAGCGGACATAGTTTTACATAAACTGTGCAAATTTGTCGTTTCTGCATATCACAGTTCGAAAAGTACAATATTCAAATGAATAACACGTCACTTTCGGGGCACCCTAAAATTTTTAGTATTTGTTGTTATAGCGACTTCAGTAATGCAGTTTCGGCAAGAATTTCATAAGTCTGAACACAACAAGCTTTATAACAAGAAAAGCGAGATATTAAAAATGTACTTTTGAAGACTAACTAAATTTAAAACACAAATTTTTTTTTAATATTTGTTTTTTATTCAAATTAGGTTATTCAACAAAAATCAACTTTTTAAGTCGGAAGTAACGATTTTTTTTTTTGGTTGTACAAGTTGGAGCAAAAATAAAATTCCGATGTTTTTTGGCTGTAATTTAAAAAAATGAATAACTTTGATTTGTCTTGTGGATTATTTTTTTTTTTGGTCTTATAATATTTTTACATCAAATCGAGAATATGATGTCACGTAAATGGCCGCCGCCACAGTTGATTGTCATTTGAGCCCTTTTTATGGAATTTTCCATCACTTTGGGCAAAACTTCCGGCGATAGGTCCTTACATTCTTGACGGATATTGTCTTTGAGAGCTGCAAGAGTCTGAGGCTTGTTGACATAAACCCGCGACTTCAAAAAGCCCCTCAAAAAGAAGTCTGCGGTGGTCAAATCAGGCAATCTTGCTGGCCAATGTAAATCGCCAAAACGGTAGTTTAGGCGCCCGGGAAATGCATCCTTCAGCATTTCGGTTGTGGCACGTGCAGTGTGTGCCGTTGCACCGTCCTGTTGTAACCACATGTTTTTCAATCCCAATTCATCAAGTTGCGGCAAAAAAAGCTCGTTGATCATTGCTCTGTAGCGCTCACCATTCACAGTAACTGTTTGGCCCGCGACGTCTTTGAAGAAAAAAGCTCCGATGACTCCTCCAGCGAAAACAGCACACCATACAGTGACTTTGAGCGGGTGTAATGGCTCATCGTGGGTTACAGGCGGATTTTTAGTGCCCTAGAAGCGTAAATTTTGTTTATTTACGTACCCGCTAAGATGGAAATGGGCCTCATCACTCAGGATTATTTTGGATGAAAAATCATCTTCCTGTTGGTGGTGATTAAATAGTCATCAATATTCCGCGTTCTGGAGCAGTGTAGCGTTACATTGTCTATTAACGTGTATTTCGCATGTGTTTACTACACAAATGTCAAAACAGAACTGGCATTAGGGGCCAATCGCAAAATTTAGAGCATTTTTTGAAAGGAGTATTACTTTTGCGCCAAAATTAAGAATTAATATTTTCTTAAAATATTCCTTCTGAAAAAAATAATGCTTAAAGTAAATATTTTCGAATTAAATAAAATGTGACCAAAAATCAAATTTTTTTTCTTCAACTTTTTATGTTACGTACATCTTTACAAAATGAAAAACTACCTCACGTGATAATAAACAAGAAATATTAATAAAGTTTCACACACTTAAATAATACTTACAAACTATTAGTTATTATCACACAATAAAAAATTTAATTTAAAATAAACAATAAAAAAAAATTAAAAAAAAATTTTTTTTTTCAAACAACTGCTCTCAATGTCACTTACATACACACAAAGTCAATGTTTTTAATTATCATTTTTAAAACGTCAATTTCAGTATTTGTTTATTATCTCAAACAACATTATTGTTACTCTTAATGTGCTTAGATGAGTATTCCCTGTAACTGACAAAATTGTTAAATTAAATATGTGGGTATAAATTAAAAAAAAAAGAAAAAAGACTGTCATCACATATAAATATTTAAAAAATAATTGTCACAATAATAAACAATAATTACGTCTATCATAGAAGTATAATGAGATTTTATATGATTTTATTGTCAAAAAGTTTGTATTGACTATTTGAAGGAAGATGTTGAATAAAGCGTACAAGAGATTTTATAGTCTTAAAGCTAAAAAAATAAACATTTAATAATATTTTGATTTTTAAATTTGTTTATAAGTGAATTTTACTTAATTGTTTATTTGAAATAAAATTAATTGTCAGTTTATTTGTTATTACACATTCGTTTAACAAAACAAATACTTTAAAAAATAAACAAATTTAGAAAAAAGTACCAAAACTATTGAGACACTTTTCGAAAGTTATTTTTGTCCACCGTCTTAAATTATTAAATTTGATGCCTGTAAATTAAAATATATTTAAAAATTTTTATTATCTTTAATCATTGTTGTTGTTTACAAAATAATTTTTTCAATTGCATAAATATGAAAAGCCTTTTGATGCTTCAATATGATTTATGAACATTTAAATGATTTTCTTAAATGTTTCTCAAGTGCACCACCAAATTACAATAACAAACAACTTCTGCTTCTTATAAACATTTTTTTATTGTGTTTTCCTATAATTGTAGGATTAACGACTATAAGAACAGACTTTACTAGTTCCATCATGATGGAACCTAAAAAGAAACTCAAGTGCTTTTTGGTAATTGTTGGTGGCCGCACACAGTATTTTTGTTTCAATATGGCTCAAGCGCATGCTATCCCTGCTTAATATTTATTTGTTTTTGTATCTTTTCCTATTGCTATTGTCGTTGTTGTTGTTTTTGTGTGCAATGGAATAATTTACAATGCCAGCGACGAACAACAAGCTCTTTTGTTGTGTTAAAATTTGACAAATTGAATGAAAGGCCAAGTAAAAGAATTAAGAACAAAATAATGAAATTGAAAAACCCACGTGCTGCTACTTCTTTACAAGTTGAAAAAAAAAAAAAATTATACGTTCCTTTTTTATTTATTTTATTCGTTTTGATTTAAAGCTTGTCTTGTTTATGTCGTTTTGTTGTTTATTTTCATGACACACAAATAATATAATCAAAACACCCAACAAATTCTCTTAGAGATTTTCTCAATTAACAGAGAATTAAAGAAGTTAAATCATTTTGACAACTTAAATTTTTCAAAAGCGTGTTATTTAAACACTTAACAAAGCACTTCTTCGTTACTGTATATCTTTTTCTTAAGTGCATCACAGTTTCACTAACTATGATATCCACAAATAACAAAAAGATCAAACTTAAATTTAAAGCGTTTTCCATATCTGGTAGGAAATCATAAAGTGAGTCCAACTTGCACTTGGCTTCTTTCTTTATACATTTTTTTGTTCCCCTTAAAAATGTTTTCCTGCGTTTTTTGTTTAAAATTCGTTTTCCTTATACTAATTATTATAGTGTAGCTCAAAACTGTTGATAAGAAAATAGCAACAAAAAAAATATTTGTGTTACGCTGACGCTATCTTATAAGATGTTTTCCACCTTTCTTATTGTTTCGTGACAAAATCGGTTTTGCGTATTCTGCTCCTTATCTGAAAATCTTGACTTGTCCTTAATTATTGCGAAAATAAATTTTGTAAATCGGATTTCGTTTTAAAAAGTATTTATCAAACACATTTGTCGTTAACGCTCTTTTAAGGCGATGGAATAGTCATTTTTTATACAGAGAAATATTTTAACTAAATCACCCTGTATTTAAATGGAATGGAAATTATTCTTTCTACGCTTGCTTAATACAGCATAACACTGTTCCCTAATGTCAGAATTGAAGAGAATCCCACCGCTCTTTACTTGCTCATGTTTTTTTTACATATTTTCATTTTAACTTTTAATAATTCGAATTTGATTTAAAGAACATAAAAGATGAAGATGTAAGAAACGAACTCTTTATTTAAAATAAAACTAATTTAAATTTTATGTAAAAACAGGTAAAAGTGGTGTATTTAGCTATGCCGTATCTAATATACCCATCACCATATATGTAAAACAACATGTACGTTTGTTTATATCGGCATAAAAATTCTCTCATACTATTAATTTATTTTGTAAAAAAAATAGCGTCGAATATTGTAAGTTTTGTTTAGGGTTGTTGTACCAGCTAGTATAATTGTCGTCAATAGTAAGAGGTTAATAAGTAGAAAACACAACCACGTTCAAGAATACAAACGAAAGTTAAAAAAGAATCACGCTGCTTTGAAAATATGTCTGATCGATTGGCGTATTTAAATTTTCTTTAGCTCATCTAGAGCCTTGGCAAATTTGAATTCAACACTAATACGGACTCAATGTACTTCGCTATGCATAAGAACTCAGAATAGATATACTTTATGAAGTCGGAAAATAATATTGTAAAATTACAAACGGAATGACAAGTTTAGATATACCCTTTTTCCACCTGTGGTGATGGGTATAATAAATTGGGTCACATTTCCATTGTCGCTTAATCTAGTTACTTTTCTTAATAATAATAAATGCATACTTTTTAATATTATGCTTTTTTGTATTACCAATGTTCGTGTTATTGTGTTTTTTGAATACTTAAGAAAACAATAATTTTTCTTTTTAAAGAAAACTATAAAGAAATATAAACGTGCTTTCAACTTATTATTATAACAAAATATATTTTATTATGTTTTTATTAATGAAATGACACAAAGTAAAGAATATAAGAAGGAATTGTTTAACCTGTGGGTGAAAATTTCAAAAGAAACTCAAAACTTTTAGATTGTTTCTGTTTGTCCATTGTCTGACAAAGAGAAAAGAGGTTGAATGAATGTTAAATACAAATGACATGTACAAATAAATAAAAATTATATGAAAGGCACATACGACAACTATTGTACATAATATGTAAATACCACAATAAAATAGATACATACATAAATACCGCCTATTTTAAAAATTATTTTGGTATTTTATATACTGGCTATGGCCAAAAAAAAACTCTTGCAAATTAATATCTAAAGTATTTTTGAGTTGATTTAGCAAAGCTTTTCCAGTAGGAAAACTTTCGTGATGTGCTGATGTATTAGAAATTATATAATTTTATAATATATTGTAAACTTATCTTCTGTATCTTCACTTTTTCTAATTATATTAAACAAGTACAGTGCCGGCAAATATAATAGCATCGTTATAATTTATATGATTTTTTGTTGTAAACGGACAATATTTCGTAGACGTTTGAGATCAAAATCGTTTTGTACTGACCAAAATGTTTTTGTTTTTCTATCAGAGGATCTCCGAATGCAGATCCTAGGGTAACGTCCATAAGACTATAAAGCATGAACATTCAAGCATAATGTTGTAGGCATGCTTTTATAATGCCAGAAAAAATTAATTTATTTTACGTTGACACATAAAAAAATATAGTGTTACTTTGTATAAAATAAGAAATTTTTTCCTTTTGTGACCATAATATATACTATAATGTTATGATCATGTAATGATCTTCGCAGTGGCCTGATCTAAGGCCGATAGAAAATCTGTGTTATTAAATCTGTTGACCATGTTTTATAATTTGTTTCAATAAATATTAATACATTTTAGAGATTTTTCTGATGTGGCATTAATGTTTCTTTTATTTTCTAATATTCTCTTATTGAATTAAGTGTTTTGAAAATAAGTAAATTGCTAAAGAAGTAATTCTGTTTTATTGAAATATTTTTTCACTGGTATCTGGAATTTTTCTTTTATAAAATTAGACCATTCAACAAATACATGAAAGAAAAGGTCGTAAATAAAATAAGTATCCGAATACTAATTTCATTAACTCACATTAATTCATTTCCTATCAATTATGTATAATCATTAAAAACCGAAGTATAATTGCTGTTTGATTTTTTAGAATTTTTTTTGCAGTTTCCTTGTGATTATCGAATTTTTTTTTCTTTTTTTTAATTTTGGTAAAATTACCTCCAAGTCAATACAATTTTCGAACCTTGCACATCTTTCCTGAAGCCTTCGCAATTTATTTAATTTATAAATTTTAACTTTACTTTTCACTGCTAATGTTACCTAGGAAAATTATTAAACAGAGCCTTTATTATTAGGTTCAGAGGAAATTCATATTAAAGCTCATCACCTTTTTCTTTTTCTATAAATTATTTTTTACAAAACTCCTATAGTACTCGTATAAAATTAATTAATTAATCTTTTTCTTTCAGGTAATTTAACGACAAGTGCAAAATTAAATATTAAAGAGAGGTATTTACAATGATTTCTAAAAATATTTAAGAGAATGTTTTCTCCATACGTACGATAGAAATGTTTCCCTAATGTGACCTGCAGAAAATAAAAAACAAAATAAAAATAAAAAAAATATAAAATATAAAAATATAAAATATAAAATATAAAAATATAAAATATATAAAAATAATTTAAAAATTGTTAAAAGGGGAAGAATATTTAATAATATAAAAAAAAGAGTAGGAAGGGCGTAATGATAGAGAAAATAAAAAAATAATTAGAAAATACGAAATAAATTTCCGCGTTCTGTTTAGCGAAATAACCGATAGTCCTTAACTCCATAATCGATATGATTCTTTAAAGTAATATCAAGGCAGTTGTCATAATGAGCAGCTTTATCTAGAACTTATTTCATTAAGGGTTATAGCCTTCTCCCTAATAGCCTTTTAAATACGATGTGATTATCATATTATTATTATCGAGTGTTTCATGACTCTACTTCGATTGTCCAGCATTCACAGTTCCGTAGGCTTGCTCACTGTAGTGGTTATTCCGACACGGAATTTATTATATGCGCACAAGTTTGGATTGAGTATTTTACACAAGAACTTGTTTTAGAATAAGATGAAGTTTGTGAAACACATTTCTTGCTTATACGCAGCATTCACTGCCAAACATTCAAGAATTTCTTAAAGCTGCCTACAAAATACTGCTAAAACAAAAACTGAAGCGTAATGATCATGACAAGTGGATGGGGTTGGTTAATTGAGTGATTGAACCTTGTTGCTGCAACAGTCATTGCGATACATATCAAATTACAGAAACAGCAATTAGGAGAAAAAGTTGTTGAAATATTAGAATATTGTCTTGAACAACTTTATTTTATGTATATAAACTTAACTTTAAAAATGTACAACTTCAGGTAATTAAAATCGTTAGTAATATTTTTGGCATTCAGCTTATAAAAGAGCCTGAGGGTTATAAAAGAGCCTGAGGTTAAAAATTCCAATACAGCTCAGTATTATTTTTAGATACAATTATTTTACAATTTTTTTACACTTCATCAATTGCAACAAAAATAAACCACTATGAAATTCTTAGAAAAAACCTTAAAATAACATCAACAATCAATCGCGTGTTAGAAAGCTATAAATGACAGTAAAAAATACTGTAAAATAAGTTAATTAACTTAATTGAACACAATCACTCAATCAATTGTTATCCTTGTCTACGTCATCAGTCTCAATTAATGTATGTAATTTACGTTTAAAATGTATTTATTACAAAGGTATAGAAACACATGATTAGAAAAAAATTGCTCTTGATTAAAGGTTTTTATGTCTGATGTAAATGCATCATTTGATTTCGCTAATTCATATGGAATTGGAAAAAGAAATTCATGCATGCACTGATTTTAGTTTTTGGGTGTCAAGAGCAAAATCCAAATAACAGATAAATAATTAAAATATAGTTTTTTAATTGTTTATGGTAAAATGTAAAATGGCTTAAGAGAAATTTTTTTACTATTTATAATTATATGTAAATTCAAATAAAATGACGAATGTTTTAACTTTAAAAATATCACAAAAAATTTTCTGTTAATAGAATATTGTTGCTCAAGTGCGATATGTTAAGTTGTTTTTATAACATTTATTTTTTAAATAAAAAAACAAGAAAAATATTTATTTTTAATACACATACATATATTTGCCGAACTAATTGTTGTTTTTATTAGGATCTGCATAACCTTTTGTATTTCATTAAAATAAGACTGTCTCGATGTCTTAAAGTTCTTGTAAGTGCCGTCAGCTCTTATTATGTATATTAAATTAAAAAATTTGAAACCTCATTTTGAATGTCGGTGTTTTCACTGACTGTAGTTAAAGTAATTCCAAAGCTCATGATGTGAGTGCTTTCCTTTACAAGTAGTTTAAGTCCATTTAAAAAAAGTTAGTAAATAATAATAAATTAAATGCAATAAATATATATAAATAAAGAATAAATATTATAAATTTTCATCTTTTTGTTGATTTAACTTTACGTAGTTGAAAAAATAAAATATTATTTCTTCGAAAATAGTGTAAGTTCAATACCACCTTTATATTAAAATACAAAACCGAAATGTAATATTTCTCAAACTATTCAAATGCAAACCCTTAAACACATATGACACACAACACTTTCAAAGAAAACGATTCACACATTTTTTCAACTGCCATCAAAAAGCAACAAAACAAATCATAGTTTTCATTTGGAAAAGACAAAAACTAATCCATCTGGTTTTCATTTAAATGTCTCTATAGGACTGAATATGTTTTGAAAATAAAATGTCATTGTTATGATTGCTTAGTGATGATTTGATTGTTAGTTTCTTTATGGTACTCGTATCATAATGCAGTAATAATTATAAACAATAAGTTATAAACATCATTATCAACATAATTATGGATATAATAGCGCATGAATATAAAAGCCTTGTAATAACATTTTAATTAAAGCAATGAATTTGAAGAAAGAAATTTAAAGATTCACATCCACATTAATGTGTTAAAGAGATACATAGTTTTATTTACTCATGCGTTTAAATACATAAAGAATATTGTATTTTGTATTGCATCTACAAAAATTGAAATAATAAAGCCGATGAAGTAATCAACAACAATAAAAGTTTATTTTTCTTTTCCGTTTGCAACTTAAAACTGACGGACAAACTTTACTTGCTGATATACGGTGGAGCTAATGATATTTTAGACTTTTGTTTATGCGGAAATTGAACTTTTATTTCTATTTTTTGCAAATGTTTAAACACATTAAAAAAATGTTATTTTTGAACACTTAAAAAATAGTTAATGAATGAGAAACTGAGATACAAAGATGAATTGTGGAAAAAATAAAAAACATATTAAATGAACCAAAAAATACAATAATATAAAATAGAATAGAACAGAAAAGGATAGAATAGAACAGAATAGAAAAGAACAGAATAGAACAGAATAGAATAGACAGAATAGAACAGAATGGAAAGGAAAAGAATAGAATTGTTTAGAGGAGAAAACAATAGAATTGAATTGAAAAAAATTGAACAGTTTTGAAATGGACTGAATAAAACAGAATAGAATAGAAAGAATAGAAAGAATAGAATGGAATAGAATAGAATAGAATAGAATAGAATAGAATAGAATAGACTAGAATAGAATAAAATCGAACAGAATAGAAAAGAATAGAAAAGAATAGAAAAGAATAGAATAGAATAGAATAAAATAGTATAGAATAGAATAGAATAGTATAGTATAGTATAGTATAGTATAGTATAGTATAGTATAGTATAGTATAGTATAGTATAGTATAGTATAGTATAGAATTAAATAAAATTTTAAACTCGATTGAAAGGAGTTGAATAGAAGTAAATAGAAAAGAATAGATGTAATATATGTAATAGAATAGAATGGAACAGAATATAATAGAGTAGTACATTATAGTTCAGAATTTAATCCAATCAAATTCAACAGAATTAAATAAAATTAAAGACTATTAATCTGGATTGAACAGAATTGAATAGAAAAGAATATAATAGAATAAAAAGAATCAAATAGAATAGAATAGAATAGAATAGAATAGAATAGAATAGAATAGAATAGAATAGAATATAGAATAGAATAGATTTGAGTAGAATTGAGGAGAATAGAACAGAATGAAATTAAGTTGGATTGGTTTAAATATAATTAATAAGAATTGAAGTAAATAGAAAATAATAAATGGAATAGAATAGAATACAATAGAATAAAATAGAACAGAAAAGAAAAGAATAAAATATATTTGAGGAGAACAAAATAGAATTAAATAAAATTGAATAGAATAGAATAGAATAGAATAGAATAGAATAGAATAGAATATAATAGAATAGAATATAATAGAATATAATAGAATATAATTGAA
The DNA here is from genome assembly GCA_937654795.1 of Cistogaster globosa. NCBI lineage: Eukaryota > Metazoa > Arthropoda > Insecta > Diptera > Tachinidae > Cistogaster > Cistogaster globosa. The sequence continues at coordinate 92,108,303 of OW569406.1, read as the reverse complement.
TTCAATATAATTGAATTGAATAGAAGCAAATAAAAAAGAATAGAGTAGAGTAGAGTATAGTAGAACTTAATAGAATAGAATATAATAGAATAGAACAGAACAGAATACATTCAAATCGAATAGAATAGAAAAAAACAGAATAGCACAAAATAAAGGAGTATAGAGAAAAAAAAGAATTGTACAGGAATGGCCAAATAATGATTAATGTAAAAATATATTTATGCTATTGAACAAAAAGTTTTTATTTGTTTTCTGATTGGAAATTAATTAATTTTTCAATAATTTAATTAGAAAATTTATTTCTTTGCATTTATATTTTAAATCAGTATATACCATAACTGAGAGAACTAAAAGTTTAATTAAATTGCAATCTGAAAACAAATAAAACGTTTAACAAGTGCAAAAATTTTTTTTCTTTGTAATAGTATGTTCACAATTCGTATTGAATTATTTTTAACAATTGCTGTTGTTACTAGCTTTAAACCTTCTACATCATCTGTTATCTGTTTTCTTAAAAATTTTTTCAAAAAAAATTTCTTTTTTACTGTATAAAATTTAGAATATAATATAATATACTTTCTTTTAAGCGGCTGTTTCTTATAATAGATGTGCCTTTATAACAAAACTACTGTAGTTTTTTATTTCACGCTATGTGTGGACAGATATTTGCTACTTTCAAAATTGACATTTGTGAGTATTTTTGCGATGTAAATTGTTTTACACCAATTCCAATATAAATATTATAAAAACAATAAATTTGAAATAAACATCTTGTCTATTAATTTAAAGCTTATGGAAAATGGTTAGAGAACGTATAAATAAATTTAATAGAAAAGATAAAAAAAAATTATTTATCTCGCAAAAAATATGTTTTTGAAACCAAATTTTTATTCTCTTAAGAAAAAAAAAGCAAACACTTTTACTGCATCTTCTTTGGTCTCTTAACGAGTGTATTATTTAAAATTTTATGCCAAGTGAACCTTGTTTTTATGCAAAACAAAAAATTCAACATTTTTAGAAAAAAGAAAAAATTATTCGTTGGAAAAATCGTGACAGTTTTAATAGAATGTGGTATGTGACAAACTAAACTAAAGAGTAAAAAATGCATTATAAGAAAAATCACAAGAGTACGCAACTCTGCAGATGATACCACTTTAGTGCTTCAGAGCTAAAAGCTAAAATCATTCGCTTTAAGTTTCTATTTAAAAAAATGTTTTTTTTCTCTATTTAACACAACTTATGTTTGCAGAAGTATAAAAAACAATTTTTTTAAACTATCGACATTTACATAAATTGTGAAACTCTCAAAGAAAAAAAAAAAAAATAAACTTCTAGTAAAGATAACAGTAAACTCAGAATTTAAAATATAAACAGATTTTAAAATTCAATTGTCATTATTTTAATTTTAATGTGTCTTTTAAACTGATTTACAATGCAGTCATGATTTTATTTAATGGCGCCATTGTAACACACATAAAAACGAAATCTCTTTTTATATTCTATATTATTATAAATAATTTATATTTATGATTATAAGTATTTGTTGCTTAGAGCCTACTGGTAATATTATGATGATAACATTTCTATCTCTTGAGTAGACTCTTGTAGTCAGATTGTGGCAGTACGTTAAGTTATTTAAGTAAATTGAAAATTATACTCATAAATTTTGATTGTTGGCTGGAACTTTTATTTTTTGGTGTCATTGTTGTCTAGTATTTTGCTTTAATCAATTCTTATTTTATACAATTTCTCCTTTGAAAATATTTTGACAATTGTACTTTGAAACAAAAATGAATTTGAAATTTACATAATAATCATGGTCAAGCTGAAAATGTAGTGGGTGCTTTGATTTTAGTTTTTTTCTTTAGATTTGTTCATTTTTGTGGGTGGGCTGTAAATAAGCAATTTGGGCAAAGTTTTGAATGTCTTTAACAAGCATGATATTTACAGTTTTAGCTAATGTCGTATTAATATTCACATATGCACTTAGTATTGTGATAGGCTCTGTAATAAAGTTTCAGGTTTTCTAGCGTAGATCACCACTGTCATTGCTTTAAGAGTGTAATAATTAATTTTTACTGCAAACAAAAAGAAGGAAAACTTTGGACATCACTCTATCACTCTGACAAGGACATTCAAATGAATCAAAAAACTTTATGATCTTTAAAATTTAAGTATTCTATATTCTCATATCCAAAATAAAAAAATTAAAACTTGTGTCTTTCCATTATGGCAAGTGTTTTTGTTAAGTCTGACCTAAACAAACACAAAAGAAAATCATACTCTTTGGCAAAAGCCATTCTCCTAAGGCTTATTAGACAACAGTTTTTAAAAAACTAAATGTTCGTAGACACGAATAATAAATGTTGATTTTTTTCATAAAAAGTATTGTATTGTTGCAGAAGTGCGAGGTGAAGCTTTGTGAAGGTTCATGGGGTCCCAATTAATGAAAGTGGTAAACTGGTGACCATGGTTGGAAGGGGCGTCTGAGGAACAACATCATCCTCTGCCTGTGTTGATGTGTCTGTGTGTTAATGTTACTTTCTGTACTTTTTTTGTTTTTTGTGTTACATAAATTTTATTGTTACTAATACCAGGATTAGGATGAAGTATAGCACCTGCAATGGGATGAGCTCGAGCAGAGACTAGTTGGCAATGTTTTAGCCTAGTGCCAAATTGGACACGCAACAAAATGTAGAACACAGTTTTTTTTCTTTGTTGTTGCATTCGACCAAGATAATGATAACTTTCATTCTAAGTCGAATTTAAGCCCGGTCGCTAATTACGTTGCTGCTCAGCGGATTTTGATGTGTTTAAAGCTTGATTAAACTCGTTTTCGCATCTCTCGATATTTTGCTTTTGCGGATGGCTACAGTGATTATTGGTAGAATTTTATCCTGACGCCTTCAAAATTTTTCTAAGAAAGTTTGAAATGAAGGTAGTGCCCCACAACTGAATTCAACTGCACTATATTTATTTTAGAATTATAAAGTAAAATATTGTTAGCTGACCTTTTAAGGTCAAGCGTCTACTAAAATGTATTTTGGCAACCCCTGAGAGTTGAATTATTATTTGATTATTTATATGGAGAGAAGGGCAAGATTTTTTCTCATTAAATTAAAGGTTAAAATCTCCGTTCCTTCAACTAACTTTTCAATTGAAATATATGGTCCAATAAATATTTGAATGCAATATCAGAGCTTTTGTGAATATTTATAAAAGCTCTGCCTAATCGATAAAATTCCTGGACGGTACATCAACAAGAAAAAATTTATTTAATTATGAACTGACAACTTTTAGTAGTTTCGGGGCAATCAATGTTTTAGTTTTAATAATAAAATGTAATTTAATGCTTAAAAGAAACATCAAGTAAAAGCGCTTAACAATTTTTATTTTCCTTAAAAGCCGTTTGTATCAAATTTACTTACCCGTAAGCTTGTATCATAGTAAAGGACTTTTCAACATGAACTTTGCTTTTCAGTTGTGGCAACACCAACAATATGATAGTTTTGACATTTAATCTTTTGACATATACGTCGTAGATGCATTCTCAATTGTTACAATGAATTAAATTTCGTTAGAAAACTACATTAAAATATTTAAAATCCACTATAAAAATTCATTCACAGCAACCCGTTGGTTTTTTAAAAAATCTTTTTTTAAACGAATCCTATTTTCACCTCTCAGGGAAGGTCAATATGCAAAATTGCCTCATTTGGGCTTCGGAAAATACTAGAGCGATTGTTGAGAAGCCTTTGCTCAACTTGTCACTGTATTGTGCGGTTTGTGGGCCGTTTTTTTCGAAATTGTCTAAAAGTGCTTAAAAACTTTAAAAAGAGAATAGACATCTGTCAGTGTGGCCGTGGAAAAATTTGCCACATATCATTTTCATTCGTAATCGCCGAACTTTTCTCTTCGAAATACTATAAAAATTTAAATCATCTTCATCTAAATTTCTTGTTTTATTTTGTTTTAGAAAATTAGGTTCTTATTGAAAAACCCTAGCGTGTACTTTATTTTTTTCCCCCATAACGATATAAAAAATCTATGGCTAGATCGAGGTCATTTTACGAAAATAAAATAAAAATTCCTGGATCTACGTTTTTTTTATTTGCAAAGGTCACCAAAGTAAACTTGAAGTGCGAAGATGCATTTCTCGTTTAAGCCAAGTAATGAATCTAATCTTGAATTTGAACTTATTTAGCACACATCTTACCCAACTATGTATTGTGGTCATGTTTTAAATCATCCTTAACAATGACCATAATATGTAGATGTTTAAAATAATTAAACTTATGGTAGATAATAGTAAACACTGGTACCGATGAGCCAAAAACTTATCTAGGCTGATAACAGACTACTCATTTCTGTCAGCATGGTTGTAGCGCATTCTATCGTTGGCTATTTCTTTTTCTTTTTTATGTGTTTAATTTTTTTTTAGCTTGCATAACTTGACATCTTACAAACAAATTGCTTTAACTTCTGAAGGTGCGGTCATATCAGTGAAGTATTTGACTAAAAACCGCAACGACTATTTTTACAAATATTTTTTTAATCTTTCTTTTGGCACAATCAATGATTTATAAAATTAATAAAATATCTTATATTTTTATTTTATTTATTTTTTTTTATTGACTAGAAAATTATATTTCCCTAAAAGTATTTCAGAAGGAAAAAAAATATTTTTTCCATAATTTAGCAGTTACTTTTTTTTTGTTTAAATATAAAAAAATCTGACCGTAAATAATAATTTCAAAATTTGTACGTTTATCATTAGTAAGATACGATTGAACAAATTCCTTACATTTACTAATTAAATGAATCGAGTTGTTATTTCTAATTGTGCAAATTGCGACTTTTGGCGTTTGAAAAAAAAAAACAACTTAACTTTGCATATGTAACCTTTTCTTAAATTTAATGTTTAAATTTTTATTTGCAGAAATACCAGAACTCAAATTAAATTTATGACTAAAAATGCATGTAATTAAACACAAATTGTCCATATAATTCATGATTATCAAAAAGCAATCAAATTAAACTTTCATGAAAATTAAAATCCATATAAATATTGACTTGAACTAATTGGATTCGTTGTTTTTTATTTTACTTCTTACATTCCCAAATATACATTAAAAGAAGTTTTCCAATATGAAAATTTTCAAAATTCAAACACACATACATATGTATCGCATTTACTTACCAATGAAGGCAGAGCAAGTCATTTGGCGTGCTAACAAATTTTTCAAGGTCTATAATTTTTTGTAGTGAAAGAACAGCGTTTTTCAAGGATTTTCTAAATTTGCCGTGGTTATTTGCCTGCTAAACTAAGAAACAAAATCTAAAAATTACCAAAGAATTTCCAGTTGCTTTTATTTTGCTAAAAAGTTTTCGAGAAGCCCTTAACCAAAACAAAAATAATTTTTAATTTTAATATGTTGAACACATTTTAAATCAAAAAGAAATCCATACTGTTTTAATTTTTTTTTAAGTTTTTGTTGTTTTAAGGGTGGAAGTTTTCCCAATTTAAAAATATGCTCTGGTCTTGTCGTGAGGTAAGAGACGTAGAACTCAATCAATCGAATTTTAAATGTACGTATGTAGGTATATTTGTACTTCTCGCATCCTACACTTTAAGCAAAAATTCACATTTATTTTATGATGATGCTGGAACACCCGTGCATACACACACACCTACACACAAGCTCATTTAATTTGAAAAGTGACATGCACCCCAGGTTTTCAGTATGTACTCTGATAAAATTTATATGTTCGTTTGAATATACGAGAGCAAGCTTACAAGTCACTTGCTATATTTAAAAATTTTTAAATCTATGTTTAAGTAAGCAAATAACACTGAACGAAACTTGCAAAAATGTTTGGTTAATTTCATTATAGTTTTCACAATTGATTTATATGTATTTGCGCAGTTGCTTAAGTTAGCTTAATCTGCTTATGAACTTCAAGAAAGCATTGATATAGTATGTGGTAAAATATTTAGCCATCAAACAACTAAACCTAAATTAGCACGCTGAGCACAATATATCTTTCAAAAAGTCAAGAAGCAAACCTAAATAGCACGGCGTCAGCTCTTGACAGTTGGAAAATCTAAATTGACGGCACGTTAGGTAGTGAAGTTTGTTGTTTATTTGTTTGCTTTTTGTGCTAAAAAGTAATGTCAATTTAGTTATATTTTTGGGGTGATTTAGCGGTTTTTCAGGGTTTTTTAAAACATAATATTGACGCTCTAATTTAGGTATGACATTTCAGCGTAAAGCTTAGCGCTAGATAGAGTAGCGATTAACGCGCTGCAGGCAACAATTGATATCTGGAAGAGTGTTCTAATTTTAAAGGGCAGCTCGATTTTGTGTAACGACATCCGAGTTAAAGAAAGAGTTGACAATCACATGTAGACACGTTGATGTAGATGATCCAATAAACTTTGTATTTACCAGAGTTGTTTTCGCATCACTACGAAATAGGATACTTATTAAAATATCGTCGTCAGGTTTTTTTTACCTATTTTAATGTAGCAAATTTTAGAACGATCACATACTGGCACTTCTCTTTTAAGACATTAACTTTATTTACTTTTTTAAATGTTTTCCCCAAATTTTATCCCACCCAACTAAAAGTAAAATCGTGATAAGCAATTTATTTTAAATTAAAAGTACTTTTGAAATATTACTCGTAGGTATTACTTTTTTTACTACAAAAGAAATTTCCCTTCCAAAAATATGTTCAATTTTTGTACAACTCCTTTTCGTAGCAACGAAAGGTTCAAAATCAAAATCACAAGGCAGTAGTGCGTGGGTTGTTAGTTAATTTTAGTATTAAATGTGTTAAGAGCTGTGCTATATTTGCCGCGGCAGCATTAAAAATCTACCCTTATATTGAAACTTTTTCTGTTATTTTTTGGTTGAATTGTTTTACAGAGAAAATTTTATTATGCAGCCTTAGGCCGCCACATGGATTTAGTGGCATAAAAGTGGTGCAAATCTTAAATGGATAAGTTAGCTTATGTGTGTGTGTGTGTGTTTGTATGTGTGTGTATGTAGCAGCGTGGCGCATTGACTAGACTTTTTCATTTTTATTGTAGTTATTTTATAACCATAATTTATGTCAGTCAGCTTGTCTGCACGTTGCCAACATTTCAGCGTAAATTTAACAAAATTACTTTTAAGTACTTGCAAATATAGTTCAGGTTAGAAAAATAGTGCCAAAGGAATTAATATGAAAATAAAAATGAAAATTCTCAGATGAAAGAGATTTATTGCAAAAATTTGTTTTTTGTTTAAAGAAAAAAATATATTTTGGTAAGAAATTGTTTTTGAATTTAATTTCATATTTTCTACCAGCACTACTGTGTCTGTTATCGCGTACCTTTCGTGTTTCGCTTCTTTCTACTGCTAGAATTTTACTCTTTTATATATTTCCTTGTATTTATTGCATTACAATGTTCATGGTCATTCCAACAGTAAAATGTATTTATTCAACTGCAATCCACCCATTTCGATAAACCTACCAAAAAATGTTATAAAAGACCAAATTATTTTTTTTCGATTTTGTTTTCAACCCCATTTTTCCGTTTAGAAATATTTATTCCAAAGATTCTCTATAAATTCGTTCTCCTCAAAATAAATTTAAAAAAAGCAATTAAGTCTTTTTGTCTCATATTGAAAAAGTTGTTTTCAAGGGTTTTAAAAGTCTTTAGAGAATATTTGTTTGAGAATCTTATACGATTTTATTTGATTGTATGATTTTACAAAATTGCATTTTCTATTTGAATATCTAAGAGATAGTATTTCTGTTTTAAAATAACTTAGTATTTTTTATTTTTTTGGAATGTTTTCTTGAATAATTTTACAGATTTAACGAAACAAAAACCAAGGTTTATTGAACAATTTCCCAACAAACAAATAAAATAAAAATTGAAATTTTATAAAGAGTAGAGATTTTGTTTTCAATAACAGGTTTTTGGGAAAAATAGTAAAAAAATGAACTTGACGCCTTTTAATGAAAGTAAATAATTCAAAAAGTCTTGTTTTTATACCCCTCACCACAGATGAAAAAGAAAATATTTAAGTTTGTAATTTCGTTTTTAATTTCTATGATATTCATTCCGACCCCATAAAGTGTGTATATTCTGAGTTCTGATGCATAGCGAAGTCGATTGAAGGATGTCCGTCTGTTCGTCCTTGTGCAGGTTGAAATCAACTTTGTCAAGGCACTAAATAAGCTAGAGAATATTTAAATACGCCAATGAAGTGTTTGAAACACTTTGCTTTTGAAAATTAGAAAGATCCGTCCAGGCACTTTGAGGTAGCACGTAAACCACCAAGGCTGTCTCTATTTTTTTCTTATCTTTTATTTAACTTTCGCTTGTATTCCTGCGGGTTGTGGTGTTTTATGATAAAAAATTAATTTTAAAAAAATGTAAGAAAAATTGCTACTTTTTCCTGATGCACCAACCCTAAAAAAACTTACAATTTTATAAAAAAAAACTGTATAAAACCACATTACCTTTGCAGCAAACTTGGCACGACCTATGAAATTGTCTATATCATTCAGTTGCTTTGCTTTAATATCTTTAATGGCAAACAATTTTCTGCCTTCAGCATCGTAAGCGTTAAGGACAAATTTAATAAAGATCACTCTTTTTTGTACTCAAATTTTTCAAAAGTTTCAAAACGTAAAATTATCTCTTATTTAACATGTGAAATAATTGTATATTTTCATTGTGATTACATTTCTTTATATTTGCCAAATAAACTTATAGAATTCAATGGTCCACGAAATTGCTTCTACATTTTTTTTTTTCATTTCCACAGATCGGATGCAGCTTTTATGATTTTGTAAAACTGCTTAAAGAAATCGTGGAATATTGTAAATAATTTAGTTCGGATATTTCAATATATTTTTTTATTTATATTTTCATATCCAAATTGTAAATACTAAAACCTTCCGAACTTAAAAATTTATAGATTACTTAAGTGATACACTCAAACGTGATGGCTGACTTATGACGCCTTTTAATAAAAAAATTTGGTGACAGTCTTCTATAATGATTTTTTTTTGCTGATAATACAGAAAAGTAGTACAAAAGTTAATATTTGGCAATAAATTAATAAATCCAGAGCTGTTTGACGAGCCACCTCTTCATATTACCAATGAATCAAATATAACAAAAGTGTTACAATTTCTATTTTGAACAAATTAAAACAAAATTTTTGTAAAGAAAACTCTATGTTAAAAAAAAAGGAGAACGTTTATTTAACAAATGCATCATGTATCAGGGAGAGAAGGGAAGTGACATTACTAAATATAAGTAAAATATCATATTATTATTGTATAATTTACACTTTTGTTTTCAATTAAAGGTGCTCTGTATCGCAATTAACAAGCCACCTTCTACTTTTTTTTTCAATAATCTTTGCTGGGCTACAATTTATTTAGCATAGTTTTTTCATATGTCAAGGGAGTCCTTTGTATTGTTTGGTAGTTGTTGTTGTATTAAGTGGATAAAGGGTTTTTTTATGTCAAGCACTTGTGTATAATTTCTTTACATAATGGCTCTGCATGTGTATGGTAGATCATATGATTATGAAAAAAAGAAATTAAAAGATTTGAATACATACATACATAGATGTACATATGTATTTAAATTTTTCTGTAAATCAAATAAATTAAAAATGGGTTCTTATTTTTTCTGTTGATGATTAAAAAAATAAATAAAAGATCGCTTTAAAAAAAAATAAAATTTAAAACCGATTTTTACAGTTTTGTTTATTTATTGCCAGGCAGCGAAGACGAATTCACTATTTTTTGCTGCTAACCATTACTGTCAAGCTTCATATATGAAAAATATAATGACTAAAATAATTTGCAGGCTACCACCTGATTTATTGTTTTTAACATTTTTTTTGTAAAGGATATTAAATTAGAGCCATGGCGAAATCATGCACCAGGTGGTGGCAGTGGCGAATTACTTCATTTTCGCCGTTGCAAACTTTTTTTATATGAAGTTTGACATTTCCTGCAACGGCGAAAATTAATGAATTCGCCCTTGCCACCACCTGGTACATATTTTGCCATGATTAGAGCTTTCCAAAGCATTTTAAAAGGGAGTTTATCTGAATACTGGATGTAAGAAGCGCTTTTAGAGGACACGTCGCACGACTTCCTAGACAAAAGAAACACATTTATCCATTTCAAAAAATGTAAATATGTAAATTTCTAGAGTCGCTATTAACATAAAACTTATGTTTATTTTGTCTCTTAAGCTGTGTAATTAATTTTTATTGTAATCTTCTTAATCTATTTAAGCTTCTCACGAAGGAATGTAACAATACTAGAATTATATATTTTTCTTGCAAATTCTTTAAATTACACTTAACTTAGTCGTATATCTGCTAAAGATGAGCGGGATTTTGCTTATGGCACACGTTTTTAGAAAATGAAGACCCATTTTGTATTACACTCTTAAATTTACATCTTATCAATAACCCTTAATGGCACTAAGTTCTTAAGGAATTTGATTAAACGACTGCCAACATTTGTTAACTGTTTTTTGAAAAAGAAAGATAAAAAAAGGGTCAAATAATCATTACTAAACTAAAAAGAAAGATAATTCATCAATGTTTAAACGTAAATATTGATCAATTTAATTTACTGAGCGTGAAAAAAATTTATTAAAAACCAAGGTCAGGATCTGCTTGCTTGACAGAGGAATAAAGTTCTGGACTTTTTAATCTTTGAACTAATGTTCGTTAAGTGTTATCTGCTCCTTGGATTGATTGCAATAACTTAATGGAGGCTTCACTTAAATATAGCAAGTGGATTGGAATATTTGGAATTGTTACTAAAAGTTAAATCACACTGACGCATAAGTCGGACCAACATATATCTGCCTGTGTGAAATTCAGTTTAATTTGCACTAGCATGTAAGAGTTGCTGCAACTCAAAATTTGTCATATTCTTAATAAAATTACAGCTCTTGTTGTTTTTTCCTTTTTTTATGCAGGTGGTATTTGTACTCCTCTTTGAAGTAAAAGTACTGAATATGCTGTCAAGTGTATAAAGGTTTTAATATTTTGTGTATAATTTAAAAAATAAAAACTCTTGATTGGTTTAAGAAGTTTCAAAATAAATCTACCAACTGAATATTTAATTTTGACATCGATTTATTAGGTGTACTAAGCAAATGCTTTCGGAATTACTTATCAGTGTAAGTTTTAGGGGTAAAGATGTAACGGTTTTTTCTTGTCATATATAATAGAGTTATTTTAAATGCAATTACCAGCACTTTTCATATTATTATATTTCTGTATGCTGCTTTTTTATTGCATTTAATGCTTAGTTCACGATTTCCTTGATTTTTTAACCAACCCCATAAAGTTTATATTTTCTGAGCTCTTATACATAGTGAAGTCGATTGAGAGATGTCCCTCTGTCCGTCCGCATTCATGTAGAAATCAACTATTGAAAATCAGCAAGATCAGTACATGGCCTTCGAGGCATTGGGCAAAAGACCTAGCCTGCCTCTAATTTTTTCTTATCATTTTTTTAAGTTCCGTTTGTATTCCTGCAGTGGTGGTCTTTACGATAAAAAAAATTAGCGAAAAAGAAAGCAAAATTTTCGAGCTTTTTACATTTACTTCTTGTTCACCACTGAATTATATTAGGATCTAAAACAGTCACCTTTTCATTTACTAAGCTAGGAAAACAAACATAAGCAAAACTTGCAATTTTCGAAAAAAAAGCTGTTTTTTAACTAAAAAACTTTATGATAGAAAGAATTTCTTATGCCGATTTTGATAAATGGTATCTAAGAATCGGCACAATCGACTGCATTAGCTAATGCGGTCAACATATGTGAATTTTCTAATACACAAGGCGCTCTCGCCTTGTTTAAAAATTTGTAAATTTCACAAAATCATACACACAGATTGCCAGACATTTTTGACAGCTCAAAAAGATTTTCAAGAACCAAATATAATAAAAGCTTATGCAGTCACTTGGTATCAATTCACCTTGCTAGTTATTATGCAGGTGCCTTAACCTTTGCTTACTAATCCACCGCAAGTTTCCTACAGTTTCTTTTTCTTATCTAAAAAGGACTGCTCATCAACATTTAATTTTCCCTTTATTTATGGCGGTTGCTTAACATCTGTTAGAAACAGAATACAATGTTCGCTTGGACACGAAATAAACTTAGACATAGCATTGTAATTTTAAATATGTAAAGTGTCGCCAAATCTTATGTCGCAACAATACTAAATCACTGATGTTCTTGTGGTCCCTGCAGCTAGTCCCTAAGCTGATTCGTCTGATTCCCTAAGCTACCTTTAACTTTTTAACTACTAACCCGAACCACAGATGCGATCAAGATTTGAGTTAGTACCTGGCCGTGGTTCCTAACCTGACTGTAGTCTTACCACTGAGTGAAATACAAAGTGTCGACTAGCTCCCCCTGCTAGGCTTAGCCAACAGAGTTGCAATTTCAAGAACATGGCTTGCAGGATCATGTCCTTCCCCTTGCTTGAGGGTTGGAGACTTTCCACCGCACCTTCCCTGCTGACACTAAACTTTAATCGATAGCCACCACGTGTACCCCAAAGAAACCTCACCAATAACCTGCTATAGAGATGGGCGGCTCTCTCTATGGGCCACCGGTTCGCGTGGGTACCAGTATTTTAAGGACACTGGTTAGACCTTCGACAATGACCCGCGTCTTGACTATTCAGATTTAGTGCTTGCACACCGGGGGACTGGGTCCTCCTATACCCCGAGTGTACTATGTCTGTGAATTAGCACAGACTTCTTGTAGTACCCCCGTGGGGGACCCGAACTACAAGGAGATCTACAACCCCAGTCACGTTATCTACATAATTTTCTTTAGTTATTTTAGTTAGTATGGCCCCACTAGCAAGTGGTTTAAACTGGAATTATAGCACTTGGAGACAAACCAATTTGTTGCGCTTTTTTTTGGGGCTTTCATGCACTGAAACACTTCTGAATCTTTATATTATAAAGTAGGAGGACATAAAATTTTTATCTTGCGACAGCTTCCAGAAAGAAGTCCACAATATTTTACCTTAACTACCTCAAAATATTTTTTGCTGGGACGAAACCTTTACAATATTAGAAAGGTGCAACGAAGTCAATTCACCTCTCAATAGCTATACGGGCTAAATATTTCGGTACAGTGATCCTAAGCCATAATTCATACACGTTTGATTCAATTATATTTAAAAAGCTGAAGTTTAAAGACCTTTCGTGCAGAAAAAAGCAAACTACAATAAATAAACTCCTTGCTGTTTCCATAATAAATGAAATTTAAGTATAAATACTTGCAAAAAGTATGAAGAAGAAAATGCTGACTCTGAGTCACACCCATTTTTTTGTGTGTTTTGTTCTTTTTGAATTATTTGATGATGTTTGGATTTAAATGTGTTTTACATATTTATTTGTTGTTGTTGTTTGCAACTGCTCTTTTTAGGCTTGTCTGTGCAAAAAGTTTAAATTTTGTACAGTATTGTGTTAAGAAAGTTTTTTTGTTTAGTCGGATTTTTTTATTGTTATTAAAACGGACGTGCAGTGGTCATGAAATTTGCAGTAAAACTTAAAATGACATTAAAAGCAAAAATAACAACTACCGTGTCGAAATAGCTTTCTGCATTTTATTTGAAGCCAGCAAATTTTTCCTTAGTCTTTTTGACACTTAAGACGGTTGTAAAAGTGACAAAAATGTACTGAATGCCAATAATAAAATAAAAATAAAAAATTAAAGGTGAAATTATTTAAAAATAAAGTCATAATTTCAAATTTTCAAAATCTTAGTTATATACAGAATCGTTCGTCAGCTCGGATTTTTTTTCTGAATTTATGTCATAGATTTGCAACAAGGCTAGAAATAATATTTCAAGAATTTGTTCAAATAGTTTTTGCTTTTTTTTTTTTGGGATGAGTAAAATATTTTTTTACGTTTAAAGTTGTAAATCAGAGTTGCAGCATAACCTCGCTATATGCTTTATGATCTGTTATAGTAAACGTGGCATAAGAAGCCTGGAACCTTAAGATTTCAAGACTTGAATGGCTAATTTAAATCGCAAAACAGGGAATCTTCTACACAACTCCGGAATCGGGTAATTTGTTGTAAGAACTACTTTAATATCTGACTGTAATACCAGGGTGGTGTCGTCGGCATTCTAGAAAAATAAAAATTGCTTGCATTTTGTACAGAACCATCTTTAAGTAACCGAACGTCTACTAGTCATCTTGTTGATGTTTATGATTTTCTTGAATAACCCCGACCGTAATAGCGATGTTCTTGGGCGAACGAATAAGACGACGTCATCCAATTTTTGCCGTATCCTTACTGTAGGTAATTAGTCAAACGCGTTTTTGACGACAACTTAGATGAAATTCATGCTGCGTTATGTCACATCGTCACTATAACGTCACTTTTGCGCCGCCTGACTGACTTAAAATCAGCAACACTCAAAAAGTGAAGTGAGTCACTTTGTGCTATAAACTTATAAAATAGCAAATAAATAAATTTTAATTTGTTTGATATAATAATAGAATTATTTAAAAAGCTTTACTTATTTAAAAGTCTTTCCCATTTAAAAGTTATGGGCGGTAACAGTTATTTGTCTCTTTACGTTAGACATGTGTAAAATAGCAGTGTCGTTCCAAGGCGAATAAATTACCAGGTGGCATCGTAGGCGAATTCAGTATTTTTTGCTGGTATACACCACTGCCACCTGGTAATTGATTCGCCTTGTGTCGTTCTATACATATTTCTTAGGCGAATTCATAGGTGTCAAAATTAGCTTTAAAAGCAATTCGGTCCAGTTATCAAACATTTTCAATTCGAAGTAAAGTAATATGTAGTCATATTTAGGCCGCATGAGGTAATGCACTCATCTATGTATTATTGATTCACCTTGAAAATTTCCAAATATTAAAGTTCTTTATTTTATTCTCTTCTCTCTTAGTGCATTATATGAAACTTCTCAATTACAATTCTCTTCCTTTTCTTAAGCTTTTAAATTATATTAATTGAAAAATAATTAGCAAAAAATAAAAATCACCAAATACAAATGTTTGAAAAAGTAACTCATTTTTTTTGGACAGCATTAAATAATCGTAAAAGGCCAAAAAATCATCATGTACAAACAAATATTACCTATGAATTTAAAAAAAAACTCTAAGAGTTATCTACACTATTTAGGTTAACAAAATCCTTTCTATGCACTTCATCTGAACAACCCACCCATTCATTCAGCCAGTCAACCATTCAAAAGAACATGTTTCTAACAAGTACTGCAATGTTCTCTGGTATATTGTGATGTCATTGTTGAAAGGCAAAAAATTACAAAAAAAAAAAATGTTTTTATGATTTTTGGCATGAAATACGTTAAAAGCAAAGAAAAAAAATAGAAAGAATAAGTTACAGTATCAAAACCGAACAAAGCAATGGGTTATGTTAACCTCAGCTGAAGATAGAAAATATATTATTAGGAAAACTACTTAAGAAGTTTGCAGGAAATAAAACATATTAAACAGAAATTTATATGAAGAAGCTTTAGTTCTAAACAGGGATAGAAAATTAAAAATTTTAAATGGTATTTTAATCCAAACTTAATACTAAGAAATGTTTTGTTGGCAGAATTTTATTTGAAGCAGGGATGGAAAATTTTAAATTTTGTTTGAAACTTTGCTTAGAAAAATTTTATGTTTTTCTAATATTAAAACTACCTAAAAATTAGTTTTTATAGTTTTGTCGAAAAATTGATTGATTTTTTTTTCTTCATGCAGAGATTGAAAATTTTAACCTTTAAATGGCGCTTTAAAGTACTTAAATATTTGTTTTGCATTTTGCCAAAGATTCAACCCTGTAATTCAAATGTGAAGACGTGAAAATTTTCAGATCTAAAAAATAACTTTTAAAAACTATTTTTTTTAAAGTGTTTTCTATGTGGGAAATGTATATCTTTCGCTTTACCAGCATCCATCCATCTATCGCTAAAATTCTAATTATGGAGATTAGAAAAAGTATTTTTCTAAGTGTTTTTCTTCTGTATATTTTTTGCTTTACCAGCAGCCTTATTCTGTAAATTGCTAAAGTTATCCATCCATCCATCCATCACTAAAAATCTAATAATCGAGATTCAGACTAAGCTACAAGAATTACATAATAAGACTGCAGATCAATTTAGAAGAAATTTTAGCAACGTTGCTTTTTAACAGTTAAAGTCCGAAATTGCAAGAAATTTACATTGATATGAAAACTAGCCTTGCATATTAAACAGAGATGCCAACAAGTTTTAACAATTTTTTTATATTTTTCAGCACAAAAAGTGAAAAAAAGGGTATAACTAATTTTGTCATTCCGTTTGTAATTTCTACAATGTGCATTTCCGACCCCAGAAAGTATATATATTCTGACTACTTATGCGTATCGTAGACGATTGAGCGATGTCCGTTTGTCGGTCCGTGTTAGTTTTGAAAAACTTAAATACGCCAACCGATCAGACACAGTGTCGAAACAAGTGATATTGGAAATCAGAAAGATGGGTTCATGTCCGTTGACGCAGCGGGCAAAACATCAAGCGTACCTCTAATTTTTATATATCATTTAGAAAAATGAAGTTACTCTAATAAAAAAATAACATGTGCGGCAATAGAGAATTAAAAAATAAGAAAAAAAATTATCAAGCGAAAAAATTGGCGCTCGTCCATATTTTTCAAGGTCGGGCCTCTGAAATTTTTTAAATTTTTTAAATATCAAAATATATATCATTTTTTAACTTTTAAAGAGATCTTTAAGGAAATACTAAAAATATTTAAAAATGTTTAACCCATTAGGAGCTGATGGCATTTTTATGTAAAATTATCTATAGGTAGTACTTAATTTTTTTCTTTTTTTTTAATTATCTGTCATCCCAATATTTGCTTTTTTGATTGGAGTTGCTTCACTAAACTAGATTTACGTAGATGATGAAGGGTATATAATATTCGGCATAAACAAATATAACACTCCTACTTGTTTTTATCTCAGCAGTATGTGTTTAGTTATTTTTATTAAAATAGTGGTTGTGTTTGACAGCGTTGACTGTTGTTTTTTACTCTTGGAAAAAGTACTGAGTAAAGAAAAATAGTACTTAATTTTCCACTTCCGCTTAAGAGTCCTTCACAATATTAATGTATTTAAGTAAAGCGATAAACAGCATAAACATAAAAATATGTCGTGGTGAGAGCACATAAAATTTAACAATGCCTTTTTAGCCATTGTTTCTGGTAAAATTTTTATTTTTGTGTTTTTCAGCTGTTAATTAAATGTGAAAATTTTTATGTCCTCCTGAACGGACTTAACGATTCTGAGGTCATTTGGAATATAGATAAATACTTGTGTAGAGTAGTTTATTGTACACAATTTTTAATATTTGGAGCCGAAAAGGGACGAAAAATGGTTAAAACAAAATCTAAGGAAATTTTTATTTGTGAAAAAATAGATTATTATAAAACTAGAAATCAACATCACATTACTTTTTAAAAAGTTAATTAGTTTTTTTATTGAAAACTGCAAAGATTTTCATTATTAACCTTTTGAAGAAATGAGGAACTCCCCATTAAAACTCTTTTTTTTTTTTTGGAAAAATTTAAGAGTTTAGATGAATAATTCCATTCTTATATTCAGATCGCTGTTAGATTTATAATGACCAAAAGTTTAGTATTTAGAATGTTTTCAGTTTTTCTAATATCGGCTTTAAAGTGAATTTCCGTGAACTTCTGGTGCGTTATAATATGTTTAAATTTTTGTGAAAATAAAAAAAATATATAAAGTTCAAAGCAAATCAAAATGTACGGATAATAATTATTATAAAACTTACTTGTCGATTATTATTATTATTTTGTTTTTTTGTATATTTTTACTTTTTTAAAAAAAATATCATGGTAAATGATTACTCTTAGGAGTAGCGTAAAACTTAAAACAATAACTGTTTGTCTCCTGTTTTTATTTGCCTGTGGTTGAAAGATGTTAAAACTATTTATAAATTGTACGTCGTAAGCAAACTTATGGTTTATGTTTTCGTATTTTTACCTTTCAAAACAATAAAACGCATATTGTTTTTTTAACTTTTAATACTTTAACTGAATGATCATTTACTCTGTCTGCACTTTGTATCTGTATTTGTTAAGGAATTTTTATCTATAAACGCTTGAATAAGAAATTTTCTTAAATTACGTTTTCATACAACAAATGATGATTATGATCAAAGTCATTACTTTCATTAGATACACTGCTGTTTGTTAAGTTCTAATAATGCATTTGAACTTTAAAACCGGTTTAATTTTATCGGTCGACCCGATGAAAGATGCGCTTTTTATATTTCTCATCTGCACTTCAACAAAAGGCACTCCACAATAAATGTTACAATTTAAAACATGAAGAAAAAAATTAAAAAGCCAGCATAAGAGATTGTATAGCAATAACAACCACAAAGCGAAAAACCAACTTAAACTTTTAACCACAAAATAATACCGTTATATTTATGTATTTTATGGATTCGCTTGAAAAAATAAACGAAAAACAAACGCTCTGCACTATTAGGTGAACTGAATTACGGTTAAAAAAAAGAAAATAAAGAGTCACCAAAAAACCAACTTTAAACAATAAGTGAAAGGTTGTTTTTTTTTTTGTTGCTTATTCTCTCTGGAGATCTTTATTTTAAATATTTTTAATGGAAAATAGGGTTGCAGCTACGATCAACATATAAACAAAAGTTTTATTTTCTAAACAATAAACAAATTTTAGACTCTACTGCACCACAAAAATTTACAGTTAATTGTACCGTAACTTGCAACTTTAAAAACGCTACTTTCTATCTACTGGTGAATGAAGGCGCTTATGAAAAGAAATTTTTGGTTTTTTCAGCGCATGTGTGTTCTTTTTATTTTTATTTAATTTATTGACCACAACTTTTTTTCTTCTCTTTCAAACAAAGGAAATATACAAAATTTTATTTTATAAATTATAATTGTAAAAAAATTGGAAAATATTTGTGCGTTGATTTTATTGTGAAAATTATTTGTTCTATTAGACTCGTAAAGAGAACCTCTTTGAATTAAAAAACTAAATAAAAATTTTAAAAGTAATATTGATTGGACTTTTTTTAAAAAGTAGTTAAAAATATGGACACGAAATTTTATTTTAAGCAACTCATTCCCTGTTTATTGTTTAGTGTGAATTCAAAGCAAACTTTTCCCTTTTTCAAAATCTTGCCGCCGCGTTGTAGTCGTAGGGCTTTTAGCACTTAACTCAACAGAATTTTTCTGGTAGACTAAATCTAATTTCTGGCTTTTGTTTGCAGGTACTTTGTATAAATTTATTTTGTAAAAATTTAATTGGTCTTAATAATTTTGGCACTTCGCTACAGATATCACATGCATACACAAGTTGCAGTAAATTTTTTATTTCGCCTTAATGAACGTCACAGAAACCTTGTTCAATGTGCAATCACCCAGTAGTTTGTTCAACAGTGTTGATAAAATTACCGGATATATTTGCTTAAAATTAAGGTTCTAATATGATCGATATTTAAAAATATTTTTTTTTTTTTTTTTTGCAAATCTTTTTTTAACGAGCTGGCGAAAAATACATATTTTTGCTTAATAAGTATTTAAACTGCTATAGAGTCCCTACAAGAGCAGTGACCATCATTTGATCCATCAAATGACAATCACTGATGGAAATATCCATCACTGCGTAGAATAAAGTTTCTATCACATTCTTAAAGGAAAAATATAAAAAAATTATATGACTTTTTTTACAAGAAATATTATGAAATATTTTCCTCATTTTTGAAACAGATTTAATTGCTAATCAAGTTTGAGTAAACACAAAAAAACTTAGATTTAATTAACAAAACAATTCATTTAAATTTAATACGAAAAGCCGTACAACGGCAACGCTGTTTCAGTACAAAATTATTACAAATGTGTTGGTAGATAATTGTGTATGTATAAGTTTTCCTCACTCATTTCTTGCTGGGGTCCATATGGGAGTTATTTTTATTATATTGTGACACTGATTAAAATAAATGATTGATCAAATTACAAAGTTATCTGCTATAAAAACAACAAAACTTCAACAACACCTTTGTTTGCCAACAATGTAATCAATATTTATTTGCCAAATTTTATTGGCCATTTTTCAAAAAATTATACAAAAGTACAATAACGTTATCGCTTCCTTGATAACACACTTCTAGAGAATATTATCTGAGTTTGATTGGTATTTTCAATCAATAAATAATTGTTCAGTTTTAGTTAAAAAAAATGTTGAATGTTGTTGTTTTGTAGTTACGATACTGATATGACCTCTTTAGAAATTAATCATATAAATGTTTCTTTCAACTGTTTATCTTTGTGATGTCACATACGTTTAGTTGTAATGGGAAATTGCAAATGATCGTCAAACGACATTAATGCGTTTTGTTGATAATTACGTTTACCAGATCACGATGAAATTATTAATGACACAAATGCTGATACGATAATGTTTATTTTTATGATGTTCTTTTTTATTAGTGGTTTCCATTTATAATTAGTGAAATAAATTTTTATTTTTTAATAAAGTTCCCTGACCTATACTCTAAAATAAAATTCTTCATTACGGCTTAAAGAGTAAAAATTAAAAAAGTTTTAACGTGAAAAAAAATTACATATTAACGGCATAAGCCATTATTTTAAATTAAAAAATGTCTGTCTTAGATTAATCTTCATTTTCTTTCTTTGGATTTTAAGCAAATCTTTATC
The DNA here is from genome assembly GCA_937654795.1 of Cistogaster globosa. NCBI lineage: Eukaryota > Metazoa > Arthropoda > Insecta > Diptera > Tachinidae > Cistogaster > Cistogaster globosa. The sequence continues at coordinate 92,087,477 of OW569406.1, read as the reverse complement.
GGCAAAAAGAAATAAATTTGGTTAAAATTCATTTTTATTTTAATTATAAAATTTTACTAAGAAAAAAATGTATTTACAATTTTTTGCGGACTAAAAAAACGTCTAAATGCATTAATTTTTTTTTTTTTAAATTTATAAAAAACAAAAACTTATGTCGTATATCAACAAACAAATAAGATATTCAATTAATACACAAAAAAAATAATTCCAAAAAAAAATAATAAATAAAAAAAAGTAAGGAAATCAGCAAAAAATAATATTCGCAACAAAATTAAATATTTACAAGAAAAAAAAATAATAATAAAGTAACAAATCAAAAAGAAATTAAACAAAAAATTAAATTTCATAAAAATAATCAAGAAAAACGTGCTTAAAGTTTTTTGAAAAACAATGTGAAGTTTGCACAAAAAAAAAATACAGTCATCAAAAAATATTGATTTAAATATGAAATCGAAATAAAGCAAAAACAAGTAAGAGTGTTATATTTGCTATGCCGAATCATATATACCCTTCAATCAAAAAAACGAAATTTGATGTGACAGAGAATTAAAAATATCTTCTTTTTCTTTTACATAAAAATACCATCGGTTCTTAATGGGTTAAACCTTTTTAAAAAACTTTAGTATTTTCTGAAAGATCTCTTCGAAAACTTTAAAAGGATACAAATATTGAAATTTAAAATTTTTTTATAAAAATTTCAGAGGCCTATTACTCGGAATATATGGGCGAGCGCCAATCATTTCACTTGATTTTTTTCTTATTTTTTAATTCTCTATCGCCCCATATATTTGTTTTTTTGATTGGAGTTATTTCATTGTTCCAAATGATATATAAAAATTAAAGGAAGGCGTGGTGTTTTCCCGCTGTCTCGAAGGACATAGATCGATCTTTCTGATTTTCAAAATTTTCGAAACTATGTCGGATCAATTGGAGTATTTAAATTTTCTCTGACTGATCTAGTTCCTTGCTCCAGTTGATTTGAACACTAACACGGACGCACAGACGGGCAGATGGACATTGCTTATATATAATCTTCCACCTTACAAACTTATATATCACCTTTCTCCGCTTGTGGTGAAGGGCATAAAAAAAAGATAGTTCACCTGAAATAAAAAAAATATATTAAAAAAAAACGTAAAAAGTAAACTTTGGTAAAGGTGTGTACTCGAGCCTTATACTGAAAGAAGATCTCCGTTACAATCATCAATCAAATAAATATAAGTATTAACCTTTTAAATATTTAATTAATCCAAGGGCATCTAAAGAAACTACAATGATTCAAGAATATTACTAACCATCGTTTGATTAATATAATTTGCTAGCTTCTGTCTGTATTCGCCATTGGTTAAAAACATATGTTACAGCCCAATAATAAACAAAAATTTCGTGCGGGTTTTTTCACTTTTTTCCTTTTCTGCTATTATATATTTTCCTTTTTTATTGGCTGCGGAAAGTAAAAAAGATCAAGGGAAGATCCTTTTCTCGAGAAAAATGTTTTCCGTTAGAGTATTCATAATTGGGCTGAGATCCTATCCAATAATTTCCAAAAGTTTCAAAACATAAGATCGTAGCGTAGCCTGATTTTGACGCCTACATATAATACAATTTTATTTCTAACGCCTAAAAATATGCTTTATTTATTTTTTACCCATTCCAATCGCCTTACGGTTCTAAAAGTTAAAAAAATCCTATATGAGCCGTTTACTTTAAAAGAGACGTAAGTCGCTTGGTTCTTAAAAAAATATATTAAAGGCTTGCCTTTTAATACGTTTGCAATTATTGAAGTTAAATTTTGAAAAGAGTTTTGTAGTTGTTATTTCAGGATACTTGTATTTTTCTTCATGGCGCAATAATACCAGGGGAATGCATATGTTGACCGCATGACCTATTGCAGTCACCTGTTCAATGCTCCTTGACTTTTCTCAGTATAAACTGTTCCATATAGATATACAAATATCTCCCTTTAATTTTTAGTATTTTTTGTTATAGCGGATATAGTAAAATGCTAGTAACTTCTAAGATTTTACCTATTACAGCTTCAGATATAGAGAGCTGCGACAGAAATCGTGACGAAAACAAAAGGGTTACGTTTCTACATTTTGTGTACGGAACCCTAAAAATTGACTAACGGCTAAATTGAAGTAGTATTATCCATCAAGTAGTATCCATCAGACAGTGATGATTGCACTGTTTGCAGCTTACTACCGTTTTTTTTTTTTTTTGATACATCTAGCAAATAAATTTAAATCAATGTTACAATGTCAATGTTGTTGATATTTTTGAAAACGGTGACTTATGCCAGTTTTAAAACAAACATTTATGTTATAACGTTGATATGGAATATTTCTCTCGAACAAAATCTGGGTGGTGCTTAATATTTGATTGTAATTTTTTTAATCTGAAGAGGTTCCGTTAAATTGTAATCAATGTAATCATTTACTTGATATAATTAATAAAGAGACTTATGACGCTTTCAAAACAAACGGCTCGAATGTTAATCCCTATAAAGATCTATCCGTGATCCAAATATTGTCAAAATCGGTTAAGCACTATAGGCGTGATTCAGCAACAAACATTCAAACATACAAAATTTTTGACATACAATTCATATATGTTTGACTATTAAATTTAAAAGAAACGCAATTTAAATACGTTTTTTCAATGGACTAAATTGATTTTAAGTGAGTTGAATTTATTCATTTTCTTTACGTATGTAGATTTAATATTTTTATTTAAAACATGTTTTTTACATTTAAGAAAGGCTGACTTCCAAAATGTTAATTGCTTTGCATTCGAACAAAGTATACTGTTTCATAAAGCCGCTGAACAAAATATTTACAATGTATACGATTTCAAAACGTCAACAATGAGTATTTTTAAGGCAGTAAAAAAGCAACCAGGCATCAGTTTTTTAGTTGGTGCTTTGTTTGGTATTCGTTGGCTTACTCAAAAAAATAAACAGCCACAAAACGTTTTTGCTGGCAAAGAAAAAAAAAATAATTTGTTATTAATAATTAATATATATAAATAGAAAAAATTTATTTTTAACATATTGCAGCGAAAAAAATGAAATCATGAGCAAAAAAAAAAAATTTCTTCTAATATCAAGGTTGCGAAATAAACCTGATTTTTGCGCAAAGAGCAAGAAGCGCACCGTTTTGTGGGAAAGTCTTGAGAGAAATTAAGGATGTGGATGAGACCTTTCCCTTCTCGAGGGATGATGTCACCAGAAAGTTTTTAAAATTCTGTGGGACTTGTAAAAGAATTAAAAAGCGCAACAACACTTCTGGAAAAGCAGCCACATCTTGGCATCCGGCATTTTTGCAATAACTTTTTAAAAATTAGCAATTTTTTGTATTTTTCTGCACTGTGATTTGGCTTCAGTAAAACATTCCTTTTTCTTTTAATAGATTTTATTACAGCGACTAAATTTTGTGCAGAGTTTCCACTCGAATTTTCTGATAGTTTAAAAAAATTACCAAATAAAAATTTTACTCCCGAACTTTCCATTTTCGTGTTTGTCAATAATAAAAATGGTGGATTGCAACATTCCTGTTTCATAATAAAAATTTAAACAAAGCATAAAGTTGCGTTGTATCGGAACTTTGCATATGAAAAAAGTTTAAATGCCGCAGTAAAACTGTATACAAACTTTGTATTCATACATTTTGGAAGTCAGCCAAATTCATAACAAAACACCATCATCATGACCATCTTTTTTATTTTATTGCTCCTCATTTGTCTTTAGCTTTAATGAGGCAAATCAAAATTATACATAATGGCTTAACACAACAATATTTTTTTTTTATCTCTGATTTTAATCAGTTAATTTTATTTATTTTCTTTATTTATGATCCTAAAAGCAGACATAAATATGAAACTCTTATTTTCTTCTATAAAAATCTTTCGTATAATTTCTCAAATGCTACAAAAGTACATAGAAAACTAGTTTGCTCAAGATTATTAAATGCCTCATTAGAATTATGAAATATTGTATGTATTAAACAGTTTAAAAATGATGAATTGCTTTTAAATTATCTTTACTTAAAAATATTTTAAAAATGGACTAACGCCGCGGGGGATAATGTAAGAAAAAATTTTCTATTACAAGAAAAATGCAAAAACAATTTTAAGTTTAAGAAATAGTGATGTGTTTTCTCACGATAGTTGCTGTGAAAAGTTGTCCAGCTATTGGTAAGATTCTTTGGAATATCTCACTTGTGATGTATCTGAGAAGATGAGAATTAATTCTTAATACTTCGATCATGTAGCATGTCAGAATTGACATTCGAAAATATTTCAATGATAGTTCATTTAATAAAAAAAACCTACTAAAAGGCCCAACAAATTTAAAGATGTGTAAAAATAATTCAATAATTTTCAATACAAAGAGCTAGATATTGAAATGGTATGAGATACTTATTTAAAAAGCCAACTTACGCGATTTTGAGTAGAAAATCAAATAGTTCACGGTTCAGAAAGAATTTTGACTGAAGTTTCAGAGAATTCCTTCTGTAATTAAAAGCACAATTGTATTTAAATGATCCTGATGGCTGATTTACACCATCTCTTCAAGGAAAACTTTACCATAAATTAATTGAACAGAACGTCAATATTTGCGTTCACTGTGTTATACGTAGCGCGTTAAAGTAAAAAATATTTTATAAAATATCATAGCCACATCGGCACATACTCCGAAGAATTATTTTTCCAAAAAAACACCGTCATGCCAGACGCCCAGAAAGTCCAAGCTCATGAAATAGGGAAGGCTCTATGCCTCCTGACGTAGTAGTTTATCACATTTTTCATAAATATTGGAAATGAGAACGCTAATCGGGCAACGAGCGATGTTATTTGATTTTTTTTGCACTGTTTCATAACCGGAATACAAAGAACGGTCAAACTACTTGACTTTTTTAAAAGAGAACGTGTGCCAAAGAAATCCGAGTTCGGTCTGTTAGCCAACGAAGATTAATGTACATGCGCTTTTATTTACATCGAGTAAAACTCGACAATTCGCGGATACCGAGATTTTAATAAAAAAATTTAAAAGAATTAAAAACTTATGGAACTGATAGACTGAATCCATCTAACTAAAAAGTAAAATAAATATTTTATGTCGCGTACATATATACATGAATTTTATTTTTCAGTGAATTCGATTTCGTTTTATACAAAGTGCTTAAATTTAAGACTCAGAAAACGTTCAAAACTTAAGCATTAGTCACGATGTAAATCATTCGTTGCATTAATTTTTCCATATTTACTTATTATCCTTAGTTTTAAGAAATATTAAAATCCATTAATTGATTTTAAAACGCTAAAGGAACAAGTTTTTACAAACTGCAAATCTTTTTATTTTCTTTTTTTTAAGAATGTAATCTAAAATTCTTCCTCAATATGCAAACACTACATTATGAGACCAAAAATAATATATTAAACGTAAGCATGTAGAATTTTAAGCGGGAAATTTCTTTTATGAAAACTACTGTTACATGAATCGCCGCATCAAAAAATCTATCTGTATACCTACCACAGATTTAAAAGCTTTTAAACTTTGCCGACAAATTATGTTACTTAATTTAAAAATAATTATTTTTGTAAAAAATGAGGTTAATCTTAATAATTTCTTAGGGAAAAGATTTTAAACTAATATAAAGTCTTGCTTGCAATATTTTTTTTTAAATAAAATATGTGATATTTTGACTTTTTTCATTTCCGTTGCTAGAGTTTTTCAAGTTTAGTTACCAACATGACGTAACAAAAAATTTATAAGTGAAAAAAAAGAAAAAGATTAAACCCTAAATTCTGTTCTTTTGTTTTATTATTGTTTTTTTAACATTTCACAGAATCAAGAGTTTGAAAATAATTAACACTTTAATGTAGTGGTGTTAATTATAGCATTTTTATGTTAAATTTTTTACATAGTTTTTATAACCGCAACATACATAGTTATTTACAACAACAACCACAAGGCAAATAAAAGATTTTATTATTACCATTATAAATATCAACAAAATAAGAGATATACGAGGGCTGATTCATAAATAATGATAACCATTACAATACACAAATTTTAGATTTTATCAAGTTGTTATCCAAACTTTTCTACTAACACTTAGGTGAACTTTTTTCTACTGTCGAAACGCTTAAAGAACGCTCTTCAAAAATGCTTCACAGCAACTTTTACTTAAATATCTTTCCAAATTATGCTTCAAATACTTTTGAGAAAAGCTGAAGTCAAATTAAGGCTTCTTAAAACTGATTTCAGTTTTTTGATCACCGCTTTGCAATTTTGGATCGTAAAGCCTAAAATCGAAAATTCGTAAAAAATTAGTTGATTTTAGAAAAGTGTAGCAGTAACACATTTTGCATATTTATACAATTCTTTTTTAACTTCATCAATCATGTCTGCAATAATGCCCTTCAAAACATTCGGAGAAAGAAGTATTTATATATTTATATAGAATATTTATATAATATATTTTGTAGGAAAGATTTATAAAAGGTTTTTGACTAAAAACATGTTAGACTTTATAGTTTTTTAAATTGAAATCCAGAGATATTATATTTTTTATATCAGCAAGATCAATTCATGCTCTTCGAGGCAGCGGGCAAAACACCACGACTGACTCTAATTTTTCAATATCATTTGGAACAATGAGATTTTAAAACTAAGAAAAATCACCTCGTGAAAAATTTTTGCTCGCCTATATTTTTCGAGTTATGGGCCTCTGAACTTTTCATAGAAAAGTACGATCATGCATTATATTTTGTAAGTTATCAATATGAATATAGGGCTAACTATATTACGCTTAAACAACCTTAAGCTACTGTCAAAAGTCAACGAAAAGCCTGTCAAATACGTAAAAACTTATAGAAAATTTTTGGTGGCTATATTGTACTTAATGAACGTACCTACAGATTATACATACTTGCAAACATTTGTCCCTTGAAAGACATTTTTTTCTTCTTATACTTTTCTAATGTATTGCTTTTATACCCAAATGTTATTAAATATCTATAAGTTAAAAAAATATATCACCAACAATAAATGATTATGAATTATTCCTTTAATAAAAAATGAAATGAATGGGTTAGCACATTTCCCTATATATCTTTTAGGGTCAGAAATCTATGTTTTATGGTTGATACATAAGGACTAAAATTTTAGTACATCGTTCATATAGCAGAGTCACTAAGTGGCATTATTTAAAAATTGCTTGCCGTTTTTCACAGATTCGTCTTAAGTATCGATTAATCGATACAAATAAAAACAATTTCATTATTTGTGATGACCAAATAAAATACATTATGCAGATCAGCTCGCGATTAATGCGAACATTATACGATTATTGTGATCAATTATAGACAAATACCTGCACAAATAAGGGACGGCTCTAAAGACTGAAATAATCTTCAATAAGTTTTAAAAATATTGTAGTATTTATCGTATAAAGGAAACCAAAAAAAAAACATTTTTCGTAAATACGATTTTTGCCTAAAAAATTAAGAATTATAAGAAAGTTTTTCTCCTAGAATTATTCTTATCATTTTCGTATTAATTTTTTTTTTATAAATAATGTTTTTCTTTTTCTTAATATACTTTCGTATAAACGGTAATTTCTTATAAGAGAAATAATTCGATAAAATAACTAATGTATTTCACTTGATGTATAACACATTTTACAATTATTGCAAATGTGGGACAATGTGTTTTGTGTCGTAAATTTTATTAGGAGACAAGCAAATTATTTACATTTTTTTTGGCGAGAAAACCCCATTTTAAACTAAATTATTCAAGAAATAACATTCTTACGACAACAACAACAAAATTAAATTCCAAAAATACCTAAATTTATTTCTTTCGTTTATTCGTCTTTTCTAATTCTCATTACAGACATTCATTCAGTTGTGAACAACTCAGTTAAAGATTTCGTATGGTTTCATAAATCAACAACTTCTTCGACTGTTGCTACTTTAACAGATGTTGATTGCTGTTGTTTGAAGAGATAAAAACAACCGCCGCTAATAATTGTAATGATTGGTAAATGGAATAACGGCATGTTAAAAGAAATTAAGAGGAAACAATATTAAAGTAAGTTATTTTTCGCGATTCAACGTTTTTCTTTTGATTTTCTTTGTTTTCTGTTTTCTATTTGTGAAATTTTTCAAATTGTTGGATTATTTGGTTTTGCTTGCGATATTTATCTCGAAAATGTTTGATTGTTACAGTGGGTTTGGTAGTTTGAATTACTTATACAATAATTTGAGGAAAAATAAAATTCAAAAGGTAATTTTTTAACTTTAGCAAGTCGGCTGTATCATCACATCTTAAATGTCTGTATTTTGTATATGTGTTCAATTTCATTAGTAAAATCATAAGACTCCTTTTCCCAGCCTTAGAAAATACTTTGCTATTTTTATACCCTTTACCGTTTGTAATTCTGAGTCCCTATGCATAGTGAAGTCGATTGAGCAATGTCCGCCTGCAGCCCGTATTAGTGTTTGAATAAACTTTGCCGGAGTACTTGATGAGCTAGAGAAAATTTAAGTACGTCAATCGATTAGAAACTGGTGATAATGAAAATCAGCAAGATCGGTCCATGTCCCTCAAGGCAGTGGGCTTAACACCACGCCTGCCTCTAATTTTTCCATATGATTTGGAACCATGAAATAACTCCAATCAAAAAAACAAAAATATGGAGCGATAGAGAATTAAAAAATAAAAAAACATCAAGTGAAAAAATTGGCTCTCGCCCATATTTACTGAGTTATGGGTCACTAAAATTTTCATAAAAAAGTTCGATTGTCAATATGGGTATCGTTTAAAAGCTTTTGAAGAGATCTTTTAGAAAATACTAAATTTTTCAAAATGCCTAGCCCATTAAGAGTCGATGACCTTTTTATTTCAAATCATATATCTCACTTGATTTTTTTTCTGTCACCGCAATACTTGTCTTCTTGATAGAAGCTCGTTCGCAAAACTAGATTTAAATATTGTGAAAGATATATAAGATGCAGCATAGCCGAATATATGTACCACTCTTTCTGGTTTTTTTTCAATTTTTTTTTTTGCAAATAACTACAATTCTAAAAGACTTTATTTAAAGTGACTTTAAATTACTATTACGTCTTACACGAACTAAAACAGCACCAATTTAAATTAATAGAAAAAAGTTTTCATGAGCTAAGTCTAAGGGAACTAAACATTGTTCCATTCGGGATCATAAAAATACCCAATAGGAAGATGAAAAATAAGCAATTTAATTATACAAATTTTTTGTCAGATTATTGGCCAAAACAAACGCAAACATTCTTAACTACTTTTTATGGTTTATGAAAAATATATGAATTTTAGAAGAAAAAACATATTTTCAGATTAAATTAATTTAACTTTTTCTTACTCTTTGCTTTTTACAGCTTCTTACACACATGAAAAACGTATACATTTGAAAGATTCAATGCACGTCATTATACGCCAAACAAACTCTTTAGCAACTCCTCCTTCTCAAATCCCACTTCCAACTCTATTTCTATCATATCCCAGCAATACTTTCAATTCTCTACACTTGATCTTCGAATCGTCATGTCAGAACCAGTCAGCAATGATGTTAGCACTGAATCATTATGTACGGTTATAGAAACAAGCAGTAACGAATATTTATCAAATAAACTTAAAGAGCCCTTTAGAAGTACTTCGTTGGAATCGTTAGATACAAATAAATGCAACTCAATTAACGAATCGCAGACAATAAATCATAAGAGTAACGGCTGTCTACGCAATAGTTCACTTGACGAAGGCTGTGATACAGACACCACAGACCGTTCTTTTTATACCACAGAAGAGGAAGATGGTGGTAATAGAAAAGAAGTTAAAACAAGATTAAAAAAATCCGTGTCTTTTGATCCGAACGATGAAAAGATTACAAAGTTTATAACGGGAGAACCAATTGTTGACCAACATAATCCGTTCAAGATTAATGGTTATTTGAGCAACGGCAACGCCAAAAGAAAGGAAAAGAAAACTCCACCGCCAGTGCCGGCCAAACGCTCTACATTGAGTGTACGCAAAACGGTAACACAGCAGCTGAGAGAACGTGAACGGGAGAAAGAAAAAGAAAGGGAACGTTTAAAAAACGAGGCAAATAGTCGTAAAAGTAACGGAGTTATCAAGTCGCCTTCGGATGAATTTGTCACGACAGAAGAAGTATTAAAGCAATCGAAATATGTTAAAACATACATAAAAAATCCAGATCCATATTTTGTCTATGATCCCACAGTATTAGCACGAATTAAGCTTGAAGAACTAAAGGAAATAGCCTTAAAAAGGCCGCAAAAGAAATTACAACCGCCTGCAAGAGATAACCAGCGCGACAAATTAAAGGATTTAAAAAATCGACAAAACGAAGTAAAGCCTAAATTGCCCCTGGCCTTTAAGAAATGCTCAAAACCAAATTATCCGGAATTATCTGATTTAAAAATAAAAACAGGCACCGATCTCGAAGATAGTCTTTACAATCCCCTAGAAGTAACCAAGAATGCCAAGAAATTCGACGAAAGAGTAAAAAAATTACACATTTCATCGGATGACGATTTAGACGAAATAGAAGAACCTTTAACCAAAAGTGAATCCAGTGATGACAATAACATTATGAGTCAGGGGAAAACAATCAACGATGAAAAGAAAATGACTCAAAAGGAAGAAGGCAATTTAAGTCGAGAACCCTCTCCTCCACCCCAGGGTACATTTACAAACACTATTAAGTCAAAAGAATTTCAAGAATACTTGGATAAAAAAGGTTTAACATTAATACCGAAAAAGATACCCAACGGTGCTCAAAATATGTACGCTAAGCCACAGTCAACAACTATCAAGCAGATCAGCTTTAAAGCAGAACCAGAGCGTATACACTTTTCTCATGGACAAGACTCAGTAGATGCAATAGAAAACAATCGCAAGCCCTCAGTTTTTCAAAGGCTGCTGGCCAACAGTATATTTGCTTCAAGAAGAAAAACAACACCTAAAGAACCAAGTCCAAATCCCAAATCTGTTTATGATTGTAGCAAACCCAATAATTATCAAGAAAATGGCACTATTAAGCCTATTAAGAGAGTGGTTTTAGAACGCCAAAGCTTCCATGGCCGACCTAAAGCTGGAAATTTATTAAGTCCTGCCGAAGCTTTAGAACTTAAACAACAATTGGAAAGATCTCGCAAAAGTTTTGCAAGTGGCGACAATTTATCGGTTTCTATTTCCAGTGCTTTAACAGATGCTGAAAATAATGATAACAATGGTTCTACCAATGGAACATCTACATCAAATAAGCCCCAAAATCCCACACTTACCCCAGGCTTTAAACGAAAAGAATTACAAATTAAAACTATAACAAAGCCTCCGCGGCGCACACTTTCAAGAGAGCGTGTGAATAAGCATGATGCCAATCAAAAGACGGTACTAAGCGAAAGACCTACCTTGGTCAACAACAATTTGTATACTCTACCTAGAGACAATACGCAAAAAAATGATACAAATTTTCGACGTTCATTGGAGCGACAAAGTATGATACCCAAAAGAACTTCCCAGGCTGCCGACAGGCAACAAGTATTTCCACGCTCTTCATCCATGGATCGTAATGAGATTTTAAAAAGAAATGCTGCTCGAGCGCAACAACAAAGATCCAACAGTGTGACGGGAGAAACTTTATTAGCACCAACTTCCATTAGTACTCGAACCAAGGAAAATTTAAGAGAAACATCTTTTCCCGTCAATGGGAGTCCAGCTTTTACATCCACACCCATTAAAGAAAATCACTTAAGCAGATCAGCAGAAACTAAAACCATTTCCCCTATATCATCCATACCGAAGAAAGCATCGCAATTAGGGGTGTATGTTGACCAGCAGGAGTGGGAAAAGCTAAAGGCGATCAAAGAGCAAACTGACAAAGAGCTATATTTAAGAGTTATGCAGCAGCAACAAAAGTTAGAGCGGCAACAACAACAACAGCAAAACCATCAAGACAATCAAAAACAAACTCAATTAAAAGATAAACAATTGGAAAATATCTATGAACATTTACCGGGAGGTTCGCAAGTACGATTGCTCCCTCAAAGCGATGGCACTTTTGCAAGAGGTTCTCCTCAGCGCAACACTTTTTCTGGTGTTATACGTTCTAATAACAGGCAAGTAAAAATTATTGATGGCAAAGCTATTGTGGGATCTGAAAATTTAACTTCGCAGCAGGTCGCACCTAATACACGTTCTCAAAGTGTTTTGGATGGCATGACCCAAAGTCAGTCAAACACAAAACGAGGCTACGATAGCGAAACTCCCGAAACTCCAGTCGTATTAAGAAGAAAGCAAGATGATGCTACACAACCTACAAGGCGCATTGGTGGTCTATTGACGAGAGAAGAAATATTGCAGAAGATCAAAGAATTCTGTCGTAAATCTCTTAACAAAACACCTACAAATCAGACCAATCAACCTCTACAATCTATTTATGAAAAACAGCCGACAGATCTTTCACCAGTTTCCTATGTTTCTGTAGAGACACATCAAAGACCGGCTTCGAGAATGTATGCAGCTCCTCAAGTGCCACAACGTATGCAAAGCTTGCCAACATCCGCAGGAGGCGGTCACTTTGTTCCTATTGCCCAAGAAATTGTTACTGATCCCAACACAAATTCACCAATTTATGCTCATGTGGTGAAACGTGGCAGCTTGCAATCCAATCAATCCGAATTGTATGAAATTCCCCAACGCTCTCTAGTTGCCGCAGCACAGCCAACTCAATATTTCGTAAGGAGAGAACCTGAGCTGAAACCTATTTATATAAGACAAGGAACTCTACAACGACCTGATAGTGCCTTTTCTCCAGCTCCCACACAATATATTCTAGTAGATGGTGAAAAACTACAACCAGCACAAATAATAACTGCTTATCCACAAAACGAGTTGTATGCCCAACCGCAATACATAAGGCCACATCAGCTGCAAAATATGACTGGTACTGCTTATGGCTATATAACGGTAAGAGAACCTGTTATACAGCAGCAACAGCTGCAGCCTCATCAGATAATACGTCCCCGTTTGCACGACGGTCGCAGTACTCCATTGATACTTGATCGAAGCTCAAGTCAACAAGTGAGTCAAATTTATTGGACACCACAACATCAGAGACTACAACACACTCAGCAGGCTGGACTACTAACCGATCAGATTAGTCCACGTTACGCTCTCAAGCAGTCTTACATGATGCCAAGTCCCCAACAGCAGCAGCACCAGCAACAAAATCGTGCAACACCAACAATTATGATGCTACAGCAGGCCCCACAATCACAACATTCACCATTACTACAGCTTAACAGCAACAGCATTCCAACACAACGCCAGTATTCGCCGATTATAAGGGAAACAACGCCAACACAACAGTTTCAGCTATTACAGCAACACAAACCGCAACAACCACAAATACAAGAGATAAGCACGGCCAGTACAGTACGAAGACAAAGTCCAGCTTTCGATTGGGAAAGTGGTTCAGAGGCAGGCGAGGTGCAAAGAATTATGGAAAAGCAGCAACAAAATGGTGAGTTAAAACGTACAACACTGTTAAGGAATTTCAGGCTGAAAGTGGCACGGTTATTTGGCAACACTAGAGTGTAGTATAGTTACTAATAGTTATACAAATGTTCACAAAAAACATGTTTAATTAACACAACAAGTGCTATGTATACTTTTAAGATTACGTCCTTATACTTAATTAAAACTAACTACCTAATACTTCATAAGCATGTTGAATTTTCATTTAATACAAAACTTAATTATAGGTTTTTGCTTGCTACCAATTACTAATAAAATATACAATGTTCGAATTAAAATTTTGTTGCATTGTTTGACTTTTTTGACTTTTAATAAAGTTTTGGTATAATAAAAAATTCAAGAAAATCTGGGCTTCTTTTTTAAATTAACAACATCTTTTAAAACTAACAGTCACAGTATACGTTTTTTTCCTCGAAATACTACTAAATTTGCAACTGTGATGAGCATAAGTTTTGTAAGTCTCCAAAATCATTCTGTTACAATTTAGCTATATTGCCATATTTAACTGCATACCTAGTGTTGCCATCAAATTTTGTAGATTTTATTATTTATTTTTTTAATAACTTTTATATATTTTTTTTTTTTGGTTTTTGTTGTTTTTTACTAAACAAAAATATAATTTTTTTTATACTCGAAATATATATTGTGGTGTCATCTAGCGGTCAGTAGTATTTTTAAACTTTGTTAGCAGAATTTTACGTTCAGTAGTAAACTCTACAAAATTTTCAAGTTAATTTTAATTCAATGCTGGCAATACCGTAAGTAACATATGTGTGTAGAGTTATACAGCTAACAACAAGTAAACACACACACCTTCGCATTTACACGACTTTAAAACATTGGAAAAGCATTAGTAAATGGAATAAAACTATAAAAGTAACAAATAAAAACATATTTTCTTAACGTTGAAAACAATAGACTAAAGTTGTGTAAAGAAAATTTGACGTAGTATTTTCTTAATCGAATTCGGATCTAATAATATATGAATATAAATTTCGGTAATTATATTATTGGCAAGTTTAAGCATTTTAATGTATTTACTTTTTGCGCAATAACAAACACAAGTGAATAAATGGAATGAAACAACGACTTGAAAGTTAATAATGAAAAACAAGAAAAACAACAATTGATTTAATTTAATATCTGCAAAATGAATTACGCAAAATAATCATTAAGTGCAAATAATATAAAGAAGTAAAGTGAAGTCTCAATTATTTATTACCAGAACATTTGGGTTTATCGTTTTAGTTTTTATATTATTGTGGCGCACCAAGCCATATAAATATTTTTGGTGGTCACATTTTAAAAATATTCTTAAATATATATGTACATATATTTGTTTAATTGTTCATGTAGCTACAGTAGAGGCTAAAACACTTAATAAACATATGTATGGAATCAATTATGTTGTTCTTGAAAGGGGTAATACGGATACGAAAAAAGTAGTTAAAATTTTTTTAGTCTCTTAAAAAATTTAACCAACGAGGTTCAGATTAAAGTCGTTAGCGCTATTAGAAAATTTTTCTAGAGCCGGCTATAGCCCCCTAAACGTGAAAGAATTTTGTCTCACGTATTAGAAATTCCATAAGAAAATATTTTTAAGAGTTAAATTTCTTCTAGGGATGGCTTGGCACTCTATTTGGCTCTAGTTAAGTTTAAATAAACATTAGCAAAATAATTGTAGCTTTATTTCATTAATATTGATTTGATGTACCTATAGTCTTAAAAAATTAAAAGTAAACCTCTTTTTTTTTAGGGAGTATCTAGCTTATGTTTAATTGACAAATGTCTGAGAACAGCTCGTAACTTGGTGTATTTTTTGCCATTTACAATTTGTTAGCATGAATAAAAAACTATTTTATTTTTCCAACACTGTAAATGTTATAATTAATGCAATTTGTTTTGTTTCTTTTAAAGCATAATGACAGTGTTGAAGGCATATAGGTATATAAATTAATAAGGTTTAAATTTGACAAAATTATTTTTAGTTAAACACTAAATCTGTGGTTTTTATGTAGGTATGACATATATACCGTGTGAACACATTCAAACATTGCTTGTGTAAAGGTCAGTTGGAAAAGCCAGCTCGATAATATGAACTGATTTCCAGGTCCCTTGAAAAACACTCAATCCATTGAAAAAAATCTATGTAATTTGGTCCCCTCAATAATTTGAAATTAATTCAAGGAAATTTTGATCGCCGACTCTATAATTTGAATTTCTTAGCTCGACGCTCTACAATTTGAATTGTCCTAATTTTCAAAAATAAAACAATCATTTATTTTTGTTTTTTGTGATGTGCTACAAAATAAAGCAATTTTAATTTTGTTACTGTTTTTAAAGGAAATTTAAACCGTTTTATTTAGCTTCTATGCCAGCTTTATAAGCTCTCGTTAATTTGAATTTTTATATCTTTTTTTTACGTAAGATAATATTAAAAATTTATAATTTATTTTTAGCTTATATGATTAAAAAATTATTAAGTTAAATTACTGTTAAAAAAATTCTCAAATCTTTCTTTCTTCAATTTTATTAGTTAAAAGCAAATCGACAGATTTTAACTATGCAAAAGCGATACAATTTAAGAATAATATATCCGGATTTTAAAAGAACATTTTTTTAAATTGTATTAAAAAAAATTTTGCCTGAAATTATTTGTACACTTTGCAACATTTGTTGAATATTGTGAAATACTTTTACGTTTTATTTTCAATTCATAGTTTAATTGTGTCTCTTATAAAGACAACAAAATACACAAACTAAAGAAGGACGCTCATGATTCTGATTTAACGTACACGTAATACTTTTTATTAATATGAACGACTGATGTGTATGTGTGTTTTTATCTGTCTATTTTTCTCAAGATTTAATAAATGTCATCATATAAAAAGGACAGGTATAATTATTCTCGTTTAAATTTTTCAGTTCAAACTTTTTTTTCATTATTATTAATGGTTGATATACAAAGTAAACAATAAATATTAAAGTAAATATTAAAATGAGTCTTAGTACCTGAAAGACAAAACAAAGACAAAATTTTAACGTGTAAAAAAATTATTTTTAAAAATATAAATGATGCTCATTTATCAAACTTCCTTTTACAAAGTCCAGTGGAGACTCAGATCTTCAATAAGTTAACGATACTTGCAACGTTTCTGAACTTTTACCGATGCTCTAATATTCTGCTGCAATAAAATCACATATCCAATTGATACCGTTTTCTTTAGTTTCTCAAATACTCTGTTCACAGTTAAAAAAAAAAAAAAAAAACTTAGTAACCATTCTGAACATATTTTGTACACAATTTAACTAAACGTTCTTGTAAATTTCTACTACCGGTTAATACAGCAATTGCTGGCTAAACAATCTTTAGTTTAGTTTTTTATTGTTTAGAGCAAGAATTCAATTGTCGTAAAAGGACTTTTTTGTTGTGTGAATTACTTATACCGAATATTTTTTTATAAAGAAAAAAATTTAAATCATTGAGGGACGATCTCTGAGTTGCAACTTTATTTCGAATTTTGAGTGGTTTTAAGGAAAATTCATATTTCTGTGGTCACAAGCAACAAAAGCTTACCTCGTTTTTTGCAAGTTTTACACAGAATTTTTAATTTTAAAATTGTTGCGTTAATACAGGAAATATCGATTTTAGCTATTTAGCTCTTAAGGTAAAAATACTCAGTGTTTAAGCAACAAGTTTTAGAAGTATAATATTAGCAATAACTCAATTTGTTATTAGCTCGATTTTAGATTTATTTCGAATCCTTAGCTTTTAAAAAATGAAGTTATAACATATTTAACTTTATCTAATAAATAAATGACAACTAGATATTAATAACGATACAGAAGCGATTGTATTTTATTGAAGATGGTTTGTGTTCAAGTCCAGCAGGTGAACTTCCAGTTTAAGATTGAGTGATTTCGGTTAACCTGTCAGTTTTTAATTCAAATCAGTGTGGTGTTTATTAAATTTGAGAAAGATACGTCAATAACAGATTTAATAACGTTTCAGCTTTAGATTATCTATTTTTAAACGTAGTTTTCCTTTTCATGCCTTCTCATTTTGTACTCTCTGCATCGGACGGCTTTAAAACTTTGTTGCAGTTGAAGGCATCTTGTAAATAAAATGTCTTAATAAGCAACTACAGTTTCTGCATCATGTTGATTTGTGGATCATATTAATTGATTCGAATGATCTTTGAACAAAGTTTTGAATTAGTTTTTAAGTGAAATAAAACTAATTGTATTTACAGCATATTCGACTAGTCGTTAGCGAGTGTAGCAATTAAAAATTTCATTCGATCTCGAGTTCGACAGTTCGGCCCAGGATTAATTTTAATTACCAGTTCGCCCAGTGGTCAAAATTTTAACTAAATTTATTATTGAAAACTTTTATGCATATGTTTATATTATGTGTACATGCTTGGAATTTTTGCATTTGTAGTGGGTAGTATTTTAAGGAAGCAGTCATTATTTCATAAAATACTGAACTGATTTAAATGAGATAAAGACGGTGTACTAAAGATCGATAATACCTATAAATATAGTAAGTAAAAGAAAAAACAGAAGAAAGTCTCAAACTTTTGTTTTTACCCATTTTTATTTAAATTTATAAAAATCGTTATATTTCAATATTTTTGATAATCGAACCAACATTGTTGTCACGCCACGTGAGTTAATATAACGTCATTTATTTTAATTAAATTCTTCATAAATATCACACGGCATCCCTAGAAACGATTTTTACCTCCCACAAAAGAACACAACAAATCATAAATAGTATTTTCTCTTTTCAAAATTTTATTTTTAAAAAACATGCATTCACATTTAAGGCCCAGTGAGCAAACAAGCACAAAGAAAAGAACAGGCAAAAGAAAATTTACATGCATTTTATACAAAACGTGCATTCAGGAAACAAAGAAAATTCTTTAGACATCTTTAAAATTAAAAAAAAATAACATTTTTAAACTTGAAATTATTTCGCATGGAATTTATCTCAGACATTAAATAATCGTTGAACTTAATATCATCTCGAAGGTTGTTTATTCAACAACTAAAAAAAAACTTTAGCAAAAAAACAACAATCTTTAAGATAAGATAATTTATCTTTGTTAAGATTTATTTTTCTAATTTATTTATTTTTCCTTTTTCTCTTGCAGATTTAAAATACGTAGTTAATTTAGATTTGCAAAAATCCCAACAATTGCAACAGAATGGATAGAAAAAACGAACAAATAGAGGAGTTAAATAAGCAAGCAACTTTAATATCAAAAACTCCTACAATAATAAAAGCCACAAATATAACAACAACACCTACGGATGATGATACCACAAGCACCGAGTCTAGTGATACTTTTGAAACTTGGACTTTAGTTAATGACAAAGAAAAAATAAAACTACGAGATAATTTAAAAACTGATAATGAAAATCGTGTAGAAATTTTGAAAAATACTGACAATGACGAGGAACACCACAAAGAAGAAAAGGTAGAAGAACATTCAATAGAACAAGAACCAGAACTAAAAGAGTAAGTGATATCGATTAAAAAAAGAATTTTCGTTAGATGATCTTTTTTTCCTTTTAAGTTCTCTCATTGATGTTACCAACGACGATTTCTCAGATGGCATTTCGATTATCAGCGAAAACGAAAGTGTGGGTCGTATAACCCCTCATCCTTTTGTTACAGATCATTTGCATGATTTGAATATGAAATATTCTCTAAGTGACCATATGGATGATACAATTTTAAATAAAATGAGAGAAGAAATGGAAAATGACACTGTACCCTTGCAAGTGCAACAACCCGTAGAGGCTACGGAAGATCAACAGTTGCGCCAAAGGCGTAGATCTATAACACTCACAGCTGATCGAAATAATCAAGCCTTACAAAAGGCCTCACAAACCTTGGCTACTGCAAGTGAACTTGTACCTTTAGTGAAACGTGGCTTGCAGGGCATTTTTTATGTGAGTGTGGGTCTAGCCATATTGGGTTTGATTGGTAAAATTGTTAATCCCACTTGGAAGCCATTGGCCACCATTGTAAATTCTTCTCCCTCCACAGTAGAGCTGGAGCAGAAAGTTAATGATATGGAATTACAAAATAATTTAATGCGGGCCGAAATTGATTTACTCAATAAACAAGTAAAATATTTATCTACTCTCAACGAACCTCAGCAACAAAAACCAAGTAAATACAAAGACTACAAAGAAAGTAAAACTTTTAAAGCATGGTCAGGCAATGGAGATTCACTTAAACCGGTAGACATAACAAAACAAGATCTAAAAAAGCCTTATAAATGTCCTGATGGCTCTTTTGTAGAAATTGCCAATATGTGTTTGGAACAAAGACCGGCTAATGAGCCGTCTCTGGTAGATCAGTTTGGCCAAGTGGTAGAGGATTTAAAAGAACAATCTGAAGCTTTCAAAGTCTTCGAACAGGTAGCTGAAGAATTACAGGGTTTCCAGGAAAATCCATTTGAACAACTGCAAGATATTTTAAGCAAAGAAAAGGATCCAGAAGCACATAAAAAGCGATTTATTAAAAATACACCAGTTTACGAAGCAAACAAACAAGATCCCAATTTGAAAGTACCATACAAAGAAAATAGATATGAAAAAGCGGAAGGTAAATATGATGAAAACTATAAATTAAATAAAGAATATAAGAGCACCTTGGGCAAGAATGAATACAGACATAGTAAGGAGTACAAAAAGTATTCTGACCCGGAAAACATACGCCATCATTCCAAAGAAAAAAATCAATGGAAATCTGATAAATTTGGCAACAACTCTAAGGAAAGAAAATATCGTAAAGACAATTCCAAAGAGCGTTTCACAAAAGATTTTGACGATTCAAAAGAAAACTCTAAGGAAAATCAATCATCCAAGGAACGCTATAATAAACAAAAACGTAAATACAATAATGACAGCGGTGAATGGCAAGAGAAGTATATGAAACATAGAGAGCAACAGCGTAAACAAAATGAACAAAAGTATCAGGACAACAAGAATTGGTATATTAAACGTGGCGACAGTCGTGAAAATAAACGTAGTGGCGACAAGCAATATAGATAAAAAACTAGCATTATTTTCTTCCTCCTTTCGTTAAAGAGGAAGCACACTATTTATAAAATAGAAACCAAGTTTATTTTTTCTTTTATTTGGCGAAAAACAATTTAAAAGAAATTTTGTGATAAAGAAAAACAATATTTCTTGTTTTGTTTTATTTTACTTAAAAAAAAATCATCAGAAATCATAAATTTTATTTGTAATTTTATGTAAAAAAATGACGTTTGTATATGTTTACATAAATATTTAAATTAAAAATTTTATATTTTCATAAGCAAATAAAATTACATTTTTTTCTTAAATTTTATTTATACCGTTTATTAATTGTAATTAATTTAGTTGTATACGTTTTCTTAAATTTAATATAATTTTATATTTTATGCTTGTTTGTAATTTTAAATATGTATAAACGAAAATCATGAAAAATGTTTGTTTAAATGTGTTATAATTAATTGTTTAAAACTACATGTTCTTTCATTTTGTTAAATATATTGTGTTTTTTTCTTTTGTTTTGTGAAATATTTAAATTAAGTTGTAAACGAAAAATTGTAGAAATTTTTCAATGTCCTCTCCCTTAATTTACACTTTTATAGTGCAAATTAAATAGTTTAGTACTAATTACACGCAAATCCTATTTGTAAACTACAAACACACATATTACAATAACTATAATAATAAAGTAACGAATAAAATAAATACAAATAAAAAAATAAAAATTATTACAAAATGGCAGATTATCTGATTAAAGAAATTGGACAGAAAAAGGTGAGTGTTATGTTTTACTTTTTCATCTCGGACCAGCACTGAGGGGATGACCCCTACTCAAGCAATATTTTGTGCTAGAACTAGGGAATTAGGCTATAGGAAGAAGAGTAGAGGGAGTAGTTTTTGTGTACATTTGATTTGAACTTTCCAATATTGAAAGTGACAGATAATTCCACATATGTACGTTTTTGTTAGAAAATATTTCCATCACTGTTTAAATTTAATTTAAGATATTCCTTTCATTCTGTTTAATTGTTAACATTTAAATTTTTTTGTGAATGCGATGTTTTCTGCTGCGTCTTAGAATCTATACAAATAATCACCCTTATTCTGCTTGGCGTCGTCAACATCGCCGTCAATTTTAAGACAACATCAATACTAATTTTGTATTCCCTAACATCTTAATGACGACGTTGACTGTTTATCGATAATATAAATAAGTAAAACACACATATCTAATATTTGTGACAGATGATTTAATTTGTTTTCTATTATGTTAAGAAAGTGTTATGGAAAGTTTAAGTTTTCGGAAAAAAATTAAAAAAAAAAACAATTAAATTAAATAGTCTAAGGGCCATTATTGCAACTTGCCGTTAGTTAGTTAATAAAACTTTATATTTTAAATGTTATTATTTAATGGATAAAAAAATAAGTGAAGTTTTTAATATGGAAATCCATTTATCAGTTGTAATAATGCCTCTGCGAAATTGTCTAACAAAGAATAGACTTTTTCTTCCATTAATTTTTCAAATTGACGGGTTAATAATTTTAGTGTTTCACATTTCCTTTATGTTATTTTATATGTTTCTTACTTGGCTTTTTTAATATCGCCGTACGCTTTCTATTTTTTTAAGTTTTCTTTAGCACACGACACAAAACAGCACCAAACGTGGCGACGACAAACTAAACGGCAACATCAACATCAATTGTTCTTAGGGAATACCAAACATATGTCGACAGTCATCGATATATGACAATATTGACAACGAGAATACCGATTTACAAAAAACGAAGAAAGACGACGTCGTCTTGTGTTGATTATGCCAAACAGAATAAGGGTGAATAAAACACGGGTAACGGGATCAATTCTGTACATGAATAATTATTTGAAAATTTTAGTATTGGTGTAGATAGTAACCAAAAACACCAATCAATGGACCCAAGTGGGCTACCTGACCTAGTAACCAAATGGTTGAAATTAAGAATACTTTTTTTTTCATAAAAACATGTCATTTCGTAGCGATAAAAATGTGAAAGCCCCCAATTTTACCGGTATAATGGTACTAGAACAGCTGTCAGTACATTTTATTTTTGTAGATGGAAAGTTGGAAAATTTTTAACATTGTATAGAACATACAAGAAATGTTTAAAAATATATTTTTGTAAAATTTAATTTAAAAAAAATTAGAAATGGTACGCGGACAAGGTCGTGGGCGCTAATAGTATTAAATTCTAATTCTTTTTTAGCTATAGCTGGAAACTCTTGATATTTTTCGTACTGAAAGGTATAGAAATGCGAGAAACTTGGTAAAGTTTGGCTACAAAAGCTTTTAACAATTAAGCAAAGACAAAACCTTTTAAGAAAATATTTGGTACTAAAGTTAGAGAACTGGGTAAATTAAACTAATAATAAATATTTTTAATTTCATTTCAAAATTAAAATAAATAATTTAAACTATTATTTTTATAGTTTTATGCATTTGTTTTTTGAAATTTTAAATTAATGCAGAAAGTAACATCCAAGACTTATTTTATTTAGAATAGCACGCTTCTAAAATAAGGAAGAATAACTTTTTTGCTTAAAATTAAATATTGTAGAAACTTGAGAAATCTTGGAGTTGTAAAGTTATTGACTTATTAATCGTTTCTTCTTTATTTTATAATAAATAAAAATATTTTATTTTCAAACTATGCATCCCCACGCCTTAAATAAAACAAATTTGCGATCTCTTATATTTTTAAGAATTTATTATTTGATTAAAGGTCCAAAATATTTATATTTATAATATAAAATTTAAAACTAATTTATTTCGTAAAGTAATAAATCTTTAACTTCTAAACTACTGATTAGATTTTTTGAAACTTGGAACGCATTGCAATTTGAGCACGAGAAAAGCTATAGTGGACCAAAGTTAACCACTTTCTTAGATGTTATCTGAATTCAAAAATTTTAATTGCTTTAAAATTAAAAATCAATAGTTTTCTTATTTTATTCTCTCATTTGTTGCTCTATCTCTAATAGTTTAGAAGATATTTAACTTCAGAGAAAAAAATCATTTTTCATTTGTCTTTTTTTAAGGTTATTCTTAAATTTTCCATTCGATTATTGATAAAGTTTAAAATAAATAAATAAAGTCAATAAGAGGATAAAATTTAAAAATGTCCGAATTGAATGAAAAGCACATGTTTTTTCTTGATTGTTTTATTATTTTTCATTTTGTTAAAAGTTTAATTAAACTCTTTTATAACACACCGCAAAAGGAAATCCATTAGAGATGTGTCTGTCGTAAAATATTATGTATTTTAATTCAAAATATACCTTAGAGGTTCAAGAGTTTATACAAAATTGTGATTTTATCAACTACGTTTTATCACGTGAATAGCTTAAAGAATTCATGAATGTGAAAACGACGTCAAATTTGAAATAAAAACTAAATAAACTCCAATTCCTGAGAATATAAAGTTTGTATTATAAAAATATATATAAATTTTTTTCAGATGACCACTTTTGATCACAGTAAACTTTAATTCATTTATAATATCCACGGTTTAACTCCTGGGGGCTAACTCCGGGACTCGTGATCGAAATAAATTCGTATCGAAATTATTTTCGATCGTGCGAGTTTTTCTGATGATGGCACTCGTCACCTTGCGATTCGATTTTTTAATAAAGTGTTGTAAAAGATAAAATAAAAGCCTTAACCAACACTACAAATATGTAAAAAAACATATGCTTACAAAAAAAAAATTAAATAATTTTTCAAAAGAATTGCGAATTTGTTTTATAATTTTAAAAGTATTTCCTTTTATAATCGCGGTCATGGACATACATTTATTTTTATATTCTTCGTCATCGGAGTCTAAGAGTGAGTGTGATAGAAATGCAATTAGAAAAGTTTCCCAAAGTCTTTTCCTTGGCATGTTTTTGGTAAAACGCCTTTTGCCAAATTGCTGTGCTCAGACATAAACTCAGCAAGAATTTGTTTTTGTCCGAAATTTATTGTTGGTATATTCGACCTAATAATTAATATTAATTACATCATTTCCATAAAACTTATTAAAGATTTAACTTACATTTTGTTGTTGTTTGCGTGTAGCGAAATAAATAAAATGTGGTTAATTTTAAAAAAATTATTTTTTACTTTTTAACAAAAACAACAAACCGTTAAGTTACTCGTTAGAGTTTGTGTAAAAACTTCTTTACAAAGGTGAAAAAAAGGGAGTAATACAAAAAGTACGATAATCTATACGAATAATTAATTAATATAACAATTAAAACCTAAAATAAACACTTTTTATCCAACGAACTATTTAAAAATAAAATTTCGACAACAAATTTGATATCGAATAAAACTCGCACGGTTACATTCGATCGTACACTCGCTATCGAGTGCCATCATAAGAAATTTCGATACAACTTACTCGATAGCGAATGCGAGAATTAAAAATTTAAAAAAAAATCCAACTTCGAGTAAATTTCGCACGGTATCGACTGCGAGAATAAGCCCCCTGATTGGGAAAATCCTTTCAAACTAAATTAGTTTAATGTTCGTATAACAAAAAGAGTCAATAACAAGAAGAGTGAAAAATACCGCTGGTGATTTTGTCTCCAAGTCCAATGGAAAATATTCAAGGAAAATGAATCTTCTTAGATGTTTTATAAAACTACTTAACGTGTCTTTAGTGACCAAAAATATATGGAAATATTGGAATATCTTCGCTATATACGACCAATAGACCTATAACCAAAAAAAAAAAAAATAAAATAATTAAAACGAATTTTTTTATTGATTTTGTGTAATTTTTGTTAAAATTATTTATAACTGAATTGTTCTGTATTATTATTTTTTTAATAAAAATAATTTTCATTGTATTTAAAATAGGTATTATTAATATGTCGATCTTTGCTGATTTTTTAAAAAACAAATTGCCGATAATGCCGATTTTTTAATGAAAATATGCCGGTTTCTCTTGTAGTATAAGACTGATTGTTATGAAGTAAGTATGAATGCGCTGTGCTTTGCATATAATTTGCCGATATTAAAATAAATAAATTAATTAATTCGGCTTCATTCATTTTTATTTTACTTTCTGAACTTCGTTTCTATTTTATTTGATAAATAAGATACCAGCAGGAGGTAACAATATTAAATAATCTAATAATTAAAAAAAAAATTAAACAATCACCCCTATTCTGCGTTTCGATTCCGCTCATTGCATGTATTCTGCATTACGATCGGAGCTCCGTTTTTCTCAGTTGTTTTTTTGTTAACGGAGGGGTTTTCTTAATTTGCGTTTTTTAGTTAAAAATTGAAAAAATGTAAGTAGAATATGAGATAAAATGTTCAGAAAAGGTTTAAAAAAACACTTAACATAATTTTAAACTAATTTATTTTTGTACCCGAATCTGATGTGTTTTTTATGTATTATGGGTCAATAACACCAGAGTAGTATGAAAAACTGGCAGACCAGCGATTGAAGAAAGAAGTAGCAGCGTTCTGAGAGGAAGTTGCACTAGGTCCTCCAACAAAAAATGCCAGCGCAAAAATTAGTTGCCATGAACAACTAATTCTTATTTTGTTTTTATATTATTTAATTTTTTTTTTATTTTTTTATTAAACTTCATCAAGAAATTATTTTTAATTATGTAAAGACACAAATTTTTGTATTAAATTTGACATTTATTTATGAAAATGATAACAAACTTGCTTATTTTGCTATTTCATTTCCATATTCTACAGTGATGCTATTAATTTTGTGAACATTGTTGTCTTCTTCTTTTTCTTTCGATTCCGTTTTTCTTCAGATACCAATTTACGATCGCAACGGAACTAAATGCGGAGACTTAATTGAAACGCAGAATAGGGGTGAATATAAAATATATCTTAATTTATTAAGAATAATTCCGCTAATAAAGTAGCGTTAATAATAAAATTTAAATTATCATATTATTGTAAACAGATCAATGTCACAGATCTCAGGTCTCTCTCTCAGTACAGTAAAGACAAAAACTTTTTTTTTTTTTTCCAACTACACTTTATTAAAAACAACTTTTTTATTATTTAATTTTTATTTAGATTTTTTTTTCATAATTTCTATTTAACAACGTTTATAATTACAGTTTAAATTAAATTTCATAAAATGTTTGCCTTAAAAACTACGATTTTAAACATTTGGAAATACATATCTTGCATTTTAATTAAATATTATAAAAATATTTATAATTTTTAGCCAATTATTAAGATTTTAAAATTATGCAATTTCACTTATAATTAAAAGGGAGGGAATTAAAGTCACATTTTTTTAAATTATTTCCTTAACCACTAAATCATAATAATTAAGCTTAATTTTAATATCTAAATGACTAAAATATTAAATAAAATTTTAATAAATGAAAACACGGAGGTTTCTTGTTAGAAAATTTGAAGGTTTGTGCGTTTTTTGGTGTCTATTTGTTACATAATTTTGTTAATAGATTTAGGTAGATGCAAAACAAAGGGAATCAATTATAAGGTGGTAGCGAGGCGAATTCATTCTTTTCGCCGGTAACTTAACTGTCAAACTCCATATAAAATTAAATTATACATATTTTATATATACGAAGCTTGACCAAGGCGAATCGATTATCAGGTTGCAGCGTAGACGAATTCAGTATTTTTTGCTGGCGTAAACCCCTGTCAAACTTCATATATAAAAAAATTTGACTGTC
Organism: Cistogaster globosa; assembly: GCA_937654795.1. Taxonomy (NCBI): domain Eukaryota; kingdom Metazoa; phylum Arthropoda; class Insecta; order Diptera; family Tachinidae; genus Cistogaster; species Cistogaster globosa. The sequence goes on along the minus strand of OW569406.1, from coordinate 92,060,112 downwards.
AAAAGTCGTGTATACCAGCAAAAATACTAAATTCGCCTACGCTGCCACCTGGTAATTTATTCGCCTTGAGCTTGACCGTTAGGGGACCGGCGATAATAAATAAATTTGGCATCGCTACCACCTGGTATTTGATTCGCCTTGTGCAAAATTTTTAACAAAAAATAAATGTTTCTTTTTATTCTTTTGTCAAGACAAACAGCTACAGACACTTTTTGAATAAAATAATGTTTTTTATTATAAAGTTTAAAATAGTTTGTTATAAAATACTGGTTTTTATACAAATATTTAAAAGTTTTGGAGGGAGAAAAACATATTTTACACAATAAAATAACAAAAAATATTTTTTTCCCAATAATTTATTTAATACCAGCTCAAAAGAATATTTTGAAAAAGCTGCAAATAAGAGATTTTCAGCAAATTTTTAAAATTTTAAACTCCTTAATTCAAGATTTTTTTTAAATACATTTAATATGTTTTGAAAATTTTTTTTAAATTTTAATATTTTTTAACATTTAACTATTAAATTATGTAGATCATCTTAAATAAAGAGTTTTTATATTCTTTCTTATAAAATCATTTTTAATTTTCTCATGAAAATAAACTGAAAGAAGTAGGAGGTTTATCGTTGTTGTATTTATTACTTGTAGTGTAAATATGTAAAGCTTAATCTAAAGTTATATGGGGATTTGTATAAGTAAAACCAAGGAACTGTTTCTGATCCATAGATTGTAAAATATCCTTATCAATTGGAGTTAAACGTACACGTTCTCTGGTAAATACACGATCAAAATATTGTGTATCCAAAGGATGTTTCTGTGAAAATATAATACAAATCAATTAAAAATATTAGAGTTTTTTAGTAAATAAAAGAATTTACCACTTGTGGTCTAAATGGTGGCTCTATTTGACGTTTTTCTAATAGATTCCAATCAATGGGTCTAAAGAATATGTGTTCAACAATATCGCCAGCTGGACTATACTGAGATCCAATACGTTTAGTATAATCTTTTTCTAAAAGCTGCAATTCAGAAAAAGGAAACAAAATTTTTGTTAAATTTTTGAAATAAAAAAAAAAAAAATAAATAAATAACAAAGAAAAATGTTTAACGTTTTCAAGTGAAACAGTTACGCCTCAATTAGTTCTTAAGCATTCGTAATTAAATAATTTTATTTTTATTTATGTTCATTGATTACAAAAATGAGAAAAAAAATTGGACTCTTTAAAAAGATAGAATGAATATGATGGATTGAATGTTCTTACTAAAAAACTACTTCCAGTTTTTTCAAGGGGAAGGCATGCAATTAAAGCGTCCCATTAATAAATTGGCTTTAACTCGAGGAAAAATTATGTGACTTAGATAAGTGTGACACCAGAAGATGCGTGATAAAATTAACTTTTCTATAACAGTTGTTTTGTTAGCTTCAAAATTTCTGAATTATTCGGATTTAAACTGTAGTTAAATATTAAGAAGCGAGGGAAAACAGTGGCAAAAACAGAAAAACGAAGCGGCTTTTTTTAAACAAAATAATGTAGGACAAACAGTGGGGTCAGAACCAAGAAAAAGAAGTGAAAAGATAATTTTTTCTTTCAAAAAAGTTTAAGAAAGAATTGAAATTAATAAATTTATCCGTTTTTCTTATTGTTTACAAAGGTGTATACTTTGCGACTAAAATAGCTTAAAATTCATTAAATTCGATGCATAAGCCTTGATTTTATTTGAATACACAAATAGCAATATCAAATATTGTAATGCGCGGGGGAAAATGAATTAAGTGAAATATTTCCTCATGTGTCTCTAACATTATGAATGGCGTAGTTTAGAAGTTCATAAAAAAATAGATAAATAAATAAAATGGCACAAAAAAAAAAAGAATGGTAAAAAACTGAACAAATTATGATAAAGAGTATAAAAGTTTTTTAACGTTTTTTTTCGACTATTCTATCGGTAGCCTTGCGGACGATTTGCTTTTAATTCTTCCCAAAAACCTTTCATTTAAAAATTCTGGTAATTTTGACCATATTGTTCTTTTTTTAATTCTATATCTTCTTTTCTGTTTTCATACAATTTTTCATCAATAAGAATAATCGCAGTTATAATTCATTGTACGTTGCTCATTAAAATTTGATTTCTTCCGTGTATGAGTTTAAACTATAAAATACATACAGAACTGACGTTTCTGTAAATGTTTCTTGTGCGATTGCCTAGTCTGGGCTTAAAAAATAAATATGATTTCTAAACCAGGTTCTACTTGATATTGTCTCATGTGTATTAAGCATTAAACGACCCTTACACATCGACAGCTTCTAACGAAATAACAAAAGGAAAACTGTTAACATCGTGATATAGACGACGGAGCATCTTGTTAGGAAATATAAATTATCATAAAAATTTGTTGATATTTTAGAAAACAAGAAGTATCAATTTTTTTTTTTTAACTTAAGCCAGCATGTAAGGAAACAAGATACATTGCTATACACGAGGAAACATTTAGTGGAATATTCACATGTTTTCGTCGACGTTATCTTATGTGTCACAAGGATAAGAGCTGACGTTGTATGTAAATATTAATTTGTTGTTAACATTTGAAGCTTTTCATCAAACCAATCAACAAAAAGTTGAAGGTATTTCCCCTAACAATCCTTTAATTTCTAATTTATCTATTCAATATGTCTAGATAAAGCCATTCAACATATTTATATGATTCTGCAGTAATATTATTACAGAGAGTTTTAGCTATGAGCCATAAAAATGAATTTTAAGGTTCACATTATAATTATAAGTAGAAATCAGTTCTTAAACTATTTTCTTGCTTTACGCAAATGTGTCATAGGTTTTCCCAAACATTTATAAAAGCCTACCATGCTTTTACTTCCGTTTCATTCAACTTTACTTTAAAAGTTACGTTCCTTTTTTTCCTTGTTTAAGTTTTGTATCATTTTTCTCATAAGATATTCTTGTCATTAGCTTTAGACAAACTTTCACTACACTTCTAATTTTATGAAAGGGTCGTAGGTTTTTAAGAAACACCCCTACAAGAACAATGACCATCAAATGACAATCACTGATGATGAAAATATCCATCACTGCGTAGAACAAAGTTTCTAGCACATTCTTAAAGGGAAAATGAAAAACTTGATGCAAACATTTGTATACGTGTGATGGCTGTAGCAAGCAAATGAAAATTTTGCTTGATTTTTGAAACAGATTTAATTACAAAACTTTTTATAAGCTATATTTTGAACTTTGCTAATCAAGTTTGAGTAAAAACTTAGGTTTAATTAACAAACAAAAAAAATTAATTTAATTTTAATATGAAAAGCCGTACAACGGCAACGCTGTTTCAGTATAAAGTTATTGCAAATGTGTTAGTAGATAATTATGTATGTATAGTTTTCCACACTCATTTCTTGTTGGGACATTTGCTCTTGCCAATATTGTACATCGTAGCTTTCTTCCCTTTTTCAACTGTTCCATTTGCATGCTGTGTATATAATTTGACTTTTAGTTTTGTTTAAAATTTCTTGAATAACAAAATCTGAGTAACGAACTGTCAAATATCTTGTTAATTTAAATTTTGGTGAAATTTCCTTACCCAACGTCTCCACTAGCCATCAACTTGCTATGAATATCATGTCGCACATGATTTCGGTTAATGTAGACTCTTAATGTTCATGTTTTGTTCATGTTCATCCATGGTTGGCCTAACATTTGTCTGAGCAATGATTTTCAATATTAATTGATCTACAGTGCGAACACACTCTTACTTGCTAAAAACATTGAAACAACCCTGACGACAAACAGAAAATTATGTTCAGGCAGAACATTAACATCAACACGTTTTCGCCATATACGAGAACATGGACAAATTAAAACCATTGTTCTGGCGGCGTTGCGTGCATGTCTATTTTTTTAATTTAATGGCTAGTGGAGGCGTAGCTTTAAAAGAAATTTTTGAGAGTAAGTTTTGATCGATATAGATAGTTTGCAGTAGTAATGGCATGTGGCACTTTAGTTTTTATAAGAATTCTACTTGTGGGCTTATCTATTCACAAATATAACTTTGTTTCCTTATGGCTTGTTTTGACTCTTAGGATTATATGAAATTGCTACTTCATTTAGTGGTTGTAGATCATTCTCGTTTTAAATTGTTTAAAATGTAATTGTTTATTGCAACGTCTGGTGTTACAAATATCCAAAGCAGATAAACGAGTTAAAGTAAATTGTATCAATGTGACCGTTTTGATTTTTTTTTGCAAAAGTCCTTGAAAAATCTCTACATGATAGAAAACTAAAAAAAGACTTGAAATAAGTACGTTAAACTTTTTGTTCTTATTACGAGTATTAGCTTATCAGCATAACAGTGTTTTATTTTTAGGTATTAAAAAAATGTTTTTTACAATTGATTAAAAGCTAAACTGTTTATTTGGGAACAATTGCGTTCTCTCTTTTTCAATCTCCCGACAAAATTACTGAAATAAATGACTTAGCTTAACAACTTAATTACTTCTACTTATTACTTTAGACATTTTCAACCCAGACAAAAATTGTAAACAATAAAGCCTTAAATATTTCCAATTGCCACTTACCCCTTTTAATATACTTGTAGCCTCTGCTGATATATAAACAGGGAACCAGGGCAATTCATTACATATAGACCAAAATAGCTCATCTTCATCGCAACCACTGAAGGGTGACTGACCAATAAGCATTTCATATAATAAAACACCAAAGGACCACCAATCAACATTTTGATTATATTTATCGCCCTTTAAATACAGACCAGACGGAAAGTAAAAATATTATTTTGCTAGAATATAAAAGACACTTGAACACCTACCTTAATGATTTCAGGCGCCATATAATCCGGTGTACCACAAAAACTATCCGCTGTTTTATCCAAGTAGATTTGTAATTTACACATACCAAAATCCGCTATACGAACATGACCCTCATAGTCTAATAAAACATTATCCAATTTGAGATCTCTGTGAATAAAAATATTTAAAGATTTTATTATGTGTTGATGTGAAGTAAAGTATGTATTTAAGTACCTGTATATAATGCCCTTTTTATGTAAAAATTTCAGACCCGAAACAATTTCGGCACCATAAAAGCGTGCCCTTTCTTCTGTAAAACGACCGCTTTCTTGTATGTGGAACATTAAATCACCACCATTGAGGTATTCCATTACAAAGAACAAATGACTCTGAAATTAAGACAAAAAGAAAGATCGTAAAGTTAATTATAAAAGTAACAATATTAAGTTTAGTTGGATTAAGATAAAACAATAAAATTTAATAAATTTATATCTTAATTAGCTAAATGTTGAATTAATTCTTTTACACCAAACAAAAAAAAAATTGAATAAAATTTGAATCAATTCAAATAAATTAGGCAGAAATAAATTTCAATTAATTTTAATTCAAATTAAATTCTAAAACTAGTTGCTAATCGTTTTCAATTTCAATAAATTTGTCAAAGTGAATTGAATTTATATTCAATTTCTTTGAACTGAATTGATTCTTAATTCATTCAAAAGATTTAGAACAATAAATTGCATTTCAAATAAATGAAATCAAATATGAGTTGATATCAATTAAATTCAAGAGCAGAAATATTGGAATCGAAAAAATGGCAACTCTTATAATCAAAATGAAAATACACAGTGCAAAAATTAAAAAGTATTAAGTTAATTTAAAATACAAAAACAAAAAAAGAACACTACCTTTTTGTGAAAAATCCCTTAAAAACTTACATTTTCTTAATTCGGAGGCTTGTAACTCTTTAACAAAAAGCGCTATCAGAACAAAACTTTTAACTTCTTTTTCTAAATCTTTATTAAGAACGTAGCAAATCTCTAAAAGTAATAGTTTTATATCAATAAGAACACTACGCCAAAAATACTAAGTTAACGTCGCACAGTGGCTGAAAATCGTTTTTCGTTGGCCAAAATTCTGTAACTTTTGAACCGATCAAAATATTGAAATAATTTTTTTTAATGGATAGATATTTAGTTCAGCTTGATTCAGTTTCAATTACATTAAAATTGATTGAGGACTTTTTAAGGAATTCGAGGTCAAAGTTGAACATTTTAATTTTTTTAACTTTCAGAGTGAAATATGGGTTTATTCTGTGTGCACATTTTTTATAAATCTAATTAGATTCGAAATAAAAATAAACAATTTATTTCATTAAAAAAAATTCTATGACCGAGGTACCCAACCAGAACTCCCCCTTTACCGTCGATCGTTTACAGGATTATTGAATTATTGATTTTGCTTCTGTGAATTTTAATTTAAATATCATTAGTTGTTCATGAGACATCGAATTTTGTACGAAATGATTCGATTTTAAACCACTGTGCAATGTAGGAGATAAGGTAATATATGTCAAAATCGCGTCCTTATGGAATAACTTTTTGACATTCCAATTAATTTTTTTTGGTTTTTTACATTGTAGACCATCACGATACACACTCTATGAAACTTTACCAAGTTGTCTAAAAACCATCTCTCTTAATATAAAAAGACTATGCGATCTGAAATTTCTTGAAACATAGTTGGCGCTAACTTTAGATGTGTAAAGTCAAAAATTTGTTTAATGATGATATGCTGAATGAAGTTACATCTGGTTCATGACTGAGAACATTTAATTAACAATTAACACTATATTTAAAAGCACAGCATAAATTAAAAGAACGACGAAACAAAAACGCGTGCGGACAAAACAAATGACAGAACACTACTTCCTCTATCCTCCTTCCTACAACCTTTTTTCCTAGTTCTGAACAACGAAAGGGAATTAAAGAATAATTTTTCCAAATTATTATTAAATCTCCATAAGTAAACAAATATAACCTGCCCAAAGCTGGTAATATACGTGAAAGCAGAACCATATATTTTTTAATTCGTAAGATCTTAAAACCGCTCATCAATTATTTATCATAACTAGCAGTGTCCACGACTTCATCCACACTAAAAAATGTGTTTTTAGTCCTTTGCTGTAGAGTTCTGCAAACAGTGTTAAAAATTTTTTATCTGTAGAAATAAAATTCACTCACAACTGTACCTTATACTAGCGAAATTGGACTCTTTCATATGTATTCTATCTCTAGTTTCTCTACGAAATGAGGTATTTCTATGAAAAAAGTATCCTATATATACCAAGATAATAAGGGACCACCTCACAAAATTTCAAATCCATCTAGCAGTTTATACCTGATGGGGACAAAATCAGAGAGATAGACAGACAGACACTAAAAAATTCCAAAAATGTGTGTTTTTTTATTCCACATCGAAAATATTTACTGTTACTGTTTTATTATATATAAAGATATATTTTTTTAAACACCAATAAAATATTGGTCAAAATCCGCCAATAAATTTATGATTGACAGATAATTAGGAAGATAATCTCACGGTTTTTTAAAACCGAATTTAAGATGCAAGAAAAATATTATTCACAATTTGAAAAGTACTTTAGGTTGTAAACGCAAAAGCAATAGCGACTAAAATGGACACTTAATGGGTTAATAGAAAATAGTGAATCTGGTTACATACTAAACGAGTAAATAAAAAAAATAACGCCACTGTCGAATGTTAAAATCAAAAGAAGATTTTACAAAAAGTAAAATAAGTTAAAATCCTTTTTGTAACACAATCTTTGAATTCATTTCAAATAAAATATTCATTTCACTTTCTTACAATCTTTTAAATTTTTTTCAAAACAACCAAAATTTAGTTTACTAATATCTAAAGGAATAACTTTATTACGCTTAAACTAACGTAAGCTACTGTCAAAAGTCAACGAAAAGCCTATCAAATACGTAAGAAACTTATTAAAGACTTTTTGGTGGCTATATTGTACTTAATAAACGTACCTACAGACTATACATAGTTGTAAACATTTGTCCTTTGAAAGAAACTTTTTTCTTCTTATACTTTTCTAATGTATCGATTTTATACCCAAAATGTTATTTAATTTATAAATTTTCAAAATATATTACCAACAATAAATGATTATGAATCATTCCTTTAATAAAAATGAAGCAATAAATATCACAAATAAAAAAGTACTAAAAAATGCAACCATTTGTTAACATTTGAAAATTTATTATTAATGTAGAATAAAATGGAATGGTTCACTTTTTTATATTTATAAAACAATTGAAATCTGATTTCTTAAGCAAAGTACGGTCGGCCTCGTTGTTTGCTTAAGAAAATCACACTTGATGAAACTTGACGAAAAGTCTTTTCAGTACATTATAGTTATATACATTTGGTTATGTGTAATCGAACAGTTCCCAGCAAGAAATGAGTGAGGGAAACTTATACATACACAATTATCTACTAACACATTTGTAATAATTTTATACTGAAACAGCGTTGCCGTTGTACGGCTTTTCCTATTAAATTTAAATGAATTTTTTGCTTCTTAATTAAATCTAGGTTTTTGCTCAAAACTGATTAGCAAAGTTAAAAATATAGCTTAAAAAAGGTTTTGTAATTAAATATGTTTCAAAAATCAAGCAAAATTTTTATTAATTTCTTGTAAAAAAAGTCACTGGTAACGCTGTTTGCCACAGACATCACACGTATACAAATGTTTACATGAAGTTTTTCATTTTCCCTTTAAGAATGTGATACAAACTTTGTTCTACGCAGTGATGGATATTTCCATCATCAGTGATTGTCATTTGATGGATCAAATGATGGTCACTGTTCTTGTAGGGTTGTTTAGGCTTTCTTAAGCACATTATAGTTAGGCCTTTAAAGAGATATCACCTTCAGAAATAGGAGGTATGTATGCAAGAGTGCGCTGTTTCAAATTTCACCTTCTTGTTACACAAATATAAGCCTATAAAATCCCCTTATTAATAGTCAATCAAATTTTGTAACAAGGGTTTGAATTTCGAAATCATCATAGTCAAGTGCACCTGTAGAATTGTAATTTTTTCACCTTCAATGTCATAAACAATTAGTATCGTTTCGCTGTTTTTTTTTTTTTTTTGGTTTGTATGAACTTGTTTCTAGTTTATTTTTCGTCTATTTTTACACATTGTCATTTTAAAGTGTTAAATATGTCAATGTAAGAAATAAATGTGTAAAATAAAAATGTGTAAAATAAAAATGAATAAAACAACAAACATGTACATATAAACGTACATATATGTATATGTTGTATTTAAAGCAAAACAATTAAACATAAAAATGCATTTAATGTAAAAGATAAAAATTGCTATTGTTTTAGTATTAGTAAGTAGCCATTCATACATATGTCCCTTTTTATTTGTGGTGGAAGGATCTTCATTTGCTATCGAAACCAGTAAAGTAGTTGTAGCATGTAAGGCTTCATGTAGTAGCTTAAAAGTGATTGGTTTAGTTAGCGCGTCTTTTACGAAGAGATTTAGAATATTTAGCGAAAAATACATTTTTAAATTGCTCAATTCACAACCTAATGTAGTTACGTATGCTAAAAGTGAGGTAAGATTAGTCAAATATTTGACCCAAAAAGCGTAACCAGTATTTTAACAAATGTTTGTTCAATCTCTTCTAAAACAAATCGTTACGAGTCACGATTTTTAATATAATAAATATGATATGTTACCTTTTATATTTAGTAGGGTCTTGTATAACTTAATAAGTATTTGAGAAGAACAAAAAATTTTTTTTTCAATAATTTAGTGGTTATGTCTTTTTGATTAAATAAATATATGTTTATTAAATGGCCAGTCCCACACTAAATTCCGATCAAATGTGGTATTAATTTCAAAAATTAATTTTTCAGAAAAATAAAAGTAAAATTTTTTTCGAATGAATAAATTTACTTTTTAATTTTAAGGTGGAATTAGTTTTCTCTAAATTTTTTTTTTTTATGTTCCAAAATTATCAAAAAAGAGGATCGGGATCTGTAAAAGGTAAATCATAACATGCTTGTAAATTTTAATGTTTTACTTTTATAAAGTTTGAGTTTTTGAAGTTTTAGCAACAGAAACATACAACGTTTAGTTTACAAAAGCTTGTCAAAGACTACAGACTTTGCGTAAAATTCGAGAGAAAAAACATTTCTTGGGGGATTGTAATTTTTTTATTGTGTTGGAGTTTTTTTGAGATATTTATTTATCATCATTTTTAATATTTTTGCAACTTGATTAAAATTATAATTATTTAGTTCGTTTAATCTACAAGGCAACAAGAATATTGCCTAAGCTATATATGTATAAATAATACGTTTTATAATAAAATTAAATAGGTTTCAATTATAATTGTAAAGAGGAAACCAAGGCGAATCAATTTACCAGGTGGCAGCGTAGGCGAATTCAGTATTTTTTGCTGGTATACACGACTGTCAAACTCCATATATAAAAAATATACACATATTTTACACATATTACACATATTTTTTATAAATGGAGTTTGAAAGTCGTGTCTACCAGCAAAAAATACTGATTTCGCCTACGCTGCCACCTGGTAAATTGATTCGCCTTGGAGAAAACTGAAACGTTTATAATTGAATCGCTTTTTTTCAAATGTTTAATTTTATTTTTTTTTTAAATCGACGTACCTCGATCTAAACAACAAATAAATATTTAAAAAGGCCCAGACAGAATTATATTTGACTTCAACTCGTGTATGTACAAGCAATGCTTGCGTAGAAATATATTTGCTACACATAGCCAACGAAGTAATTTCTGTACATAATAAATTTTTTGAAAATTTTGATATTGGTGTAGATAGTAATCGTTATGGAATACAAAACACCTATTTTTGGAATTTTTGTCTGTCCGTCTTTCTGTCCATCCATCTGTCTGTGTCCGCATGACGTAAAAACTGCTGGATTGATTTTAATAAAATTTGGTGAGGTGGTCCCTTAGAACCTTGATTCAAATATAGAATACTTTTTTTTTCGTAAAAACATCACATTTCGTAGAAAAAACAGTTGTCAGTACATTTTTTCTTGTATCTGGAAAGTTTTTAACACATTTTTAACATATTTTTACATTTTAAGAGAATTATATATGATACGCGGACAAAGTCGTGGGCACTGCTTGTCGTCAATAAAGCTTAATTAGAACTAAGATAAGAAGGAAAATAAAAATTGCGTGTATAAAATTTTGGGATTTTTGTAGATTTTTTATGATAAAACTTTTTAGTTTAGTGATGAGACTCCAATTGTGAAACATATAATTTTTTTGATAAAGAATTTTGCTACTTCGTGTTTTTTTAGACTTTTTAAAAGACTTATTGGCTACTTTTAACTCAAGTGTCATAAAGAAAATAGTTTTTGAATCTTTTTAAAGTTTTATTTGTTTTTAGATGGAAATTTATTTAAATCTTTAATTTACTCAATCATATACTTAATTTAGAAATAAATATTTTTTTTAAATAAATAATTAATTGAATCCATTATATATGTAATTAAAAAAAGGAGAAAATAGATGTTTAGCTAAATTAATAATCAACTTAATTAAAAATTTATTAAAATATTTTATTACTAAAAAAAGTTTTTGTATCTACTCTTTTCTGAGTATTAAAATTAATCGTATTACTAAAATAAAATGAAATGAAAAATATTTTATTCAAACCTGATAATTTTATATTTCATTGTTATGTTATGATGTTAGTCAGAGCAATAACGGATATTACTAATTATAAGAAATTAGTTTTCATTAAGATAGCAGAACAGGTGATTTTATTCTTTGAACTTAATGTCGAAATTACTGTTCAGTTTTTTTCCAAGACAGTAAGTTAAACACATGGAGCATAAACGTACCATTAAAATTTCTTAAAGGTTTGATTATATTAAGATTACCGATTACCTTCCACACAGACGAATACATTTTGTATCGTAAAAGTTTTATATTTAAAGTTTTTTTTTTTTTTTTTTTAATTAAACAATTTATTGAGATTTTTTTGTATTTGATGCGAAACTTCAAAGGTGGAAATAGCTAAATATTTGAACAAGAAAACTCTGCCGAAAAAATTTAGCTCGATATATAATTAAATGGTCCCATTAAAAATCTAGTTTACATTTTTTATTGTGTTTTTATGAAAATACCCTGATCTAAAATTTGGTCATTGGCACATTCATTCACGGTAGCAAAATTTCACTTGTTCTCGTGATTAAAGCCGTCAACAGAATGAGTCTTCTGTAGTAAAATGGCAAAAGTGACACAGATAATGTGAGTGATGGTCATTTTGGTGTTAAATTTAAATTCTTTTACCTTTGATTATTTTGTTACTTGGGGTCTATTTATTTTATTGCCAATTAAAAATATTTAAAAATAACTAAAGAATCATACGCGTGTCTCGAATGTGTGTTTAACTTAAGTTAATTATTTTATTGCTAGTTTTTTTTTTTTTTTTTGAAAATGATAAATGTAGGAAACAATTTCAAAGAAATGTTAAAGAAATTTTCATTTGCTATTTTAAGATAAGAAAAATAAAATTATACATTTAATCTGAATTATAATAAATTCAAAACGGGGACTTAAAATTTGGAAAACGAAATTTTAATAAATCAAATAAATAAAATGCAATTCAAAAAGTCTGTTAGCTTTCCCCAAAATTATTTTTCATATATTTTAAATATTAAATTTTCTGTAATTTTATTAGCAACACAAATTTAGACTAAACATGCCTATTTAATATTTCAAAAAATTCCAAGAACAGAGCCTACAGGACTGGAATTTTATGAATTTCCAATTTCTATTAAAATAAAACAAGAGAAATGTTCTTAATATTAATGAAACTAGATTTAGAGAAAGTATAATTGTAAGTTTAAAATAAAATATTGGCCATGTTGCTGTTCGGCTGCCTTATTTCATTTTTGTTTGTTTTTTAAAGAGAAGTAGCACTTCAGGCAAAAATGCCAATTTAATAACTAACCCGCTACATTCTTTACGAAAGGGATAAAAGAGAGAAAAGACAGGTGGTGAGAATATAGCCATTTTATTAGTTATTTTACTTCGCCGGCGAGCGTGTTATGAAGAAGTACCCATGAAGGTGGCTGAGTGTTGTATTGTTAAATTCTGAATGCGTATTTATACCCTTAAACATAAAAAAAAATTTTTTATTTTTTGTTTGCCACAGGGGTTGTACCCTGGCCAACGTGTTTACTGCCATGACTACAGCTTATGACTATTGCTTTATATTGCTGAAGCTAGTAAAGAAAATGCGTTTTATTTCGTTCGTCTCTTATTTTTCCTATTTTATTTTGAAATAAACAAAAAATTAACTTAAGACTGACCAAATAATATTAATAAATTAGTTTGTAATTATTCAAACTTTCGGCACCTTGTTAAAACATAAACAGAATAAAAAAAGGCGACCCGGATATAATTCAAACTCTGCCTGTTGTCTGACTTTTCCTTTCATTTACACAATTATTCGCATAGATGTTATTACTTTTTGTTTTTTGTTTACATTTAAATACTTGAAGAAAGTGATTATCCTTACTTAAAATTACACAAACGTTAGATGGTGAAAATTAAAATAAAAATTTATTCTTGCTTACTCAGACATCTTAACTTTTCCATTTTAAATTTTTCAAAAAATCTTATTTTGGCATAAATTTTTTTTTCTCTTAATTTTGCCAAGATAAATTATTATTCATTAAAAAAAATATGTTTTTAATTTATATTCCACTTTTTTAAATGTATATAATTAATGAATAATTGTCATAATATAAGAAATTTCATTTAAAAGAAAAAAATATTATTATTAAAAAAATTAAGAAATGTTTACTCACCTCTGTTTGAAATGTACAAAACAGGTGACACAAATACGGATGCTTTGTGCCCAAGGCCAAAACTTTACGTTCTATTAGTGTTGAATCGACATCATCATCTTCGAGTACAACATCTTTTTTTAAACATTTAACTGCATAATAATAAGTTGTATCACGTAATTCTGCTAAAAGTACCTGGAATTTAATAATGAGATTAAAGCAAAATTTTTAAAGAAAAATATTGTTTTCGAAAGATTCTGATATGAAAAGAAAATAATAAAAGAAAGAATTAAGTAAAACCCAACACATATTTTTATGAAGTTCTCGCGGAGCGTTTAAAATTAATGTGGCAACTGTTAAGAAAAACATATTAATACTACCAGAACAGAAGCTCACGACGATTGACGCTAAAGACCAGGATTCAGTATCATACACAATCATATGATTGATTCACACAAAAAACTAACAGGATTCTTAAAAATCTTTTAAAAATGGCGACGCAGGTGCCACATTATTATACAAAAAAGATGCAAAAAACATGCGGTTTAAATATTTTTTTGGTTATTTTTTCTCAACTTAAAAAATCAATTCTGATCGCATACATTCACGGTACTAGGAAGTTTTGTCCGCCTAGCTTATTTTACTTGCTAATTCTGCAAAAAACAATACAGCTTTTTATTGTTTGAAAAGTCAAAAGTGTTCACGTTTTACTAAGGCCTAGTTTGAATTTGGAAATGTTAAAAGTCTTCGTTTTATGAAAATATCACTGCTTAAGTTGGTTGCTCTATCTACGTAGAAAATCAACTGTAGGTGCTGGCAAGGTATATTAACTTTACTAGGTAGTGGTGCGCACAGCTAATTTTTTTTTGTTCGAAATGTCAAAAGTTTTTGTGTTTACGATTCGCAGCCAATTATGATAAACTTCAAAGCAACAACAAGAAGTCATAAATGTAATTGTATTTGTTGTATTTGTTACGTAACTACCTTTAAAATTGTTGTACCATTGGTGCTGAAGTAGAGCGTCAGAAGAGCTTACTTTAAAACAACTTTTTAACTGCGCAGTATCCATGAGTAGAGATAACTTACACGTCAGCATCTAAGAAGGGATCAAGGCGACAAAATCCAGCACATTCTTAGTTTTCAACCAATTTAACTACATCGCGTACAAATTGACATTATCTACTTCAAGTTACAAAATTTTGTATTTTAAGCTTGAATGTCGTTAGGGCAAAAACGTCTTTAAAATATAATACATAAGTAGCACGTGCCCAAATTAAGACTGACAAACAATTCAAATTCCTGGGTTTCCAGTGGATCAGTGTCAGCTATATAGAATTGTATTTTAATACAATTATTTTTATTTGATATGTTTTTAGCGTATACATACTTTGTTGTATACATACTTTGTTTGATATTAAGCGTCTAACTGTAAGCTTACCCAACACAAAAGAAAACATATAGTAACGAACTGTAGGTTGCCTATAAGCAACATTGGGCAAGTATCCTACAAGTTTGGTATCCTAAATTTATTTGCTATTTCAGTATTACAAGCGATCAATTCTTCTTAAAAAAATAATTGAAAAGACCTCAATTTGTTAAGATATTTTTATAAAAATTTTTCAGACGAGTGTATGTTTTACTAATTTAATGTAGTTTAGTTAAGTTAAAATTGAAAGATTTTGTACTCCCCAATAATAACCAGCACTATACAATTTTCGTAATATCGTAGTACAATAGTAAACTCTACATTTAAATTTGTTTTTGGTTCTTCTAATTTTTTTAACTTTCTGGCAATACTGGTAGTTTAAACAAGGAAGAGTGCTATATTCGGCTATGCCGAATCTTATATACCCTTTACTATATATGTAAATATAGTTTAGTGAAGTAACTCCAATCAAAAAAGCGAATGTTGAGGTGATAGAGAATTAAAAAATAAAAAAAAAAACAAACAAAAATTGGTACTGTATATACATATACAAGTGACATCGGCTCTTAATGGGTTAAGCATTTTTTTTAAATTTTGGTATTTCCTTAAAGACTTCTTCAAAAGATTTGAAATGATACCCATATTGATGCATTAAAAAATTGAAAATTTTATAGCCCGTAAATCGGAAAATAACAGCGAGCGCCAATTTTTTTCTTTTGATGTTTTTTTCTTATTTTTTTTTATTCTCTATTGCTCCATATATTTATTTTTTTGATTGAAGTTACTTTTTTTTCCAAATGACATGAAAAAATAAAAGGTAGGCATGGTGATGTGCCTGCTGCTTCGAAGGACATGAACCGATAATGCTTATTTCCAATAGAACCTGTTTCGACATTATGTCTTACCGATTCCCGTATTTATACGAAGCTCAATCGGCTTCGCTATGCATAAGGATTCAGAATATATATACTTTATGGGGTCGCAAATGGATATTGTAGACATTACACACGTAATGAGAAACTTATATATAACCTTTTTCCACTTTTTGTGCTGAAGGGTATAAAAAAAGGTAAAATGAGAAACGTACATCATAGGCGTTAAAACTGCGCATTTTTATTAAACAGATACCAGTTGCACCATTTAGTTTAAAATGTAATTAAAATCTCACTATATTTTTTTTGTTATTGAATATATAACAATGCCTTCGGACCTCTCTGTTCTTTTGCAGCAACAGCTGTCATAGAATTAGAGAATAGGAATATAAGGAAGGAAGTTTGAGCTTAGGAAGAATAAAACTCTTAATACAGAATAAGAACTGGGACAAAACGCTTTCTCTATAAAATTGGACATATCGAAATCGTTAGCTTATACAGTCATGAGATGTTTCTATATGATTGTAGTAAAATTTTACCCGATAATATATTGCTTAGGGAGCCGACGTCAAAAGACCGTTGCCAAGTTATTAGTTTTTCTCCTTAATACCAGCAAATAGTATGAAAAAAAGTATGGTAGTAACTTACTTGAAAATAAATTTGTAACATATTTCATCTTCGCCTCACAGTTTAAATTAAACAATATTCCTTGAAAAAAGTTTAATTTTATTACTTACTTTGCCAAAACTTCCTTTGCCCAGCACAGCTAGGAAATGAAAATCATCTACTGTATAATTCTTAAATCTAGGTATTATTGTTGCTGGCGGCGTAAATCGGCCGGATTTTTGGAATTGTGAATATGTATATGAAGTTTCTGTAAATATGTGAAAAAATAAATTAATTAACCAGTGAAATCTGTTTTGTAATTGTTTAAATAAATTTAATAGTGATCACTTTAAATAAAATTTTGACTTTTATTTAGTTAAAAAAAAATTAATTCATACCATCTTGTTCTTCAATGGCTTCAATTTTATAAGCAGGATTTGAACTGGGCGGGGTACTAGGAGAGTCTCGAGTTTCACGGGCACCTATTTGTTGTGTTTCATAAAATAGTATCAAGTCATTAATATCTTATTTCTTTGCTTAATTTATGCTTTTTTTTAAATTTTAAAAGAAACTAAAAAGCATATAAAGTTAAAATAAATTTCCTAGATTTATTATTATTTAATATATTTGTTTTTAAGCAATTCTGCATAACAAATAATTATTTTTTGCTTTAATTTTGTTTATCACTTGCAAAATTTGTCCGTTTATGTTCTAACAAAGACAAAATTGTGAACCGTTCAAGGTTGTTGCCAACGAAATAAAGTCAATAAACTTGAGGTTAAATGCAGTTAACAAATTGAAATAATTTTTAAAATTTATTTTGCATTTATATTAAAAATATCTAAAAATAAGTTTAAGAGAAACATTTTAAAAAATACTCAAAGAAAATGTTTTTAACAGACCAGTCTACTTTTTTGTCTGTTTGTTACTTAGTAGGCCATATTTTCTTAAATTTTATGATGAGAACAAACATTTTACTACCCGCGTTTCATTGAGAATTAAAAGCATATCATAAAAAATTCAGATGTTTTTTAATACCAATTTTATAAAATTTAACAATAAATGTCTTAATTTAATTTTTATTTAATTAGGGTCACTGTTTTGATCTGAAAATAGCAGGACTTAATTTTAATATTAGCTAATTGTATGACAATGATCGATTGCATATTGCAAATAATTTTTTTTCGATATTCATTTTTCCTTTAATACATGAAGAATAAAAACATTTATATGAAAAATATTACGATCTCTGTATGCAGTCACCCTTCGGAAAGAAACGCAGTACATGTGGTTTAAAAAAAAATCGTGGGGAGGAAGCATTCGTCCTATGTGCTGTTGCATTGTAATAGAATGCTGCCACATACTTCACAGTATGAGAACATAAAAAGAAGGGTAAACACTAGGACTATAATTAAAAAAAAAAACCTTCATGAAAAGAAACCAGACTTTTATTTTTTTTAGCAATTAAACCGTTTTCTTTAAATGGATCAATGGCTGTCTGTGAAGATCTCCTGCTAAGTAAATGTTCAATTTCCCCTTTAGGAGTAATAAATAAATAATTCCAGTTATTCTTTTTTAAACTTTTGCTGCTTTCCGGTAACGTTCTACAATTCTCTTCAGAGCCTTTAGTCGTAATTATCTACAAGGACGCTGCTACTTGTAAATGTAATTTTCTTCATATGAAGAAATTAGAATTTTCAGCGCGAACAGCTATTTTCGTTTCAAAATTTTTTATTCCACAAAAAAAAAATTGTTTGCTCCTGTTGAAAGTCACAACTCACTGAATGTGTTTGATAAACGTTTAATATGTAAAAAGTAGAACCATCTGTTGCTTAAACTGTAAGTAAACGAGTAAGAGTTCTTTATACGGCTATGACAAATCTTATATACCCTTCAACATGTATTTTAATCTAGAGTAGTGAAGTAAGCCCAATCCAAAAAAAGCAATCCAAAAATTTAGGTATTTCATAAAAGATCTGTTTGAAAGCTTTTAAATGATGTCTATATTGATATCTTAAAAATTATAGTGCACAATCGTATTTTTCTATGAAAAGTTCAAATGCCCATATCTCGGCATATGGACTAACGCCAATCTTTTCACTTCATGTTTTTTTTTCCAATTTTTTATTATTTTTTTATTATTTTTTTAATTTACTATCACTTCATATATTTGTTTTTTGAAAGGAGTTACTTTACTAAATTAGCTTTTTTTAAAATAATATGTTAAAATAAAAGGCAGGCGTGTTATGTTGTCCGCTGCCTCGAAGGACATAGACTGATCTTGCTGATTTTAAGTAGCAACATTTTTGAAATTAAGTCTAATCGATTGGCGTATTTAAATTTTTTTTGGCTCTTCGAGTGCAAATTAGATTTCAATCTGCTTAGACGGACATCGCTTAACCGGTTCTTTTATGCTAAAGAACTCAGAATATACAATTTATATGCAAACTAAGATATACCATTTTTCCACCTGTGATAAAGGGTATAAAAAGCCATCAAAAAACCGTTTCTTTCTTCCAATCTTTAAACATAAGATATTTTTTATATTCTTCTCAAGTCTGTAGTAAAATTCTTATCTCAACACAAAATTTAAGATTCAGTTCATATTGATTTTGTATCAGTGACTGTTTTTTTTTTATTTATTTGCTGTTTCTGTATTAAAAGCAAAGACATAAAACAGGAACAGTAATAAATCTGTTTCTATTTAATATTTAATAAATGTTTTCATTTTAGTTTAAAAAAAAATATTAATAACAAATTTCTTTTGTTACAGTTTTATCTAAGAAAATCTGAATTTTCTTATTGCAAAATATTTTTTTATAAACATAAATATTTTTAATTTTGCATTTTGTTTATTTATTTTTAAATTTGTTTTTTGGCTTTATTGCTTTTGGTTTTGTTCTTTTTTTACCTCTTTTAACATTCGCTAGCGCTTCAACTATTAATTTCTGATTAACGCCACACAGATTCGCCGTTAGACGTTCACATTTTTTGTGACAATTTACGTCACACTCTGGAAAATTAAAAAAAATGTTGAATATTTTTTTGAAAAAGTTTTAAATAAAAAAACCCAAAAATTTATAAATATTATAATGAATTAATTAAATACACGTTTATAGAAAATAATATTCAATATTTTTAGCTGTGCGATAAACATGAAAAAAGTATATGCAAATTATATCTACATAAATGGATTAACTCCAATAAATTTTTTATTTAAGTAATTTAAAAGAACGATATAATTATTTCATAGTCCTTATACTCATTGTCAAAGAAATTCCTTTTAAATTTGACAAAAGAAATTAAAGTTAGTTAATATGGCAATTGAAGGATTTTTATGATAATATGATAAGTAAGAACCATTTGTTTAAAGAATTTGTATAGATACGTACTTACTTCAAACTGAGCTTTTAACATTAAAACCTTTGAGGTATAAATGTAGTTATTAAGCTTTTGACAATTTTTTAAAATTTTTAATTTTTAAATTTTTTTTTTAAATTTTTATATCATAAAATTTTCTAATATGTGTCATAATCAACCTTGAGATTACTCGATTACATTTGCAATGTTATTAGCATTGTTTTGAAATTATAACAATAATAAAAAACTTAACTACCGTTTAATGGAATTGATTTAATTTAATATCTAGCGCTACATATCATGACCGACTTTATCAAGACAATTCCATGACATAAATTTACATTTTAATTTTATGTGTTGAGATTAATTCCTTTTGACAATTTTTATAACAATGTGCACAAATTTATTTTTATATTTTCTTTTTCTATTTAACTGTATTTTTGTAAGTATTATGGGCAAACATTTTCTTTATTTGATGTGTCACCCAGTTAAAGCCGGTTTAACTTTAAAATTAATTTATTTTTGACAATAGTATCAAAAAATTAATAGCAGGTTTTAAAATTAAAATACTTTCTAGAAGAAACCGACTTTAGTTTGTGGCTATGATTATAACCATTCTTTATAACATTTTGCAGAGCTACATTAGCAGATAATTTAATCAAACGACCAATATATGGGGTTATTCTGGTCTCAATTTTTCTAGTGCACACTACTTTGCATAATCATAGTCATTAATATCCATAATCATAGCCATAATAATATATACTTTACAAGTTCTAAAGTGTTTTAAAGTTTTCTTTGAAGTAAACTTTTTGTCTACTATAGACACGTAAAACTATATTTTAAAGGTAAAAGTTAGTTTTAAAGTTTAAAAGCAGTTAAATTTGTTTTCGACTGGCTTAGTATCGACTTTATCAAAACAATGCTTTGACATTAACTTACGTTTTAAGTGTATATGTTATAACCCATTCTTTCTACAATTTGAAAATATTTTCTTCTGCTTTTATTTTTTCTTTCTTTCATATCAACGAATTTACATATATTTTTAAATTGAGCAGAGCTGGATTACCTACTTAACTGTATTTACACAATGTGAGCAAACATTTTCTTTATTTTAGGTGTCACCAAGTTAAAGCTGGTTCAACTTAAAATGAACTTTATTTTTGACTATAGTATCAAAAAAGTTAATAATAGGTTTTAAAATCAAAGTAGTTTCTAAAAGAAACCGACTTTATTGTGTGACTATGATTATGGGCCTATGATAATGACAAAATAGCATTATAGGTCTTATATAAATTTCTACGCGAATGAAATTTTCACTTTATAATTCAATATATTTAGTAATTCCCATCCATGGTCTAATACACGCCTGTGTATTAAAGTAAATTTTTTTATGCTTTTCTACATAAGTGAGTGAAAAACATGACAAGGTAAGTATCGCTGTTTACATTTTAAAACCACCTCGCGTTATCTTTCCTTTATATATCCAAAAACATTAGATTTCGACATGAGTTAGAAAATAAACGATTGAGTGAAATAAAAAATGCCGTTAAAAAATTTCAGTAAGAAATAAATAAAGGAATGTTAAAAGTGACAGCTTTTTTAAGTTGTGTGAAATATAAGTGAACTAGAAAATTAAAATTTTTAATAGAATCCAATTTAAAATATAACTCTGTTTTTTATATGGGCTTAAAAAAAATCGTGATTTTTAAAAAGAGTGTTTTAAAAATTTCATTTAATAAAGGGCGATAGCATTTGTGACCAAAAATTTTTTCCTGTGAAAATGCATGACCAAACAATTTTTCTTGAGAGTGCGTAACAAATGTTTTTATTATTACTTAAGATCATGTAAACTTTAATTACTA
The DNA here is from genome assembly GCA_937654795.1 of Cistogaster globosa. NCBI lineage: Eukaryota > Metazoa > Arthropoda > Insecta > Diptera > Tachinidae > Cistogaster > Cistogaster globosa. The sequence goes on along the minus strand of OW569406.1, from coordinate 92,038,253 downwards.
AAAAAAATAAAATTATTTTCGAAATTAAAATGGTGTAATTAAAACTTGAATTCACGCCAAGCTACAATTTCAGAAAATTATATAAAAATTTATGTTTCTCCATCTTAAAGAAACGAAAAATAATTTTACTTTTATCTTTTTTAATGAACACAACCCCTCCCACAAATAATTTTCTATTTCTATTTAAATGCCTTTTACACAGCCACAAAAAATTTTCACTGCATACTTTTGAATTTAAATACTTTTTGATCATTTAGCAAATTTATTTTTATATACTTTTTTATAACTTAATCTATAACAAATTATTAACGGCACGTTTAAAAGCACGCTTATTTTAAAGACATTTATTTCTTTACATACATACATACATACATAAATAAAAATAAATTTATTGTGTTATCTGTTCGATCAGTATGAAACATCCGTTTTGGCAATAACTTTTTAAATCGAAATGCTGTTGCAGAAAAACCAAAATAGATAAAACAATAAAACAATAAAAGCATCAAATCAAGTCACAGCATTAAACAAATTATAGTAAATAAACAACAATATAATTGACCTTGCTGAAAGATATGTATATTTACACAGAAACAGAAACGAAACAATAAAATAAAAATCAATTTCAAAATAAATCACATTGAGAATACAAAAAGTCAAATGGAAATAAATTTTTTAGAAGAAAGAAAACTTGGGTAACAAAATTGAAATGACTCAAAATAAAGCAAAAAAAAAAAATATTTCCTATTTATGCTGTCAGCAGAAGTTCAACGACATTTTGTTACAGTTACAGAACGGCAAAAAATACTAAAATCTTTTTATTTAAATGTATGGCACTCTTAGATGCAATATTTTTTTATAAAAATATATTAATGGATGTTTGTAGGTATGTAAGCTTTTTAAGTGAAAAAATCAATCACTATATGAAGATTGACATGGTGCTTTATTAATATCGAGTCGTTGGCGGCCATGTCAGCTTTTTTAAACATCTGTTGGTTACTGTTCAGTCTCGGATGCCGAAGCAATAAAACAAGTTTTACAGCATGAACGTTTATGTCATCAAAAAATATTTTCATATATAAAAGACACAAGCTTACGTGGCATTCACAAGAGGCCGTATATCCACAAGAAAATTGTGTTGATTGGCGATTTTGGCTAGCGGCATCATTGGTTCGTTTTTCTTTAAAAGGAATGTGATTATTACTGTCTTAGGTCAGCACTCCAGATCATTGACCATTCATTTACTTTATCATTTTAACAGGATGGCACTACTAGTCATTTAGAGAGGATACGAGAGTTTTTTTCGTGAAGTATCCTGGTTTTTGTTTTATTTTATGCTACATTACTTTGCATTCTTTTAATTTTATTTTTGCTTGCTCTGTGTTAAAGTCAAATATGTTCAATTGAAATTGAAAAAATACCGCTCCAATAATGTTTATGATTTATTTAATTTGATTGTCAATTATTGTGCTACTTTTATTTTTAGACTTAATAAAACCAGAAACAGTAAAACTGGTATGATAAAAATAAATTGTGTAATGTTTGCCAATGCATCTAAAACCTGCAAGGAGATTCGACAAAGAGAGGGTGGAGAGTAGTTCAATTTCATACATGTTAGGATATTAACATCCCATTTTGCATTTTCGATGTTTACTCCAAACAAAATAGAAGAAATAAAACAAATTGGATCGAACTTACTCTTACTGTGGGTTTTTTGGACTATTTGTTTTAATTTGAGTGATTAAAACAGTCATCATATTTATGATCAACAATTAATTCTTTCTATAATCGTTAAACTGTAGTTTCTCAGTTTTTCTTCATAAGCTTTATAAGAATAGAGAAGAAAATCTTTATTCGCTGTACAGAGCGTCTTAAAATCTATTACTTTTTTTTTCTAATGACACCGCACTGCTCTGATATCTTAACTCAGTGGTGCCAGAAATTTTCATAGAAAAATCTTCATTTATCGAAAAAAAATCTTAATTTAGAAAATATCTCTTCAACGTTTGCAAATGAACAGGGGAGATATATCAAATTAATTGCAAACTTTCACAAAGTTGGAAACATTAACTTACTATCCGCTCTAGAAATATTTGACATTGTATGCAAAAACTCTTCCAGTGTAACATTTTTTAAGTTCTTAAAATATTTATATAATTAATGTGGTGAAGGTCTCTTAATTCGTCATCTAAATTTTGTACCTCACTGTCCTCAATTCAATTTTGAAAAAGTTGTATTAGTTAAGTCAAATTTTTTTAAATTATTTATTCACCTCAATGTAAAAGGCAATACAATTATCATTGAGTTCATTTAATTCAGTAGCATTAAACATTTTATCGGAAATATTAGTTTTAATATATGGACCTGGTAAACGTCATCATTATTAACATATTTATCCGTTAGCGGCAGTGATCCAATTTTTTGTTTTAGGGTATTATTTTACAATGAAATTGTTTCTCATATGTAGGTAAATATGTTTAATAAGACTTAACAAGAGGATGTAATAAGAGGTGTCAAACAACTAAATCAAGAAAATCTTAATTTTAATCTTGTTTTGATTAAAACATCTTTAAAATGTAGGTAAAATCTTTATTCTGGCATCGCTGTCTTAACTAAACATTGAGCGAAAAGTATGTTCACTACTTTTTTTGTAAATCCAATTGTTGTGAATTTTGAAGATGACGATAAGAAGTTTTTGTTCTTGCCACAAATTTACCTAGTTCACATATGCCTAGTTTTCTGATTTTCGGTGAAAAAAAAGGAGTACAGGAATTTATCTTTTTCTCTTCCTCAAACATAAGACAAGCTGCAAAAAAAACTGTATGTCGTCTAGGTGTTTATATAAATGCTTTTCACTTAAGGGACGTTTAATAAGATGAAGAAGAATATATTATTACTAAAAACTTTTGTACAAGTTTGTCCCTGCATAACTATTAGTTAGCCTCTTTTGACATTACGGACATTAAAATACAGATAGATGATGTTTGTTGGTGACTGGACAAGGAGATAGAGTGTGTATGACGTGACTAATTGTACTAGGAATTTTTTTGTTTTTCTTTTATATTTTTCGCAACTATCATCATGTTCTTATACTGTAAATTTTCTCTCATTACAGTCATTTTTGTATTATTGGCTATATATTTGGTCCGTTTATTAATTTCTTATGAGTTTTTGTAATATAAGGGACTTTAAGAATTTATATATCTGGCTGCGATTTATTAGGTATATCTTAAAAGAAAGTACATAAAAATTGAATTTTGATTACATTGCATTCAAAAATATTAAATTATTTTACTCCTTAACAAAAGTGAAGCATCTTGGAACTAAAGTCCAAAATTGCCACTGAAAACAAGCACATAAAAAGTAGATACAAATTGCCCGTAATATATTATTTAAATAGCAATGAGCTCATATTCTAAAAATAAAGTTGTAATTTTTTTGCTTTAGTTTATTTAGTTCTTTTTATGATTTTTTCTTTTCTGTTAATATTCATACATTTCATTTTATGCTATGCATACGTTAAGATGTGTTACATGCAACATTTAAATTGTTGTTCATACGAAAACTACACGTTACAAAGTAAAACAAAAATTTATTTAATTTGTTTTATCTATTTCTGTAGCAATTGTGGCCAATTAATGTAAGGAAATATTTTTTAAATAGAATATTATAAATTCGCACATCACAAGTAGGAAATTAAATGTTTTATTTTTACAAAATTTTTAAGCACATGTAAAGGTGTTTATATCGTAAATGATATTTGAAGATTAAATGTGATGTGGGAATTTATTATTTTTATTACTTTTGTGAGAAAAAAAATACCGGATGAAAAAATAATTGAAGAAAAAATATTTCAATTTTTAAAAATTATCTAAAAAAACAAAATAGAAGCTTTTGAAGTGAAATGATATAATATAATATGTTTAGTGTTAATGATTATTATCTTTTAAAATATTCACTAAAAGTCGAAAAAGCCAAGGCCTCTTTCAATTAAACAAAGATTCAATACAACATCTTTTCTAAATTTATAAATATTTTCCATTAAACAAGGGCATTAAAAAACAATGGGAGCAAACAATTGCAAAAAATAGGGGTTCGGCGAAACCTACTTCTAAAATTTTCAAATTACAAATTGAAAAAATTCAGACCATATATTGTTCGCACGATAATACGGGAAAAGATAAAACTAAAGGCATATAGTAATTTGAAAACCGGCTTATATTTTTAATCTTAGCTTTGCAGCCGTCTTAGCCATTAGCTATAGTCAAAATTATTGATATTGATTATTGGATTAAGTTCAAGCTAAAAACATTTTATACTAAAAAATTTCCTTGACTAAATGAGAATTACCAAATTATAACTAATTATAACAAGTAAGACTGCTGTATTCGGCTATGCCAAATCTTATATACCCTTCACAATTTATCTAAATCTAGTTTGGTGAAATATTTCCAATTACAAAAAAAAAGCAAATATAGAGGCGACAGAGAATTAAAAAATTAAAACAAAAATTTATATAAAAATGCCATCGGCTCTAAAAGGGTTAAACATTTTAAAAACTTTAAGTATTTCCTTAAAGATCTCTTCAAAAGCTTTTAAATGATACATGGGTATTGATATTTACAAAATTTTGAAAATTTCAGAGGCCGATAACTCGGAAAATATGGGCGAGGACCAATTTTTTCACTTGCTGTGTTTTTTTATTTTTTTATTCTTTACCGCTAAATATATTTTGTTTTTTTTTTATGGGAATTAAGGTAGGCGTGGACTTTTGATCGCTGCGTCAAAGGACATGGACCAATAGCACCTCTTTCGACACTATGTCTGATCGATCGGTGTATTTTAATTTTTTCTAGCTGATCTTTTGCCTCGGCAAACTTGATTTCAACACTAAAGGCCAGGTTTTACTATTATACACAATCGTACAATTTTATCACACAAAAATCTGACAGAATTCTGTCCTACTTTAAAAATCGTTTCAAAATGGTGTCGTACGTACAATACTATTATAAAAAAGGTGAAAAAAACAGACGCTTTTAATATTTTGTTGCTGCTTTCTACTCCAACTCTCTTTCACTTTAAACCAACTCTGGTCGCATAGAAAAAATCATTTTACGAATTATTTCAAAAGATTATAAAATCGTACAGATCTGTCATATACACTTTTAATCGACACTATTATACTTGAGCACACATGCAACTTTTGACAGATCGTACGACTAAGTATGATAGTCAATCCTGGCCTTAACACGGGCGGACAGGCGGGCTTCGCTTAATCGACTTCGCTATGCATAAGATGTCAGATTATATATACTTTATGGGGTCGGAAATGGATTTTGTAGAAATTACAAACGAAATGGCAGAATTTGTTTTACCCTTTTTTCACTTTTTGGGGTGAAGGGTATAAAAATAACGTTGTAGAATTCTGAATATTGATTATTTTAAATAACTTTTTAATTTTATGTTATGTGCCACCTATATATATTTGTTGCTGAAAATAATTAATTTCAATAAAGGAAAAAATTAAATCATTGTGTTTCAAATATAGATTTTTAAGAATATATAACTATGCAGAATAAAGAACACAAATTTTCTTATGGTTTAAATTTAACAAATTTTAATAAAAGTAGAGCTATTGCTTGTTTTGAATTTTTTTTTTTTAATCTTCCAAATTAATATTTTCAGTTTTATAATTAAATGGCCATGGAAGATTGTGAATAACAGATATCGTGGTATTTTTAAAAACGTAAATAACACATTTTTTTTTACTTTTTTCTAATATAATTCAATATATTTTCAAAATCTTAAAGCCTGATTAAAATTAAATCATCTCTAATTAAGATATTTAGTAAAGTATTGTAATGAAAATAATTAAAATAGAATAGTTTATTTAGAAGCATTAAAATACGATTATTGATTCTTTGTTTATATTTTTAAAAACATTTATCTAATTTATGCATTAATTACAACTAAATTTAAATGAAAAGTACAGAAAAATCTAAACAACTGCTCTGCCAAAAAACAAAAAAAAAAAAAAAAACTCATGTAACCGTGATGTTCTCATACACAAAAATAATTCTTATCTGTCTGTCTGTCCCTTTTATTTGTAATTTTTTTCTCGTTTTCCTTGTTTTAAAACAAAATTTTACAACGCATTTAAAAATTTTTCTTTTAAACAAATAAAAATTTTAAAAGAACAAAATTTTTCCTTAAAAAAAACTCTTTGTTGCATAAACACTTAAAGTGATCATTATTTAATAAAACAGAGTTTTCTTTTACTCACCTAACATTTTTTTGGGACTTGAAGGTGCTGTACCACCCTCAAAACCAGAATCATTGCTACAGGTACTCATGCGTATAATTGATGAATTTTCTTTATTTGTATCGGAAACACCACCATCACCACTTGCACCACTATCACTTTTAACACCACCCACATCAACACCAGAAAGCGTAGGATTTAATTCATCCTCATATTCTTCTGATGTTGTGCATTCATCACTATCTTCGGTCTCCTCAGTGGAGCCACTTTCTTCACTATCACTTTCATCATCGGAATCATCAACGGGATATACAATCTTTTCACGTTTCCAAAGAGGACGCGGTGTCGCAACTAGAGGAAAACGCGGCGCTTCTTCTTTTACGTATAATTTTCGCGTCGTATCGATTTTAACTTTCTTTTGTGGATCGAAACGTGCCTGTTCAGCCTGTTTCTCTTTGCGACGACGTTGTTTAACTTTTTTCTTCATGCTGGGCGTTAATTTTTCCCAACCGTCTATACTGGAATAATCAAAATCACTATCGTCCGTATTATAATCTTCGTTCTCACTAATTTCCGCGGATGATGGCAAATAATCAGCTAGATCGGCGTCAACGTCGTGTAAACACTGTGCCAAATTCGATACTGTTGCAAACTTTGATAAATTGCCGCCGCATGTGCTGCTGTTATTAGTCTCATCGCTGCCGTTGTCGTTGCCATTTTTGCTGTTGTTGTTGTTTGTGTTCGTGTCAGTACTGATTTTATCTTTGATTTTATTGCAAATTTGTTGGTTGTCATCGGCTTGCGTTGTTGTTGTATTGGTTGTGGTTGTAGCTGTATCGGCGGCATTTGCTTGGTTAGTGGAGGTCGTAGTTGTAGTTTTCTTCTTCTTATCAAGCATCTTGTTCGTATTTGCATTAATTGATGACGTTGTTGCAGGCGTCGCAGCTGGTACTGTTGTTTTTGTTGCTTTTTTAGCCGGCGATATATTTGCATTAATTGGTGCCTTGGGTATAAACTGATCAGCATTGATGACGTTGACTGGTGTCTTGGCTTTTGTTTTGGTAGTTGATTCTTTACAATCTTCCTCTTTATCAGCCACTAAAAGTTTGTTGCCTGTGCCAGTTGTCTTATGTTTTGTCATGCTGTTGTTGTTTGTTTCTGTAGTTAATATTTGATTAACCTGTTTTGTTTCCGGTTGTTTTGTGGTTGTTGCCTCTGCTATGCCTTTGACTGCTGACGTAGTAATTTTTGCATTTTCCGTAGGCAAAGTAAATGTTTTTGCCAACTGTTGTTTTTCATTTGTTGTCGGTATTTTGTTCATGTCTGTTTCATTTGTGTTGTTATTGCTTTTAGTTATTGTTGTTAAAAAGATTTTATTTTTCTCCGCTGATTCTTGTTGTTCAGGTGACTTGGCAGGATGCCCAATTATTTTTGGCGACATCGTGTTAGTGCTTGTTGCCGCCGTTGAAGTAGTCTTCGTGACTGGCGATGATGGTGGTGATGATAATGATGTTAACGATTGTAATGATGATGTTTCTTTGATTAATTTTGTTACCACTGGCGTCGTTGAAATTTCCAATTTATCATTTGTTTTAATTTTAGAATCGAACGATTTTAAATCCTTAGGACCAGCTGGTGTTTTAGCTAAATTATTATTTTTAGTTGGTGGTGATTTTGTTTTCAGTGGAGAGGTTTTCTTTTTATCTTTATCCTTTTTTACGTATTTCTCTTCCTTGTCTTCCTTTTCGGATTTAATTGGAGATTTCTTTTTTAAGGCTGATTCATTAGAGTTAGACCTACTTACGATTCCTTTTCTAGTCTTTTGATCTTCTTCAGCTTGTTTTAGGGCTTCAATTTTTTGTGAAGTTACTGAGCTTTTAATTTCTTCTATATTTTTGACCTCCTCCTCTTGGGTAGATTCTAAAAGATCTTGACGTTTCTTCCATTGACCCTCAACAATTTCTTTTTTGCGTTTATTCATATATAAAGTTTCACGAGAGCCAATTTGTGCCCAGAAATCTTCTCCGCTATCTGACTTTGTAATTGTTTTCTTAATAGGTTTAGGAGTAGCCACTTTTAAGTCCGAAGTTTCATGTTTAATTTCCTCTATTAAAGCACCTTCACAAGTAGTTGTAGTCTTTAATTGTATATTTACGGAATTTGATTTAGATTTGGATGAATCTGGTTCTTCCTGCTTTTTGCTTGTTTCTGTTGGAGACTTAACTTCTAGTGATAAAGCATTTGTTTTCTCCATGCTCTTATTTGAGGTTGGTACCGATGCTTTATCAACTAAAGGAGAGATTTTCTCATCCTTAGGTAAAGGCTCTGTCTTCTCTAATTTTGAAAGTTCTTTGATAGCCTTTGGGGACGATAGTTTTGTCAGCTCTTTACTGACAAGAGCTGTTTGTAAAGATGGGGAAATCAGTTCAATGTTTAAAGATTTTGATTTCTCTAAAGTTTTAACCAATTTTTCAATTTTAATCGGAGTTGGTGACTGAATATTTAAAGAAATTGATTTCTCTAAAGGATTATCTACCTCGAATTTTTCAGTAGCAGTTTTTGGCGAAATTGGTGTCTTTAGTTCGACATTAATTGAATTCGATTTTTCCAAAGCTTTTATCTTTACTGGCTTGTCGACAATTTCTAAGGACTGTGAAGTTATCTTTTCTTTTATTAAATCTTTTTTTGCCAAAGTTTCTGTGGCCTCTTCTTTGCCATTATCTTGTTCTAAAGTCTTGGTTGGTGTACCGGCATTTACAGCATTTCCTTCCACTGATTTATCTAGAGCAGTTTGTTTGATAAAATTGTCGTCAAAGGTAAACACTTCCGCCATTGGCTTGATGTATTTTTTCTTGGGAGAAATTTGAGGCTTTGGTAATGAGGACATAAAACCCTCCGGTAGGCTTTGCTCTTTTATTTCAGCAATTCTTTTTATACTTTTCTTTTTGGGCAGCTTAAAAACCTTAGCGATTTCTTGATGCTCTTCTATTGATTCTACATTAACTTTATATTTCGGTTTTGGAGATTTTAGCGCATCTAATTCTTCCTCATCTTTTTGTAAAATAGTGGCCAACTGAGGAGCATTTTCCACTTTGACAATGGCTGTAATTTTCGTTCTTATTTTTTTGCCTTTTTTTGAAGATCTCTTGGACTGTGTTTTAGGGGGCATTTTATCTACACTATCATGACTGCCACGACGTTCCATTGTTATCATTTGAAATGTTCCCGAGGCGGACTGTTGCAATTCATTCAATAGTTCCTGTTCCTGGCATTGTATAATAGATGCCCTTCGTCTTAGTTCACCAGCATTAAGATCATCATCAATTTTATCCGAGGAAATATCCTCACAAATATCATGAAATGTCGGACACTGCGGTATGCTCAATCTTCGAACTGAATGATGTAAGGGATCTAACTCTACTATAACCTGTTCTATGGTTTCTTTGGGCAGTCCAGCTGCCATTCTTTGTGCTCTACACTGAGCAGCATAATCTTCGTTTTCTTCAGAGTCTTGTATTAAATATTTCTCTCTTAGAACTTCGCCAGGAGTTTTTTTATTTGGGTAAGGGGGTATGGTGGCCAAATCTTCAGCTAATTTTTCACGCCACTTCAGAGGAACCTCTTCCGTTGGCGGATAGGTGGGAAAATCTTGAAATTTCTTTTCCGGTTCGGTGAAGGATTTGTCTTCATTTTTGGTTTTATTGCGATCGTTGTTTCTTGATCTGATGGTTGATAAACGTACAACGGCACGATTACGCTTTATGGTGGAACGATTTACATGTTGTTCGGGACTAGAGTCTTTCGGAAAATCAGCAGTCAATTGGCGGACTGCAAGTTCATTACGTGGTTTTATTTCTTCCTCTTCATTGCGTTTAACACTGCTGCGTCTTTTAATGGAAGAACTAGGAGAGGTGTATTCAGATGATTCTCTTTGTGCTTGTTTTAAGGTTTCCTCTTTACGCTTGCGATATCTGTTGGCCGAAACATCAATGTCCGCGGTATTTATAAGAATTGGACGCGGTGGCACATATTTTGGCGTTATAACGGGAGAAGCGGAGTAACTTGTGTACTTTGGCGATTGTATGCGAGTCAAGGGCATAAGAGTCGTATGTCTAGCTGAAGTTTCTGTAATTGTGGAAAGTTTTGGCTGGTAGCGTGTGGTGGAAAGACCATGAGGAGAAGTGTAGCTGGAGGAACGTGTAGTTGCTAAAGGTACCACATAAGAACCTCCTATCGTTCTGTTGTAGGTAGATGTATAAGGACTGTAGATGCTAGATGAGATGGATAAAGTGGAAGAAGAGCCTGGATAATAGGGTGAGTACAATTGGCTACTGCCACCACTATAGTAGTAATTTGAATCAGTGTATAACGGCATTTTGGTTTAGTTTTAATTTAAAATGTCTTAATTAATATTTATTTGTTTTAGTTTTCAAATGAAATTTTTGAAAACGACACACTTTTCACAAATTCATAATTTTAATTTTTTTGCTGTTTTTATTTATTTTACTTTGGTTTTTATACACTTTTTCTTAGTAAAAAGTTTTAAAAGAAATTTTCTTTTCACATTTGTAAGAATAATTATTTTTCTTATTTCTACTTTATTTCTTTTATTCTATTTTTAATTTGGTTTGATGACACTTAAATTATATTTAAAGAAATCATGAGCAGAAAAAAAGGAATTAAACACTTTCAACATTTACAAACACACACACACACACACTTACACAAACACTTTTTCTTTCTTCCAACATTAATTTTTGTTGTTGTTGCCTTTACGGGAAGGTATGCATGATTTCGATTTCGATTACTTCGCGTGTTCGTTTGGATTATTTTGTGTTATTGTTGAAACTATTTATTAACTTGTGATTCGTTTTGAAACAATTATGCAATAATATGTGTACTCTTTTTATTTACTTCGTTAACGAATTTTTATTTGTTTGATATTTTTCTTTTCTAAAATTTTAATAATTTCTTTAAAGGTATGTTAAAATAAATTTTTCCGCTTTGAATTTTTTTCAGTAAAATTCTTGTTAGATTTTATTATTTATATCTCACATTTTTTTTCCTTAAAATTAATGTTTTTCAGGGCAAATAAATTTATTTTGGGGATTTGTTTAATTAAATATTAAAAAAAAATATTTATTGATATGCCAAACTATTTGTATATGATATTAACAGAAAAAAAGTTGTCAAATTAATAGGACAAGATTTATATTTTTGAATAAATTGTTGAGGGTGTTGAAAAAATTAAAAAATTGCAACAAATGAGCGATGTGCTAAAAACTTTATAAATTAATTAAGGTATTCAGTTGTAAACCTACTTATATAGATATTTAAGTTTTATTTAATTTAATTCGAACTATTTTGTTTACCGAAGAATAAGAAATTTTTCAGTTAGGCTTATGTTCTTTATAGTATTTATTTATTGTGAAGTCAACAGGAAATTTATCCATTAATATATTAACAAATAAACTTGTATACATTTGCCCTATTAAAAAAAAAAAAATTATTACTAAAAACAAAACAAAAATTAAAAAGGCTTATTGCTGTTCTACAATTATTTATTTTTAAATTTTCTTTAAATTTGTTTTTAAATTTTATGCTACAGGTGATTTTGTATCTTAAAGAAAATAATGCCGGTAGACAGAATCTTGTTTCCTTAAAAAAATTTCCAACGAAAATTTTACGACAAATGTGTGTATTGCAACATTGTTGAACGGGAAAACATTTGATAAGCAGCTGCCAAGATTTTATTTTTTAATATTTGACAGATCATTCACGAGTCATGAATAGATCAAAACATTTTGTGTTTAAAAAATAAAATTGAATTTGTTAAGAAGATGAGAAAAAAAAGAAATCGTCAAAAATATAATTAAAAATCATTATATCAAAATATTGGACTTTAAAAAAATTCATTAAAACTCTAGTAGTGCATTACGCTAGGGGCTTCAATGTAATTAAAAAATAGGAAGAGTATATTTCCTTAGGGAAATAACGTAATTTATATTTCCCTGTAGCTTCTGAGAGGAACATAGGGCTGTGGAAAAGTAAGTTAATAAGAAAAGTAAGTCATGGCGAATTGAATACCTCCTACATAATTATCTTCGACACTTTTCTACTTCGCACTAAAGATACCAAGTAGACATCGCCTTAGTAAAAAAACAAGTGTGTTTAACAAAATTTAGCAGATTGAGGGTAACAAATTTAAAATGGTAATTATTAGCTATTAATTTATACCAATGTCCTGTATTCTAGCAAAGACCACAGATATAACAGTGTTTAAAAAGTTCAAAGACACTGGTACACATTATAACGTGTATGAGTGAAATTGTGAGTCCCTAATAAAAAAACACTCTGATTGTTATGGGTTTTAAAATAGACTTTTACTAGCAGCCGATCAACTATTTGAGGCGCTATCAAGTCACAAGCAATTTAAGCATCATATAGTTAAGAAAAACTTAACACGTGGTTGGCGTGGGTAACGGGTTGGGCAGAGTATCGTATATATATATATATAGTGTTTTAGTGTGTATAGTGTTTTCCCGAACAGCATGGCAATACAAAACAAATACAAGAAAGTGGTAATCCTTACTCTGTGACTCTTGCTAGTGCCAAATAGATGGGGTGAGATCACTAATACCCTGCTCAATTTCGTGACTCATGGCAACCTTATGCTAACTTTCTGCTATGCATACAGCCGGTGATGTTGGTTTTAGTTTAGAAAATGACGCGTCTTGCAATTTTGTAACAAGTTTTGTGGAACCCATATATAAACTTTGCACTGCTTTTGCAGATATAATCAGAACTACTTTTTGTTGAAAACTCTTTCGCTGTCTGATCAGTTAGAGATCTCGTGGAAATTGCTTGTTTTTTTTTAAAGAATGGTTTGGAAAAAAATTTTTATCTCATTTTTCTGTAGAACAAATCCGAATTTTTCAATAAAATATTTTTATGTAATATTGAACACTGATATTAAATTTTCGGTCTTGCTGACATTTTCTTTATGAACTTCGACAATATAGTTTTTCATAAAACAATCATAATTTAATTAAAGATCAAGAAGAAATTATTCTCGAATATATTAAGTTTCTGGTCATTTTAACGAAACCCTATCAGATGTCACCACAACGTGTTAATAATTTTCGGTCTCGAATATGAACAAAATGTCACAAAATTTAACACTTCATGTGATTGGGTTCTTCTTGATTGAAGAGAAAGCTAAACTACTCACTTTTGTAATTTAACACTTTTGGGCATTGATAAAATAATTTATCATTTTGTACTAGTTACGTCACAGAGTTGAATCTTTATTGAAATAATATTTATAAATTAAGTTCTATTACTTTTTGGAACATAAGCAACTAAAATGATTATACTCGGTAGTAATACAATACACATATTTTAAGTTGTGTTTTTTTTTAAATAAAAATTTAACTAAATTTTAACTGTCTCAATTATATATAGTTAATTGAAAAATAGTGTAATATTTTCTAATTAAATAATTTACTAAAGTAATTATGTATTAAATTTAAATTGAAGAAAATCATTTTCCAAATAAACAAATAATTGAATTTATTATAAATTTAATTAATTTTCAGTCTGATAATAATTAAAACCGTTGATGGGTAAAAAATCATTTTGTTGTGTTTTAAAATTCTTACAATGTTATTAATGACATGCGAAGTTAAGTTTCTAGAAGTTGAAATGTCTAAGTTTTTGTACAAGAAATAAACACATCTGAGTGCAGCATCATCACTAAGATATAAAGTCACATGCCAATCAGATAATAATTATTTGTGATGACAGTAAAAAAAAATAAATTTAATATAATACGACAATATAAACTTGTGATTTATTTTTCATTTAGGTATTATTTTATTATTATTTTTATATCTTTTTTGCAGTTTTATATATTTTTTATTTCTTTTTTTAAGTTTAATAGTTTTACTTTGAAGTATAACATTATTTTTTAAACAGCAACCGAATATGACGTAAGAGTATCAGCAAGAAGTTCTAGAAGTTTTTATTTAACTTTGTAAAATCCTCCAAATAAACAAATTATTATTTGCACCAGAGAACCATTAAACATTTTAATTGTTATAATAAAAAAATTTATTTAGATTATGTTCACTTTTCTATTTTGCATATATTCAAAACTTTATAATCATAATATTTTATATTTTTTATATTATATACATCTTATTATATATTATTTACTTTTGCCAAGAAATCTTTTAATATTTTAGAAAACGAACCGTCATTTATGAAACCACCGCAATAACTGAGACACGATTTTGTCTGTAAATTTTTGTTCAGCATATGCCTGATCACTTTTTGCTCCTAGACACTGCAAAATGTTCGAAATAAATTTTTTTCATGTTAAATCTTTTGGATTGAAAATGTGTTGCACGCTTTTAAAATAAAAACACAAGAACAAAAAAAAAAAAAAACAAATACAATTCCTTTAAAGAGAGTATTATCATTAGAATGAAACAGTTTTTCGTGAAAATTTACACATACACATACGCCAATGTAAACATCCAAACGACATTTAAATGAAAAATGGGCGAAATATAAACATTCATTTTATTTGTTCCTTTTATATTGCAAAAATACAGTTCTCAACTTAAAACACAAAAATTAGTTGGGTTTTTTAAAAAGAGTTCATAGAGAATACGAGTCCTGTCGCAAAATTATTCAACTTGGCTAGAATATAATAAATTTCTTTTACATCCATTTTAGTCACACTAAAGTAAGAAATAGATTTTATGCTGATTAAATCACAAGCTTTCAAAGATATTTTGCTGTTATTATACGTAATTACTTCAGGTTTTTATAAACAAAACAATGACTAAGTCTATTGAATTGATTCGCTTTATATGTATCGCAAATATTTAAAAAATGCAATAATTGCGGCTTTAAATTGTATGTAAATGTCATTAAAAATAACAATTAGAAAATATAAAATAGAAAATTTTTTTTAAATTTTTTCTTATAATTATTGTATTTGATCTTATTTTATTTACTATGTACAATTTTGATAACAACACTGTTAAAGAACATACACTTTACTGCACAATGCAAATTCGCTGCAACGTTTATCTTAATGCTGCTATTCGGCTCGCAAGTGCGATTTCTTGTTATAGGCGAGTTAAAACGTCTAAATTGCTTTAATATTTTTTATTAGGACCAGTACTCAGGGGATGACCCCTTCTTAAGCACTGCTTTGTACCAGAACTATGATATTAGGTTGTTGGAAGGGGATAGAGGAAGTTGTGCTTCTGGACATTTGATTTCAATTTTTGCACACTGAAAGTGACAGGAAAGATCTCTGAGGGCGGTTTATTCCACATACGAACTGTTCGGTTAAAAAATGAATTTTCTCTGTAATGGGTAGTGCGATTCACTAGCTAATTGATTATATTGGAATGCGCTTTTGATGCAGAGCGCATTGCGCGTACGAAATTACAGTTTTCAGAAACAAGTTCGCTGATTTCGTACGAGTACATTCCGTTGTAGTAACGATAAAATAGTGAAATATAGCTTACAGTGCGTCGATGCTCAAGTGCATTATAGAACTGTATACCCTTTTGTCACCGATGAGCTTCTTCGCTCTCTACTGCACGCAGTCGAGTAACTCTAAAATACTCTTGGCAGCACCGGCCCATACATGAGAGATGTATTTAATTTCTGATAAATATGACATATATAGCAAGGCGTCAGACAGATGGAGTGAAGTATTTATTACATTGGTTCAGAAAACCTAGACACTTGAACGCTTCTTTTGCAGCAAGGGAAATATGCTTGTTCTACAGATTATCGCATTGAATTTTCATACCAAAAACATTGAGAGCTTCTAATCCCTAATATAGCTACAGTTGAGGAAGCATGTTCAGCAGTACGCCTGTGCGAAAGCATACAGCACTGGGTTTTATGAGAGATAAATTGAACCCTGTTCGCCAGTCCCCATTCGGAGATTACCAAAAGGTCGCAATTAAGGGTATCGTCTATTTGCTTTTACATAGCCCCAATTTCCTGAAGGCTTGGTCTATTGTGAAATTAAAACAAACTGCATATTTTAGTGTCATCTGCGAAAGAATAATAGAGCTGGAAGTCTGACATAGAAGGTCGTTAAGAAAAATAAGAAATAGGGTAGGAGAAAGGACGGAATCCTGCGGTGCCCCTGAATTTACTTCAAACTCGTTTGATGAGATCCCATCTATAATAACTTGCATAGTGCTTTCCCTGAGATATAAGTCGAGAGAAGCTGTTAACGACACTAATAAGTTTTAATATGAGTGCACCATGCCACGCTTTTTTAAACGCTTTTAAAATATCTAAAGCCAGCACCTTACTTTCGCGAAATGTGAAGAGATTGACACTATTTTTCCGACAGGAAGGCCAGTAAGTCACTCGTAGAGCGTCCCCTACGGAAGCCGTACTGCTGTTGAATTTCAGACATTTTACAAGATGAAAATCGCGATTAAGCGGCAATTTTCAGGGTTACTAGCCTCTCCCTTATTGGGGATTAGTGTTACATTAGCAATCTTCCAACATGATGGAAACTCGTCAACGTGGTAAAAAATGCTGAAAAGTTTTTCTAACGGAAGCGATAATGTCGCAGAGTGCTGCTTCAAGACAAGTGCTAAAATTCCTTCCGGACCAGGGGACTTATTTATGTGGAGATCTGCTCAAACCTTTTTAACTGCATGTGCTCGAAAGAATATATCTGTCATAGTTACTGATACTCTGTCTAATGCGGGCAGTTTTTGATTGCTTTCCGGCAAGTAACAGTTAAATAATGGTATCTAATATGTGTGGGTGCGAGTTTGTACAAATATGAGACCTACACTAATAAAAATAATTTAAAGTTATTAAAATCACTATTCTTGACGTTATTTCAAAGAAGTAACAATACAATTATTTTCTCACGTGACTCACCTCGCTACTGACTTTGAACACTTGCTTTGTTTAGTAAAAAGAATTTTTAGTAACAGTTACATGAAGTGTCTTAATCTTTGTTATACGGACTAAATAAAAGATATAGAGCATATGTCTAGCTCTTTTTTCTATAAATTAATAAGTTGCTGCTAAGCATTTGTAGTTTTGAAACCGCACTCGTATTTATTTAGAGAATCAGTATAAATTTTTATTGTTGTTTTTCTTAAAAATGTTTCAAAATTTTCGAATATGAGTTCAGTTCTCATTAATATGAGAATTCTTATTTTATTCGAATTCTTCGTCATTATTATTAAATTTAACATCATCATTATTATCAACATTATTCATTTGTGGTGTTCGAAAAATAAATGAACAAACAAAAAAATTTTATTGTTCAGGTAAAGTTTTTGTTGTTTTTTATTTTTAACATGTTCAGAAAATATTTTTAATTTAGTATTTTTTCAATTTAGTATCAAGAATATTTTTATCTTGGGTCTTATGAATTGTGTAATGACGTTTAACCATCAATTAGTTGTTTATGTTTGACCAATTATTGTCATGTTAATTAATTTTATTAAATTATTAAGTTTTTTTATTAGATTTTAATTTTTTATGTTTTTAATATTCGATATGGTTTAATGGTAATACCCTCTAGTACTAATTGTTATGAGTTAGCTGTTCCACATGTATGTAACAATTTAAGGAACTATTATACTGATCTTTAAAGTAAGAAGAAGGATTAAGATTGTTATAAGTAGTTATTTTAAGGCCCGACAGATAAAACGAAAATTTATGTCATCGACTGGCCTTTAACGTCGATTCGATTCCTCTCGATTATTTACTGGTTGCCACCGTTAAGTCTATGGTTCATTCTTATAGGCATCAATTGAAGCCTCGGATGTCAACATTGTTCCTACTATTTATGACTACAATCAACAGTGCTCGGGAATGTGGCGCATATTCAGACGCTTAACAGGCGCTTCGTCCACAACTGCCGTGGTGCAAAGGGGAGCAGGCCAGTATGGAGAGGAAGTACGAGGAGTTTTTTTACTTGTCTACCTCCAGTTTAAATGTAGATCTACCTTTGTAGTCAGCGTTATTAGGGAGAGTTCCTTAAAACATGGCGGGTCGTAAAATAGAATTGAAGTCAAATAATAAGATTCGCTGAAGAACTTAGGAAGAGGTAGGCAGTACAAAAATGTGTATCACAGGCAAAAGTAAATGAGATGTGGAATGGAAGCGATAAAAAATACTAAAAAAACGAAAAAATACTGATAACTAAGCGAATTTTCAGTGATCAAACCAAGAATGACAAAAATAAGTCGAACCACTAAAAATTACAAATTTAGAAGTCAAGAGGCTAATCTGCCCCAAACTTTTTGCTCATGAAATCTTCATTGGAATCTTTAGTCTTATTAGGTTATGACAAATGTGTCTATTACTTTCTGAAACCTTAGCAATCTGTAACGTAGTTTATTTTATTCAGGCTCGTAATAAAATTCAGTAAGTTGCTTATTGAATTTTGTTTGTAATTTTGATAAATATTACTTATTCGATGTTTGGAGTATCTTTAATGCTTTTCTTAAAAAAAATTAATTGAGGCTATCATCTATTTACTTGAAAAAAGAGGAAGCAGTAAACTTGAACCTGGATAAAATAAACTAAGTTACACTATGCTTAATATATTTTACATAGAAGTAAGTTTGGAATATGAATTTTCAATTTTTTTTTTTTTTGGTAATTAGGACCAGCACTCAGGGGATGACCCCTACTTATGCAATGCATTGTGCCAGAAGTAGGAAATTAGGTTTTGGGATGGGGGATAGAGGGAGTAGTGCTTGTGAGCATTTGATTTGAATCTTTGCACATTGAAAGTGGCTGGAAAGACCTCTGCAGGGAGTTTATTCCACATACGAACTGTTCGGCTAAAAAACGAATTCTCTCTGTAATGCGTTGTGCGATTCACTGGCCAATCGACCACAAACGAATGCGCTCTTGATGCAGATCGCGTTGCGCGTATGAAATTACGGGTTTCAGGAACAAGTTCCCTGATTTCATAAGAGCACATTCCGTTGTAGTAACTATAAAACAGTGAAACACACCCCACATTGCGTCGATGCTCCAGTGAGTCAATAGAGCTGGATACCCTACTGTCACCGATGAGTTTCTTCGCTCTCTCCTGTACGCGGTCGAGTAACTCCAAAATAGACTTTGAAGCACCGGCCCATACATGAGAGTTGTATTCCATTTTCGGTCTGATAAAGGTGACATAGATAGTAAGGAGATCAGATGGAGTAAAGTATTTCTTACACCGTTTCAGAAAACCTAGGCACTTGAATGCTTCTTTTGCAACATGAAAAATGTGCTTGTTCCAACGAACATCGCATTGAATTTTCATGCCAAGAACATCGAGAGCCTCTGATTCCTTAATATATGTATCACCCATAATTACCGATGACGTAGCATGTTCAGCAGTACGCCTGTGCGAAAGCACACAGCACTGGGTTTTATTAGCGTTAAACTGAACCCTGTTCGCCAGGCCCCATTCGGAAATTACTAAAAGGTCGCGATTAAGGGTATCGTCTATTTTCAATTTTTTATTTTCAATTTTCTTTTTATTATTTTTTAAAATTTTTTTATTAATCGCGACAATTATGTTTTCGAAACCACAAGCAAATTATTTTCTTTTTAGAGAAGCATCACAATATCGATTTGCAAAACTAAAATAATTAGAAAAAGGATTTTTAGATACGTTGTTTTATCGTTTGTTGTTTAATAAACTGTGATAACAAGATTTTCTGATTGAGGTATTTTTGTTAATAATTAAAAAACAAAAACTCTTTGTTGTTTTTCCAATATTTCAACTAACTTTCTTATTCATATTCAGGGAAACATGAATTAAATAAATTACAGCGTCTTCCGTTGTTTATGTTATAAACTTTGCAACTGGGTTTTTAATTGCTTTTAGCAGGAAATAATAATCGGTCTTAGAAGCAATCTTACACTGACCTTAATTTTCAGAAAATAAATACTAAATTAGTGCTTCTTTATCAACCCAGAACTGAACTAATTTCTTCCGCTGGATGATGCTTTCGTGCATTTCCAAAAAAAAAAAAAATAAAAACAAATTTTACGTCTTTTAAAGTTTACAAAATTGTGATACTAAAAACTTTAAAGAATTTAATTTTGATATTTTTTATAATTTATATTTCTATCTGTACGGTCTTCTTAAATCGAATTACATATCTGATAGGTAATTTTCATTTGGTATTTTAATATGTTAATATTTTTGGTTAAAAAAAATTAATATTTTGCCATGGTTGTACTTGTTAGTTTTATATAGAATGATAAATAATTTTTTGGCACAATATTATTGTCTTTTATTGTTGTTGTTTTTGTTTTTATTATGCTTAACAATTGATTTGTGAATGCATTTTTATAGTTGATATGTAATTTTTATACGAAAATTCTCATATAATAGTACAACTGCACTCACATCTTATCGCACATGTAGATTTCATCGTGTTTTGCAAATTTTATTTATTTATTACAAAAATATTTAAATTTCTCAATTTGTTATTTATGCCGATTTTTCTTCCTTAATCTAAAAGATGTTTATTTTTTTTTAATTCTTCTAATTTTTGTGGTAGTTTTTATTTCTTTTAAATTTGCATTTTACATTGTTATTGTTGTGACAATTTACGTCAATTTAAGTGGTCTGTTTAAACACAAACATTTTGTTATTTTTCTTTATTTTTTTTTTTTTTTTTTTTGTTGATTGCATTTTTTATATTTTTAGTTTAAGATTTATTTCTTAAAAGAAAGAAATATTTAGCAAAATATAAATAGGTTCTTGGGGGATGTGTTGAAATATATATTTAGGTTTTAAATTAAAAACAGCATTTTTATAGAAGGTGAAGTTTTGCTTGTTAAATTCATATTTTTTTAGAATTTGCAAAATGCAACGAAATTTTATGATTAAGAAAAGAAAAAGTAACTTAGATGTAGATTTAAAGTAATAAAATAAATTCTTGCTTTGTCTGCTGACCAGAATGATGGTGTTGAGAGAAGGGAACTGTTAAGCAAATTATCCTGTATCAAGGAAAAAATTAATAGGCAACAAAGTCATAGTGAATAGCATGCACACATATGTAAAATTGTAATTTAAACTTTTCTGAAAATCTAGGCTGTTGCATTTCATTCTATTCTATTTTGGATTAACTTAAATTAAAACAGATGAATAATGAAGTCTTGTAAGAGGGAAAGATATGATTAATTATGCATTTCAGTAATTAATTAAATGGACTAATTAATTTATAGTTTTATTAGCATTAAATGATAAATAATGCTAATGATTTTTTTAGCTACAAAATTCTTTTAACATGGGTAATTCTTTTCAGTAAAAATTAGAATTAAATAGAATTTCGATTTTTTTTAATTGTTATTATTCCAAATAATGCTAATGGATATTCAATGGTAATGAAAAATTCCCAATTGATTAACTATGAAACTTCTTTAACTGTTGTCTTTTACCTTCCGCCATTGTGTTAAGAGTACAAAATGGTACACAAAGAAATAGGAGGGTGGTGGACTAAAATCAAGGTTTGTTCAGTCTTAGGAATAAAAATTGTAGGGGAAATTACTAAGACCGAAAGTTAACATTTTGATTCGGATTGTTTACCTCTGACCTAACCATTCATTTACTTAATAAATTTGTATTTAATAACATTAAGCTGAGAAGTGATTTCGATAGTTTATAAAATGTTATTAAAAATTAATCGATTAACATTTAAAACATTTTTAATAAGAAAATTTAGGATTAAGTTACTAAAAAACACATTATCAGATCATAGTGGAAGTAAATTTTCGGAAATTTAATTGTGAAAAATCATTACGATGACAAAAAATGGTTCTGTGAATTTAAAAATCTAAATTAAATAAACGCTAATGCTTAACGTATCAAAGTTATAATCGAATAGATAAATTATGTTTTTAAAAAGTCAAGTGTTAAGAAAACAACGTCTGCCCGTCAACTGTGTCATGTTTTTTTTTTTTTTAAAGATATACTTCACGAGTATTAGTGGTAATTCAAATGACAATTTAAATTTTTAACTAATAATGGTTTAAAGTAATATAAACAATATTATTCGCATTTCAAGAACAAAGCATCCTTGTTGCCGGAATTGGGGTTATTACTAAAAATTTTTGGAAATTTTAATTGTTGCAGAAGATAGTTGCTTTTGTTTGGGTTTATAGATCCTTATTTAGGATATTTCTATGGTTTGGAATTAATTTTTAACAAATTTTTTATCACATTTATTTTTGGATGTATTTTATTTTGTATCAACGAAAAAACAATTTTTAGGGCAACTAAATTTGCCTAAAATCTATTACTTTAATAATAGATGGGTACATTAACTAGAGAAAATTTTGACATTTCAATATCATGGCCAAGAGAACTAAAAACGGACAGACTAAAAAAATATATTGAAAGTGCTCCCACACAAAAAAATTAATTCTCTTAGCATAACATATAGCTGCTTTGCTATATTCTGCAACTAAGGCCTTTTGTTTCACTAAACTAAAGAGACAAGTAACATTTAATTATTTATAATTATTTTACAAAAACATAATTTAGCAAGAATTATTAAAGGGAAACAAATTCCAGCTAATTATAATATTATTATACCCTTCAACACAAAAAGTGGAAAAAGGTTATAAAAGGTTATCTCTACAATATCCATTATTTGACTTCTTATGTACAGCGAAGTCGATTGAGCGATATCCATCTATCCGCCCGTGTTAGTAGAGAAAATTTAAATACGCCAATCGATCAGACATAGTGCGAAAGAAGTGCTATGTGAAATCAGCAAGATCGGTCCATGGTCTTCGACGCAGCGGGCAAAACTCCACGCCTACCATTCATTTTTCTATATTATTTGGAACAATGAAGTTACTCCAATCAAAAATACAAATATGTGGAGGATGGAGAATTAAAAAATAAAAAAAAAAACTTCAAGTGTAATAATGTTTTCCGAATTGCAGGGAACCAACAGCCCTATTCAATGTCGTTTTAGTCACTTAAAATTATTTAAATTAAACAAAATTTCTAATTGAATATTTTACATAACAAGAGCCATGTAACTATTCTGTAATAGTTTTGAGACGGTGTGTTTCCGGTGAGTTTTGCTAACCACATCGATATTAAAATTATTTTAAACCTTTGCATTTCATTCAAAATCAAAAGCATTGTTCTAATTAATTTTTCCTACGTAAGATAAAATACATAAGGTTGAAAATAATTAAATTTCAATAGTTGTTAGTCAAAAAAATTTTTTTTGTGAGTTGGGCTTAAACAAATGCTTTAAAAAAAATTTATATGAAAAACTCTAGCTTTGATTTCTATGTTTTTTGTATTGTATATCCAGCCCTGGCTTTATTAAATACTTGTTTAAGGGTTAACTCTTTAACTTTGTTACAAATTTGTATTTACCCCTGCCTAATGGAAGGGCAGGGGAAATATCTAACAACGTAATGGAACTTATGAGTAAAAGGAATTAAACTAGATTATGTGGCATTTTGAAAAATATTCGCTGTAAAATTTTTGTTGGAAAAACTGCTATAAAATACTTCAGACAAATACACAGAATGTGCACATATTTTTAAAATAAAAATTTAAAAACATTAAAAAAATTATTTTTAAGTTTAATTTGTTATTTTTATTTACTTTTGTTTTATTTTTTAAATATTTAAAAATCAAAATTAAATTTTTTTAAAAATACCAAAAGACACTGGCAGAATGTTTCAAAAACATCCGTTCTTTATGATGTGAAAAAAAACTGCTTTTGGTCTGCTGTAACATACACTAGAAATTTGGGGCTTCTTATGAAAATGTAGTGTTAGCGATATAATAAAATCATTGCGTATGGCTAATTATTGTGTTGTTGTTTTCATGTTAGGTATTTTTAAATGAAATATTAAAAAAAAAAAAATAAATAAATAAATAATAATAATGTAAAATTTTTAAACGATTAGACTGAATGAAACAAAATTTAACATGTAGTATCAAAGCAATCGTCGATTTAAATTTAAAGCTTTGAGATTTTGCCAGAAAGGCCTAACTTGTTCCCAAATTATAGTCACCTTTCTTCATCTTGATAAGGTCTTCAAAACAAAGTATCATCTTAAGTTAACGAACTGTTTTTAAATTAGGTAACTAGGAATTTTTTAAGACTTAAGTTCATTTTTTTTTTAAATTTTGACAACTATTTCTAAAAATTTTCTCTAATTTTTTTCAGTTAGTTTACCGGAGAAAAATGTAAAATTTAGCCAAATAAACTTTCTGGATGAGGAAATATACAATGTTAAGCTGGATCTTAAAAATGCTACATTTGGTTAAAAAGCTCTATAAATCCTATCTCCATGAAAAGAAAATTTCTTCTTTTCTGATAGGCATCCTTGTGATGGTGATTTTCAGATTAAAAATTTTAGCGGTTTGCTAAATGACTTGCACTCGGCTAATTTTTTAAATAATTTCGACTTAAGCACCCAAGGAAAGGATCTTAAAACTGAAACTGTCTTCTGTTATTATCAAGAGTTTTTCATGACCCTTAAGTAAAATGTTTACATTATTTGCGAATTTTCGGGCCAAATGACTGGGCATATGTTCACGCACAAAATATAATTTTTATGTATTTAAAATGGTGCGGGTATTTATTTTTTATCCATTTGAAGTTAGAAAAATTTGAGTTAATTTATTTTTATATCTTTGTTATGATAACCACTGTGCATTTAATATTATGAATAGTCGGTCCGTGTAAAATCATTTATTGAAAACAAATAAGTGTTTTTTACTTAATTATTTATTTTTAAAGTAGCAAATAAATAAAATGGAAAATTAAATAAAATAAAACTGATATATTAAAGAATATTGTTACATCACTCACAAACAAATAAAAAAAAAATAATTTACAAATAAAAAGAAAATTAATTTACAAACTTATTTAGCACCAGTCGGGTGCATGTCTTTCAATATTGACACTTATGATCTTAAATTTAAAATTCGTTGATTTGCCGTCCGCTGTGTGGGCGTTAATAAAGAAGTAGGTGAAAATTAAAAAAAAAAATCAAAGCAAACACTTTTAAAAAAATACATTCAACCAAATTCTAGCGATGTCATTGAACTTTTACGAATTTGTAAATGCATTCAAACGCCTGCAGTTACTGGCTGGCACATTTTAAGTTTTTTCAAAGCAAAATTTTTCTTCAAAATTTTGTTTCATTTTTATATCTTGTGTTTCTTTTGTTGTTTTTATTACTTTGTGTGTTAATTAAATAATTATTTTTGTCGCATAAATATTCAGGTCTTCTTTTTTTTTTTTTGGCATTTTACTGGCAGTGCGAAAAATCTTTTGTGTGTCATCATATAACTTATTTTAGTTTATGGCAATCAGGTGTGAAGTGTTTTTCGTTTTTTTTTTCTTTAATATATATAAAAAACAATTTTCTTTTTTCGTTATCTTTTTGCTTTTAAAACAATAACATAAGGAAATAACTAAAAGATTAAAACAATCATTTATTTTTAGAGAAAAAAAATATTTTCTTTTTAAGATGTGGGTGGTTATTTTTTGTACGAAATTGTAGATATCAATCAATCAAACGTTTTATTTTGTTCGACATGAAATAATTACTTAAATACCGCACAGTGGCATTGTTTCCTTTAAAAACCTAGGAATTTTTTGATTTAAAATACAATTATTTTAATTCTAATTTCTGGGTTTCTATGTATTTTGGGTTTTTGGCTAGATTTGTATCTACAAAATTCTTGTTTGCATTTTTGTGTGAGTACGTAAATTAACCTTTTGTTATTTTTGTGGCAAATTATCATTTATTTTTATATATAATTTTATTAAAAGAAAAAAATATTCGTGTTAGGTTTTTAAGAAACCAGGTAAAATTAAATACAAGTAGAATAGAGTAGACTGTATCACTGACATCAATAAAATTTAGTCAAAGGCAAAAAAAATTTTTTTTAAATAAAAGGGAAATTTCTTCTTAACGTTAAACGCAACTTTGCAAAGTTTAAACAAGTACAATAAATTTGTTGCATTTAGTTACTTATTGTTTTTGTTAAAAAAGGAAATTGAAAATGTATCGAAATGGTTTTGTTCTTTTTTTTTACTTAAGTCCGTCTCTACAATAACTTAAAAATGATTTTGCCACGCTTGACCTGTGGTTTAGAAAGTGTGAATGTTCATATTTATCATCATACATTTTTAGATCGGCCTCACTGTGCACCAGAACAAGTATAATTAATTGTCTCTTACTTTGAAGTTATTTGTCCTGGTTTAACCTTTCGAAACATTTTGCCAAAATTGTAACTTATTTAAAAAACAAATTTTATTTTAAATATTTCCTAAGTATTGTACACTTACGAGTAGTTTAGTGACAAAAAATATTTGCTCCATGTTATATACAGTTAGGAAAATACTTTAAACTCTTTTTAAAAGTGCAACTTGTCAACAATAATTTACAAAAAAAAAAAAATAAATAAAATCAAATAGATTATTTTCTACTTTTAATTGCTAAATTTTGTTATTCATTTAAGAATTTGGAAATTATTATATACCCCTATAAGTTCAACCGTCAAGTATTATTGTGAAAGTCCGCATTTGGTACAATTGCAATTAAATGAGAACTACATTGAATAAAGAAGCAAAAAGACAATAAAAACTCATTTAATCAATTTGGCTTTTAATATAAGACTCATAGATTTTGTATACAAAATTTGGGTAGAATCCACTGATGACCTATATAAGTAGTAGCAAAATCGCCATATGGATATGCTTTTCCCGCAGTAATGTATTTCATCTTGTAGTTTTAAAAAATAAATATTTCACGAGAACCCCATTAAATATCAAAGAATCAAGCACGATTAAATGTTAATTTTAAAATCAAATAATTTTTAATAAATCGGGCCATTATTATTATTTAATGCATAATGGAAATAATTAATTAGATTAAATGCCAATTTTTTAGCATTGAATGATATATAATAAGTAGCATTATCATTACTATTACTATTTCTAATAGTAATACCTTTAAATGAAAAGTTTTTATTGGTAATTAGTTTAAAAACAAATGTATTAACAATTAAAGATTATTAAATGGTTTCGTGCGTCACTTTTTTAACAATATTAACATTTGTGAAAATATTCATATATTCCATCAATAAAAGGGTTAACAGTTGTATGTTTTTTGCATAATTCTTTTGAAGCTTTTACTATAATATTTTTTTTTTTTTCATAAGACAATTATTTTCTTCCAATTTTAATTAGTAAATAAAAAGTTTCATTGATTTTAATTGCCATAAAAAAATTATAATTCAAATAAAATTTAGCATTAGCATTTAATGATAGTATTTTTCATTGTTATAATGCCACACAAGGTCAATAAAATTGTAAAAGTAATGAAAAAATCCCACGTGCGATTAACTGTTTTTATTTTTATTTGTAGGAATACATATGTTGATCTTTTTTGTTATATGATTATTTTTAATTTTTATTCTGCATCGGTAAAAAAAGGATTTTTTGTTTAATTGATTGAGTCGATGATTTGTTATTAATGGTTTTTGTATTTAATTATTTTTTTGCTATTAACTTTTATTTATTATGGAATTTCGGTACCGTAGACTTTTTAACTAAAATCGAAGCTTTTGTCGATTTTTGTTAATTTTAGATTGAAGAGTTGACTTTTATATTCGTTTGGACGTAAAATATTGTGGGATTACTTAAACTTGTTTATAGCCTTTCCATCTCTGGTGAAGGGTATATTAATTTGTTTTTTTAATTTACTTACTAATTTCGCTCTTATGAAGAATGAAAATAATTTTTAATTTCAGTTAATCTTAAGTTCGTTCTTTTCAATTAATCACATTTAATACTGATCTTATGTCTAAATAGAAATATTAATATACCTACAGTGCTGTCTGGGTGGAGGGAACTAAATTTTGCAGAGCGATTTCACTTTACTCAGACTGTTCACTAAATACAGGTTGATTTTTTTTATTTAAAAAATTAATTTATTTATTTAAAATGCATATATACACTATTAATTTTATTTATTTTACTTCCATGTAAAACTAAAGTTTAAATTTATGACTAGAAAAAAATTAGTATTAGTTGTTTGTTTCTATGGTTTGTTTGCCGATATCTGCACTGCTTGAACGCGAAGGCGATCAGACTTAAATAAATTAACACTTTATAGAATGCGTATTTTTGAGAGTGACTTGTCAACTTACTCTAAAAGAATCGTTACTTTACTGTTATTTTTATACTCTTTTTCATTGTTTTTCTCCTTTGCCAAATTTTAAAACTCTCTATAAAGTATGTTCACTCTATAGAATGTTTACTCTACAGAGTAGTCAATGTAAATATTCTGATGTTCATTCTAACGAGGTATACATAGCATCGGGGATTCACTCTACCCAGCCAGCACTGTATTTCAAATTAAAATTTTCTGTCACTTAAGATAACGGTACATGGATGTGTTCTGATAAAGTTTATTTATTTTAATTTAATTTAATTTGCCGCTAGGGAAAGCTTTTGGTTGTGGAATTAGCTAAATGCAGAACTTTAGAGCGTAAGTATTGCCAACTTATCTAGATATGTACTACTGCAAATAGTACGTTTCCAAACGTTTAAAAATTTGCTTCAAAAGCAACAATAAAAATCGAAATTTGTTTCAAATATAATTTTTAAGATGTTTATAAATGTATTAAGTTCTAAAAATATTAAACCAACCAAGACCATTTCCTTAGTAAACGTGTATTTAAATTAATTCATTATTTAAAAATTAGCAATATGTCTATTGCCACTTAGTTATTTTTAAAAGTAAATATAGCAACTAAATAATTTACCTTCACATTTCAGTCCTTGTATAAAAAATCCACCCATTATTGAACCACAATGATCACAGAAAGTCGGTGACATAAATGTATGAGGCTTGAAACGATGTGGCATATCGATTTTAAATCTCTCCCGCAGCAGCTGTAAACAATTATTAAAGTTATTTATTTATATATTTTTGTAGATACTTTAAACTTACAATTGTACTTTCGGAGTTAAATACCGAACCGGAACATTTACCCAGTAATTTTTCATGACATTTTTTATGAACAGCCGTTTGGCAAGCTGAAAAAGGGGTTGTTAAAAAAATTTAGGAAATGTTATTAATAATTTATTTTCTTTATTAATTACTCCTGGTTGTAATGATTGTTATAAAATACCCAATTATGGAAAAATGTCCTCTAATACTGGCTGAAGCGATTTATTTGTTTTTTCGTTTCGAACATTCGAAAATCTTTCCTGTATGTCCTGAAAACTTTTCAATACCCAATTTAATAAATAGGGTTGTTTTTAATGCACGACTACGCTTTATCACCCGTGACGTCTTTTAAATATTTTCTTTTAGTAAAAATAAGCCCAAAATGCATTAATTTACACAGCCGAAAATGGCCAAAATATTAAAAGTTTCTTAAAAATTTGTTTCTATTGAAAACTATTTTTTGCAAGAAAAGTTTTTGATTAATAATTTATTTTTTTTTCTTATTTATTGAAGTAACTCCAATCAAAAAACAAATATTAGGGTGACAGTGAATTAAAAAAGTAATAAATTTTTTTTACATAAAAATGTCACTGGGTCTTAATGGGTTAAGCATTTTTTTCTGAAAGATCTCTTCAAAAGGTTTTATATTATACCCATATTGATATCATAAAAATGTGGTGCGCAATCGTGCTTTTCTATGGAATATTCAGAGGATCATAACTAGGAAAATATGGTCTACATAGCTCAAAATTTTTTACTTAAAATTTTTTTGTAATTTTTTGATTTTTTGACGCCCCTTATATTTTTTTCTTTTCTTTTTGTGATTGCAGTTACTTCTATGTGCAAAATCATATGAAAAAATTAGAGGCAGGCGTGGTGTTTTACCCACTGTGCCAAAGGACATGAACCAATCTTGCTGATTTTAAATAGCGAAATTTTCGAAACTATGTCTGATCGATTAGCGTATTTAATTTTTCTAGGTGATCTAGTACGTTGGCAAAGTTTATTTCTATACTAACACGGACAGACAGAGGAACAGACGGATAGACTGACACAACTCAATTGACTCCACTATGCATAAGAACTTTAAAATATATATCCTTTACGGGGTCGGAAATGGATATTGTAGAAATTACAAACGGAATCACAAACTTTGATATATCACTTTTATCACTTTTTGTGTCAAGATGGTTATTAAATTAAAATTTGAGGCTGAAATTTCAAATATTTTCTGTGAAATAATTTAGCAGAAATCTAATTGAATTGATTGATCTAAAAGCACCTGCATTTTCTTATATCTTGTTAATGTTTTTGTTATTAAAAACAGTTGTTATAATGCAGAAGAAATTTCTTTCGTATAACAAAACTTATTATCTATACACTTGAGAATGGATCCAACTCCGGACGTCGTTTGGTAAGTCCATAGATGATGTTATTTAAATTATAAGCTCTTATATTTCGAATTTATATAGACAGACACTAAAAATTTCCAGAGTATTTAAACTGCCATATAACTTATATAACAAACGAGGGTTTCTCATCTGTGATGCATTTGTAATTGTTGCAATGAATTTAATTTCACTTGAAATTAAATAATTAAAATCCATTATGAAAATTTATTTAACAGCAACCCGCCCATTTTTACTTCTGAAAATCTTAGATCAAATATTTAGAAGCTTTTGCATGCTCAACGTTTCATTGTTTGTTGCTCTCTACGTGGTTTGGAGGCGTGATTAGCCGTTTTTTTCTTCGAAGTTGCCAAAAAGTGATTAAAAACTTTTATGTGAATAAAAACGCGTGTTCGTCGTGTGTCCACCAGATTTAGCCAGGTATTATTTTTCATTTATAAATATTGAACTTTTCTTTTTATAATACAACAAAAACTTGAATTAAATTAAAATTTTTTTTAATTTTTTGTTTTTTGGCTTAGAAAACAAAGTCAAATAAAAAGTTAAAAAAAGGTGTCTTGATGAGTGATGTAGATTAATATGTGAAAAAATATCCTTTAAACCGTTACTGACAGACAATAGAAGATATTTATTAAAAGTTTTATTTTTTATTAAATGATCTCTTGCCCATGTGTCTGTTTTTTTTGCATAATAAATTTTTAGTTTTCAACAATTACTCACTTATACATTGATAACCCTGTTTGCCAAATCCCCAAAGAAATAAATTACAAAAGGCACAAAATGTTGGTTGGCGAAAAAATTTCGCCACAAAACGGTGACCATTTATTTCGTGTGTTCTGCAAAAGTAAAAATAAAGCATTTATATCATAAAAATATTCAAAATTTGTACCGATACTTACTTTTGATGCTTAATGGCACCACGACGATTTGTTATGCTGCGTGGTCTTGTTCTTAAATCAACAAACGTAGCATTTCGTTCTAAATAGGGACGATGTGGTGAATAGGAATCTTCTTTTGAATGTTGGCGGGGTAATTCATAGCTGGGGTAACGACTGTGATGAGGTACAAGAGAAGCACTGCTACTATACGGATCACTGTAATAACCGCTGCTACGTTCGGCAGTGTTAGAATTGCAGTCCCTTTCACGTTCACGTTCACGACAGCGTATAGCACTGTTGTTGGTATTATTGCTGGAGAGGCCAGCGCCTAGTCCGGCTACCGATGAATTGCTGCTGCCACTTGGATAGTAGCGATTCTAAAAATAAAATAAAAGTTAACCTGCTTTTAATTGCATTTTAAATTGATTTTTAATTACATCGTAAACATATTGCTGTTCCTGTTGTTTTTGCTGCTGACTGCGTATTGGTCGAGAGCGGTGATTGCTGCCACTAGAACTGTTGCTGCCATTTGATTTCTGTTTGCGCACTTGGGCGCGTGTAAACATCATTTCTCCGCCGTTTTTTGTGTGATTTTACTCACTGTTTTTTTTTGCTCTCAATTCAATTTTCTCAATTTAATTGAAAATTCACACTTGATTTTGTCAACTTTTGCTTTTTTCTTCCGATCTTTATTTTTTGTTCATTTTATTAGTTCAGTTTTGCGTTTGTGGGAATAAATTTTTATTTGACCATCTGACCGTATTTTGTTATTTTTTTTAATGTCATTTAACAATAAGTTTTTAATATTTTTTCTTTTACTTTTTGCAGGGTTTTTGTTTTTATATTTTCTTTTTGTCTGCCTGTTTGTTTAACTTTAATTTGGCATCAAATTCAGTTATTAGCTGTAAATTTTTTATTTAATTAGTTTAGTGGTCGACATTTATGTAGAATATAAAAACTTAATTGGATTAGGTTTTATTATTAAACAACTTTTAAGTTTTTGTGATTCGGTTATTTAATTTTCTTATGTTCTTAGCAAAAACTAGGCCATGAGTTAAATTTACTAATTAAAAAATTTATGTTTTATGAGATTTTAACAATAATAAATGTAAGAAACTGAAATAATATTTGCGATTAAGAAAATATATTATTATAAGTGATAGATTATAATCAGCCCAGGTTGCTGATTCATGTTCATGTTCTTGTTTTTTTTTTTTCTTTATAAAAATATTTGATGATAATGATTTTATAGTTTAAATAAGAAGTCGCACTACCAGACCAGTTTCTAAATTTTAAAAAATGCTAACTTCCTTAAAACTTCTCAAGATCATTGAAGAGATTCAGTCTTGGATAAGTGTTAGGATACTTAGTTATATTTTTTTATTTTTCAGTCCACTTAAAAACTCATTTTTTTTTCTTTATTTAAGACAAGCTCTCTTGAGATGACTCCTACTTATGCAACGTATTTGCCAGAATTACGAATTTAGGATATGGAAGTATGAGAGATGGGGCAATGCTTATGAACATTTGATTCGAATCTTTGCAGAATTACGATTTCACTTTTTCATTTCTTTAAAAAAAGTTTTTATTTTATGCGAGTCATTGAGATATTTATATACATGTTCCTTATTACCAACTTTTTACATTTTTTACTGAATATCTGTTACAATAAAAGCCAATGTTGTAGTTGACCGTGTATGTGCGCGGTTACTAAAACTAAATAAGTTGTTAGTTTAGTTTAATTGTGCTTAAAATTTTATTTATTTAAAATACATTTTGAAATAAATTCCTGCGGGGAATGCATATTGCATGGCCACTTCGCTACTGCCCATATGTCTCATCAGTGGATTTTATCCAAATTAATTAAATGAGAAGTACGTAAATTCAGTCAACAAATCATGTTATATAATTTAAAAAGGAGTTGAAAAAACTATATTTTAGCTGATTTTAAAATAGCTTTTTTTTCTCTGTGTAATGACAGCAAAACAGAGCATTGAGTACGTTAAGCAGCCGCGTACAGGAGCTGTTTATGAAACGAAAAACTGAAGAACAACAAAAGCAATTATGATCGAGTTGCTAAAAACGTACAAGTTCATAAAACAGAAAAAGTGAATTCGAATTTCCATCGAGGTAGTAATAACTTTGGTCTGGATGGCTCCATTAGTAAAAGGTGAATTTTTGCTAAAGAGACACTGAATAGTTTGAGACTTAGTGCAGTCACAAAAATATTATAATGTAAATCTCTACGTAAGCTTGTTAAAGCGTATGTTTACTAAACAAGAGATCATACGAAAAAATTATTCAGAGCAACAGGGCAAGAAACACATTACAAAAATTAAATACAAATTGTCGTTCTAGTACCTTGAAACAAGAGTCCTTACATTTTATAAGGGAAATGCGTGACAATATAACAGATACAAGAAGGTGCTTTTGATACACACGTATGTGATTTGTATCATTATTATGGTGCTATAAAATTACAAGCCATTTATGAATTTCTATTACATTTTCTTCTAGTCTTAACTATTTAGAAAAAATTTATAACCTAGCAATTTTGTATTTTCTTTTTCCAAAAATTATCCTTAAAAATTTTTTTTAAAATACGAGTAATAATTTATTAAAACAAAAAATTAAAGAATGTTAAAATCAGCCTTAGTTATATGAAATACAAACTAAATTGTTGAAATAAATTTATTGAAAATCAATTAGCAAACACATAATTAGCTGCTTTCTATATTAACAATAATAATTTGTGAAAAATATAACTGCAAACGTCAGAAGAGTAAAAATTTGGAACGGAAGTATTTCTAAGATGAAAATTTTTAAGAAATAAAAACAATAAAATCAAATAACAAACGGATGTGTAAATAAGGCCTTTTTAATTTGTTTTTCAAAATACAAAATTTAAAATAAAATGTTTAAGAAAACCTATTTATTTACATAAATATTTCTTATATTTACACAACAGTTGCGAATTTTAGGAACCTACACAATTATTTTTCAAGCATAAATTCGTGAATGAGTGCATGAGTTTAAAAAAAACTACTTAAAAACAATTTGTAGATTTTAATACGGAAATGGATAAGAATTGTAGTTTTTTGTTTTGCATTTATTATTTTGAGGGGCAAATTCTGACACAGAAAATTCGTACACCCTCGCTACAGATGTTTTGTTTTTTTTTGGTTGTGTTTAAAGAAGCATTGTTATCAGAGAACGAGGGTTGTACAAAAGGATTTAATATCTGCAATGGATTATATGGTGGTGGGTGGTTACTGAAAAGTTTGATTAACTTTAAAACTTTTGGTGTATAAATGGGAATTAATAAAAAAATAGAAATCAACAACTTAAAAATATTTTAAGTTGGTATCCACATTTCCACAATTGCTAGATCCACAGATTTCAGAAACCGATTCCAGTGGTCTGTACCGATTCGTAAGGAATTCATCGAGTTCCGACCATTTTGGAATAGCTGTTCTATCTAAGATATCTCTCAGAGTTCAGAAAGTAATTAATATTAGGAACAAATAAATCCGATACGTATCCTCTGCTTGAGCCAACATCTTATTTTACATTTGCACATTTAAGGGTTCCGTACCCAAAAGATAAAAACGAACTCTATTGATTTCGCTACAATTTCTTACCGTCTGTAACAAATATTAAAAATGAAATGAAGTTTACAAAGCAATATAACATTCTTAAAAATATTTTTATTTTATGAACCGTAATAAGCAGAAAGATTAAGTTTGCACAGTGTACATCCACAACTATGTCCGCCATAGCAACAATTAAAAACTACAAAACTTTAAAATAAAGCGTAAGACAATAGTGACGTTATTCTTAAATACATGATCTTGTTTTGAACTGTTATTGGGAGACAGTCCTATTATAAGAGGCAAGTATTCAAAACTTAAACAAATAAGTGTGAACACTATATAAAAAAAATTTAGTGTGCTTAAATAGAGGCCGTGATCTTGATATAAACGGACTTATATTTTAAACCGTAAGAGACAGATATTTAAAAATTACACACAGTATGTAGTTTTTACAAAAGTATAAAAAAAAGTTAAAGGATGGCTAATACATGGTATGACACTTTTTGTCTGTAAATCCAACTAACAGTTGGAGAATTTTTTTTCTCCAGTCGTCACATATCAGTACTTTTTATCTCCACTCGTTTTGAGTGTCAAAAATTATTTTTTTTTCAATTTTCATTTAAGTCGTGAAACTTTTAATAAGTTTGGGTACTGTTCGTCTTCTTTATTCTTACTGTCACTTTATGAAAATGCTATGACTCCATCATATATCAGGCTTCATTGCATCGTACGTTTTGGATATCACGGAAAGTATTTGGTGTAGTTATTCAAGCCGCCATCATCCTTTATTTTACTTTTTAGGTGATTACCGTCTTAGATTAAAAGAGTTAAAAACTATTTAATTGAGTGACTAAAATAAAATTAGTCTGTAAGCTCGTAGATTATAAATAAAGAGAAACTTAATTTTTTTTGTAACAGTTTAAGTTGGGGCAAGCTGATCAAGACAAATATAATTAGGCCTAAGCTTCTTCTAAGATTATTAACATTAGGTCTATATCAAAAGAATCATTCACTGAATCATTCGTACTGGTATTCAGCAGTATCTGTCAATATAACCTCGTCCTTTCAAGTTGACGACTACAAGATATAACAACTTCTTCGTATTGTGTCTTAATAAAGCCAACAATTGTGCTAAAAAATTAATATAAATATAAAAATAAAAAATTTTAAATTTTAAATTACTGAAATTGCAGTTATAACCGTTTTAGCACATCGTAGGAACCACAACATCTTAAGTTTGTAAAATTAATATGTAAATAGTAATGTTTATTTGACCTTGTTTTCTAATTTATTAAAAACTTAATTTAAATATATTTGTTTCCAGTTTCCTGCAGATGCCAAACAATGGTGTGGCAAAATAAAAAAAAAACTATATTCTTATTAAAACAAAAACAAATTTTAATTGTTTTTTTTTTTAATTTTTTCACTAACTATTTGGGATTTTTATTACTATTCAAATATCTTTGCATTAATTGGAAATAATGACAGTAAACAAATTGAATTAGCTTTAATGCCAATGATTTATTTTTAAAGAGAAGAAGCACTTCAGGCATTAATGCCTATTTAGTTATTTTCGTAACCGTGCTACATTCTTTAGGAAAGGGAAAGATGAGAGATAAGACAGGTGGTGAAAAGAGAAAGATAGATATAGCCATTTTATTAGTTATTTTACTTCGCCGGCGAATATGCTATATGAAATACCGACGAAGGAGACTGCGAGTTTTCATGTTATTTCTGAATATGTATTTATATACCATTAAACAAAAAAAAAGAAAAACATTTTTTATTTTTTGATTGCCGCAGGGGTTGAACCCAGGGATACCAGGTTTGTAGTCAACGTGTTTACCACTTCGACTACAGCAGCCTCAATTTTATTTATTTTAATTATAATTGATTTTACTAATGGCAATTCAATTTTATAATTTTATTTTATTTTAATTATAATTTTAATGAAAGCGTTAAATTTCTTATGATAATTGAAAAAAACTTTTTGTATGAAACACAAATTTATGGGCACAGAAGCTTTGAAACAACTCTGCATAAAACAAACGAATCTTCACCTAAATTTAAAAACTTAAATTTTTCAATCTTAAATGAGATGGGTGCAAAACTATTAAAAGTCACCTAACACCTCAGCAGAGGATTTTATTGCTTATACAAAAACAATTACATGATTTTTCCATAGAATGTTCAAACAAACACATTTTATCAAATTTTTTTAATAAAAATAATAATCTAAAATAATGCTTTATTATACTTTATGGTGTATATTTAGTATACAAAGACAAGAGGTGACGTTCATTACTGGTAATGCTTTGAAACCATTTGCTCCTTAATAATAATCCTTAGTAATAATCACTTTGTTTTTTAACTAATAATGAATTAAACTATTTCATTAAGAAGCATTACCAAAAGTGACAGTAATGGTAATGAAATTGAAGTCATTAGCATTGAATGCTAAACAAAAGTGACAATTATTAAGTCCATTTAAGTAAAGACTCCAATGTATGCTAACTAAAAGTAAAAAAAAAATTATTTACTTTAACGAAGTATCTAACTTAATTTAATATTCAGTAACGAACCGAAAAAAATCATTTCAAAGAAATTTCTTCAAAAAACGGATTTCCAAAAATTATTTTTTTAATTTCTCTAATCTTACATCCCATCTAATCGTTTTTAGGAAAATTTTTTGTTCAGTGTAATTAATTATTTTAATCTTATTAAAAATAATAGAGCTTAAACACTTTATCAAGCCTTTTACTATTATGGTTGTGATGGTTTGCTATTGCAAAAAAATTATTACGTTTCTAAGATTTCTGAAACCTAGACCATGACCCTTTGCTGTTCACCTAAGAAGTAAAACAAAAGCAAATACTACAGGGCTGTCGATAAAAGGAATGATGATGTGATATAACCAAAAGGAAAACAGAATATGTGATGAATTTTTAAACTGATTTCGAATCATTTGAAAATAATTGTTTATATTTTCCCTTAAAAAGTTGATCAACTTAGATCGTCTCAGTTTGGTAGTTGATATATAGAAATGATTTTGTTTTAGTATAAAGACCGTCAACACATAAACTGGGACGCGCATGGTATACAAACATTAAACTTTGTTTAGGCGGCATAGTTTTATTCTTTTTTCTTTACTACTCAAGTATAAGTAGCACCCATTTAAGACGATCCTCGTAAGAATAAATATATTTATCATATTTTTTGTCGTTTTTGCTTTTAAAGGCATCTGCTTCTTAGGCTTTCCCTCTGCAATTGTAGTGTGCGCAAAATGAAAATTATTGCCAAGAATTTTAAAATTTATTCATGTCTTCCTGTCTTTACTTTTACTTACATAGTTTCAATTTCAATTATTATTTTTCAATATTTGCTTGTTATTCTGCCTGCTTGTTTGCCTCTTTGTCAGTTAAAGGTTTCACTCTGTTCTATTTCTCTCAGTGAACAATTGAAAAGAAATTAAAAACAAAATGTTTTTTGTGTACTTTTGAAATTGTTACATGTGACGAAAAACGTACGTACCCGCCCGTTTATCTTTTTGTGTATTTTTTATATAAAGAAATATAACTTTTTTGCATTAAACAAATTGAGCAGAATGAGTGAAATGTAATAAATCTATAAATATGAATTTTTATTAATGTTTGTTTGAAACATTCAATGGAATGCATTTAAAAAAATGTGTAAAAAATAAATATTGTTTTAAGATAATTTATATTGTATTTTTAAAGCATTAGTATTGTTTTAATATGTTTTATTTTGAATTATTGTTTATAACTAAGTCACGGCCTTTGTTATAGTTGTGGTTTAGTTGAGCTGGCACAAGCAACACAAATATTTAATTTTTAAAACGCAGCACAAAAAATTTTAATTAAGGAATTTATATTATAACTTCTAAAGAACTTTTTTAAATACAAATAAATATTTCTGATAGACAGAACAATGTTCACTGATACTGTTAAATATTGTTTTCTCTTAACTCGTGCTGTATTTAAACAAACCAAACACTTTTCATTTCATTTAAAAATATGACAAGTATTTGCTTTATATTGCTATTTGCTCTTTGCTTTTTTCATTTATTAATTTTTAATTCTATTTCTCCTTCTTCGTTTTTTTTTCTTTTTTGTGTGTTTTTTATCTTTGTTTTATTAAAAAAGTGGTTTGTTTAATTTTAATTAACTTGAGAAAAAATATGCCTTCTCTTTTCCTTTACTTGCTTTGTTAAAATAACAAGACAATTTTCTTTTCAATTTTTAATTATTTAAATATTTTTTTAATAGGAATGGAAAGATATAAAATTTGGCTTAAATAAACTGAACATTTGAAATATCTGTAAATGTCATTAAGTGACTTCGATGTATAACGAACATTCGAAAAGTAATTTTTTTTAATAACTTGTAATGAAAGACACAAACCATTTGAGACTTATTGACATAAAAATTCAATTGAAAAGTATTTAAAGCGATTTGGCATCTGCTAAAACTGCTGCAGGCAGGGTGTCATATTTTTTCTTGACTTTAATTTTGCTTATTCCATAGAGTTGTAGTAAATAAATCAGTCAACTGCAAGCGAATGTACATGCAAACTCTTAATTATAAATTTTTTCTTTTTGTTTCTTACTACTAAAAATTTCAAATCCTTGGCTCTTGAGGCTCAGACATTAAATATTTTATTTTTAAATTACGGCCTCTATGGAAATACCCTTCAATTTTTTATTTATTGAATTTTTTTATTTATGCTTAATCTTTGTCTTCTACAAATGAAAAGCTTAAGCCATATTTGTTAAAATTACGTTACTTTTGAAACACCCTTTATATATTAGCGGAAATAAAAATACTTAAACGTGCTTTATGTATGTGAAATTTATTTTTTAAACATGTTGTGGCCTGTTTGCCTATTACAATATAAAAAAAATAATTTTGGTATTAATATCACGCCACTTTCGGGACACACTATTGTGATGCAACTTCTGTAAAAATTTCAAGAGTCTGTCTGTTTTAGTAATAGAGGCCTTTGAAACTGACAGATATTGCAGTAAAAGACTTACGTTTTAATATTTTGGGTACGGAAACCCGAAGAAGATTTTTCTTTTAAAAGAGATTTTGCAGTTTCTTGAGTGGGCAGTTAAGAGACGAATAGAAGATCATAAATACAATAGAACACATATTTAAAGGTAATTAACGCCTTGGCGTCTTAACTTTATATTTTTACTGTGTTATTGCTTGGAAGATTAAATAACTTAACACAAAAATTAAGCCCAATAACTGCCATCAGTTATTAAAATATGCGCATTAGAAATACATTTTTGGTTTCTTTTAATTATTAGATTTAATTTGAACTTGTAAAATGAGGTTGATTAGAAAAATGGTTTCTTTAATTTAGTACCTAGTTATGTTGACTTGGGGGCGTATGAGTATTGCAAAACAAAAACACATTACACATACGTTTTAAGAATTGGTTAGAAACGGTTTGTAGTTTCCTAAGCTGGATTGACCGACCCACTTATTTCGGACCAAATTTTTGTCAGAAGAGTTTTCAAAAGCACGAATTTCTCAATTTTGACAACTTGTCTGGAAATTCCAAGCTTTTATATAAACTTCATATAAGAAATGTGGCAACGTAAAAGCAACCGCTTATAATTTGTTGTTTTCTTGTTGTAAAATTATGCACGTCTTCTATGTTATTTCGGCAAAAAGTGTATAAAAATAAAAATAAAAAATGATGCGGAAAAGTGTACTTTAAGTTATTATTATCGAAATATATCTAAAATACTATGTTACTTTTAAAGTAAAGAAAACTAGCAAAAATATAGAAAAATTGTATTTAATTGTGTTAACAGAGAAAGTAAAATAAAAATATTTAACAGTTTGGAAGAAGTAACCCCTACATAAAACGTTCAGTATATTTTATTTTGATAAATGTGGGTTTTAGAAAAACGAAACTAAGCAGCTTTTGTTTACTACAGTCACACTGTTGGAGAAAAATAATTGACAAATAACAAGTAAGAGTTCTATATTTAGCTACGCCTTTAATGCATAACCACATTTAGAATGTGGTCTTAGTAGAAGTAGGCATACGAATTTTTTTTCTACCGTAAAGTTTTTCTGTCAAAATAGATTTTTTGCGACAATTGCAAGTTTTGCTTAGGGTTGTTGTCCCAACTTGGTAAATGAAAAGGTTGCTGTATAAGGTGATAACTCACCAATTTTTCAACACAAACAGCAACACCCCTTAGAAAACTAAACCGAACAAAAGTTGAAAAACGATAGGCTTGAATCTAGTTTAGTGAAATAACTCAAACAAAGAAAATAAACCAAATATTGTGGTGACAGAGAATTAAAAAAAAGGAAAAAATAAGTTCAATATATAATTTTACATCAAAAAATGTCATCGGCTTTAAATGGGTTAAGCGTTTAAAAAAAAATTTTAGTAGTATTTTAAACATCCCTTCAAAAGCTTTTAAGTGATAACCATATTGACCATATTGATAGTCATACTTTTCTGTGAAAAGCTCGGAGACCCGTAAGTCTGAAAACATGGCGAACGCTGATTTTTTCACTAATTTTTTTCTTATTTTCTAATTTTTCGATTAAAGTAACTTCGCTTAACTAGATTTGTTCCAAATGACATTAAAAAATTATAGGCAGGCGTGATATTTTGACCGCAACTTTGAAGGATACAGGTCGATCTTGGTGATTTTTAACAGAAAAAATTTTGAAATTATGTTTGATTGATTGGCGTATATAAATTTTGTCTAGCTTATCTAGTGCCTTGGCAAAGTTAATTTCAATATAAGCATGGACGCACAGAAGTCAGAGGGACATCGCCCAATCGATTTCTCTATGAACCAGGAAATTACAAACGGAATGATAAACTTGGATATATGCTTCTTTCACCTGCGGTTAAGGGTATAAAAACAAATAGCAAATAAAAACATTTAATTGTTGTAAATTATAATTTAAATACATAAAAATTAAAATTGTATAAATTTTACCAATAAAATAATTGGTGATTCAAGAATCAAAAAAAAAAAAAATAAATAAAAAATTGATTTATTTATTATTTTATTTAGACTAAATGATCTCTTGCAAGAAGGTGATTTGCGTTTGGCATTTTTCTGTTAAATGTATTAGGACTAACTAACTATTATAGAGGGCTAACTTTAACGTTTAGAAAGGTAAAGTAGGAAATTCTATATAGTCGAGGCTTTCTGTTGGAC
Organism: Cistogaster globosa; assembly: GCA_937654795.1. Lineage (NCBI taxonomy): Eukaryota > Metazoa > Arthropoda > Insecta > Diptera > Tachinidae > Cistogaster > Cistogaster globosa. The sequence continues at coordinate 91,995,843 of OW569406.1, read as the reverse complement.
TAAATTTTAATGACGGTTGTATGTTTTTCTGAAGTAGTTATTTTCATTTTTCATATACTATTAGACTTTTAATAAAAAACAATAGAAAAAGTTTTCTATGAAACTAACCCTCAAAAATGTAATAAAAACGAGATGATTAGTTTTTTACTTTATATTTTTTTCATCAGTTATCCAATAATTATTTTAAACTTACTGTTATTAAAAACGAAAAAAAAATACACCAACAAATCTAAATACTTATGTATGAAATCAGGTCGTTATTTACGGTACCACACAAATATCGGTTGCGAAAAGGGTACTTATAAAAAATCATATTATTACAAAACTCTGTTTCCAAAATTAAGAGACCGAAAAAATATAAACATATAAATAACTCAAGATCAAATATTTTAATTGCTAAATCAGAGCAATTTCTGCAGCACTAGGAGATGAATCGTAAAACAAAATTTTTTTAATATACTGACTGATGCTGATATTCAATTATTAATTCCAACAGTGTTAATCAATTAGTTTGATTGGTATCAGAAACTTGGTAAAAATATAACATCGTTATAACAGATCATTTCATTTTGTAGAAAGCATTTATTTCGAATGTTTTTTTATTAACTGGAAAATGTTTGATAACAATTAATTCGATTTTACTTGGTACATTTGATTATGTTTTTCATTAAGTTATTTAATAAATTACTTAAACAGAATGAATACATTAACGATTCCTTTAAATTATTTATATTAAATCCAATACTCAATAAATATAAATTTTGTTAATGTCTGTGTGAAAAAAGTGTTAATACTAATTGATTTAGAAAACCATGAAAACAATTATTTATTATAATTATTTTAAGTAATTTTTGTTTTTGTTTAAAAAATTAATGAACTCATTCAAATGATGAATTTTTCAACAGATATTTATTTTCATACACGCACTAGATTCTTTCATAACATAAATAAAACAAAAAACTTTTCACAATTTCTTTTATGTTTATTATTATTTCGAGGATAGGGAGATGAAAAATTTATATCCATCAACTTCTTTATCTGTCTGTTTTGCATTAGCATGTAAACCGATTTTCTGTGGAAAAAGAAATTTAGTGTCTAAAACCTCCGCTGCGACTCTAAAACACTAAGCAGCTATAAGTTTTGCTGTTTAATCCATTAAGGCCGTCATCGTATACCAAACGTGCTAAAAATAAAAGTCACTCTTGAAAAGATTCAATTTTAAACACTTCAAGAAACCAGAACATAAAAATGAACTTCAATAACAGGAACCGATTTAATATAGAGATGTTTATTTAAAAAAAATAGGAGTGATTTATATGATACAAAGGTCTCGTTCTGGTAGGCCATATGGCAGCTCAAAAATATTGATAAAGGCTGTAATCAATCACTATTTATTTAACAACTTTTGTGATAATTATTTTCAAACTGCGAATATCTGGTTTCAAGACTTTATTTTATAACTTAGTCTGAAGATGACATTCGCCTCTTAATTGGAAAGGGGAGAGTTTGAAAGGTGTGGCAAATGCATATATCTTTTCAAGTTAAAGATTAATAGAAGAAATCGTATCTCTGAAGAACTTGACAAAATCACACAATCGGTAAAAAGTCCGGTCGTAAAAAGGACTGCCTTTCAAAACTTTAGAACTCAAAACTATAAGATGCTCATAGAGCTATAAATTACACAAGTAATGAGATGCTTATAGATCTATAGCAACTACCATTCCAGTTATTTTTATTTTAGTCAATTCCTGCACCTTGAGCGCTATCCCGAAGAATGGAAAATTTTACTGGTTACCATGATACCGAAGCCAAAAAGAGATCTTATACAATTTAAAAGACCTGTTAGTCTTTTGTAAAAAGTGCCACACGTGTTTGGGAAAACATTTATCTGAATTATAAATTCTGATTTAGAAGAAAACATAGCACGATTCAACATACACACAGGTTAGTTAATGAGGTAAAAAAGCTTTAAGGGCATTTCATCGACGTTTATTAAGCTTTTGATGAGTTATATCATCAAAACTTAAAAACTTCTATAAACTGCTACAGAACTATTAAACTGTTTGAATCAATAAATAATAAAAAATAATCAATAATCAACCAAAAAATAACTCAACAAACGGAAGTTTATTTTAATTTGTATTTAATCGATTTTGTTATTGTGATCCTAAAAAGAAATTAAACTTTAATGATCTGTAGTTTTATTCGATAAATAATTAATTGTTTGCGTTACGAATTCTATTAAACCTTGATCACAAGTTTTATAGCATTTTAAAAGTTTTTTATGCGAATATATTTTGAATAAATTTATATTAATGTGGCAGTAAATATTATTTACTCTACATTTTTATTTCCAAATTGTTATTGTTTTGTTTTCTTTAAAGTATTAAAAAAGTGCACGTCTGAGTGTTACATGTCTCCTTAAATTAAATTACTACAGAGCGGGAAAAAGACAGAGATTTCATTTCGATTTCTTGTTAATAAACAATGTTTTATTAATAATTTCTAACAAGTTTATGATATTTTTATTTTATATATCTTTAATTATAAATTTATATCTTAGTCATAAGTGCTTTTGTTTTTTTGTTTTATTTAAAGATTTTTCTTTTATCAAATATTATGATGTCTTAATGTTTAAATACTTTGATAATTTTTTAAATATAACTCATGCGTATTCTGTTTAAATAAAACTCTTGGAAGTGCTAAAAACAAAAATTGAAAATTATTTTTAGAAATTTAATCGCCAACAAAAAAGAGAAAATTATAGCAGCTTTTTTCGATTTTTAAAAAAAAAATTTTGACATTATCTGAAAAAATTTAATAATTTAATAAAGTTTATTTCGCAGAATTGCTTAAGTTTTGTAAAATGATTAGGAAAGAAAATAAGAAGACTATTTTTGGCTTATTGGGTGGAGTTTTCGTAAAATTATTAAGTTAATATGATTTGGTCCGCCAGTAAATATTATGTGAAATTATTATATTTTATATGGAACATACACGATCATACAAACAGAAAAGAGAAGACTTTAACTTCGCAACACACCTTAACACATGAACACGATCCAAAGAAAATAGATGAATGTATGACATTAATTTATCCTAGTAAAAAAGGACGAAGACTTGACATTCATGACAACATGAAAATATACAAAACACAAACTTTTAACAGAGATAATAACCCTTATTCTGTTTGGCGTCGTCAACATCGTCGTCAATTTTAAGACAACATCAACTAAACACAATATCAATACTAATTTGGTATTCCCTAACAGCTTAATGACGACGTTGCCTGTTTATCGATAATATAAATAAGTAAAACACACATATCTATTACTTATGAAAGATGATTCAATTTGTTTTCTGATATGTTTAGAAAGTGCTGTGGAAAGTTTTAGTTTTCTAAGAAAAATTAATAAAAATTTTAAAGAACAATTAAATTAATTAGTCTAAGGGCCATTATTGCAACTTGCCGTTAGTTAAAGGTGTGATTTTAGTTGCTTAATAAAGAGCTTTGCATTAATTAAACTTTCAATGTTTAATGTTATTATTTAATGAATAAAAAAAAGTGAAGCTTTTAATATGCAAATCCATTTATCAGTCTGACAAGTTTTAATAATGCCCCTGAGAAATTCTCTAGCAAGGAATAGACTTTTTCTAACTCTTCCATTAATTTTTCATATTTACAGGGGTAATAATTTTAGTGTTTCACATTTCCTTTATGTTATTTTATATGTTTCTTACTTGGCTTTTTTAATATCGCCGTACGCTTTCTATTTTTTTAAAGTTTTCTTTAGCACACGATACAAAAAAACACCAAAAATGGCGACGACAAACTAAACGGCAACATCAACATCAATTGTTCTTAGGGAATACCAACCATATGTCAACAGTCATCGATTTATGACAATATTGACAACGGGAATACTGATTTACAACAAACGAAGAAAAACGACGTCGTCTTGTGTTGACGACGCCAAACAGAATATGGCTGATTATTAATGAACAGGTAAATAAAGCCTTCGACACAATTTTTACACTACTAAAATTGTTAAAACAATCTTACACACGAAAAACACCCACAGACTTACTTACTTATTACTTACTTATGTAATAATAAGAGACGGAAATATTAAAATTATATTCCTTCAATAAATATAAAAAATATAAGGAAATCTTCCTGTATAATACCATTCCAACAAACAATATTTATACAACAAATACCTTACACTATCTTTCAAATAGTAATCAAAACGCGGCTTAAAAATGATGTTCTCACATCAAAAGCGCTCCCTAAACGTACCAAATAAACAGACAGTGACGACGGTCCTCATCAAAAGGTATGACAACACTTTTTGTAAATGATTTATTTCCATATCTGTTCCAATCTTTTGGCATCATGTGGCAGACAATGACGTATTAAAAAAAGAAACACAGTCCATAGAGTAATTTGTATCACAAATACTTATTTTTTAAGTTTCAGGCAAAAAAGTTGTATTGTAAATATATTTTAACATTGCGGGCCACTAATTTATTTATATTTAATGTTGTTTTTAATTAAGTGTTCTTTACGGTTGGTGAATCAGACATCAATGAATTTCAGTATTTTTGAAACACAGTATTTAATTTTAATTTAAATGAATATTTAGGCTTGAGTTCATTTCTTCATGCGTCAATTTTATGGAGGAGAAAATATGAAGATTTTTTTGTATAAATTTAAATTAATTAACTTTTAATTTTTCATGTTACAATTTTTAAAGAAAACAGAAAAATATTCTACACCATCAGAATGTAGTGTAAGACTTTAAAGATCGGTACATCTGTCAATGTAATCAACAGCTAAATAACCAACTCATTAAGGAAATTAGAGAATGAAAAATAGCCTATTATCAATCGCAATTTGTTGTTGATTTTTGCTAAACGTTGGTTTACACCGAATGGGTATTTTTTATTTTTTTAAACCTAAGCTAACCCGAATCTATCTCTTTGGCGAAAAATGGCATGAAATAAAGGTATTGGGTTATCGAAAGAAATTTCTTTAGCTCAATTGAAGCAGGTGACAGCAGACCTAATGAAAATTGACTTGATCGTAAGCCCAGTAGGTAACCTTTGGGCGATAAAGAGACATTGGATGTTGAGCAAATTATTGAAATCGGCACAAATATTGAGACAATGATGCAGCATTTTCTAAATCGCTAAAACCTTCATCAGCATTTTTCGCATCTATCTACCTTAGATTGTGAAACATCTATTTAACGAACTAATTTTGTAAATAAGAATACGAGGAGTATTCATATCAATATTATTCACTGTTCTCTTTGTTAATTGTTTTGTATATTTTTTTTTCACTATTGTAACAGCCATTTGCAGATCACGAATGCAATTTTTATTTTATTTATTCTTACTTGTTTACTCACAACATTATAGATGCTGTTCCAGCATCATATTGACTGTTGTTAAGCTAAGTAAAAACGTTTAGAAATTATTTATTATTTTTATGGCATTCTTTTTAACCAATTTAACCATTTTAACTGCTGCTTTGGAAAATATCAGTTGGGTATTTTTTTTTGTCAAATATGCTTTAAACATAATAAATCCCCTCTTCTGTTTAGGCTTTTTTTTAAATAAAATCAGCACTTTTAATTTACTTTAGATGTATTAAATTCCTTCATGATATTTCCATGAAGTATTTATTATGAAGTATTTACTGCCGTGAAAGCATATCCATATGGCCATTTCGCTTATGCTTAAATAGCTCATCATTGGATTCTACCCAAATTTTGTATTCAAAACTAAAGAGTCTTATATCAAATGCCAAATTATTAAATGAGAACTACATAAAATCAACAAAGTAAAGAGACAATCAAAACACAGTTATCATTGAGTAACTATTGGGAATCATCCATATACACTGAAAAAAATTCTATTAAAATAAATTAATATGAAAGACTCCAAACAATAAATTCTCCTTTAAAATCAGCACTACTTATCCAAAAACCTTTTCAGTTTTTGTCACAATAATATAAAGCGAAGACTTCTAAAAAAGATTTTCTTTTATAAAATCTTGTTAAACACAAATCTTTATTTGTTTAGAGGTTAACAAATCTCAATTCTTTTAAAGGTTCTCGATTAAAATAAAGAAATATTTTTTAAAGAAAGTAATGAAAAATATTAAGGGTCTTTGGAAGAAGTTTTAAAGTAATATTTGAAAAGCAGTTTAAATCGATTAAGATGTTTGACTGTAACTAATATTTGCGACAATATGGATTTCAATTTCATACAGTGCAATGCGTTAGATGCAAAATGTTTGGAAAAATATAAACCCATGTTGAAATTGTTTGCTAACAAAAAAAAAAAAAAAAGCGTATACACTGTAATAGTTTTATGAAATGTCCACAAATATTACTGCCTCTATCCTGTTTCCCACAAAGTAATTATCTAGCTCTGGCTAGATAATTACACTGATGAAATAAAAAATAATTATCTTGGAGGAAAAATAATTTAGTTATAATACTGAACAAAAAATATATGTAAATCTAAATTAATAATTTAAAATAAATATGCGTTTTGTAGGTCAGTGGTTGAAAACTCTTAACTCGCAAAAAAATCGAATCGGGTTATTTTTCATTTTATTTACTTTTTTAATGAAAAGTAATTTCAATAACTTTGTTTTCTTTACATCGTCCCACAATAAATATTCCTAGTAATTTTATTCTTGTTTTATTTACTTCTAACACGGCTTAGCAACGGAGTAACAACTTTTTTTTTTGTCTTTTGGAAAATACAAAAAATATGTTAAGAGTTGTCAATCTGTGACCGACGATACGGTAAATTCACAAGATCTGCATCAAGTAAAAGGTAATAGTAGTGGGTGTACTATTATGGTTCCTACAAATTATACTGTGAAGGTAAAAATTAAAGTAAAAAATAAAAAAGGTAAAATTAAGAATTAAAGGCGTATGGCGTATGAGTTCGACTCGCAGCGGCCAGATACATCCATGTATCGCTTAGCGCCAAATAAGGGAATTTTCTTATAAAGTGGGGAATTTTTTTTTCTAAGTGATTTGAGGATTTTCAGAGATTATTTTTAATATTGTTACATTATTTTAAACATTATTGCAACCGTTTATTAAGGCAACAAGATAAATGCTTAAGATAAAAATGTTAGTCTACATATAACTGTGGCACTAAAATTTCAATCAAGGTACTTACTTGCCTTTAAATTCAATAAATTAAGTTTATTTTTTGAAAAAACAAATCAAACCGTAGTTTCGGCTTTGTTATTTAAGGTTAACAAGATATGGTTTTTAGGATTAAAAATTGCATTACATTTAATGTTGAAATGATTTCCACCATATAAACAATCCGCTCCAAATAAATGATTTGATTCATTAAACAAACATTTTGAGAAAATTTTTGAATATCTGATTGTACAAGAATATCAGGATAGAGCTGATATTATACTATTTGCATACAAAGCAAAATTGGTTTTAACTAGTTTGATGAGTTACCAAAAATTTTTGTTGTAATTTCCCTTTTCGGCAATGAATGTGAATAAGAAACTAAACGAGAATTATTACAGACTTATAAAATTGCAAAATAATTATATAATAATAGAATTTTTTCCGGGATATTAAGTGATAAAATAAACTACCTTCCGAAGATTCTTGGTGATAAAACTTTTAAATAAAGGATTCAACTCTTCTATCGCTAAATATAAAAATATAAGATGAGCTACAATTTAAAGTACGAAACACTAGTAAAAAAATTGAAAGCTCGCATGGTTAGTTCTAGAACTAATTTTAAATGAAATACCAACGTTTTATTCGAGACACAGTTTCTTTTCTCAAAACAAGGTAAAATCTTATTTAATATTCACCTTTTCAATTTCAAAACTAAAAAAAAAGAATTTAACATTTTTTTGGAAATATTCACTCAAAATAAAATTCAATTATATCTATTCATAAATCTTCAGTTATTTGTTTAAAAAAAAAAAAACTCCAAATTGGCAACGAAAATTATTTGACTTCAATACACAGTTACACAAAAGAACAGATAAAAATACGGATAGAGAACACAGCCGATAAAGTGCTCTTTTTTTATTCATCTTAGTATTTTTTTTTTAATTTTTTATTTTGCGATAGATAATTGTGATGCTTGTGAGTAATTCAGAAAGTATGTATTTCAAATGATTTTGAAAATTTTCAACCTGGCTGCCACTAAATGGAGCTGAAAAAAATTGTGTGTTTTTGTTCTGTAATTAAGTTGTTTGTTTTGAATAAATATTTTTTCCAATTAAAAGGCCGTAAAAATATTTGTGATTTTATGATTGCAATTATTATTTTTTTCTACTTAGTTTTTGTTGTTGTTGTAATAATAGGTGAAAAGAAATTAAATTTAAAATTTATGCTTTTATTTATTTATTGTGCATTTGTTGATATTGCTCGGCATTTTTGTACATATGACGTCACTTGGTTCTTTGTGTATCTTTTATAGATACATTTAAATTCAAACAAAACATTTACACACAAACTCAAATACACACCGATATACAAATACAGGTGGATGTATTTTGAATTTTATTTCTTTTAATTGATTTTTTAATTTTTTTTTTTAATTTTAGCCTGTAGATACACAATTTTTTCTATGGATTTATCAAATACAAATAAATTTATTTGAAAATGTCTAAATTAATTAATAAATTAAATAAAATTTTTAATTTTAAAAGAGCTTCATATATTTTAATCCTTTGTATTATAAAGAAAAAAATATATAATTAAAATATTAACGCACTTTTCCATTATTTTTTGTTCTCCATTTTTCACTTTTCATTTTATTAAGGCCTTTATGGTCATGATACTTGTACGTATATACTCATGTACATATACATTCATATATATATTTTTATTAGGCCAATATTTAAATAAAATTTTCTTTTGTTTTCCAATTTCTTTAAATTTTTACTGTAAAATATTTATTTATATTTTTTTGTTCACTTTACTTTACATTCAACCATTCCAAGTGTGTTTTGTTATTTTTTTTGCTTTTACTTTTTCCCGTTCTATATTTTTCCGCACATTTGCGTTCAGTTGCAAGTATAGCCCGTATCTAAATGTGTTGTGATAATTTTTCTTTAATCTGAGTGCTGCCTGCATGTGTGTGTATGTATTGGTAGCTGTCTCCCGAGATGATCATGAGTACTTGAGATTGGAGAATCTGTTCTATTTTATTTCATGATGTTTTATTTTATCTTTTGGGATTTTACATTAATATGAACTGTTCATCATGGAGATACAGGGCAGTGAGGAAAGTGAGTTGAGGAATTGTGTGAAAATATGGGAAAACTTTTAAACGTTTTCTCGAAATACTTTGTTGCGTATAATTTTTGTTTATATTTATTCTCACCGTTACTGTGGAGTACAATAAAAAGTCAAAGTGATATTATTTTAAGTCAAGTGGACTTATTACGTACTGAGAATAAAAAGTTACTTTTTTTTTTTTTTGTTTAAGTGAAGTGGCACTCAGTCGATAAAAGCGCCTTAATAGGCTGGATGAATTTCTATAGACAGGCTAATAGGCCTGATTAGTATCTTAAAAAGGCAGATGCTGAAGATAATAGAACTTCATATTTTTTTTATGAGTGAAATATTAAATATAAAGGCTATTAAATTAAATGTTATTTTAATTTTTTTACCAACTTACCGCTCTACATTTGGGTCTTGAATCCTACTTTGGTGCGAACATTAAGGAATCCCATATTTATCTGGAATTTTTTGGATATTTTAAGTCTGAAAAGGAAAAATGGTTGATATTTCCATTTATTAACTTGCCTAGCAGCACAGCAAAAAAAGTGTTCCATGTCTATTTGTCCGCTACTATCTAAAGGTATATGACTAAAGGTAGATAACTAAGGTAGTCTCAAATTAAGAATCGAATCATTATACAGAAACGGGAGTTCAGATGACATTGTGGCCATAAGAATGTGGTAAGTTTCGATAGCTAAAAATTGCAATGAAATCCTTTGTATCCAATGTACTTTAATGCCCAAAGTGTGAAATGTTATGTGTCATAAATGTGATCGGTTTTTATTGCACTAAAAAGAAAGACTTATTTCGAAGCTCGTCTAATTTTTGACAGAAAAAAATACAGTAGGCCGTAATTAAATAACGCTTGAAGACCAAAATGTGAAGAATGCAATTTTTGGCAATGTAATATTGTAAGCAAAAATTATTTGAGGGTAAAAATTTTGTTTTTTTTTAAAGCCAAATTCACATTTTAAGCTTCTTTTTTACGTGATGTAATGAATAAGAGTAGTTTTTAAGAATGGTACATCCTTAAATAATAACTTACTTTGCTTGATCTCTAAACAAATCTTTAAAATAAGTACGATGTTATATTTGTTGTTAAAAACTTTTGTCTAGTCTGAAGGTCTATTATATGCGTAGCTGGATAAGATCGTAATACCTAAAATATTAATTTAAAATTGACCTTAGTTCAATTAAACTAGAAAAAAGCAAAGGGTTACTATTTTGAAAATTATTTATTTTTAGGATACAGAATTGCAAAATGATTCCTTAGATACTTTGAAGTTTTTTGCATTCCCTATCAAAGAATAAAAACAAAACCCAATTAATATCGCTACAATATCCATCCACAGGCAAAAAAAAAAAAAACAAATAATGATATGGTTTTAATAATATATTGTTGTGTAGAATTACAATAACATGGAATATTATAAACATAATTCTGTTTAAAATTTAATTACGAGTAAACTATAGCGTTATGTGATAATATTATGTTCAAATATAAACGTTATATGTTAAGTTAAAATATCATTATATGGTTAAATCATAATGTGGCCTCTAATGTGGTCTGAAATAAAAGTCAAAATTCATTTAAAAACATAAATTCGAAAAAGTCATACTTTAATTTATAATAAAAATAAATTATGGGTGAGTATATTATTTTTAATCAGTTTAAAACTTTGGCTATGATTCAATTTTTTTTAAGAGAAAACCAATCATTTTGCATTTTTTGTGCGTAGTAACCATAAAAAAAATATTTTTATCGTTACCTTAGTATTGTTGAAATTAATAATAATTTGTTCGCCGTAACTATACATTGTTACAAGGAACATAATATGGTTATTGTAACCATATCGCGACCACTTTTTTCTGCGTATATTAAAAGAACACATTATAAAGTGGAGAGAGAAAAATAATTTAAAAAATAACATTTAAAATTACAAAGTTTTTCTCTTAATACTTTATTTGTCCCTGTATGAATTTATCTGTTACACTGCTAGAGGTAGACACCTGAAATTTTAAAATAGTATCGGGTGCCATATCCGCTATAAAACCCAGTTGAAAAAAATAAATTTAAAAGATTGCCTATATATGGTATGGAGCTCTTCGTACTTGTGGCTAACTCGCTCTTGGTGGATTATAAATTCGAATAATGACAAAGATCTAAAAAGCTGCAAAAGTACGATAACATGTTTATTAAAGTGCGCAACTCAAAAAATTTTCATTGCGGCCTTATCGTCAAAAAAAGAGATTTTCGTCGATCGCTAGAGATGTTTAGATTTCAAAGGTTCAATTATATTAAAATTAAAAAAAAAAAAATTAAAAATAAAAGAAAATCATCTCTGTTGGTTTGGTTTAAACGTGTTATCTAGCGTTTTACCGCTTCCATATTTTTACAATGAATTAAATTTTTTAACTTGTTTATTGTGTTACAAGCACGGAAGAGTACTTTATAAACTGAATCATTAAAAAAATTGCTAAGATCATTTATAGGTCCATGTTAAACTGTTTTTAATCAGAAGTGTGATATAATTATTTATAAAGTTGTTTTTAAGACGGCAAAATAAATCCTTCTAAATATTGTGCCAAAATCTTAGATTAAAAAAAAGGAATAAAAAATATAATAAAAAAAATCATAAAAATAACTATCAAAAAAGTGTTAATTGAACTGTCATCAATAACTGTTTTAACAGATTATTTCATTTCAACATTTTACTGCTACGCTGGGTTTTCATTTTTTTACCAAAAAAAATATTTGTTTATGTTAGAAAATGTTGATTGATTAAATCAAAAGAAAATTGGCATTTGCTATTAAATTTTCATTAATAATAGTTTTTCCATTTTGAGTATAATAAAATACAGAGCAAAAAATCACGAAAAATGCCATTCGTAAACAAAGAGAGTTGAAATTATTTCAAAAGCTTTTTTTTAACAAAATGTGGATTTTTACATGCATCAATAAAATTTCCATTTAAAAACTGAAATGGGATTAAAAGAAAATATCTTGTTCATACAAACGTTAAAATTATAAATGTTACAATATAATATTTTTATACATTTTTGTAAAATGTTTTTTAATTGCGCATGAATCACAAATAAAATACACAATTTTTAAAATAAAAATTCCAAAATAAAAATTAAAATAAAGATTTCAAAATTAAATATACATCCACTTGTTACGTTTATAATTATGACAAGATAAGTCAAAGTATTCGCAAAAATTTCTTAACATAACAAATGATTCATTTGCATATACTTTTGGTATCTTTTTATTTGACTTTTTATTCCACCGAAACACTTATGACAAATCCTCATTTTATATTCCTCTTATTATTAGTTTTGTGTGTACAAGTATTTATATTGAATTGAACGTGATAAATTACTAAAAATTTAATTGCTTATAAGAGATGAAATGTTTAAAAATTTTTATGACAAAGCCAACAACCTTTTCAGGCGAAAACAATATTTGCGGGAAAATAAGATGAAAAAAAAATAAATAAATAAAGAAATGAAATCTAAATACATAAAAACCGCACATTAAAATTATTAATCTTAAATACCACAACATCACTAGTAAAACTACCTAAAGATAAATAAACAAACTAATTTGAAAAAAAAACACTTATATTATATACACTGCATTGCGTGATAATAAGTACACTTATGAAAACTAAATTTAAAAACAAAACAGCACCTCCCTAGAATGATTTTGACTTCTCACATTATGATTTTCCATCTGCCATATGCAGAAATAACAGATTATGAAAAACGAGGCATATAAAAAAATGTAATCCAAATAATCAACAAAGTTTTAGATAGAGAAAAACGGTACGACATAAGCAGTGTTTAAAATAGTCTGGCCGAAAGGTCTAAAAGACGTGTCTCGTCGACCAGATCCTCTGAGACATAAAACACTTTGGCTTAAGACGCCCATTTACAACGCCTATTTACAATGTAGATTTTGCAAGTAAAAGAATCCCTACGTTTGCAAAAGTAAAAAATGTAAAGATACTAATATACAATAAATGTCCATCTCGTTAACTTGTGCTTTTAGAATTATTACATCTGTTACAAAACAGGTGTTTTTGGGGGAATTACAAAAAATTAAAAAAAAGAAAGAAATACTTCGATGTCATTTATTCTTCAATAAGAAGACAACAAAAATAAATTTTGCGTATATATATTATTTTCATCGACATACGTACATCGAATGATCTTGAGGCAGCCACACCAATAACATCCGGTACAACATGCCAAAGCAGTGACTAATGACACTTAATTTTTTTTTTATTGTTCAACTCTTAATTTATAGCATCACCTTGATAAAACTGAGAAATTATTATTAAAGAGGTGTTACAAACAAAATAAAAAAATATGAATGCCTCCATTCCCTATAAAATAACACAATAAATTTTCTTGTAAATTTATTATTAGTGTTTTTTGTTTGTAATAAAATACAAAAGAAAAACTTTTTTTGGGTAAGTTTTATTTTTTATTTTGTTAATAAAAGTGTGAGATTTCTAAGAATAAACACAACTTTGTGCCACAATTTGCTGTTTTTGTTTCAATATTTTTTTTAACCCTGAACCTCTGCCACGAATATCGAACTTTTATCAGTTGTCGTTTAATCAACCTTGACCAATTTTATTCATCAATATATTTTAAAATATTTGTTTATTTTACTGCTGGAACATTTTTGATACAATTAAGCGTTTTTAAATACAGGGTGATGATTAAAATATTAAAATGTGCTCAAAGAAAGTGAAATAGATATAAATGTGTGGTTGACGTTGCAGTAATCATATTTTTTATCAAGCAACTATGAACTATGATTATAAGTTAAGAGGTAAAATATCTAAAGTAAAATAAAAAGAAAACTGATTTAATATCCCTTAAAATTACAAATGTTAATCATGCTTGAGTCGCGATATTTGGTGCGGTTTGCCAAAGTGAAAGTTAACAAAAATTTTTTTTTTCGTTTAAAGTCAATAATGCCAACAAGTACGTGACAGTATAAGCCAGTGGGCGAATTACGGCAATTGATATCCAAATTCACATTTTTATCGCAAAACATCGTGTCAAGATATAAAAGAATCATATTTTCAACATATTTTATAAAAGCAATTTATTAATTTTTTGTGATGAAACTTTCATATAACACTTTTTGTAAACATTTGTAAACAACTCTTAACATGAAATACATAATATTTTTTTAACAAGCTTCCTGAAGGAAAGACTCGGCAATTTGGAACAGGAAAAAGGAAAACTCAAATAAAAGGACTCTTTAATAGCGTTCCAGGTTTGGTTATTAACATAATTTCTAAATACAGAGTGTCTTCGCTCCACAAAAGACCCTAAAGACTGCATTACATTTAGAAAAGTGTACCTTAAAAATAAAACCACAGCTTGCATTTTAATCGATAATAAATCATTACCACGACCTAAAATCATCGACTTAAAAAAAATAAATAGGTTATCAATTCGATAAAATGTCGCTTTTGTATGTTTGTGTCCGCAGAACTCAGTCATTTCTGAACGGAGTTTGAAATTTTTTTTCTTACTTGAATGGTGATGCTTACAAATTGGTACTGATTTAAAAACAGTTCACAATCCTTAAGGGAACGGCTTTCAAAGTTAAGAAGTGACTTATCATTACAGATCCCAATGGCATAAAAAAAAGAAAAAAAAAAAATACAAAAATAAATCTATAAATTGAAGCGTGTTCCTAAATAAATAAGGGCCTATATTCTGAACCCATATAGACCAACGCCTGAAAATTGGATATAATGTCTATTACTATGACTGTTATAGTAACAAAATTATTAATTAGAGGGTTCCTAAATAATTCACATAATTTGATATATATAACTTTTACTTTTGAAAATTTGTTATAGTTGTTTGAACTGTTATAGACAGACAGATGAAATCCGTTTTGAAGTTGGGTGTTTATTGCCCGAATTATTCGCTTAAAAATATGGATGACATTAATCCGGGCGCAATTTAGTTTCAACAGTAAGGCGCTAAATACCATACGGCTACCACACCATCGATTAATTGAAATAAAATTTGGTGGTAAATTAACTGCGATTATTAGATCACTAAGGTCTTGCTATTAGACACCTCTTGATTACTTTCTATGGGGTCTCGATATACGCTGATAACGAACAACAATTGAAGCAAAGCATTATTCAAATAGCACAAAATTTTTACACGATTTCAGTTGAAAAAAATACTTCTGCAGAAGAGTCTTATATAACCATAAAATAAACATAAACAAAAAAGTATTTTTATCAAGGTTAGTTTTGCTTGATTTCTTTAAATATAAACATTTTATTATTTTCTCATGAAATATTTATCATAACACTGCTCCTACGAAAGATCATAGAATTTGTTTTCCAAGAATGCAGAAGTTGGTACCACAATATTTTTATGTGGGCACTGATTAATCTAAAACAAAAGAAATGTTTTTAAGTCTAAAAAGAGTAGCATGAATGACTTTGCTTTTTGTGGAAAATTTTGAGAAGTAATGAATGGCATAACTTCTGTATTGGCTTCTAAATATTCTTTTGTATGATATAAAAATTAATAAATTTGAGTTTGCTTTTACGGCAACTTCTAGAAGGTTCTCTATTTATTTTAAATCTGTCGAATTCACAATTGCTTTAGAAGGTCTTAAGTAGGGAAGCAACCGATAGCGATATCAATACCGATATATCGGCGATACTTCTGGTATTCCAATATATCGAAAATACTTCTTATATTTTTCTTTAAAGTTGTTTGAACAAAATATTCAATTTTCAACTCTTTTTTTGCATGACAACTATGAGAAATAACATATTAAAAGCAGAATATAAAATTCAAATGAGTTCTGTCACATCTCAGAGACTGTTTTCCACTGCAGGTCTGTTTCAAACAAATTTGAGAAATTGTCTATCTCCGCAAAATTAGAGAACACTTTGTTTTTTAAACAAAAATCTTATTAATATCAATTTTAAATATTAATCTTTACAATGTTGTTTTTATATATTTAATTTAATTTTAACATGATCTCAAATTCAATTCATTATCTTTTAAATTTTATTAATATCAATTTTAAATCTTGAGCCAATCTAAACTGTATTGCATCGTTTATTTTGTAAAATCATAAATAATGCAGACGTTTTGTAGTTTAAAAATTTGAATTTTAGACTCTGAAATGAACTGAAAATTTTGATGATTTGAATAAACACTGTTATTTGGTATAATAGATGAATTACTCTACATGAGTTTTGTTAATTTTCAATTGAGCTCAATTTCAATATGCATATCGGTATTGGAATCGGTATCGGCGGTATTTATTTTTGAGTATCAGTATCTGATCGGCGAAATGGCGTATCGTTACATCTCTAGTTTTAATTCAAATGGTAAAAAGTAGTAAATTAAACTAGAAGCAGCAAAGAAAAACCTATATCTATAAAACTTTATAGCTTGTATATATTTTTTTCTATGTTCAAACTTGCATAAACTCTTAAAAAAGCCAACAATTCTGATTACAATACACATAAATAAATTCCAATAAAGTAATTTATTTTTTTTATAAAGTTTTTATTCCAATTGTTTTAAATAATAATTAACTTTTATACCTGGATGGGATTTAAAATACTAAATCTTTTAAAATGCATTTTTATCTTGAGACTTTTGACTTCAATTAAATTATTCTTTTGACATTTTGTAAAGATTATTTTTCTCAATTTGTTGCAGTTGTTGTATAATTTATGTATTTGGTTGTTGTAAATTTAATATTTTTTTCTAAATCTCTTTTAAGTTTTTCTTTGTGTCTACACAACAACATTGGTCTTAAGTTTTTACCTTTATCTATTTTTATAAATTTTTTTATTTTTTATTATAGTTTTATTTCCGTACAAATATTATCATATCTTTTCATACCTTGTGTTTGTTGAAGTTTTTTGTTCTTATTGTAATAGTTGGCAAAGTGTAATTGTAAAAACTTATGTCTTTCTTCAAATTTGAATAAAAATTGTATTAAGGAATATCTGGTTAAGATGCAATAAAGTTAGTACACACATACATATTTATAAATGCAGACAATTTAAATATTGTCTGAGGTGAACAGTGTTTTTTAAGTGGAAAAAAGTGTATAGAAATTTATCATAATTCAAATAAATTTCATATCGATTATTTCATGCCAATTAAAGGGCAGTAAGATATGGTTAGAAAAAAATCTCGTTCTTTGCACTAGCTTGCCCTTTTATTTCCTTGAATTATTACTTTTACAATTAGAAAGGCGAATTAGATATAAGGTGGCAGCACAGCTAAAAACACAAAAATTTCTTGTTACTGCATTCTTGCAGAGCACCACGTTGACATCAAAAATTCTGGCCAAACAAAAGGAATTTCATCTTATTTTATCATTCTATAATCATTTGGTGCTTTAAATGAAGTTGTACCCAGTTGGTTTCTTTCTTCTGTACATGCGGCAATACCTTATAAAGGGTCATCCAAATGCGACGCCTAGATGTCAGCACTATATATTTTTTACACGTGATATCTTTTCAAATGACATAAGCCATTTTGTTTTATTAGAAGGTAGTACAGTTTTAACCATGGACAGGTACACATTGCAACAACGCGTTTACATCATTCAAAGTTAATATGAAAATGGGCGTTCTTTGAAAAATACCCATTGCAAAATTTTGTTAAGTGACGAAGCTCATTCAAAATGGATGGATTCGTCAATTACCAAAATTGTCGTATCTGGGGTGATGAAAAGCCTCGTGTTGATGAAAAATCTCTACACCCACAAAAAGTTACTGTTTGGTGTGCATTTTGGGCAAATGGAATCATTGGGCCATTTTTCTTCGAAGATGATGCTGGAAATGCTGTTACTGTGAATGCTGAGCGATACCAATCAATGTTGAGAAACTTTTTATGGACACAGTTGAATCATATTGATGTGTCTGACGTCTATTTCCAGCAAGACGGTGCTACATGTCACACAACTCGAGAAACATTATGCTTTTGCAATCAAAATTTCCTCAACCTGTAATTTCACGAAATGCAGATTGGCCTCAAAGGTCATGTGATCAACACCATTAGATTTTTTTTGTGGGGTTTTTTGAAAAGTCGAGTGTATGCTAACAAGCCACAAACAATTAACGATCTAAAGAACAACATTCAAGTTGCAATTCGTGAAATAACACCAGCAACATGTCGGAAAGTCATTGAAAATTTCGATATTCGGATTGATGTCTGCAGACGCAGTCATGGTGGACATTTGAATGATATTCTATTCCACTTATTAATGTAATGGGTCATACTTTTAATAAAAAAGCAGCTTGAAAAAATTGCAAATAGCTTGTGTTTTATTTCAAAGAAACATGTAGGCACGTTTTTTGGATGACCCTTTATATAATTTTTTGGTTTTGAAATTTAAATTAAATTTTTTGCTTTTTCAAATTATTTAAACATTTTTTATTTTTTAAAATTTTGACAAAAACGTTAAACATATATAATAATCAGCCGGTCTATTAAGACCACCTCTAAATTAATTCGCCTTGATATTAGTTTTTTATATTTATTTTTTGATATATTTCATTGAGGGTTATTTTCTAGAAGTTTTGACTTTTCAGAATAAATTAATTTAACTTATAAAACAATGGTGAATTCTAAATATATTCGAATTTGGATGTGAATGGTAAAGCTTTTTATTTAATACATCTGGTGAAAAATTAACGTCATGCCGTAAACAGGAAACTTACTTTTAATTGCAAAATACACATTACTACACTTGATCAAGTATGATTAGATAAAGATCATTGTGAAACTACTGTTGTAAAAATTTACAAGAGCTCTGCTCTAAAAAAATTTTAAGACGCCTGCGGGTGACACAAAACTAAATTATTTCTATTTATAATTCTATTGACGAGTTTGCCCTTAAATATTTACTGCCATTCAATAATGCCGATTTTAATGTATTTCGTCGAGTAATTTTGACAACTAAACGTGCTAAAAATTATAATAATGGTAAAAGCTTTAATATTTAAAGGATTTAAGAAAAAAAAATAATTAAAAATATATTAAGCAAAACCGAAACTTAATTAATAAAAAATTTTAACTTCTATTTTTGTTTCTGTTCAATATCTGCTGATATTCGATATTTGCAAATATGGTATCAAGAGTGGGATCCGCTAAGGGGAGCTATTGGATTAGATAAGTGAAGATGTGAAATTTATAACATTATGCAGATAAAATCATATCAGTCAAATGACATTTAAAATTGTCAGGCTCAATACTGCCAATTGTTTCTGCTATTTAAAGATTTGAGATCTCAAAAAGTGCAAAAGAAATCGTGTGCTATTTCGAGCAGATGTCGTAGCCATTTTAACGATGTGATAAAACAACAGCCCGTAACCAAAAAAAAAGCTTTAAATTCGAAATTAAAAATTTACAAAAAATTTAATTTTTCTTCTCTTATAATATTTTTTTTTTCTTAAAAGTTTTTCTTTACATGAAGTTTAAACCACAGTTACTCTACGATTGCTTAAAAGATAGCAATCGATACTACACAGCCAGAGATAAATAAAGAAGTGCTGTGTGTTTTTTTGTTTGATGTTGTAGTTTAATCTCAAACAACATAATGATTGCAGCAAAAATCCTTTAAAGGTGTTAATATTAATGCCAAAACAACTTGATAACATTTGGCTTGTATCTTATTTATGGTAAAGCTTACGAGTTCTTTTTTTTAAACACAGATACTAAATGCAGTCAAGTGTGATTTTTAAGTAATAAATGCAAAATCAGTTGCAGATAACAAAAATAAAAAAGGTTACGAGGGCTGCTCTATATATTTCTGGCCTAATAGTGATAATGCGAATATTTATAATAAAAAATGGTTTTATTGTTTTTCGAAGTATTCTACAGCATGATTTATACACTTTTGCATGCGCTCAAACCAGTTGTCGAAGCACTTTTTCTACTCTGATTGAGACACCTCTAAAATATGATTTTTGAACACTTCAACAGCTTCTTCTGGCGTTTTTTCTTGATGTGCGGAAACAAGAAGAAGTCATTAGGTGCCAAGTCAGGGCTGTACGGCCGATGACCCATTAATTCGACGTTTTGGCCGGTAAAAAACGCTCTGGTTTGAGCCGATGTGTGAGAGCTCGCATTGTCATGGTGAACAATGATTCGTCTTCTCTTGTTGGTTTTTCGAATTTCTCCCATGACTTCAGGCAAACAAATCGTAGTGTACCACCCAGAAGTGACCGTCCTACGTTGCTCAAGCGGAACAGTCGCCACATGACCAGTTTTGCCGAAGAAACAGGCGACCATTTGATTCGAAGTGCTTCTTCCACGAACAACTCTCGTTGGATTTTGCTCGTCTAAAGACCCACACGGTCGATTGTTGTTTCGTTTCGGGCTCATACGCATAGATGCATGATTCATCACCTGTTACGATCTTATAAACGCCTTTTGAAGCAACGCAATCGTATTTTTGCAACATTTCTTTGCACCAATCGACACGAGCCTTTTTTTGAGCGACTTTCAAATTGTGCGGGATCCAACGAGAACAAGCCTTTTTTACGGCCAGGTGTTCATGCAGTATCGAATGTATGCTGGTGGAAGAAATGTCCAAGGATATCTCTATCTCTCGGTATGTCACATGTCGATCTTGTATTATATGTTCACGCACGGCATCAATGTTCTCTGGCACAACAGCCGTTTTTAGACGACCATTACGGAATTCGTCTTTGAGCGAGCTTCGGCCACGATTAAATTCATTACACCAATTTTTCACAGTGCTATAGGATGGTGCTTCATCGCCATACAAAGATTTAAGTTCATTAATGCACTCTTGTCGTGATAATCCACGTCGAAAGTTGTGAAAAATTATGGCACGAAAATGTTCACGAGTTAATTCCATTTTTTTCTATATTAATTTTTTCAAGTCACTGTAAACAACACAAATAATAGTCGTACGTCAAAACGTTTTGAGCACGATTATGCTTAAAAATAGCAAACTTTCCAATGGAAATGTCAGATTGCACTTGGCAGCACTCAGTGTTGCCAGGCCAGAAATATATATAGCAGCCCTCGTAAATTTTTTTAGTATTTTATAAAATTAAATTTTTTATGATGTTTATATATTGTAGGTGATTCAAGAATATATTTATAGTTTTTGAAGTTTCGGCCTACTAACACTGCACTGTAGATAAATCTTCTTTAAAAGAAAAGGTTCATAAATCAAGAACGGCTTAGCCAAATAGAAACAAATTCGTCAAATATGATAAACAGATTTTGAACTATCGATGAAATTTAAGGTGAACAAAAATTAAATATGGTTTATTTTATTCGCAATATATCTACCTCAATGGATAAAGACAAAAACAATAATTTTTTGACATTGTCAATTTATCTCGAAATTTGTAAAAGCAGACAAGTGAAGTAAATTAAGACCAAAGCTTGACAATAATTGATTTAATTACACGAGTTAAAGCATAATTTTTTCGCTTTGAATTGATTATTTTGGCTTAAGTTTTTCAATAATTTAGGAACTATTAAGCTCACAAAAATATTGTGTATTGATAAGATAATTTTATTTCTATTTTTTAATTTTAATTTTTTTCCCCAATCAGAAATTAAACCGTGGATTATAACAAATGAATTAAAATTTACTTTTATTCGGATTAGATTCCTTTTATATATATATATTTTTTTTCAAAAAAATTTTTATTTTTATTTTCGTATAAATTTGAAATTACTCCTCTGCTCTTCTAGAATCTTAAATGAGAGGAGAATTATTTGGCTGGTCCAAAAAATTTTTTATAAAGAAAGATTATTTACAAATGTATGTGGACTTTTTTTTCAAAGAAAACAAGAACAATTAGACGCTAGCAGAATATATTGCCACATTTTCTCGTTCGCTAGATCATTTATCAGCATTTTTCGCATCTATCTATCTTAAGTTGTTTACATTCTTCATCAACATCATCTATTTAATCAACTAATCAATTTTAATTTGATTAGAAGATGTCCACACAAGCCCAAAGAATTTCTTCGTTGTTCTCTCCTAAAAATGAATCTAAGCCGAAAAACATAAATCTTAATTCATTTCTATTTTTTGTAAGTTTTCCTACTTTCACAATAATAAATTAACGTGCCACGTTCTCTAAAAAAACTATACGAGATAAAAAAAATATAAAGCGGAATTTAATTAAGTACATTAAAACCTTCATATTCATTCTATTGTTTATTGATAGAAATATATACAGGACTTGAAAGGAAATTTTGTTTAGTACCGAAAGTTGTAATTTGCCCCAGTAAACTCAAGGACTCACTACTTGCTAGGCGACTCACGTATGTCGCTTAAATTTTTTTAATAACAACTTTATTATTTTATTTAATAAAGTTAAAAATATGCAAGCGATAACAGTTCATCTTTTTAACAAATTTTATTTGCTATTAAAACTCATAGCTATCTTTTTTCTTTTTATGAACAAAATTAGTATTCAATCTTTTATTTTAACGATGTAAAAAAAAAAAAATTAAAAAAAGAGAGAAAAACTTGATAAAAGTATAATTTAAAAAAAGTTTAATTGTTCATGTATCAGACGCCTTAAATGATCATTATTTATAATTATTACAACTCTTTAAAAAGCAACGAACGAACTTACTTAACAGGGTTAAACTAGAAAAACTTTTTATGAGACATGCAACAACGTGTTATTGCTTGATATTATAGTAAGAAAAATATATAACAATAATAATAGGACGATTCTGGTCGACTAAATTATTCTCCTGTAGTTCAGTTTTGTTTGCATGAGTTTTATTAGAATTTTTGCTCATTTTTACTATTTATGGTCATTTGTTGCCTATCAAATTTTATCAATCTTTATGATTTGTACAAACCTAATTGAAATCAATAGATTTGATAATTCAATGAAATGCAAAAACCAAGACGCTTTTTAATTTAAAATTAGTTTTCTTTTTTAAGTTTGAAAAATTATATGACAAGGATATTTTAGCTGCAATTTAAAAGAACTGTTACCAAAAAGTACTATTTAAAAAAAGGTTATTAAAAAATGTAAGAAGAAGCTACTTTTATTTAAAAGTTTTTTTTTTTTTATTGAGTTGTTATGGGTACTTTAGCTAAAAGCTACTTTATTAACAAGTTTTTTATTGTGTTATTATAGGTTTGTTTTTGCTTAAAATTATTTTTTTGAAACGTACTTTTGCTTCATGGTACTTTTCTTAAAATGTCATTTTATACCAGAGAACTCTAAATAAAAGAAAATCTTACAAGAGTGGTTTTGATATTGTACTATATGTTTTAAAAGGGTCCTGCTTGAAAAAGTACCTTAAGAAAAAGTATTTTCTCAGAACTTCCTCATATTAAAATAAAAAACAACTTTAAAAAAGTTTATAAATCTATCTTTAATTGAGGAAATTTTCTATTTGAAGATATATATTTTCTTAAAGGTACTTTTTTGAAACAATTTTAACAAAAAGTACTTTTTTTGAAAAGCACCATAATTAAAGTTTATTCTTTTGCTATAAATAAAATTTTATTTGATAGTTTAAACTATGAAATTATATTACTATAAGATAATTTTATTAAAAGGTACTTTTAATTAAAACAATTTCATTAAAAAGTACATTTTTAAAAATCAGCTTATTAAAATTTTAAAACATAAATTGTTTTAAAGACTTTATACTGTCAATATTACTGTAATTAAACGCATATAAAGGCTAATACTGTTGGTGTA
Organism: Cistogaster globosa; assembly: GCA_937654795.1. Taxonomy (NCBI): domain Eukaryota; kingdom Metazoa; phylum Arthropoda; class Insecta; order Diptera; family Tachinidae; genus Cistogaster; species Cistogaster globosa. Next base: position 91,971,776 of record OW569406.1, on the reverse strand, counting down.
TTGACAGTTGTTACTTTTAGTAAAGGGTCTTCTTTCTTAACGATTTCTCATTAAAATATCCTTTATAAATAAACTTGCATTGAAAATTGTTTTACAATACTTATTAGTAAAACGCATTTTTAATAAAAGTTGCTGCTTTTAAAACGTACATAAATTAATTGACTTTCTTAATAAAAGGTACCTTTACTAACAGGTACTTTTTTAAAAATTTACTTCTTTTATTGAAATTTACTTTTTAACGGTTGTTATCCTAAACAAGTAGACGCAAAATTGCTTGGGAAATAAGTTTTTCTTGAGATTTTATTCAAACGTTATCTTGAATATGAGCCGTTTATATTGAAAGTAGCGCAAGTCACTTAAAAAAAAACCGGAGTTTTTCTTGGAAAATAAAAACATCCTGAGATAATAAGTGGAAGTATGTTTTCCCAAATTTTAGCCGCAATACTTTTGTAACCTTTAAAAGGCAATCCTTTAAATATGTGCATCATCGTAAAAGCAAAGTGACTTATGCCAATTTCAAAATAAACGACTCATATAAAAAATGTTTAAGAGTTGTATAGATCTAAAATATCAAACAACCATTAAGGCCAATAATGCTCAAATATTAAACTTTTTTATGTGTGACATTAAAATAACATGTAAAGTTTTCTTTTCTCCTCCTTCTTGTTCTTTTTATTTTTTCTTTTTGGAAATTTGAAAGCAACATTTGGCTTGTAAAAGTAATTTTCTTAATTAGAATATATGAAGCAATAAAAGGGATTTTTATTACACTTAATATAAAAATCACATTTAACACACACACACACACATACACAAACATTAACACATACATATATAAATAAATTATGTTTAGATATTGATACAACACTTAGAAGAGAAATAAACAATTTGACTTCTATAACCAATCAATTAAAAAAATTTTTTTCGTTTCTTTCAGTTAATAGCGCTCTATAATATTGAAAGTACGTGTCTGTTGTTTTATAAGCAACAACCATCCCTTAAATATAGTTATAAGAAATAAAAAGAACATCTCAATAAACTTAAACCCCCCAAGAGTTTTAGTTAATTTTAGTTTCTTTGCTCCGTTTGATGTCCATCATCAATTTACAACGTATTCTTTTTTGGTTGACATTAGCACAAAAAGTGTCCATTCTAATGTATTGTATTTTATTTAAAAGTGGAAATAAAATCTATGGAAAATGTCTTTAACTGCTTTATTCATTTCCGTTCACTTTCGTTTAAATGTTGGTTTATTAACTTCCTTTATTAAGTACCACCTGTAGTGTTGGGAATTTATTTGTTTGAATACTGGTTGGGGATGTGTGTTAGTGTAAGGGTGAGTGTTTTTTTCAATGCGCATATAGTGGTCATTGTTTTTGTTAGAAATCAAAGTTAACAAAGATTTATTGAAGTTTGTGTTAGGAAATGTTTGTAATTTTAATTGCTCGAAAAGCAAATATTCAAAAGAATTCAAAGCCTGTGCAGATAATAATATACAGAACGTGCTTGCTAATAAAGTGCTCTTGGATTTGCAAAAAATACCTGTTTGGAATCTCTAATTTTATGAACAGATATTTACGACAGAAAATTACATAATAATTAAAAAATAATATTATAGATTCTCAAAATATGCGATTGTCACAGCTTGTTTTTGTTTTGTGGTAATAATTACTTTCTTTTTTTGTTTTCCTTTAATTCCTTTAGTTTTATAATAAAATGTTTAATTGAATATAATTTGTTGATATTATGTCAGCATAATGAGTTCCTATGGATTTTAAGCCGATCTGAAATAATAAACGAATTCAATTTTCTTGTGTTCGTTCAGTATCCCAGAGTATTTTAAGCACCACGAGTTCCTAACTTTTAAGTGTTAACGCTCTTTACTCTCAATTTACTTTTTAAACACCCCTAAAGAGAAAAGGAAGAAATATGGTTCAAAGTGTCATTTGTAGCATCATGGCTTATCTAATTGATTGGCAAAGGCTTGAAACTATTTTAACTGCACTGTAGCTTTGGCGAAACAGTTAATACAAAGAAGAACGTAATTAGAATTAAATTTTTTCTATTTTTTTACATATTGTTGCATTTTATTTGCTAGTTCAGTTTACTTTATTAAAAAATGATACAAACCAAGAATTATTTTTTCACTCCCTGTTTGTATTATGCTTTTTACTGCTATACTGCTCGCAACTGTTAATAATATTTTTAGTCGGGTTAAAACGTTTGAAATCTTCCAACTTGGAAAAATATGGTAACTTGTTTTAAATATTTTTCTTTTACTTATATATATATGAGAAAGTACCAGTCAATAGAATACTAAAGCAACTAATAAAACGAATTAAATTAAAAGAGAGTTAGTTTTAATTTGTGCTTATATCGCATAAGGCTTTTCAAAGTTAACCAATATATTGTATCCTCCATCTCGGATACTTAACTTAAAAAAAAATATGAACAGTATAACGTAACGTAATTGTAATGCTTATTACTTACGATACTGCTTTAAGGTTCAGTTAGACGCGCAATAACCATGTAAAACAGCTGTTCAGACCAACCTCATGGGAAATACCGTGTTCGATAATTGGTAAAATGGTATAACGCCATAGCCATAGCCTGAATTTTGATATTCTACCATAATTTACAGTTGACTATGGAATCGAGGCATTAATTCTTGGTTTTGAATTGGGTTCTTATTTTGATATCTGCTACACCGCTTTTTTCACAAACGACGACAGAAATAACAGTTGAGTATGATTATGGCGCCCCTAATTGATAATGGTAAATATGGAAATAGCCATGGTTACAGCTATAGCATTATTATATCGCACGTCCTTTAAGCTTCAGCCACCAGTATGAAATCATTATTCTTCTTTTAATATTTTCAAAAATTAAATTTCTTTTACCACAACTTTTTTATACTGTTCGTGTTCAATCCTTTTAAATTTCACAAAACTTCTTTATCTACTTCATTAAGTTTACATTAAAAAATCTTTAATGGCATTTTTAGGTTTTTATTAGAAAATATTTTCTTAAGTGCACTGTGTCATTGTTCATAACATCCGTCAATTAAACTACAATATCCGTTAAAAAGGTGATTGTCTTTGTCTGGTCAAAAGTCTTTGAGATGCAATTTTTTAGACGCATTTTTCTTATCAATAATTTTTGTAAAGTGGATTCAAAGAAATCAAAGGAAAATAAAAGCAGATGGGTAAGACAAGTTAACAGTGTAGAGTAAAAGCTGCTAACTAAAATTTTTTCTCAAAGTATCATTGAAAGTATAACAACATAAAAAATTTCTATCAACTTTTTGTACTAAAGAGCGTTGACATTTCTAAAATCATTACATGCATAATGCTTACAGCACTTTTACACATGTTTTATGCTGAATTCTAAAGTAAACTAAAAGCATTTTAGATAAATGCCACAATTTGTAAAACAAAAACTTTCAGATGCATGTGTGCTTTTTGTTCTACACAAAAGCACGGATTCACATACAACCATCTATAGAGATAAAACAATTTGCTTTCGTACATTTCTTGTTCTATAACGAAAAGAACTATTTCCGTTCAAGATGATGCAGAAAAAAAACTCTATACTAGCTAAAACAAAGTAAAGTAAGCTGTTGTAGATCTTATAAAATTCCAGTTCACATTTTTTCTATTTACTCTCTTTATGTTGTCCTGCTAAATAATTACATTAAATCCCTTTTCCATTACTGTGTTGAGTTCAATTAACACTCGGTTTAAAAAGAACAATGAAAATTACAACAACAAAAAAATCTTATACTCTGCATTCTATAGTTTAGTCAACAACTATAGCACATCATGGCAATAAAATTAAAGTGTTTTTTAAGCTTCAGAAATCTTATGAGATCACTACTAATAAAATATCCATCAGTTAAACAAATGCCAAAAAAAAAAAAAAAACGAGCGGTAAACTTTCATGGATTTTTTTTTCTGAAAACAACTTTGTACTACAAACCCTTTAAACTTTCTTCTTTTTTATTTCTTACATTTTTATCGAGTGAATTTCTCTGTCAAATTTTTAACTCTTTTTGTTCTTTTGCAGATGATAGCAGACTTTGCCACTCATAGTTATTCAGGCCATGGCTTTTAAAGATTAAGGGACAAGCCGCAAAACGTGCTGCTTGTTTCCACACAGACGTATGAATGGACATGCTCATTCATCTCTGGTTAAATTGATAATCCAAACAAATTTTCACTTTCCCAAGAGAAACACCTAAGTACCTTAGTTCTCTGAAATAGTAAAAAAGAATATCCCTCGCCTTCTGACCTTCTTATAATTTAAACAGCATATGTCAGACAGAAAATGGAATAACATGTATAAATCTCCTACAAAAGAAGTCAAAAAGCAAATTTTTATCAATTTCTATTACTTCATTGAATCGTAGACTCAATGCGGAACGCGTTGCGCTATTTTACCGCCACCAATGAAAAAATAGAACACGTTCCCTCAAATAATAACACTGGTTCAATTGTGGTCTGTAAACAACAGAATCGATTACGGACAGAAACTATTTAATAACTCTACAATAAGATTCCATTTTTTTAAATGTTAAAATGTTTAAGTGTAAAATCCACAAATATTACTCTCGCTATTTTTTGATTATTGGAGATTTTTAAACAAAAAATTATATGTTTTTTGTATCGAATTAAAAGATTATAGTTGAAAGCAGTTAATCAATAAAAAAATAAAATATGAAATATATATATGTTTATGTTTATTATTACGAATACATAAAGAAATTTAATAAGCTATTGTTTTCGCCGAAAATAAACTCGTGATTTTACTAAAATTTACAAAAATATGACACATAAAGCGGTATATGTGCTTGCCCCCACTATTTTATTTACGAGTATTTATTTATTTTTGTGATCATGTTTTTTTATATGAGTTTTCAAATGTGCTAGTTTTAACACTTTAGTATAGATAAAATGTTTAATAATGCATAACTTGTCCACTATCATCATTTAATCGCTTTTGGTAAGGATGGTAGAATTTTTAAAACATTTTATTAGTTTTTATTCCTTTTTTCCTGTATCTCATTTTATATGATTTTTTTTTTTTTTTTGATTAAAATGTCCAACAGAAGCATGAATATTAACTTGAGTATAGTGGTGTCTCAAAATGGAAAATTACAAAAATTAGTTCAAAAATCTAAGTAAAAAATGTAAAAAAAAAATAGTATCGAAAAAACCGAGGTTCAAAAAAAATTTTTTTCACCCCAAAAAAAGAAGTGAATGAATGAGGTGTAAATTTATTTACTTTTCGTAATAATTAGAATTATAGCTAGAGAAAATATTTTATAAATTTTTCAATGAGTTTACTAGATTTGTTAGGTTCAATGGAGGTCCAAGGTATTATTGAGCCATAACACTGTGTTCTGTTCTGTTCATGTTTTTTTTTTTTTTTTGTACTGAGAGTGCAATCAAACTAAAACTGCCAACACTTGACACATCTGAAACAACAGAAATTAGTTACGTTAGTTGTCCATGTGTGTGTGTTTTTTTGATTTCACCACTAACTAGTGTGATGGTTTAGTTTTTATATAACAGAAGGTCAATAGTTTAAGTCCCAACGGAGCCTTGAGTAGAAAGGAAAATTAGTTTTCGTGGTGTAGTTGCGATGAATAAGTTCCTTAAAGGACGAATCAATGGAAAACAATAGCTTTAATTCCTTTAATATATCAATTTGAAAAGGCAAAATTTTTTGCCTAGTCTGTGCTGGTTTAAGGACCTGGTTGCAAAGAGCAAAATACATTTGCTTACATTTGTTTTGCTTTAAATTATGATAATAGTTTAAAAAAATACTTTAAGGCTTCCTTAACTGCGTCCACTGTTCTAGTAGTGTCATTCACAGCATAAATAAGTTTTAAACAAAAATTAAATTACACTCTATAAATTCAATTTTCTTCAATTTAAATGGAAAACTGTGTCCTTTCATGTGGATTTTATATTGTATAGTATAACATTTATGTTTGTGTGTCAACTCAAAAACATACAACATGCATGTGTGAAATTGTGTATATATCTGCTTATATGACATTACGTTGTTGTCATTATCTAAAAAAAAATTATTTAACTTATTAACATTGACACGTATTGTAATTTTAATACTGGCATTAAAAAATTACTATTTTTTCTAAGTTTTTTCTCTTCATTATAATTTTAATTCGATAACGTTAAGATAGCATTTTTGATTAATTAAGTTTTATTTTTTAAAAAGTCGGCATCCAAACACATTAAGCACTTTTAATGAGAGAAATAAAATAAAAAAATATCAAATTAGAAAAAATCCTAAAGCAATGCTTAACAGTTAGGGATCCCAATCAGAATAAATATTTCAAACTACTGTAATTAGGGTTTTATAAATCTCTAGTGATTTTTCTGGATAAACACTCATCTACCTTGTTCTACTTGCTGTTTTATCTTCTAGCCGCGTACAATTGATGTAATTGGATTTTGTTTCTCACTACCAAGAACAGATAAAAACGATAGTAACAAAATAACAAGACATAGAATAAAAAGGCCTGCGACTTCGTCATCAGGGCCCACTATGTTTTTTTAAGTGGTTTTATTTTCAAAAACTTCTGTCGTCATCGTCTGATGCTGACTTCTATTAATAAATTTTTTGGCGCCTGAAAGTAAACTGTGGATTTACTTTTAACTTTTTCTATTTTAATTCCAAATAAACTATTTTGTTTAAATAAAAGTTACACTCTCTGTAACTAACCCTAAATTCCTTTCTCTTCTACTGGAAACGTGTGCAAATTTTCATTACCACGTCTCCACTAGCCAACAATATGAACGTAACGCACATAACGTTGGCAAAACAGCGGTATAAATTTGTCCATGTTTTATCTGTGGCGAAAAAGCGTTGATGTTTATGCTCTGATTGAACATAAATTTCTGTTTGTCGTCAGGGTTGTTTCAACGTTTTTAATAAGGAAGAGAGTGTTCGCACTGTTGATAATAGATGGTGCTAATTTCGAATTTAAAATTCATACTAAAAGTCATATTTGATGGCGACCATCATTGCTCACATAAAACGTTCGGCCAACGATGGTTGCACATGAACGAAACCTGGACATTGAGAGTACATATACATTAGCTGAATTCATGTGCGATATAATGTGCATTCTTAGTTGATGGCTAGTGGAGACGTTGGGTTACATTCGACTAAACATAAAAGCGTAGCCAACAAAATAACTTTTCCATTTGTTTTGTTAGTTAATATTAGAATGTGTTTTCATTTGATACGAATGCGGCACTAGTTTACCGTTAGGTTGTAAAGAAGCATAAAATTGATAACATTCTCTTTGATTTTTATCCAAAAAAAAAAAAAAAATGTTAGTGATTTCTTAGCTCCAAAATCGCCCCTGTAGTACGAATCTATGTATAAGCAGGCATGAATGCAATCATTATTGAAAATTTTTTGCGAAACAAACAATTACTTTTTTATATTTGTAAGGAGAAATATTTCAAGTTAGACTTGAGTAGTTCATAAACGAACTAATTCACTTAAACGATTTTATTGATTGAACTTATTGAACTAGTTCACACTTTTAAATATATCTGGTTCATTTTTTAAATATAATCATGATCATAATCATAGTTCTAAATATAGCGTACTTCTCGACTTCTAAAGTGCAGTTTTCTTTGAAGTACACTCTTTGTGTTCTATAGACACGTAAATGTATATTTTTTGGGTGTAAATCGGTTTTAAATTTAAAGCCACCTTAAGTTGTTTTTAAATCATTTAGTATCGACTCTACCAAAACGACTCTATAACACAACCTTACATTTTAATTTTATGTATTGCATTTAATTTGTTTTACAATTTTTATAACAATGTGCATAAATTTAATTGACTTTTGTAATTTTTTAATTAACAAATTTACTTTTTTATACTTGCTTTTTATTTTTAACAAAGCGATGGAGATGGATGGTCTATTTAGCTGTATTGGTGTAAATATTATAGGCAAACATTTTCTTTATTTGACGCGTCACCCAGTTAAAGACTTTTAAGATAATTTATTTTTGACAATAGTATCAAAAAAATTTAAAGTTAAAATTTTAAGTTTCTAGAAGATACCGACTTTAATTTGTGGCTATGATTATGAATCATTCTTTATTACATTTTGCAGAGCTACATTAGCAGATAATTTAATCAAACGACCAATATATGGGGTTATTCTGGTCTCAATTTTTCTAGTGCACACTACTTTTTGTCTACTATAGACACGTAAAACTATATTTTAAAGGTAAAAGTCAGTTTCAAGTTTAAAACCAGTTAAATTTGTTTTTAACTGGTTTAGAATCGACTTTATCAAAACAATGAAATCCATTCTTTTTACAATTTAGAAATACATATTTTCTTTTGCTTTTATTTTTTCTTTCTTTTACTCAAATCAACGAATTTACATATATTTTTAAATTGAGCAGAGCTGGATTACCTACTTAACTGTATTTACACAATGTGAGCAAACATTTTCTTTATTTGACGCGTCACCCAGTTAAAGCCGGTTCAACTTTAAAAATAATTTATTTTTGACTATAGTTTAAAAAAAGTTAATAGCAAGTTTTAAAATTAAAGTACTTTCTAAAAGAGGCCACTATGCATTTGAACTACTAGACGAGATGAACTAGAATCCATGTTTTTGTTTTCTTATTAAGTATTTCGGACATGAAATTAGTGCTGCCACGCATTTTATTACAAATTCGTTTTTGCTATGCTACGGTGGTTGCCACATGTTTTGAAAAATATATTAGAACTAAAAGATCCTTTGAACTACACAGAGCCTTTGAACTAAAATTTGAACTAGTTCATTTTCAAACTTTGAACTAAAAAGAGTGATCTCTATATTGAATTATATGACACAAATCTAGTCCTAGAAGCTGGTAGAAAATTCATAAATGCACTAAAAATCTTTTAGAATTCGCCGCCTGTTTTTGGCGATTTCAAAATAAGAGGACTTTTTAATGAAATTAGAATGATATATTTGTTTTTTATCTTGTCAGTAGTAAAAGTAAAAGCTAAAAAAATGCACATCATTGGTTCTTTTCAAAATAGATGTTAAAAATATTAAAAGTAAACGTCCAAATTTAACTTTAATGGAGACTGAAGTGTCACCATGTGATTATCGCATTTCAGTTAGTTAATGTAGAATCCTACAAAATATTTTAAAACTCTTGCATAAGGCGAATCAATTACTGGCGAGTTACAATTAATGCCGAGTTCATTAATTTTCGCTATTGTAGAGCATTACGTTGATTTAAAAAAGCTAAGCAAGGCAAAATAAAGCCGCATTTAATTTATTCTTCTATCATCATTTGGTATTTTTAATTTTCTTTCTCCTGTATATGCAGGAATACCTCATATCTCATTTCTTGGTTTTGAAATTAAGTTTTATAAAATTTAAAATTTTTTCTCATTTTAAAATTATTTAAAGATTTTTTATTTTTGAAATTATTTTAAAATTTTGACAACAACGTGAAACATAAACAAAAATCAGCTGTGCTATTAAGTCCACCCATAAATAAATTTGCCTCGACTCTTACTCTAAAATTTATAAAGGCTTTTTGTTTGCCTATCTTTTAAGTCATGAACGAAATCTTTTAAAATATTTGGAATGAAATTTTATTGCACCAATCTTACCGTCATTAAAGAAAATAATATTAAACTGACCTTAAAAACTAAGACCCCGATTCTAAAATCGAAAATATGTTTAGGCGTTGAATTAAAAAAAGTATTTGATATTGAAGTTCATTTATTTAAAAAAAGTCCAGTTAGATCAGGGGTTCTCATCAGATTCTTGCTCACGGACCCCTAGTAAAAAAATTTTTTTTCGCGGACCCCTCTGAAGCCCAAGTTCAAAATAAAACTTTTATTTTTTTTGAAAAAACTGTTTTTCGGGTCTTCATGAGGACCCCTTAGATGGTTATTACGGACCCCCATTTGAGAACCGTTGAGTTAGATTATGACTTTATGTTATGTTGACTTCTACCTATAAAACAATTGTAATTTTCTTTAATCCCTGAAAGTATGCTTTTGATAAATTTTTTTGTTTTACATTCCACACGACTGTTACATATCAAAAACACAAAGTTTTTCTAGATAAAATAATTTCTGACTTAAAAAAAATAAGGACGTTATCGATTCGTCTTTTCGCTGCTTGTTTTAGTGTTTGTGCCTGCAGAACTCAGTCATTTCTGAACCGATTTTGAAAATATTTTCTTTATTTGAAAGGTTATGCTTACAGTAGGTTTTTTAAGTGTATTATGAACCGCAAAGGGCACCAATCTAGAATAGAAAGAAAAACTTTAATTACTTGAGCTCCCAATAGTTAAAAGTAATAAAAAATAAATTTAAAAATTAAAAGGTGTCCTCATAGATGACGTAACAAAACCTATATGGGCCTATTTTGGAACTGTTTTAGAAAAACGCTTTAAAATTGGAGAACATGCCGATTACTATGACCGTTATAATAGCAAGCAAAAATTTTCAGATTTATAAAGTAAAGGGTGTCATAATAGTTGATTAAATTTAACTAATGTGGCAAATTTTTTGAACCGTTGTAGACAGAGAGCTGAAACATACAAGGGTCATTTATTGCTAAGTCCGCTATAGCAACAATTATATAATTTGAATTTAGAAATTAACGGGTGATCCCAAAATTAATGTAATTTGAACTATATAGCCGTATTTTTAAAATCGTTACATACAAACACAAGAAGAATAAATGTTTAAAATTATAAATTAAAAGATGTTACAATAGTTGATGTAATTTTAGTTATATGGCCAAATTGTTGAAACGTTAAAGACAGAGCGTTGCAATATACAAAGAACCTGCTAAGGAAATTAAAAGTTGCCCCTGCAGTTGATCAGTAGTAGACAGACGGTTAAAATTAACAAGCACCTGTAGTGCTAAGTCCGCTATAAGAAGAATAAAATATTAAATAGTGTCCCCATAGTTAAACTAATTTTGAGGCGTTAGAGTCAACCAATTGAAAATAATTAAAGTGTGTATTACAAGTATAACTTTTATTAGAAATTAAAAGGTGTTTCCACGGTGCATCAAGCATATGAACTAATATCTAAATCGATATAAAGAATAAATTAAAATTTTAACAAAGTTTTTGGCCGTCTCTGTTTTAAAGTTTTTTTTGGTAACATTGTAGATAATTGCAGATGAACGATCCATATTTTTTATAGATTGCGAGTCATCTCTTATGAATTTACATTTCTTAATAATCTTTTGCTGTTTTACGCTTTACTTTACAATGACATTTTACTATTGAAAGGACTTGATAAACGATCATAGAGTATTGAAACTAAAAAAAAAAATATTTCTGTAATTTGTTAATAATATTTAGTTCTGTTTATTATTCTTCTACTTCTAATAAAAGTTGATTAGTTATCTATAATTTTACATTTGTACCATATTCAAGAAGTGTATCCAATTTTCTTTGAATCACTATATAATTTTGTTTTAAATAATCAATCATTTTCTTTTTCTCCGCTATTAGTTTATTGGTTACGTCATAATCATACATCAAGGCTGGTTTATCCAATAAACCACCTTGTACACTGAGCTTATTAATCTTAGAATGCAATCGATTGCGCTTGAGCTTAAAAGAAAACAAGCTCTCTCTTAATTTTCGCTTTTCGTCAATCAGACAATTTAAAATCGATCTCTGTATGTTAATGGTGTCAACAAGTATTTGTTGGTTTTCCTTGAAATGGGCCAAAATATGAATGTCATTGCGGCAACGTAAGTAAAGTTTATTTAAATCACCATTACGTTCTTAAAGAAGTTTCAAAAATATTGGAGATAAATATGTTATCAAGAAATATTATTGAAAGTACCTTCTATTTTTTTATCTAATGCTTGAGTTTCAGCCTGTAGGGTAGAAAATCCTCTCATAGTTAAACCATTACCCAAATCTTCCATTTTTTTTATTAACTTTAAACAGCAAATAGAATTGAAGTTATTAAAAATGCCAGCTTTATCTTCAGAATTAAAAACTTACTTCTGTTAATTGTGCTCCTGTGTGCTGTCTTAAAAACAAAGCAAATCTTGCTTCACTTACTTCTCGCCGATATCTGGCCATATGTTTAAGCATTTTATCAATATCCTGCAAAGAACAAGATTTTGAGTAATTGATTTATTTTACAAAATTTTATTTTAGAAAGTTACTCCGTTTAATTTGGGCCAATTGTCTCGAAATAGACTCTTTCTCACTTTACTTTCAAATGCTTGGACTTCTGACTCAGCATCATTCTTTAACGCATTGAATTGGGTTGTTATATTCTCCTTTAGAGCTTCTGTTGTATGCAACAATTTTGTTTCCTTTGCCAAAACTTCATTCAAACGTTCTTTGGATTTAATTAAGTTTTGTTTGTCTCGTTTTAAGGTTTTCTCATTATCCTCCAGTATTGAACGGAAAGACTTTTTACGACGAAAATGTTTTACGGTTTGGATATTTAAAAAGCTGCATTGACTTTTAGCGAAATGATAATGTTGTAACTTATCTGTGAGCTCTAAAATAAGTTTACGTTTGTCAAGGTTTTGTTGAAGAACCTTTTCTGGACTTAGGTATTCCACAAAATTAACTACTTTATTGATCAAATTGTTTAAAAATGTTAAGGTATTCTTCTGTATTGCCTTAGCTTCTTCTTCACGTGCCAAAGCTTCGAAATCCAATTCTATAATTTCTGGCTTTTCAGCTTCCATTTGTAAGTCAAAAAACGCTTCTAAGGTGTCAAATTCATCGGGTTTTTTTTCTTCGCCCTGATCTAAAATATCAACTTTACTTTCTTCCGAAAACGCAAAGTCAAGTGATGTATCGTCATCCTCTTGAACTAATTCCTCCTCCTCTTCTTCTTCTTCCACTTCTTGCTTGGAACTCCCCGTATCACTGGATTCTTCTAAACCTGTCAAGGGGTTAACAAATTTTCCAGTATCTGCATTACGATCGAAAACACGCTGCAGCTTTCTTTTTGACTCTATTGATGGCAATGAAATATCTTCTGAAAGACTATCAACGTCGGGTACATTTCCAAGATTTTCAAAAAAGTCAACTTCTGAGTAAATTCGGGGACGTTGCAAATATTCTGGGTCGTCATTATCATCTCCGGACTCGCTTTCACTAAGATGCAAGGCTTCGAGTAAATTTAACACTCCTTCTTCTTCTTCGACAGTCTCTGGAGTAGATAAAGTTGATGCAGAAGATACACTTTCGAATGTCGAAGAACTGCTTTCTTCAATTTGCCGCAATCTCTCCCTTTCAAGCCGCATCTCTAGCTGCTTTTGCGAAATTCGTACCTTGCTAAGCTTTGAGCCAATCTTTCTAACCATTTTAGTGGATTATCTTGCAAGTTTAACAGAGAAAGATTTATTAATTTATTCGAAAACTAGGAATTGTAGCTAAAAAAGACCAAAAAAAATATATATAAGTATATATGCGTAAATATAAACGCTCCTAGTTGAACCGCCTATGGAAAAAAACTGATTAAAAAAATGTATTTTTGAAACTAAATATGAAAGTATATTTATAACACTGTGAAACAAAAAATATATAAGCATGTAGAGCAATAAATGAATCATTCTATATTCCTTTTAATTGGTGAAAAATTTGTTTAGTTTTGAAATAATTCTTTTCATAACAAACAAGAAATGAATTAAGAGCAGATCCAGGGCGCATATGCTCTAGATCCACGCCTGATTGCAAAAAATATCGTGACTATAGCAGGTGATATACAAAACGAGAAAAAGACTTGCTGTCTTTTACGTAAAAAACGAATTAAATAATATAATGAGATATTGCATACTGCATATTTAATTAAAAAACCAATTCAATTTTAAAAAAGTTGGATATAATTTGCTTTCTAATTTTTTCTAATTCATCTGAATTGATTTCATACGAATTAATTGGAAATAATAGCAATCCATTTGAATTGGAAATGTATTTAATTTATTTTCCCCACATTAATTGAATGGACATAATTTTTATTCAATTCAATTTTTTATGTAAAAATAATTAATTTAAGATTTGCTGTATCAGTGCATGATTGATCCGCGAATTATCCCAAAAATAAACGATTTATTTATGACTTTGTATGCATTGCGAAATCATTTGCCAAGTGGTCGCAATGGCGAATTCATTAATTTTCAGCGAAACGTTAAGTGTCAAACTCCATAAATAAAAAAAATAACTATAATTTTTTCTTATATGGTGTTTTACATCTAGCCTCGCGGCGAAAATCAATGAATTTACCAGGTGGTCTTGATGGCCCAGGTGTTTTTTGTTTATGTTTGACGTTGTTATCAAAATTTTATAGTAAATACAAAAATAAAAATTTTTATAATAATTTGATTATGTAAAAAGTTGTAAGTTTTATAGTTTGAAATTTTGAAACCAAAAAATGAAATGTGAGGTATTGGTGCATATACAAAATAAAGAAACTAACTGGGTATAACTTAATTTAAAGAACCAAATGATAATAGAGGGATAAATTTAATTCGGCTTCCTTTTGCTTAGTCAGCTATTATTTTTACGTGGTGCTCTACAACGCCGAAAATAAACGAGTTCGCCATTGCGACCACTTAGCAATTATTTCACGATGGTTGAAATAATGTAAAAGAATAGACCATGGCGAAATAATTTACCAGGTGGTGGCAGTGGCGAATTTTCTTCATTTTTGCCGTTACAGAAAATGTCAAACTTCATAAAAAAAAATATTCTCTGTGAACGTCGTTAGTAGTGAGCGTGATTTTCAAATCAACGTTCTTTTAAATAGTTACCGTGATCACCGTTTGCAATTTATTTTTTATTTTAGCATATATTTTTATATAGAAAGTATATAGAACATATGTTAAAAAAATATTTTATTCGAACAGTTCTCTTAAAAATTTATTTTGATATCTACATTCAAAGCAGCTGTAATTAAATTTGGTCAGAAATATAAAGTTCGGTAAACTGATTTATTAAAGGTTCAAATAAAAAAACCACACAACATCTTTTTCTTTTTTATTACATAAATGGATATGTGTAAAGTTTGGGAAGAAGATTAACTGCTATTAAGCCTGATACTCTGTTTAATTTTTCATGCGGAATGCTGTCAAACTACATACATAAAAAATTTGAATGAAAAAGTAATGAAAAAATGTTGCAGAAGTAGTACTCTGTTTTTATTGTAGAAAAACATATGAAATGTTTCTGGCAACATTTTATCAAAGCTGTGAAATAAAGCAAAAAGACATTATTTTATTCAGAATTTTTCAAACAACATATGCATTTTACTTACATTTCTAAAGCAATGTAGTATTCCTGAAAACGATAAAACGTTAAATTCTCTTAAAACGCGAAATAGACACCACATTGCAAATGTCAAAATTTCCACATGAAATAATCCATGTTGCTCAACAATTTTCACAAATATGAACAGAGTATCAGGCTTTACACGCCGTCTTGACGAGACATTGATTTGTTTAGCTATTGAACAATTTTGGCTTGTGTAGACCAACGTTGTCGATGTCATGTTCTTGTTCAAACAGCGTTTTCAGAACATTTGTTCCAACAACGACGTCTGCCATCAAACGTCACTTTCATTTAAAAAATTCTAAAAACGGATAAATTGAGGTAATATTTAAGCCACAAAGACTGTAAATTCATCTATTTATATGTAATTGTATATGATTTAACAAAAAAAAAAAAAAAAAAAACAATATTTAATAAATAAAAATATTTTAAAAACTATAAACAAACAATACTTGAATATCGCCACGTTTTCTCCACATAGAAAAACATGAACAAATTTTTGTTTCGTTTTCTGCCGACGTTTTGTTCATTTGCGAATAAGTCAATGGCTCGTCAATATGTAATGTTAATAAGTAGAAGCACGAAAAAAAGCTACACATCAATGAAACCATTTTGACCTATGAAAGTAGTACCACATTTAAGTTTGTATGTGTGCAAACATAAAGAACGTTCTTAATGAACTGTTTCTCAGTCACTGTAGTGGCCAGTGATTTTTAATCACAGTGATTTAATCATAGATACTGAAATATCGATCATCTATAACGCGGATTTAAATGTGCCATCTGGTTACATATTGAAAAGCAATTATCAATCAATTTGTGGAAATTAAAAGCAGCTAAGAATTGGATCACAACCAGAATAAAATAATTACTGTAAATAAGCCTGGTTCACTATTTAAAATATTTATTTTACCATTCAATTTTTTAAATTTTATTGAAATCGGTTCAGTTATTTAGCCGTGATTGAGAATTGTTATAAATAAGACTAGATAAAATAAGAACTCTTTTAAATTTTTGTCAAATTTCTGCATAATCATGGCAGTAGGCGTGGTGGCTGCTTACTGCAGACTACAAACCCAGGCTAAGAAGAAAGGCATCCCTTATAATGTTTTGTGCAGAAGTTGTCTGAGAAAAAGGAGGAAGAGATGATCGCACTTATCCTCTGTCTAGTATCAATTATTTTAAGGTGACCTTATGTTTTGGTTTATCCTCTTTATTAAAATTATTTAGTCAATTGCAAAAGCTCTCGCACTACTGGGTATTATTCAGTTCATTTTGTATAATAAGTAAAAACAAAATTTCTATTGTTGTTTTTGTTATTTGTGGTCTATAAATACTATTTAAATATTGTTACTTTTTATGCCAATGGTAGTGATGTCCTTCTTACTTGAATGTCAAGTTTAACTTTTTTATCTTTTTTTGTTGTTGAATTTTCATGTTTTCTTACTTTGTCTGTGTACCTGTGTTAACTTAAAAATTAAATCCTTTGTTATATGTAAAATTTATTATATTAAAAAAAATACATTAAATAAATTTCCTCTTTGCCTGTAATATTGAGAGGTTCTTGTTTGCGGTTTGGTTTTGATACCATCAGCAGGATTTTATTTAACATATGAAACAGAAAAGCTTTTGCGGTAAATATTTAAAGAAAATGTAGCAAAGAATGCCTTGATTTGCAGCTAGAAAAAGAGAAACATAATCTTATCTTTTACTAACAGTTGAAAACGATATCTTATTGATATTATTTTAAAAGTATATTGTCGACGAAAAATATGGAATGCCAGGCTCCATACAAAAGAAGTATTGAAAAGGTTTTTTAATTTTTGAGTTTGACAGTTAAGTTACCGGCGGAAATTAATGAATTAGACATCGCTACCATCGTGGCATTGATTCTTCATAACTTGGTGCGATTGATTTTTTAGTTAAAATGCATTATTTTTTCGCGTTACTAGAAGTGTCAAAGTTTATACAAAAAGAATTTACTGGAATTTTTTATATTTGTGGTTTGATATTTCCAGCGACGGCAAAGATTATTGGGATTCCTATCCTATATCGCCATAATCAAGGCAAATTGAATACTAGGTAACCGCATCAGGACAAAAACAAAAGACGCGTGTATTTTGTTTGTGTAAATTTACGTGTACATATCAGTAAACAGTGATGAATAATATAAAACAACAGAGAAGAAAATGAAATTTACTGAACAAATTCTACCTCATTTCATTTTTACCTTTGTTGTCCTTCGGCATATTAGACAAAGTTCCACTCCCCCACTTCTTATTTTGCAAACCACTTTAATATTTCTTTTAATATTTTTTATAAATGTACACAATCACATAAATATATTTTGAAGAAAAAAGAATAAACAATTTTTTAAAATGTTTCTTGAAGAAAAATTTTCTTTTCAATAAATTTTGTTTTTAGTTTGTTCTGATTTATATTTTAACTGCAATTGGGCACACACACACTTAACATTCACTATATTTTTAAAAAATGAATTATTTAAAATTTTTTATCCGATTTTAAAATTAAAAATTTTTCGAGTTTTTAAATGGCGCGTCAACAAAATGTAAAGAATTTTTGACATTGGTTAGAAAAAAACGAATTCGATCGTTTTAAACTTGAAATAATTTTTTTGCAGTTCTAGCATTATGTTTACGAGCCATATCCTATTATCCTTTTCCTTAGAATCGATCCAAGAATTTATTTTAGTAGCTTTGTGAAAGCCGCATTAGATCAGTTTTTCCATTCATCGTCCTGCTGCAAAATTAATATTTCTTTCATAGTGTCTTACAACACCTCAGGCCATAACATTATTCTCTCTGCCCATCTGAATGGACCAGGCCGGAAAACAAAATTTTGCAATAATTATGGTGACTAAAGTCTTCTGCAGGCCATGCCCATTATCAAAGGCAAAGCCTACTAACTAACAAATTTTATGTGGGTCTTATCACGTGAACAGGAGTGTAAGCTGATGGTCGTTAGCTTAGAAAAATGAAACTTTTATGTCCCATAAATAAAAGAAAACTGTTAAATCAGGTTTAGTGATGGAGATGTAAGCTCCCTCCCCTTTGTTACTTTCCCTTACAAATACCACTACAATTAAACATCAGCAAAGAAACATGGAATCATCATGTCTGCATTCAATTATTTATATATATTTGTACTAAATGCTCTTTTTGCTTTTGATTCTTGTTGGGTTTGCTTTTTTCTCATGTTTATTGTACATAAATCGGATATTGTGGTTATTTGTTGTAATTAAGTTAAAGAAAAACTTTTAAAAATGTTTTCAAAGGATTTATTCTGAGTTGTTTTATATGTTTCTGTTCAGCTGTTTTTGTTTAAAAGGATTTTCTATTTCATTGTTGTGTTTATGAAATTTGTTTTATTTTGTTGGCTGTTAACTTCGAAGAACCTTTTTAAGCCTTTTCAATAGTGATTTTTGTTGAATTTTGATCAAATAAGATTATTTTTCATAAAATAATAAACTTTTTAGTTAAAACTTAATGCAATGTTAATCTCATTTTAACAAAGAATTATATTTGTTTTTTAAATTGTTTATAAAATGTGCTTGAATTATTTTTAAAAGGTCAAAAAAGTGGAATCTGATATATTTGGCCGCTAAAGAAAAACAATTATGATTTTTTTGTTATAAAAATGGCCTGGATGTTTTAATAAACAGATTATTAAAGCATCACAATAATTTTTTATATTAATGTGTTTGGTTCTAGAGCATTAATCCTTTCGGCTTTTGGAAAATAATTAAATGTTTAGATTGTGAAGTTTAAAAGATTTTAATTTAATGTTAATTTTAAAAAGTATAAAATATCGCTATTTAATCAAATAAAAAATTGCCTTCAATTTATTTAATATTAACGATTTTAAAGCAATTCTTAGACATCTACTGTTTGTTTAGTAAAGTGTCTCTCTAGAAAATGCACTTTATTGTTTTTTTAAGGCAATTAATTAATTAATCTACCTTAATTTTGCTTGATTTTTTCCGAGGCAAATTGAGTACCAGGTAGTCGCATGAGGACAAAAACTAAAAACGCGTGTAAAACAGAAAAGAAAAAGAACTTTATTGAATAAATGCTACTTCATTACATTTTTTCCTTAGTGCTTTTCGGCATATCTAAAAATGTTCCGCTCCCGTGGTCGTGCTTTTCTGGCGTTGTGTTTTGTTTGTTTTAGTTTATTTTTTAACTGCAATTCTAGGGCAAACAAATATAAATATTTCATAATATTTTCTTCTATCAAAAACACTAGTTCTTTGGCACAACGTTAGGCTAGCGAATCAGAAACACGGTGATACCAACTGAGTGCAGTGCACGTACTGAAAGGTCTGCACTGACTCAGAGCAGTGTAATGTTTGAAATTGCCCTTCGTCGAAATTTACGCCAAGTCAGCACGGTTTGGTTTGACGGGTTAGAGTTCGAAAACTGCAAAGCCGAAAAATAAGGAAAACTTTAATGTAAACGAAAAAAGAAAACAAAAGAAACAAAATACAAAATAAAAAAAACAAAAAAAACTTTGACGCTTTTTCGAATACTGCTTTACGCCGACGAATTCATTTATAGGTGCTTGTAATAGCCAGGCTCATGGCAATTCAATTATACGTAAAGAAGAAATGGTTCAAGGCGAATAAATTACCAGGTGGCAGCGCAGGCGAATTCAGTATTTTTTGCTGGTATACACGACTGTCAAACTCCATATATAAAAAATATGCAAAAATTTTTTATATATGGAGTTTGACAGTGGTGTACGCCAGCAAAATATACTGAATTCGCCTACGCTGCCACCTGGTAATATATTCGCCTTGAAATGGTTGGTTACCAACAACAACAAAAAAAATAAATAAAAAAATAAAATAAAATAATGATTTCGCCTACGCTTTCAACTGGTAATCGATTCGCTTTGACCAGACTTATTTATGTTAATGTTCAAAAATATAAAAAAACCAAGCCGAATTAATTTACCAGGTGGCAGCGTAGGCGAATTCAGTATTTTTGCTGGTGTACACGACTGTCAAACTCCATACATAAGACATGTACACATATTTTATATATATATGGAGTTTGACAGTCGTGTACACCAGCAAAAAATACTGAATTCGGTTACGCTGCCACCTAGTAAATTCATTCGCCTTGAAAAAAACATTTTTAAATAATTTGAAAAAGTAAAAATTTTATTTAATAAAATTTGAAAAGCAACTGATGATAGAAGTTTAAATAGAATTCGACTGGCTTTTGTTTAGTCACATGTTTTTTGCCATCAACGTAGTGCTCTTCAACAACAATATTACACTTGGTTTTTGTAGCTGTGCGGCCATTTCTTATTAATGCTTAGTATGCAATATTGGTTAATATTGAGAACTCATGCTACATGCAGTTGAAAGCAACGTTGCTGGTAATATTCTGCAGGAAAATCACCGCGAGAAACAATTGGCAACATATCATATAATAAACAGATTATATTCTCAGCAAAATTTTTTTGTATTAATTTCTTATTATTTATATGGGCTTTTGAGAGCGTTTCTCCTGAAATGCTGCAAAGAATTCCGTGCTCAATAGGATAAGGTTGAAAAAAATTTGAGCATTGTTTTAAAATAAATGCATACTCTTAGGATCAAGAAAATATTATTGCCAGAATTTTTTACTGTAAAGAAATTAAAGCTATCTGGCATGTTCTACATGCAGATATCGACTGAACTTAAAATTCTAAGATCTACAATAGAAAGTGTTGCTTGAAAATTTTGCAAAAATATTTCAAACAGAGGTCGGATAAAAAGCGATACAAGAGCTTTGGCAAAAATCATTAAACCAAATCGTCTAAGCACTGTCCGAGATATGGCCTTAAAGTGGTCTGAAGCAATTGGAAAGCTCGTAAAACGTGAGTGGACCTGACTGCAAATGAAAAGCATACGGTATAATTTTTATAAATTAAGTGAAAGATATTCCGAAATCAACTTAATAATTTATATAATTATTTTAGGCCAAGGAAAAGCGGTGAGCGCGCTTTAAATGAAAAAACGCAAATAATGGACTAAAAAGAGACACTCTTGGGTACAACAGCAATGGGACAGAATTATCTTTAGTGATGAATCTAAGTTTGATGTATGAGTTAGGGATGCAACAAAAAGGGTAATACGTTAAAACGCCGAGGCATATAAAAAAGACTGCTTAAGGCGTACAGTCAAGTTTCCAGCTAGCGTTATGTTATGTATGGGGATGTATGTCCTCAATAGGTGTTGGTAGGCTCAATTTTATAGATGGAATCTTAAATGCATACAAATATAAAAAATGCTGCAGAAAAAACTAAGATCATCGTTATCCAAATTAGCAGACTGAGGAGAATACATATTAGATCCTGGATTGGCCTATTTGTGGGCTGTTATGAAAAGAAAGCTTTGAAACAAACCTCAACGGACTGTTGATCAGGAAACTTTGGTCTCGATAATCTCAGAAGACTGCCGAAAACTAGTCAGTACCATGTACAAAGCGGGTTGAGACTTTTTTAAAAAACGAAAGTGGCTTAACACAATTGTAACTATGAAAAAGAAAATTTTTTTGAAAAATTTAAAACCTTTTTGCGAGATTTTAGTAAAAATAATTATTTATATAAAATATATATTTTTTTTTCAGTTTTCATAATCATGAGGGTATTTTTTCAAAATTTTTGGTTTTTGATGAAATCTAAAATTTCTTACTGCAAAAGAATTTTTAGTTTGATTGTTTTTTGTGAAATTTTGGCGAAAACGTAATATTTTTTCGCTAAGTGGAATTCGGACTACTAAGTACTCTAGAGTTATTTAAAAAAAATTCTTTTTCAAATACGAAAAAAAATCGTTTTCAAATACGAAAAAGCCAAAAGCGGCTTCACTTGTAAAGTTATATTTTATCTGAAATTACATAGAGGCCAGGCAGAGCTGTTTTTGAGTTAAGCTGCGAAGCGTCGACACCTTAGGGTAAAAGGGGCTTCTGGGTAGGCCCCTAAAGTTGGGTACAGCGAGAATATAATTTTTCGGAACTGTAAAAAAATTTATATTTGTCTTAAATGTTAAGATCTTAAATTAAATTAGTCCTTTAAAAATATATCCAAAAAATGTGCTTGCATGTGTAGCTTATCTCATTTAGTTTGCAATAAAATTGGTTTTAAACTTTTTTCTTAATTTTGGCCGTCCTTCACTTACTATTTTTGGCGTAGTGGCTTATTAAAGAGCAGATTATTACTTGAAGATATTTTCTGTTTCTCATAAAATTTAAAAAATGTGAAATTTCCTTTATTCAGGATTGTCCCTAAAAAGGCGGAATTTTTCCTATGCGTGTTTATATTAAATTTACTTTGGTACTAGCAAGTTCTTTTAAATCATTTTACAGACAACCTATAGCAAATACAAATGAAAGAAAACTTAGATCAAAAACTATAACGGTTCTTTCTCCAGCCCTGTCCAAACATAAACAATTGCAAAAGACCAAAAAAAACATAAACGGATTTTTGAAGCCAGAAAGGGTTTGACTGCTCCATCACTAATAAAGGCAGGGTAGCCTCATTTGTAAAGAAAATTATTATTTTTTGGATATTTTTCTGCTTTCCGGGCATGAATATGTTTTTATAAAAAATTTAAATTTTATTTCAGCACTTGATTAAAAGGTCTATTATCTATATAATTTCAAGATTTCTATATTTCATTTCTGAAATAACACCTTCATTTTTCCTTTTTAATTTTTGAGGTAAGTGTCATTTAAAAACTGGAGCATCATCATTATAATATAAATCTAGATTATAAACCTTAGTTTATTATGTACATTTACACATGCAAGTAACTTGCTGCAAGTTGCAGAGGCGAGTAAAGGTCCATTTTTAAATGATTTGTTAGCTTTGGTGCATTGTATGTACTTTTTTTTCTATTTTAGTTATAAATGTAAGGGTTGCTAAGCAAGTATTGCAATATTGCAGGGAAATATATTAAGTTAGGATTTTTTTTATTTTACTAAATAATAAATTTATGTATTTTCTTCTTATTTTTACATTTTTTCCATAATTAATTTTAATAATAATAATTTAAAGATAATTCCAGGAACCTTATTCACTAAAATGAAAACAAAATCCTTATTGGGTAAGACTGTTTTTAATTTTGAAAATTTGCAAAAAAAAAAATAATAATCACTAGCAATCAAAACAAGTAAGCCAACAACTTTCAGAAGTATGATCGTGTTATTAATAATGTATTGTTACTTAAACTTACACGTGTTAACGATAAGTTGTTATCACTTAAATATTTTTTTAGTTATTTGAATGGAATCAACATAAAATATTGTAAAGCTTCATAAATAAATTTTAAAACTAAAATTCTTTTACCTTGAAAAATGAAAACAAATAAATAATAAAGTGATATTTGCTATCATTACAATCAGTTACACAAGATAAGTGAATCATGAAAAATAATAATAAAAAGACTTGTTTTTATATTTTTTTAAAAAAGTAATAAAACATATTTTGAATTTTAAACATTATGGAAGGTGTACAATAGATAACAAAACCGTTAGACTTCTCGTTTATCATTGAGTTTTGCTCACAATTCACATTTGCTTTATTAACAGTTGACGTCTTCACTTATTTTTGCGTCTGTGCAAACCCTATTCAAGCTTTGTTTTTCACGTTATTGGGGAATTAGAACGTGATAGTCATTTTAAGCTTTTTTTTGTGTTAATTATAAAAATCCAAAACACTACTCTAGAAAAGAAAAAGTATCATTTTTACCCATTTATAATTAGTTCTTTGCATTCTTAAAACTCACTTAACTTAATATCCTTACATTGGAGGGGTTATTCTTTTCTTTTAAGGTTCGCAAAATAAGACACCGTATGTCAGAGTCAATGCCTATTTAAAGGCGCCCCTTAGTTCAATTTTGTATACCCTTCTTCACAGGTGCATAAAGGAAAAACCTAATGATGTCATTCTATTTGAATTTTTACAATATCTGTTTCCCACCACATAAAGTATATTTATTCTGAGTTTTAATGCATTGCAAAGTCGATTGAGCGTTGTCACTCCATATATTTGTTTTTTTTTTTTTTTCATTGAAGTCCATTCAATTAACAATATTTAGGCCTTTCTTTTTTTAACTTTCGTTTGTATTCCTGCAGGTAGTTATTGTTTATGTTAAAATATTGATGAACCTTTACCTTTCTTATGCCAATTTTTATTTAAACTATTCAATAAGAAATCAGCAGTAGGGTACATATGGTTATACATATCTAGTGAAGGGTATCTAAGATTCGACATAGCCGAATACAGCGCTCTTATTTGTTTTTATTTATTTATTTCTGGTTATAGCGGGCATAGAAATTCTTGCTCTTAAAAAGCTATTACCTGTAAAAGATAAAGGCTGTTTTCCATATAATTTTTACCATCCGCGAGTGATCAGAGTATATAATTTTCAAGATTTGTATAGGATGCTCTAGCAATTTAAACTTTATTTTAATATTATTGTTATAGCGACCATGGTTATTCTGATTCCATATAAACTTTAAGAGTCTATTACGGTTAGAACGAGAGGTGTATTAACTTCAAAGTCGATTCTTCTTTGGGACACCCTACAGTCCTAAGTTTTATTGCCTGTTGCTAAAGAGGCCATTATAGTTTATTACCTGTAAGAATACTTTCTTTCCGCGTTTTAATATACACAGAAATTTCTACTCAAATCCTATTTTTTGTATAGGGGAATATATTATTTTAAGTTTTTTGAACAATGATTTTCTATTTTTTTTACTTTTGTTATTAAGCACAATTAATTTTTAAAATAGATTTTTTGTAATTTTTAACAGATCCAACTGACTGCAAAATATTTTAAATTAAAATTTAAAAAAATTTAAGGAAATTTAAGGAAATATAAATAAACGAAAGAACGGAAAAACATACATTGTCTTTTAAGGTAAACTTGACTTTTTTACCGACATGTTATTGCTGAAAAAAATATTGGGTTAAATTCAGTGTCTAAACTCATTTTTGTCATGCTGTATTTACATGAAGAGATGAGCGATCCCTTAAGTTTTGAGAAATGTCATTGTCAGTGAACGTGATTTTTAATCACCGCTTGTTTAAATACTGATCGCGATCACGTTCTAAGATAAAAAAACAAGAATATTGTATTGCCACAGCAAGAAATCTTCCACTTAAACTTTGTTGCACGAGTTACCAACGAGTTGTGGTTAGCTTTACCTGGGATTACTTCTGATTGGCTCTTATTCTTCTCAGCAGGTTCCTCCATTTTGGTATATAAAGGTACAATAACAAAAATAATATACAACATAGAATATCACAAACATTCGCGAACGGAACTCTGCAATATTAAACACCACAGACCAAGCTTAAATACATATCTTGGTTGTGAGAAATGAACACAATAAAACAAACAATCGACAATTTTAATTTCTCAACCAATTTTATATTGCAGACGTGTCCAAGTTTTAGCTTGAAATACTAAATTTTAAGATAAAATTATATTTTGAACAGTGGTTGCAGCACTAAATGTATGGGAACAATAACCTATTCACACTCAGTAGAGTGTGTATTTGTAAGTTGAGTAAAGTATCACCTAGATCATTAGAATTTACGACTTTTTATATGTTATACATATAATTATTTACAGGCACGAATCATAATTTTTCTAAATGGTTTTATAAACAGAAAAATATTAAATTTATAACTATTGCAAGAAATCTCATTTTAAAAAATTTATAAAAACAAAACTGTTTAAAAAATTATTTCCTTAAAGACAAAATCAAAAAGGCTTGAAAAACTAGTGAGCAAAAGTTTAATGTTATTATTAGATGTAATTCAACTATCTAAAAAATTGTTTATTTTATTTTATTATCTTATTATTGTTTTTATTTCCTTATCAGCTTCTGACTATTCTAAACAAATCTAATAACATTCAGTACAACATAATTTTTAACAAGAAGCATTAGCATTAAAAGTTTGGTTCACTCATCACTTGACTGTTCAGACGTAAAGATCACTTTTGGATAAATAGTGAGAAGTTATAAAAAGTTGATTTTACCCCGCTTTAATTAAGTGTTGAATATATTGTTTTTAACTTAATTGTGTTAATTTAGCCGGCAAATTTATTATTTAACGGCTGGGGAATGACTTTGACGTTATGTTTCACTATTTGTCTTATGCAAATCTTTTCATTTGCCAACGCTAATGAAGGGTAAGTCCGAAGTGTGATTTTAATAAATTGTTTTTTTGTTGTTGTTGTTGTAATTACTGTTATCATAAATTTAATAATTAGCTAAGTCCTTTATTAAGAAAAAAAATTTTTTTTGTTTAATTTTTAAACATTTTTCATTCCACATTTGCACCCAGATATTTTTTTTTAATTTTTGTCCTTGTAGGCAAGACATTTCTTTAAGACATAAATGATGTGCTGTGTATTTGAACTAGGACTTTTGGAAAAAATTTTAACTGTATTTCTGTTATTATCTAAGTATTAAATATATTCTGAAACGAAAGAAACCAAAACTTCGAAGAAGAAAGCAAATATTTCAGTTTCTTAAAAATGAAAAATAAAAAAAAAAAAAAATAAAAATGATATTCAAACATTGTGTTTAATTGCTGCCTTAAGTACGAAGTAATTAAAAGCAGTAATTTTGTACTTTTGTTACTTCACTACTCATTATTTTTTATTTTATAAACAGTATTTTGTTTAGATAATTAAAAATAATAATATTGCCCTAAAAGCAAATTTCAATTTGGCCAGAGAAATAGTAAAAAAGAAAAACAAAAAGAATATTTTTTATTTTACCAGCTTAGAGAAGGGCGATTATAATTTGACGGCCGAGGGTGTCAATTGATTTAATAATTTCAAAAGTTCCCCAAAATTAATTTACAGTGAACTCAACAATTATGTTCGAATACAAACAGATAGAGGCTTTTACAAGCCCGGAGATGATTTCAACTTTCGAGTTATATTTTTGGACAAAGATTTGAGACCAGGTAAACCGGAAAAAGATGCTGTCATTTGGTTGGAAGATAGTCAACGTAATCGAATTAAAGAAATAAAAGGCTTTGAGACCAATAAGGGAGTTTATACGAGTAAACTAAAGGTCACCGAGGATCCGGTTACAGGTGGCTGGCATTTGGGTGTGACAAATGGTGCCCAAGATGATACTGCTGTATACTTTGAGGTTAATAAATATCTTCTGCCTGAATTTGAAGTCAAGGTGGAAGCTACTGAAGCGGTATCCGTTAAAGATGGTGATATGCAGGTGATAGTAAGGGCCGTGTAAGAGTTTTGCAATTTTATAAATTAAAATTTATTTTAATTGCAAATTTTTACTTCCAGGTACTCCGACGGCAAACCTTTAGATGGCAAGGCTACCGTCGTTTTATCTCTCGACTCTGGCGGTAATTCGAAAGTCAATGCAAATAGGAAACAACCACCCACCCTTAATAAAACAGTCGATTTAGTTACAGGCAAGGCCAAAATTGATTTCAATATTAAGGAATATGAGGGTTATTTGCCGCAAAAAAGATCTCCTTATCACATGAGCATCGTGGCCACTGTGGAAGAAAAACTTACTGGTGTCAAAATAAATGCCACGGCATCCTCTTCTATTTATTCCTATCGCTATGCTATGAATTGTTTAGCTTATAATCCATTTAACGCTGGTACAGATAAGAATATACAATTACGTATCACGTACATAGATGGCTCTAATTTAAACGATACTAAATCCCCCATCGAGTTAATATATAAAAAAAAATTAATTAAAAATAATTGGTCGCATCGTGAACATAATTTGGATGATAAAGATACCGAAATGGTTACAGCGACGGAACCTCCAGTACCAGAAAATTTTACTATCTCCTTTATAGGACATATGAATGAAGAGGGTTTGATTAACTTTAACGTTTCGCTGCCAGATTTGCCAGAATGT
Source organism: Cistogaster globosa (assembly GCA_937654795.1). Classification (NCBI taxonomy): domain Eukaryota; kingdom Metazoa; phylum Arthropoda; class Insecta; order Diptera; family Tachinidae; genus Cistogaster; species Cistogaster globosa. The sequence goes on along the minus strand of OW569406.1, from coordinate 91,943,492 downwards.
GAAGGCTACTCATATTATTATACGAGGGAAATAAAATATCTAGATGAACGACGTGAAGTCTGTATTCCCATTGGCTATCTTTGGTTGTCCGAACAACGAAGAGAAATCGATACACCCGTGGAAGAGGAACAAAACGAAACGTTAACGAATCAGTAAACGTCAAAGCGTACGGACGTTTTTTTTTTCTAATCTGCTCTTAAAAATTGTAATTTTGCTGTGTTTATAAAACTTCAGAGTCATTTTTGTCTTAAAAACTATACTGCATACATATGTAAATAATTTTTCTTTCTAAAATTTTTTGAAAATTAAATTAATAATTCATTTGCCTAGGCCAAAAAAATTTAAAATTATAGTTCATTTACAATATCCACGGCTCAAATCTTGGTTGAAAATAAATTAAAAAATAAAAATATATATTAACCAGAAAAAAAAGGTTATGACTAGTTTTAATTCCAAACGTTATTTAGGAATAAGGAATATTTGTTTTGTCCTTATGATAAATATTTTGTAAACATATTTTAAGATAAAAAATAGTCTGGTAATAACGAAATTCCAATTTTTACTTATAAACATAAACAGTTCTGAGATATTTTTTGAAAGGAAATTACCTTAAAGGATATATCCTTAAAAAAATGACAGTAATTAAGAGGATGTTCATGTAAAAAATACATATATAATGTTAATAATACTCGATCAACAAAAGTAATAAAGTAATGCGTAAATCACTATAAAGAAACATTGGTTTTTTTCATTACAAAAAACAAGTCTTTTAATTCGCTCATATCTCAGCAGCACTATAACTTGCACATAAAGACTAAAGGCCCAACTATAATGTGCATAAACTAGCTTGAGCTTATGTCAAAAACCCAACGAAAAGCCTGTCAAATGCTTAGGTAATTCTTTAAAGATTTTTATGTGGCTACAATGTACTTGCATAAATTTAAAAAATAATTTGCCACAGTTGCACATTCATGTTTAAATCGTACTTTCCCAAAAATATATATATTTTTAAATAAATAAAACTTGTAAAGAAAAAGGCATCGAAAAAATATAATAATAATATTTAATAACATTGATTTAAATAAATATACTTTCTTTTACTAGTTTTCAATTAAATTCGATAAAAAATGGCATGTTTTTTAATGTATTTTTGGCCAAAAGTACCAAAAGATGCAACGGTGTCACTGATTTAATTTGAAAGTAATTAAAAAAATTATAGCGAATTGTTATAATAAAAACGCATCATTTTCTCTCATATAAACCCTTCTTTTTTCTACATTTTCTATTAAATTTAAAAAAAAAAATCTTTTTCAATGTCGTTAAAAATTGCAGTGGAGAGCAATCAGCTGTTTCTGTACGGAATGTACGATCAGTTTCGTACATTGCTTAAGCAAATGACATTTGACGAAACTTGACGAAAAGTTCTCTCAAGTACATTATAGTTTACCACATTTAATTTATATGTATTTGCACAGTTGTATAAGTTGGCATAAGCTTGTTAATGCACATTATAGTTGGGCATTAAGCTTACTGTGTACAAGTATATAGAACATATTAAGAGTAAAAGTGTTTACATTTAACAAAATACAAAATTCCATTTTTGTCGTCATAATTCGGTGCAGCGAAAGGCGAATTATTACAGGTGATTGTAAGGCTACAATAATGCAACAACACACAAAACAACAGGAAATTTGTTGCTACAAAATTTATGTATGTTGTCAAAAAAAAAATTAAAAAAAAAACAAGCATAAAAAATTGGAAAAAATTAGACAAGTATTTTTTTTATGTTTTTACCAGAATTCGGCGGTGATGCATGATGCAAGAAATGCACGTTGTGATCTGTTGTACAACTTGAGAAGTATGTACAACAGATTGCAATATTTGTTGTGTAGTTGTATGAAGTTCGTGTTGGTTGTACGTAAGGTCAAAAACATTATTCTATTTTACTTTTCATTTTCGTACTGACAACATAGCAAAACACAGCGCAAAAGTAATCTATACATTTAAAGAAAATTAATATATGAAATAAAATGGAGGATTTAGATGAAATGCGTCCAAGGTTTTTAAAAGTTTGTTATTAGAATATTTTTTCTTTTTTATTAACCAATTCTTCGACCACTTTCGCTTCTTTCTTAACTTTTGTTTGCATTCTTTTTGTTCTTGCTCAAACACTTCATCGATTACGACATACGAAACAATATCGGATTACATCTTTACTGTAATGGCTTCTATATAAAATAAAGTTGTGCCTGGCGATTGTATTTAAGTTGCATAATTTATAGACAAAACACCCAACTTTATTATTAGCAAAGTTGTACAACATGTCGCAACGTGTAGGCTTGCATTATATCTAAAGGTCTTAAAAAAACTGGAGAAAATATATTGGAGAGCAAGATGAAATAAAAGAGAAACTAAAAACCGTTTTAAACTTAATGCGATGCTCACCCACCTACTTGAAAACCTTTATTCTATCTACGTGCGGATAAGTATCAAATTTCTAAATGCGCTACTGGCATCAATTATGTTCTTATTCGACATTGGTTACAGCCAGAATTCTCATTACATGACTATAAGATTTTGTGTGTTGCAGCATACGAAACTAGAAAGGAACACAAGAGAAAACATTTTGAACTTGAAAGGTCTCCTAAACGAGTTTTCCATAACCAGACATGTACGAGAAAAATAGAAAATGAACGAAATGTTCCCTAGTTTTTATTGTGCCAGAAAACACGAAAGCGATGAATGCCCTTTGTGTAGGGAGACATCGAAGAAATCTCAAATTGTGCATCTATAAAATTATTTACGACTTGCAGTGCCTTTGACTTCCTCCGCGTTCCATTTATAATTTTCTTAAAATTAAAATTTTTAAAATGTGATTCTGTTTCGCACAAATTTTTTTTAAGGAATTTAAATATTTCATTTTTTATTAGAAATCAAAACAAATTAAAATTTTGTTTAACAAATAATTTATATTTGACAACATTCATAAACAAGCACAATTCGCCTTGACAACTACGACGTATACAGATGATGAGCTATTTCGCCATGGTGCAGCGTTAGTTGATTTTGACATCTGAAAACATATTTTATTATTATTGTTGTAGTTGTTTATAACTTTTACCTGTCAAATTAGTATGCCTTGATATTATTATAATTGCCTTACGTACTTTTAAATTCAACTTTAATTGGTTTGTGAATCTGCTTGAACATTTGATCAGCGCCATCTAGATCTTGTTAAACTTTCCAAACAAATAATTTTAAAATAAAATGCTTAAGTAAAAAATGTTTAATAACTAACGATAATCAAAGAATGTTGAGTTGCTGGCTATGATTTAATTCATTTGAAATGTAGCGGCCTTTCTACTTTAGTTGCGGAAGCAGCTTTTAAATGTAAAGGATTTCATTGGTGTTATATAAATTGTCGAAAAATCGGGGTTGATTTCTTCAAGTTTTTTCAAAGAAGGAAGGAGACTTTTCAAGCTATTCAAAAGGATGTCTTAAACCTTTCTAACCGTGTATCCAACTATGGACGAGTTTACTTCGCTTAATAATTTGACATCTCCTGTACAATCTTCACCAAAGCGACGTAAATCAGCTAAAAATGCCAATAAATTCAATCCTGCTTCTAGTCCAGTTTATTCTGCCTATAATGAAGTTAATAACAAAAACGATGAACTTATATTAACGCCTGCGTCAAGTGCAGTTCAAATTGTTTCTGCGAATAAAGAAGTGATGAAGAACTCATTAGTTGTTCTGAATAAGCCGGTATCTAAAAATCTAAGTATTGACATTTCCTATTCTGGTCCTAAAGGATAACGTGTTATACCACCAAGGAAATCAATATTTTTATCTCGTTTTGCCTCTGATACTTCCATCGAAGATTTTGAATATCATTGAAAAATTAAGCTTAATGCAAATCTTGATGTCTCAACACATAAATTTTCATTTGCTCAGCGTAGAATTATTGCATCTTTAAAAATAACTGTTCCATACGAAATATTTCATCAATTGATTGATGTTTCCTTCTGGCCTAGTAAAGTATATTATGCTCGTGAATTTATATATAAAGATAATGCGAGAATGAACAATATAGCCCGTATTCCTTTGCGTGAATCGACAATTCAAAAAAACTAAACCTGTGAATAAATTAAATATAATATATGAAAACGTTCGTGGCTTAAACACTAAACTATCTAATACCTGTATCTAAAGCTTTAGTAATACTCATCACATAATTGTACTAACTGAAATATGGTTAAATGAGAACACTTAGGATGCTGAAATTCTTTGCAACGATTTTAATATTTATAGACGTGAAAGAGAAACCAAAACTACTGGTGGTGGCGTTTTAATTGCTGTTTCTAAAATATTTTCATCTGAAATAACAGAATCTAAAAATTATACTGATATTGAATTTCTTGGAGTTCAAATTAAACTGATTAACTCGCTAGCATTTATAACATGCTCATGTATTCCACCAAAATCTACTCAGTTAATTTATCACAAGCATAGTGAAGCTATTAAAACCATTTTTTAAAAAAGCTAAGCTTAGTGATTCAATTTTAATTTTTGGTGACTTCAATTTCCCGGCAGTTCCTTGGAAGTTCCTACCAGACTTATTTTTTTCACACTCCAATTAAAACTGAAGGCTGGACTGCAGAATTTTTAAATGGTATTATTGATTTATGCCTTTTCCAAATAAATGGCGTTTTGAATGAAACTGGAAAGTTAATAGATCCAACCAACTGTTCGCTTGTTCAATGTCATTCAATAACTAGACCTGAAGATCGCTACCACCCCACATTAGAAGTCAGCTCTAATATTTGAGCAGCGGATTATGGTAATTTAAGAAGAAGAACTGAAAAAATGTTTTAAACGAACAAATTTTATTGATTTAAATAACCTTTTAACAAGTAAAAATTAGTTTGAATTGCTGTCTATTCGAATGGTCACCCAAATTCAATAGATGAAATGGTTAATAGATTTTACTATGTAATGACAAGTTATTTTAATGTAAGTGTTCCAAAAATTTTCATTCGAAAAATGATTGGCCTCCCATGGAATTCCAATCAATTATCGATGTTGAAAAATGCTAAAAATAATCCCTATAAGATATATACAAAATCCGGCTCCGCACAACAATATCATTTATATGCTGTTACCCGTTCAAAATATAATACTCTTAACAAAAATCTTTTCATAAGTTATTTAAATGACATGAAACGGAACTTAAAACGAGATCCCAAATCATTTTGCAAACTCATTAATTCTAAAAGAAAATCTACTGGTTATCCGAACATGATGAAGTACTTAAATGATGAATCCAATGATAATTCTATTATTAATCTCAAACTTCTCATATTGTTGACTGCGTAAAAACTATAAGTCCATCCGTATATAGCATATCTGATGGGATTCCAGCTTGCGTCCTAACCAATTGCACCTTTGCCTTATCCACACCATTATCAATCATGTTCAATATCTCGATTTTGGAAATGTTCCTACATTACTACACTATTTAAATCAGGAGACAAGACAAACGTTGTGAACTACCGAGGCATAGCAAAGTTAAGTGCAATACCAAAGCTTTTTGAAAAGTGTATGTCCGACTTTCTTGGGTTTAGAATGCAGTCATTGCTGTCGCCGCTTCAGCATGGTTTCAGGAAAGGTTGCTCAACAGTCACAAACATTTTACAACCTACAAGTTTAATAAATCTTGGATTTAATGACGCTCAAACGACCGATGTTATTTATACAGACTTCAGCAAAGCTTTCGATAAAGTTAACCATAACCTTTTTCTTAAGAAATTATACTTAATGGGCAAAACACTTTCAACTAGATAAAATCTTATTTAATTAGCAGAACGCAAAAAAGAGTTGATTTCGATAAATCATTCTCTAAAATAATCGTTGTAAACTCTGGAGTCCCTCACCACCTCGGCCTACGTTATTTTTCCTTTTTATAAATAATTTCCCATGTGCAATTAAGTTTTACAATGTTTTAATGTATGCAGATGATGAAAAGATTTTTTTAAGATGAATTCTTTTTGCAACAAGATTTAAACAGGTTTTGTGATTGGTGCAAAATCAACGTAATGGACTTAAACTTAAAGGAGGGTAAGCATATGCGTTTCTCACGGAATTTTATTTTTACTCTACAATAAACACTTAATAGATGTTTATTGGAATCAGTAACTGAATTTTTAGATCCTGGTATCATTCTCGATCGTAGGTTGGATTTTCGGATGCATATTACTATGATGGTAACCAAAGTTCGTGGTGTATTGGCCTTTATTAAAAGGTGGGCAAAAGAGATTACTGATACAAATATCACGAAACAATTATATACTTCTCTTGTAAGACCTATTTTAGAGCATGGATCTGTTGTATAGGACCCGAACTATAACGTTCACATTGCCTATATAGAATCAGTCCAAAAACAATTTCTTTTATTCTGTTTGAGAACTCTATTCCGTGCTTATTTAATCTTCCGTCATATACAGCAAGGCTGGCTATTATTAAATTACCTACTTTAAAAAGTGGAAGGACTATGCTTAATCTGACTTTTTTGTTGAAATTAATAAATAGTGATGTTGTTTCAGAATTTTTTCTTAGCAATATAAATCTTAATATCCTCGACGATTTACCCGCTAATGGACGCCGTTAAATCTCAAGTTTTCAATAAAGATTACGCAGATGCTGATTCGTTTAAAAGAATCTGCAAACATTTTAATGATTTTTTCAATCTTAATGATATTTTGTAAATGTTAATGTTTTAAAATGCAATTTTGTTTTTTAATTATTTTTAAATACTCATGTTTAAATTATTAAATTATAATTGTAAATAAATTTATTACTATTTTATTTGTCGGTATGTAAGGATTTACATACATTCATAGACTTTAATAAATAAATAAATATTTAAAAATTTAAAATGAACCCCAACGGACTGTTGATGGGTTAAAATCAAAAATTCAGAAATTTTGGACTCGGTTTTGCGAAAGAAAAACTGTCGAAAACTAGTCAGTACTATGTACAAAGCGGGTCAAGACTTTTTTAACAAGAAAAGTACTCAACACAATTCTAACTATGAAAATTGGCGGCTGTACGAATTAATAGTGGTCACAATATTTTTGTTTAAATTAATGAACTTTCGTTTTTGTTTGTTATCTAAAAAGTCCTTTTCTTAATATATAACCTTTTTAACGTATGTCCAAAGAAAATGAAATGATCTTTAAGAAAAGAATAATTTTTTTTTGTGTATTTATTTTAGTTCCAAAAATATACATATTTTATTGGCACATTGATTAAAAATGTTGTATGTATGAATTAATAGAGGTAAGCGCTCGACTATTAAATCCCGAAAAATAAAATAAATAAGTAAGAAAATTCTTTTTATTGACGAATTTTACTTGCATAATTTCATTACTGATGTTTAAAATATTGATTGCCTTATTTAAAAAAAAAAAAAAAAAATATATTAGGTTTGAACGTATATTTAATCCGTTTTTTATACATGATTCATTTTAAATTTTATTTAAAATCAAAATTATTATGAATATGGCAGCAATAGTATAATATTAAAATAGACATTTGAAATTGTTATCACCGTTTTATGTATCTACTATTTGTACGTGAAGAAATCTTATATACATCATATGGTGTGACACACTTTGTAATTTGTGTCTGCCAAATTCATGTTTCCATAAAAAACCTTTTATATATATATATATATATATACAAGCAGTAAAAAAGTTTCAATGTTTATCTATTGTCTTTCAAGAGAGAAATTCAGATTCGGCTAATTCTGTAGGGACACCATTTAGCATCAATGTATATTTCTTTATTGTCTTTTGTTATTGGAGGCCATATAAACTTTACGCGTGTCATCTCTCCAATAAAAAATTTTAAATAATGCTTAGAAACAACATATATTTTGGTAAGTTTTTACAAGAATTAATTTTTAAAAATTTTCACCACAAAAAGTGATAACAGGGTAGGCATTAAAGTGATATTCATTATAATTTAAATCACACACACACGAGTAAATGAATCTTAAAAAATAATAAAAATACTTCTACAGAAGTAATTATCTCAAACATAATTAATTTTGAAGATAAAACATTATGACAGGTGTTTGTCAAGGTCGTTGCAAATTTAAGCAGAGTTTCTTAGCTTTTATCATGTTATTTTTAAAGGTTTTTTCTCAAACTGGCGCCACTATCTAATCTACAAATTTTTTTTAAGAAAAACTAAAATTGCTAAGCAATTCCCACAAACAGTTTTGTTGAAGTAATTAGCTTTATGGTCTTAATTCCAAAATTAATCACAATTTTACTTTCATTTAAACGTTTATCTGACACAATAGATGTTTTTGCAAAAAGAAAAAAAAAGAAGTAAAATATTTGTATTTGTTGCAGAAACTACACATTCCTCAATGACTTATCTTATTTAACTATTAAATTTAAGAAATATAATTTATAATTTTAAATATTCTACTTTATAGCTATTAAAAGTGGAGTACTTTAGAAAATAATGATGATCATAAATAATTCTTGCGCAAACAAAAAAATTGACTTCAAAACAGACAATCTTGAAGTCATATATCTTTATGACGGTATTCATACATTAATTATATTTTGTAATATTCGAGAACGATTGCGTCAGGATTTTTTATATGTCGTAGAACAAAACATGATAGCAGTTTAAACAAGAAAATTTAGTAGTTATGTGATCACTCTTTATTTTTTACACTTTTTATTGCTGACACAGTAATACAAAATTTGTTTAGATTTTAAGCGTTAATCCATAACTGTTCAAAAGAATGACCATGTACATCAAACTACTTTAATTTCTAATTTCTTTATAATTGTTATTATACTTGATGTAGCAATGGACATTCTGTCTTATTTTCAAGAGATCGTCTGTAACGGTTCCAAAGATAGGGCCATATATGTCAAATTACATCAGTTATGGGGATACTCTTTAATTTCTAATTTCATAATTGCTACTAGTTATAGCGGACTTAGCAATAAGGGTTCTTTTAAAATTTCAATCAACTGTCTACAACTGTTTAACAGTTTGGTCATATACATCAAATAACAGCAAGTATTGTAACACCCTGTAATTTATAATTTTAGATATTTATATTTCTAAATATACAAGACAAAATAGTGGACATTCAGTTTATTTTTCAAGTGTTTGTATGTAACGGTTCAAACGATAGGGCCATATAGGTCAATATGGGAACACCCTTTAGTTCCTAAATCAAAATTAAATACTTGTTATTATAGCGGACTTAGCAGTAAAGGTTTTTTGTAAATTGAAACTATCTGGCTATAAAAGTTTAAAAGTTCGGCAACATACATCAAATTACATTAACTATTGGGACATCTTATAATTTATAAATTTGAATGTTTATTCTTAATATTATAACGGTTGTAGCAATCGACATCCTGTACAATTTTCAATCGTTTTTCTATAATGTTTTTAAAGATAGGCGTATATAAGTCAAATTACGTCATCAATGGGGACATCACTGTTACGATTGTGAACTCTTCTTAAAACGGGACCAGTCTGTAAGCATAATCTATTAATTTACAAAAAGTTTTCAAAATCGGATCAAAAACGAGAAAGTTCTGCAGGCACAAAAATTAAAAAAGCAACATTCAGTCGATTTGATAACCTCCTTCTTTTTTTCAAGTCGGTTAAAAATAGTATGCACTTTGAAATTAAAAACAAGCAATTTAATCAGCAACGACATTAATCGTAAATATCATACATTATTTTCTTTATAAGACATTATTTTGTAATGTATTCTTTTTAACTCTAACTTTTCTTTATTTCATTAGATTTCTGATTATTTCAGTGAGACGCTAGTAGCACGTTAAGGTGGCATTTTATAGTATCCAAGGACATTATGTCGCACTCAAAAGTGACATAATGCCTATTAACATTTTGACGTTTTCCAAAGCGACATAATGTTCAAAGACATTGTAACAATCTTAGTATGGAAATAGGGTCACTTACGAAAGAGTCAAAATGTTCGCACCTAAAACAACACCGGCTTCAATTACCAAAGATTTTCTGCAAGCCAGTTTATAAAAATGTTACATCTTTCTTACATAGAATACCATAATATCTTTAATATCCATGGACGTTCCGACTCTACGTTGGTGGACTTCATGTCAATTTTCGGTGCAGCATAATGTCCAATATGTGCGTTACTGCATCACAATTCTTAATATGTCTTATGATAAATAATTTACAATTGGACATGTTAGTTCAAATATTTGAGATATTATTTCTTTTCCTTTTAAATAGCAAACAAGATCAACGTCTTCTTGTTTAGGATAAATCAAAACATCTTAATAACAAAAATAGGCTGTGATTTTTAGTGGTATAAATTTAATCTTCTCACTAAACATTTGCCGCCGTATTCATAAAAAATTAAAATAGAATCTAAATTTATTTTAGGACAAATTTATATGAAACACAATTCAAATTTATTTGATTTTTTTATGATTATGGTAGTAAAAATTAATAAATAACAACAAACAGCATTTTTTATTTCTGTTTAATTGTTTTTTGTAAAATTTTGGCGAAAACGACTACTAAGTAGTCTAGAGTTATTTTTTGAAAATTCGTTTTTTATACGACAATGAGAAAAAACAGCTTCACTTGTAAATTAAATTTTAATAAAAGTTTAGAGAGGCAAAGCAGAGGGGTTTTTGATTTGAGCTGCGTACCCTCGGCACCCTTGGGTAAAGGGGGCTTCTGTGTTGGCCCCTAATGTTGGGTACCTTGAGAATATATTTTTTCGGAACTGTAATAAAAAGTTTATATTTGACTTAAATGTTAAGATCTTAAATTAAATTAGTCCTTTAAAAATATCTCCAAAAAATGTGCTTACATGTGTAGGTTATCTCATTTAGTTTGGAAGAAAATTAGTTTACAACTTTTTTCTTAATTTTGGCCGTCCTTAGTATTTTTGGCATAGTGAACTTATTAGTGAGCGGTTTATTACTTTAAAGGTACGGTCACACTTGACAAACATTTGCCCGAAATCGTCAAATATTTGCTTGCCGTAGTCTGACTGCAAAATATTTATAAGGAGCAAACAGCACCACAGCTGATTTTGGGCAAATAAAATTATTTTCCAGCAAACATAAATGCTTCTAATGTGAACATTGTGTGACCGCTCGAAGACAAATATTTGACTCATTTTTAAAAACACAGGCAAACAACAGCTGTATCATCAAAGTTGCTAATTATTTAAACTAGATAATTAAGTTTAAGGAAGAATCAAGTAAAATTACAAATAATAGTAATAATAAAATGCAATTTTTAAAAGAAAAGGAAAATTAAAACTTAAAGGTAACGCAATTTTTTCTAGTTATATATAATTAAAGTTTTTATATATATAATTTGGTATATTTCGCTTTAGAATGGACCACGGTTTCAAAATTTTACGTTAAAAAAATTGTTCCATTCCAGGTTATAGTTTTTAAAAGCCCCGGTGAGATATAAACAGTTTATTTTTTATCTTCCGAAATCGGAAATAAAGGGTCATCCAAAAAACGCGCCTACATGTTTCTTTGAAATAAAACACAAACTATTTGCAATTTTTTCAAGCTGTTTTTTTTATTAAAAGTATGATCCATTACAATTATAAGTGGAATAGAACAACGTCGTAATTCAACGTCGTAATTTCGCTAGTTGGATTAATAAACAACGAACAACAGATCCATTGTTTTCAAGCAAAATTCTGTTTAGCGACGAAGCTCATTTCAGAATGGATGGATTCGTCAATAAGCAAAATTGTCGTATCTGGGGTGATGAAAATCCTCGTGTTATTCATGAAAAATCTCTACACCCACAAAAAGTTACTGTTTGGTGTGCATTTTGGGCAAATGGAATCATTGGGCCATTTTTCTTCGAAGATGATGCTAGAAATGCTGTTACTGTGAATGCTGAGCGATACCAATCAATGTTGAGAGACTTTTTATGGACACAGTTGAATCATATTGATGTCGTCTATTTCCAGCAAGACGATGCTACACGTCACACATTACGCTTTTGCGATCAAAATTTCCTCAACGTGTAATTTCACGAAATGCAGATTTCAATTGGCCTCCAAGGTCATGTGATCTACTCGTAACACCATTAGATTTTTTTTGTGGGGTTTTTTGAAAAGTTGAGTGAATGCTAACAAGCCACAAATAATTAATGATCTAAAGAACAACATTCAAGTTGCATTTCGTGAAATAACACCAGCAACATGTGGGAAAGTCATTGAAAATTTCGATATTCGGATTGATGTCTGCAGATGCAGTCATGGTGGACATTTGAATGATATTCTATTCCACTTATAATTGTAATGGATACTACTTTTAATAAAGCAAACAGCATGAAAAAATTGCAAATAGTTTGTGTTTTATTTCAAAGAAACATGTATGCGTGTTTTTTGGATGACCCTTTATAATATTGAAAAAAAATTGGTTTTTTAAAAACTGGAGGACTTTATGTCCCAATTTAAATTTCGCCATATTTATAAAATAATTAAAATAAATTTGAAATGTGTTTTGTAACAAATTTTCTTTTATAAATTTTTTTTTGATAAATATTGGTTTTGAATAGAGTCCCTGCAAATTACATTACCATTTAAAAAAAAAGTTTTTTTTTTACAACAAAAATTTCCTGGTCGACAAAAGATAATTTTTTTCGAAACATATATTACGCTTGGTATAATATCCTTCATTATATATAATATATACTCGAAAATAAGAGTTCCAAAAGTAGCTCTTGTTTTTATTTTGAAATGCTATGCTAGACTAGGCTTAAACAAAATTTTTCTTACTTGACAAGTAATCCTGTTAGGAGCTATTAGTTCGGAAATTATGAGATTTGTTGTTATAAACTATATGTTGTAGAGTTGTGCCTGGTCGTTCGTTACAGTGACCGGTCTTTTTCGGTCATTTGTTAAGAACTGATCTGTTCGTTAAATTTGATCGATTGAACGAATTTGGATAACAATCCTCATTGTATATGATTTTCTTGTCTTTTTATCAAAACCATAAGTAAGTCCCCATTCAAACAGGCAAATTTTACTTTGACAAAGTTTTGTTAATTTTCTTTTAAACTTTGTTTGGTGTTCAGTCACAAAAAGTAATCTTTTACAAATTGTGTTTTCTTCTAGTTGATCGTTTTTAATTTTTTGGACGTTTTGCATTTGGTGCTTATAACACAAAAATATATGTATGTACATATATACAACTGTGTACAAGCAATGAACGAAAAACAAAGCAACTTTGCAAGAACATCAAAGTCTGTAATACTTATCATTCTTTCTCCCTCCACAAAAGGAGTAATAATTTTTCGTAAAAATAAGGAATTTAATTATCAAATTGCATAAAAATGCAAGTAAAAACGTCCTTAAATCTGCAGTGTTTTTTGAATGCAGAAATTGTGGTCTGTGGCAGAAGTACACCATCATTGTTTATTAGTTAACACACTAAATATTACAAAATTTGGGGTTTCTCCATCCTCTATAAAATGCAATTAAATTTTCCTTCTTTTTCTCTGTAACATTTTATTAGTTTATTCATATTCGCTTTTTTATTAATTTAAATATTACAACTTTTTCATTAAAGAAAACACTATATCAGACAACTAAACTTTTTGAAAAAAGTCTGTCAATTCAAATAAAACTGAAATATGTACTTACAAACGTATAAGTACATGCACAGCAGCTGCTTTTAATACACAAAATCATCTGAAATAAAACAACATGACAAAAAAAAAAAAAAAAAAAACAAGAACTAACACCTGAACGAAAGTGGACCATACACCATATTATAATCCGTACACTATTGAACGAAAAGACCGCAGACCCGGATCATTTCGTTCACTTGATGATTTTTGCAAGGCCTTGTTTACTTGTGACTTTGATACGTGGGAGTTTTTATTATATTTATTTTTTCTAACATTGCCATTATGTAAAATAATTATTTTGATTGTAGTCTGTATACATTATACATGTGTGTATATAAATATAATGCCAGCCTCCATTACTTGACTAATTTTTATAGTTTATTGACATCAGCGGTCGATATTTTCAAAATCTGGAATTTTACTTTTCGTGTAAAGTATAGGAATAGAATCAAAGCTCTATTTGGTACTTTAAAAAGGAAGCGCATAAAGTTTAACTTCACTTGTCTATTTTTGTTCTGATCTCAAATGGTTATTGTTAAATTGTTTTCAACTTATATTGTACTGCACATAAAAACTTAATAGGAGCAATCATTTTTTAATATTTGTTATTAGTATTTTAACAATTCAATAATGTTTTAAATATTTTCTTTGCAATTATTTCGTAATAATGCTGAAAAAATTAAATGCCAATGAAGACATCCCATCTGTAATAGTTTCAATTCAAATAAATTTATGTTTATTTACAGTTTGATCAAATATATTTTTAAGGCAAATATTTATGTGACCGCACATCAAACATGTTTGCCCATATTTTATTTGTCATTATTTCATAACTGTTTAAACAAACAAAAATATGCAAATAAATGTGGGTAGTGTGACCACAAAAAAAAAAAAAAAATTTGTATTGTTTTCAAAATATTTTAGGGAAAACAAGAGCAAACCAATTTGAGGCAAATGTTTGCCAAATGTGTCCGTACCTTAAGACATTTACTGTATTCTTAATAAAACTAAGAATGAATAATTTACGAGTCTCTGTATTGTGAAAATGTAAAAATGCTTTTTTAGGATTATCTTCAAAAGGATGGTATTTATTTTATTCGTATTTAAATTAATTTTACTCTGGTTATTTTGATTCCATGTAAACTTTAAGAGTTTATTACGCGGTTCAAACAAGAGGCCTATTAACATCATGTTTTAGGAACCTGTCAGTCTTAAGTTTTATTGCTTGTTGCTGAAGTTGCTATTGTAGTGTATTCTCTGTAAGAATTATTACTCTCTGATTTTTAGTATACACAGCCGTTTAAAGAAAATCGAGTTTTTGTATGGGGGAATATATTATTTTTAAATTTTTGAACGAGCATTCTCTAAATTTTATAACTCTTTGGTACTAAGGAAATAGATTAAAACCGTTTTTTTTATTTTTTTTTTTTTTTGATTATTGCTAAGTTTAAATAATTTTGATATATGTTTCAGTAAATAGTAAAATTTTAAATTTATATTTGTAGAATAATATTTGTTTAAAAGCAGCAATTAAAATGAAAGAGCAATCACATCTTCACAAATTTTAAATCCACTAGAAAATAAAAAGTTTAAATAAAATAAAATTGTTAACAAAATTATTTCCAAGAATATATAACCCAAAATGCTCGAGAAATTAGTGACTAAAAAAAGTTTACTGTTTTAATTAGTTGTTTTATTTTATTATTTTATTATATTATTATTTTATTATTGCATTTATTCTCTTATCAGCTTTTGACTTTTCTAAGTAAATCTAATAACATTCAGTACGATATTATTTTCAACAAGAAGCATCAACCAGAGCCATCAAAATTTAAGCTCACTCATCATTTGACTGTTCAGACGTAAAGATCACTTTTAGATAAATAGTGAGAAGTTATAAAAGGAAACAAATTTATTTTACACTCCCTTTAGTTAAGTGTTGAATACATTGTTTTTAACTTAATTTTCTTAAATTCGACGGCAAGTTTGTTATTTAACGGCTGGGGAATGAGTTTAGCTTTATGTTTCACTATTTGTCTAATGCAAGTCTTTTCACTTGCCAACGCTAATGAAGGGTAAGTCCCAAGTGTGATTTTAATAAATTATTATTATTATTATTGTTATTTTTTTTATTGGTAAAATCACTAACTTAAGGATTAGCGATAATAAAGTAAATATTTCAAATCCTTTATTGAATTTTTATTTTATTAAATTTTTTAAAATTATTCACATCATATATTTGCATTCTAAAATAAGATTCCCAATAATTTTTTCAATTTAACATATTATCGTTTCTTTAAGACATTAATGATTTGATGCTATATTTGTATAAGGACTTTTGGAATAAATTTTTACTACATTTCTCTTATTATTTATTATATTCTGAAACAAAAATGAAACCAAAACCTCAATGAAAAAACAACAAATTCAAGTTTTCTTAAAATGAAAACAGCCAAAAAATTTTTTTAAACCTACCGATATTTATAATCTAAAAAAGATATTCAAAAATAGTGTTTTATTGTTGCCTTAAGTAAAAAGAAATTAGTCATAGTAATTTTGTACTTTTGTTACTTCACTACTCATTATTTTTTATTTTATAAACAGTATTTTGTTTAGATAGTTAAAAATAATAAAAGCAAATTTCAATTTGGGCAGAAAAATAGTAACAAAGAAAAAAAAAAAAAGAATAATATTTAGTAAGATGTGACCTGTTTGAAAATATTTTGAAAAATAAAACTTCTATTTAATATTTATTTAAATATTATTTAATTTTGTTATTAGAAAATATACTGTTATCGCACCTGGTACTATACATTCCCACGAAAAATATACAGCAGCAGTTGCAGTACATCACACCTCCCAACCCTGTCAAATAAAAGTCGGCATTACGGGTCCATCTTACAACGAAACCAAACAGGTGGAGGTTTTACAGAATGAGGTTAAACATATTGAGTTCGATTTGCCTAGCTTAGAGAAGGGCGATTACAATTTGACGGCTGAGGGTGTCAATTGCTTTAATAATTTTAAAAATTCCACCAAATTAATTTATAATAAATTCAATAGTTATGTTCGAATACAAACAGATAGAGGCTTTTATAAGCCCGAAGATGATATCAATTTTCGAGTTATATTTTTGGACAAAGATTTGAGACCAGGTAAACCGGAAAGAGATGCTGTCATTTGGTTGGAAGATGGTCAACGTAATCGAATTAAAGAAATAAAAGGCTTTGAGACCAATAAGGGAGTTTATACGGGTAAACTAAAGGTCACCGAGAATCCGGTTTTAGGTGGCTGGCATTTGGGTGTTACAAATGGTGCCCAAGATGATACTACTGTATACTTCGAGGTTAGTAAATATCTTTTGCCTGAATTTGAAGTCAAGGTGGAAGCTACTGAAGCGGTATCCGTTAAGGAAGGTGATATGCAGGTGATAGTAAGGGCTGTGTAAGAGCTTTTAAATTTTTATATATTAAAATTCATTTTAATTGCAAAATTTTATTTTTAGATACTCCTACGGCAAACCTTTAGATGGCAAGGCCACCGTCGTTTTATCTCTCGACTCTGGCAGTAATTTCGAAGTCAATGCAAATAGGAAACAACCACCCACCCTTACTAAAACAGTCGATATAGTTACAGGCAAGGCCAAAATTGATTTCAATATTAAGGAATATGAGGGTTATTTGCCACAAAAAAATTCTCCTTGCCAGATGAGCATTGTGGCCACTGTAGAAGAAAAACTTACTGGTGTCAAAATAAATGCCACGGCATCCTCTACTATTTATCCCTATCGCTATACTATGAATTGTTTCGGTTATGATCCATTTAAAGCTGGCATAGAAAATAATGTACAATTACATATCACGTACATAGATCGTTCTAATTTAAATGATACTAAATCCCCCATTGAGTTAATATATAAAAAAAAATTTGTTAAAAATAATTGGCATCGTAAACGTAATTTGGATGATAAAGATACCGAACTGGTTACAGCGACGGAACCTCCAGTACCGGAAAATTTTACTATCTCCTTTATAGGACATATGAATGAAGAGGGTTTGATTAACTTTAAGGTTTCACTGCCAGATTTGCCAAAAGATGAAGGCTACTCATTTTATTATACGAGGGAAATAAAATATCTTGATGAACAACGTGAAGTCTGTACTCCCACTGGCTATCTTTGGTTGTCCCAGCAACCAAAAGAAGTCGATACACCTGTAGAAGAGGAACCAAAGTCAAAGGACTATTTTAAATTAATGGATAAATTCTCTTTGTATGGCAAGTAAGTTGAAATATTTTTATGTGTCTTAAATTGTTTAAGACCCAAAAAGAAAAAAAAATATGATTGCTTTTTTCAGTTTTTATACCCTTTACCCCAGGTAGAAAAAGGATATATTTGGGTTTGTCATTCTATTTGTAATTTCTACAATATCCATTTCCGAATCCACAAAATATATATACTCTGAATTTTTACGAATATCAACGTCGATTGTGCGATGTCCGTTTGTCCGTCTGTCCAACCGTGTTCGTGTTAAAATCAATTTTGTCAAGGCACTAGAAGAGCTAAAAAAATTTAAATACACCAATCGATCAGACATAGTTTCGAAAGTTTTGCTATTAAAAATCAGAAAGATCGATCCATGTCCTAAGGCGGAGTGGTCAAAACACCATGTTTTATTTGGAACAAATCTAGCTTAATGAAGTAATTCCAATAATAAAAAAAAACAAATATATGGGACAATAGAGAAATAAAAAATAAATATAAACATCAAGCAGAAAAACAGGTCTTAGCCAAAATTTATCCGAGTTATGTGCCTTTGACTTTTCGTAGTACGATTGTGCACTTTATTTTTTTAAATATCAATATGGATATCATTTAAAAGCATTTGAAGCGATCTTTTAGGAAATAAAAAAAAAATTAAGTTCTTAACTTATCAAGTGCCAATAGGCATTTGTATGTAAAATTATTATGTTTTTTTATTTCTTTCAGCTTACAATTAAATAAAGCCGATGAGTTTACCTTAAACTCTAGCCAACCTTTGTCCTACTTTGATTACCATGTCATTGGTCGTGGCAATATTTTAAAGAGTGGTCGCGTTGACTTACCCGATAAACCGAAGGTTTTTAATTTAACATTGACTCCAGAACGTTTGTGGGCACCTCAGTTTTTCGTGTATGTCTACTATGTAGATGAAAAGGGAGAATATCATTATGTAGAGCAAAGATATCTTGTTGATTATGAATTAGAAAATCAAGTAAGTTATAAAAACTTTCTGAAAATCTTAAAATTTATCGCAATATCATTTTAAAAGATCAAAGTCACTGCTGCCAAATATGTTAAGCCGGGTTCGCAAGTTTCCTTAAATATTCAAACAACTCCCAATTCATATGTCGGGTTAATGGCTGTTGACCAGAATGTTTTACTGTCAAGACCTTATAATGATATATATTGGTATGAGTTTGATTCCTTCTTGGGATCCTACAGTACCAAGACTCCCTATCAGGGTGGCTATTCAGAATATCCAGGCAATATATCCGGTTGTGTTACCTTAACAAACGCTGATTACTTCTATAATTGGACCAAACCTAACTTAATGCCAAGTAAGTTGTTGCACGAGGCCTTAGAATAACAGTATGCAGTAAATGTTTAATATTTTTTAATTTTGTATGACATTTTTCAGCTGAGTGTAATACTTTAATGGATTCTCCTATAACACTCAGAGCAAACGCTGCAAAATATATTGCTGCTGAGAGTTCCTTGGCAGGGGGTGCTGAGAGCGCTAATAATATTCAAGTCCGCAAAGATTTTTCGGAAACTTGGTTATTTGCGGATATTGAAAAGTAAGTTGCTGTGTTTACCATCGTTTTTCAGATCTTTTAATTTTATTAAAACTTAGCACTGAAACGGATGAATTTAACTTCACTTTAAAAATACCACAGTCTATTACCAAATGGTATTTGACAGCTTTCTCTATGAGTTCTACGAATGGCTTGGGAGTTACCAAGTTACAAACGAGGATCAACACTTTCCAACCCTTCTTCATATCCATACGGTTGCCGTGCTCAGTTAAGAGAGGTTTCTTTATTTAATATATTGATTTATTGTTTAAATGTTTAACTTATTTTATAAACCAGGCGAAATTATTAACGTGCCTGCCTTGGTGTTTAACTATTTGAAGGAAGATTTAGACGTTGAGGTAACCTTAGATAATAGTGATGGTGAATATGACATTTTCGATTTCGATAATGAAGTTATAAGTTGGCCGAAACTGACCAAGCTTATACGTGTTGGAGCTCGTAAAAGTAATAAGGTTTCTTTTCTGATAAGGCCCAACGTTATTGGAAATGTTGTGTTAAAATTCACCGCCACATCACCAATAGCTGGTGATGCCATACATAAAATTATGAAGGTGCTCCCAGAAGGCGTTACTCAATATTTTAATCATGATTATTTTATTAAATTGAAAAGGGAACTTGAACACAAGTCTTCCTTTAAGTTGGAATTACCGGAAGACTTAATACCCGATTCACAGCATGTCAAAGTGTGTGTTGTGGGAGACTTTATGGGTCCCGTTTTAAATAAATTAGACAACTTAGTGACTATGCCAGCATGTTGTGGTGAACAAACTCTGTCCTATCTGTGGTTTAACTACTGGGTTATGAAATACATGGTGGACTCAAAAAGCTTAACTCCTACCATGAAAGCCAATGTACGTCATAATCTAGAGGCTGGCCTTAAAAACATGTTAAGTTATCTTTATGCAGATGGTTCCTTCAGCAGTTTTGGTCCTTCTCAGTCTCAAAGTGGCTCTACACGGTTGACGTCTGATTTTGTACGGTTTTTGTCCAAAATAAGGGAATTTGTTAATGTAAATGAGAAAATCATTGAAGAGGGATTAGCCTACTTAATTAAACAGCAGGCTCAAAATGGAACATTTACCGAAAAGGATGATCACATGTATGCTTCACAACAACACCACGTAACGCTGACAAGTGCTGCTGTATTGGCCTTCCTAGACCATCCCGCTTATATTGATAAATACTTCCGTGAAATAGATGCAGGCTTAGAATTTATAGCTAAAAATATTGAAAATTCTGAACCGTATGCCCAGGCATTAGGCACATACACCTTAAATAAGTTCAAGAATGCTGCAGCTGAAAGAGAAGTAAACAGACTAAAGTCCTTAGCCCAAACTGATTTAGATCAAATGTGGTGGCCTGCGAGAGATAAACCGCTTGTTAGCACATTTTATGATGAAACCAGCAATGATGTTGCAACTACCTCTTATAATTTATTAACCTTATTGGATCAGGATTCTACAAAAGTCGAAGACGTAATTCCTATTGTTAAGTGGCTTATAGCGCAACGTAATAAATACGGTAGTTTTGCTTCTACTGAAGATACTGTGGTTGGTTTGTCTGCGCTTATAAAGTTTGCCAAATTTGCCGATTACGAACCAGCTAAAATGGATGTAGATATTGTATCAAAAGATAAAAAGGAAACTATTAAATTGTTTAAAGATAATGGAATTTTGTATCAATGTATAGAGGTAAGTTCATAAATTTTTTTTAAAGTAACGTTGATATATTCCGAGACAACCATTCACTGCCGATTAGAACTTATTTGCCATTATCACAATTTTTTTGTGCAGACTTAAATTTTTTGTGTTAGTATTATCAAAGAAAACACGTAGTCATGTAAAATATAAATTACATTTTACAAACTGAAAGAAAAATAAGCTTCAGAAAGTTAAAATTTTTAAAATGGTACAAAAGCGTAGTCTTAAAAAAACTTTAAGAGAATTTCAAGAAAGAAATCTAAGGAAGGCAAAGTCAAGTATATAAGATATTTAAGAAAAACCAAGCAATACAATTCTTGACCTAAGAAAAAAAAAGCCTAAAAATGGAGTAGGTTGAGAAATATTTAGTGTTAGAAAAACGTAATTAAGGAAGAATGCTATAAAGATATAAAATTACAAAAAATGGTATATACATGAATCCTAATCTATAAAAGAAGAAATCTTACGTTGCATAAGAAAGACGAAGTCAAAGAAGAAGGTATGTAATCTTAGAAAAAAAGTTTCCTAGTCTATTAAAGGCAATGGATAATTAAGATATAGTCTGAGAAAAAGTTGCTTAGAAATGATTAATTTTAAGGCAGACATAGTAAAAAAGAGCTGTAGTCTACGAAGAACATTGTATAAATAATTTTTTAAGATCAATTAGTTGAAAAAGAAAGAATTTTAACAAAAAATTTGCCGAAAAAGACGTATCCAAAAAAAGGTTTTGATTCCGTATTAACCATTCCAGTCAAAGTTGTTTTACTTTGTTTAAATTCTGATCAATTTTATATATTTTTTAAAGTGCAACATTGGTCACCAGCAGGCTAATTCTCAGATGCAAAATAAAAGCAATTTTTTTAATCGCAAAAAAACACATTTGAAAGAAAATCAATTGCACTTTAGAATTTAATAGAACCAATATTTCGGAGTAATTTTTGGTATTTAAACCACATTCGATCGGTATTGAGTACTGTGACATGCCTGTGTATTTAAAATAATTCATTTTTGTTCTTTTATAAAATATGAATTTACGCAAGAAAAACAAACGAATTATTATTATTGTTAAATTTATCAGGAAAGTTATATTTATTATACACTTCACCACAAAAAGCGTAAAAAGGTTATAACTTATTTTGTCATTGCGTTTGTTATTTCTACAATATCTATAAACCCCATAAAGTGTATATATTCTGAATCCCTATTCACAGCGAATTCGAATGAGCGATATCTGTCTGTCCGTCCGTGTTAGTGTTAAAATCAAGTTGGCCGAGGCACCAGATCAGCTAAAAAAAAAATAATAAATATGTCAGTTGATTAGAAATAGTTTAGAAAGAGGTGCTATTGGAAATCCGCATGATCGGTTCATTTTCTTCGAGGCAACAGGCAAAACACCACGCCTATCTTTAATTTTTTCATGTCGTATGAAACAATAAAGTAATTCCGATCAAAAAAATAAATATATGGGGCGATAGAGAAATAAAAAAAAAATACCAAGTGAAAAAATTGCCGCTCACTCATATTTTCCAAATTACGGGGCTCTGAAATTTAATTTTTTTTAAATCTCAATATGGATATGATTTTAAAGGTTTTGAAGAGATCTTTCAGAAAATTTAAATAAACTTTTTAAAAATGCTTAATCCATTCAGAGCCAACGACATTCTTATGTAAAATTTTATATAGAACATTTCACTTAAAATATTAAACTTTGCTAAAAAATTTGTTTTGAAATAAAAAATTAGAATTTTCACTAAAAATTAAATATCAACGAAAACAGATCTAGATTACCAAAAAAATGGAATTTCACTAAACGATTAAAATTTTACCAAAATATTTATTTTTACGAAAATTTCACCAAAAATTTTACATTTTTCTTTACTTGCAATAAAAATTTTAAATTCCATTTAAAACCGAAAATGCACAGAAATAACTTAACACTATCAACAATTCAAAGTTTTCTGTAAAACCCAATATTCGCAAAAAAAAGAATAACGCATTTACACTATTGAGTCATTTTTTATATAAAAGTTATACAAGTAAAACTGAAAACCAAATATCGGCAATCTTCAGAATATTCTTTTCAGCGAACGCCTTTCGCGCTTATACATAGATAGATAGATTCTGTAATGAAGAAGAGTGCAGAGGAGACGCCAAGGTGATACACAAGCAACAAAACTTCACCCCAAATAACTTCATTGTGCAATATTAAAGATTACTAAACAAATAAAAAAATTTTTTCTAAATTTCATTAAAAATTTTTATTTTTGCAAAAAATTCTACTTGCAATAAAAAATTTTATCTAAAACCGAAAATGCACAAAAATAATTAATCACTATCAACAATTTAATAGTTTGCTAAAAAAAACCCAATATTCGCAACAAAAAAAAAAAAAAAAACGCATTTACACTGTTGAGTCATTTTCTTTATTATAATCTTACAAAAAAATAAAAAATAAAAAATAAAAAAAGTTACAAGCTTCTCAATCTCAAGTGGGATAATGTTAAATTAGCAGTTTTTTCAGGATTCTTCCCAAAAAGTTGGTACAATTTTGTCGCATAGAAATACATTTATTTTGACTGAGTGGATTTTCATTATAAATATCTTTACCACTATGCGTTGTTTGAACACAAGTTTGCTAAGACTATAATTAAAAAAAATTATGATCGAGATCCATTTTCAAATGTAAGCTGTAAGAAAAAAAAAAAAAAAAAAAAAAATCCTAGATACAGGTTGTAACTAAACAAACTAAAGTTTTAAGATAATAAATATTAGTTTTAAAATATCTTACTGAAATCAATTATTTTTTTATTTTCAGATGCCACCCAAAACAAATTTAATTGAACTCGCCGCCAATGGTACAGGTTCAGCTTTAGTACAAATCTTTTACCAATACAATATATTTGAAAAAGTTTCTAATCCTAACTTTACTATAAAGACAAAGATTACTAATAACGAAAACAGAAATTTATGCTTTGAAATGTTAGTATGTGTGAATTATGTGGGTAAAGAAAAATCTTCTAATGTGACGGTGCTGGAAATCTCAATACCCTCGGGTTATGTTATAGATGATGAAAGTTTAAAAAACATCAAAGAACTAAATAACGTTAGTGTAAGTGCTGCTAAAACGGTAAAAGCTTAAGAAATACAATAACAATGTTTTATTTTTTTACAGAACATGGAATTAATAAACTCCGATAAATTGTTGGTTGTACAATTCGATCATTTAAATGAAAATGATGAAACCTGTTTGACAGTGAAAGCCTGGAGAACTCACGCTAAAACTATGCAAAAACTAGTGCCCATTCGACTCTATGATTACTATGATGCCGATAAACGGGCCACTGCTTTCTACATTATCGATTCAAAGTTATGCGACATTTGTGTGACAGAGGGAGAGTGCAGTAAATGTGTCTAAATAATTGTTTTGTAATTTTAATATTTTGTAATTGTTTGCCTCAAGTAATTTATTTTAATTTTAAAATTTATATGTAAAGAAAATTATATTACAGGTTATCGTCAAAAATCAATGAATGCGCTATCGCTACCACCTCATAAATAATTTGCTTTGAATAAAATCTTTTAAATACAATAATACTGCAAGGCAAAGGCAAGAAGCATAAGGTCAAGACAAATAAATTTTACTAGATTTCCTTTGTTATATGCATATTTTTGATTAGAAAAGATTCTTTTTAAATAGTTAAAAGAAATTAAAGTAGAATTAAAATAAGTTTTTAATTCAATTTAGAAAAAAACACTTTCTAAAAAGGTTACGAAAATGGGTTAGAAAAAAGTGCAGTATTTTTTGTATTTTAACGTTTCGCATACACTAAGGTGCCTGCTTTTTTTTATTTTAAATTTTCCTTGCAAAAAGTAGTAAAATATGTAAGAACGTCAAATCGTAACCGTAAGGTTTGGTCGTCAAAAATCTTATGGTTCTGCAGAGCGAAATGAAAAAAAATTAATATAAAAGTGCAACGACGCATGTGTTGCGAGAATATCAAAATACACCGATTAAGAATTTTAATTAATCCCCAACTCAATTAATGAATTGTAAGAAACAAAGGGATAAGTTATAATACATATTAATAACTTTGCATTGCTATAATGTAAATGCATGGGTAAAATATGAAGAAAAATGTTTTCCTGGTAAAGTTCTAAATGAAGAAACGAACTAAAATTAATTTAAATTTAAGTTCATTGTGATTTTAATTTCTAAAAATTTAAAAGAAAGAGGATTTATTTGCAAAAGTATGCGGACGTTAAAAAAAACAAGAAAAAATCAATTACTAGATGATCGCAATTGTGAATTCATTAATTTTCGCCGCTGAAGAGTACCACGTTGATGTCAAAAAAAGCTGACTAAGCAAAAGGAAGCCGAATTTTATTTATTCTTCTATCATCGTTTGGTACTTTAAATGAAGTTGAACCTAGTTGGTTACTTTCTCGTGTGTATGCAGCAATACCTCACATTTCATTTTTTTGTTTATGAAATTTAATTTTAAAAAATTTAAAATTTTTTTTATTGAAATTATTTTAAAATTTTGACAACAACGTTGAACATAAACAAAAATCAGTTAGGCTTTAAAGGCCACCTGTAAATTAATTGGCTTTAATTTAAAGTGAAAAAAAAAAAAAATAAAACAGAGAAGTATTTCAAAGAACATGCGTTTAAAAAACGAAATTAAATGTGAAGTAGTTTTTATATTTTTGAGAAAATGGTTAATGTTTCATAGTAAAATACATTGCAAACATCAATTTTTTAACCAATTACTTTTGTAAATAAGAATACGAGGCAAATCCATGATCAATCTATATTAATTTGGTAAGACGAAGTCTATGGTCTATAGTATGCTTTAAAATCTTTAAGCACTTAAGGCTTCCATACAATTTGCTATACCTAAACTATTAGCGAAAACTTTTCTCATTCTATCTGCTTAAATGGTTGTGAAATCTTTAAGAATATATTTTTCAAAGAAGCGGCAGAGGTCGTATTTCATTGTTTTAATACAAATTTTATCCATTTTTTTAATTGCAAATTTTCTATCTTTTTGCACAAATTTAAAAGTTATAAAAAAAACCAACATATTTATACAACTGAATTATTTTTGCTAGATCTTATCGTGATATTAAGATAATTCAACTAACACAAAATAGCCTGTTATCTCAATGTCAACTTTTTTTTAACAACTGGTTTGCGGAATACCTTAACAAATAATTTTAAGTATTTAAATAATAATGTTATTTTTTCTGTTTCGTTCGTTACTGTTAAAATAAATTTCGTATTTCACAATCTACTTGCAATTAGAAGATCTTATTTATAACGTTTGTGAAAAAATTTGGAGATTGCAGTCTTAGCATCTATATACCTCATTTATGAGATGTTAAATCTTATTATGCTAGATAACCAAGATAAGAAATAAAAAATAAATAAAATAAAATTTTGTTAAAATAAACACAACTGAAATTATTTTCGTTATTTTTTGCTCTTCTGCTTGTACCATCCTGAAAAAACTAGATTCTACTAAAATTGTGGGTATAATAAAGTTCTTAAATTAAACAAATATGAGGTTTAGAGATATGTGAATAAATTTAAAAATAATCTAAGCAAGTATATGACACCTTGTTTGTATCTTAAGATCATGTTATCAGGCTTAGTTATATTTCATACTAATTTTTCGCTCTATTCTTTTTTTCATATGTGTACACGACAGTAAGTCAAAAAAATGCTCAAAAACATCACATCCTCTTTATTTTAACTAAGCGATATAATAGCGAAAATATATAAATCAATTAATTTATAGAACAAATATATTTTGAAAGGCAATAATATTTGGGTGGTAGGAATATTGAGGCAGACTTCTATTGCTTGTGTTCCTAATCCTCCTAGCTACGTCTCTACTTGATGTTAGAAGCCACCGCCATTTACAACATACGCTTTCATAACTTTTAGGCACCTGTCTTACCACGCTCTAACTTATTTTAAAGTATGTTCAAGACCCTACTTCACTAAATCTTTCGCAGGCTTAGAAAATAAAAAATGACAGCTGCTATCTTTGTTCTAGGTAACTACTAGATTTTTTCTTAATCAAAAAAATTAAAAAGTACCACCTTTAGTTTAAATAAAACATTGGTTTTATTACTTTTATTCAAAATTCATTTAATTGTTAAAAATATAAAGTTAAGTAAAAAGTACTCTGTTAGATTCTATTATGCAAGAACACGAATAAGGGGAAGATCATGGCGCAATAATACCAGGTGAATGCATTAGCTTTTACGTGTATTTTGTTTTTGTAAAAACTTGTGAGCTGTCAAAAAAGTCTGGCAATATGTGTGTATGTAATTCAATATATTTTTAGTGGCTTTATTATTTTTCACAACTACGTACACACATATTGCCACACGTTCTTGACAGCTCAATAAGATTTTACAAAACCAAAACATACATAAAATCTAAAACATATGATGAACACATAATCTGATGCAGTCACCTGTTCAATGCGCTTTGGGGGAGATTATGCAAAACTAATAATGTATGATGTTTGTAACTAGTTTGGGTTAAAATAAAATGGTATGGTTTAAAAAACAAAAAAATACCAATAAAATAAAAAACTACCTGCCTTTTCTGTTTGTGTTGCAATTTTGTACCCTTAACGTTTTTCTTTTTTCTTATAAATTCTTCTTGTCTAATTTTATCGCCGCCGCTTTGGCTGAAAGTTGTTGAGAAAAAGTTAAAGAAAAATATTTATTTTTTACATACAAGAGAGTAATTAATTAGATTGACTGATTAATAACCAATTCAATTGGCGTTAAACAATAGTAATGCTAATACTTTTTTTGGCATTACCACTATTTATACTAATGTAATGCTTTCTAACGGAAAGGTCTCACTAATAATTAGTTAATGCTTAAATGATTTCACAGCAATAACATTATTAAAGGTCATTCCTTGTCTTTGTATAGTGAACTAGAATTACAAAAAAGCGTTCTAATCAATTTCGGGAAAATACATTTTTTTACATTCTAAGGAAAGAAAAGACAATAGAGGAACATATCTTTTTTTTGTTAGTAATAACAACTGCTAGCTAAGGTGACTTCAGCTATAAGATATCCAGTTTTAAAACTAAAATTTTTATTTTATAAAAATGTTGAGGTATAAGATGACTAAGAATTTTGTAAATTATCCTGCACAATTCGAAAGTTCTATTAATTTCTATAAAAAGCTTTTGTGATTTTTAAAAATTTTTCAAATCTTTTATGATATCATATTTCGAGTTTTTGAAACGACTGGCTTAAACAGTGCCGCGTAAAGATAATATATTATAAAGCACAAAGTCATTACTGGCAAAACAGATAACTGCTGTTTTCTCTATTTATTTTTTCTGTGCTCAATAGTAATTTCACCCATTCTTCCGATGTGGAAACTTCTTTTTGATTAATTTCCTATTGGCATCGAACGATATAAAAAATAAAAGTGGTTATAAAGCAATTAAGCAAATCATTTGCATTTTAATTGAAATTCAATCAAGCGCAATTTCTTGTTTGTCAACTAGAGGGAAAATTGAATAAAAAAAATTAAATAAATAAACAAAAAAGTACATGAGATAAAACCAAGCAACTAAGGATGAAACCAAGCGGTAAAATATAATACAAACAGGAACAAAAAAAATTTGTGAGTAAAAAGAACGTAAATTTTCCTTTTTTTAATGAAATAAAAAATCAACTTGTGACAGTAATTAACATAAACCACGCTAACAAATCTTATTTACTGTCAATACCAACAGTGGCTCTTACTACGGCCTCTGCTACAGCTGCCGATTCAAGAAAGTAACAACGAATGCAACGAAAACTTTTGAAATCAGCATAACAAAAGAGATATTGTCAACACTCTTAAAGTCCATAACCGCACCACTGCCACCAGTAACCAATGGTAAAGACATTGAAAACGTTGCCGATTACAACTGTTGGCTTAAAAACTAAAGAAACAGACTTAACGGTGGCAAACGGGGTGCGTAAAAAGAAAACAACATTGTAAACAAATCTAGCCTCCGGAGTATTTAACAGAACTTTTAAGCAAACGACAGCACTTTTAATAAAATTGTGGCTGGCTGATGGTTGACTGCGACGTCTATTGTGGCTACAACTTGATGAACAACAACAGTTGGTTGCTTTTTTGTTGTCAGGGAATAACAATCATGATGATGACAAAGATTTCTTTATATATCGAGTTGAAGCAGACACGTTCTTTTTTAAGCAAAACTTGAAAAAAACCAACAATTGCATCTACTTTTTCCTTATTTACTGCTTTTTTTATAGCGTGTTGTGTTGGCAACAACTAAAGGCAATTCATTGGTGACATATACAAACTGTTTTTATGCCTCTTAATTCAAGTTTCTACTTTTAAAAACAGAATTTAATACAAACATTAAATAAATAGAAGTGGTATGAGAAAGGCCAAATTAAGCCAAGAACTTTTTCGTTTTTTTCTTTTGATTTTTGTTATTTCCAGATACTTTTTGCATTTGTTTTCTTTTTTCTTTTTTTCCTTTAGTGAAAGAAAACACCAACATACCAAAGCTAGATTGAGAATTATGTGGAGAAGGAAGTACTAAATAAGAAAAAGTAAAAAAGAAACAGCAGCAGCAGCAAAGATGAGAGAAAACTCAATTAAACTTTTGTAATTACAGTTAAAACGGAAAAAAGATATTTAACCAGAATAATTGCATTGAAAGCCAACAAGCGGCAACACTTAATGCCAAAGTATACCAAAGACGATAGATAACACTGTTGCCAAGCGTTTAATAAGTGTTTGTTGTTAAATAGGTTTTCTTACTTAATGAAATATTAAAAGCATATTCTTAGGTACATTAGCGGTAACGGCGGTTGTTTTAAATTGCTGCTCAGCAATAAATTAATGACCGTCATCAAACTGAGAAAATATAAAAATAAACAATCGGATTAGTAATCGCCCTAGTGCAAAACCTCAGTAGTCATCTAATCGATTGTTAGTGATTCCGAAAAAGAAACATTTGATTTTAAATTATAAAAAAAAGAAAAATTATTGTATTATAAAAATTGTGTTTAAAAAAGTTTAATTAAATCATTATTCAACTATGCCGAATCTTATATACCCTTCATCACATATGTATAACTATATGTACATATTAATCGGTATAGGAAGAAATTCTGGTGGCATTTCATAAGGCCTAAAAAAATTATGTCCATCAACGTAGAGTCATAACGTCGTAAGAAAATGTAACGTTTTTATAAACTGGCTTGCAGAAAATCTTTGGTAAGCAAAGCCGTAGTGGGTTATACCATAGAGGAGAACATTTTTGCCCTCGGCTGACGGCCGGCTATGCAGGAAATCTTTGAAAAACGAAGCGGACGTCATGACACTATGTCCTTACTAAAAACGGCACAATATGGACTTTATATCGAATTTAAAAGTGGACACTATGACATGCCACCGAAATTCTTTTCTTTTCTGTCGAAAATTGTAAGTTTTGCTTAGGGAAGGAACACAAATGGTAGTTGAAAATGACGGTATGAAAAACTTTGAGGCAAGTGTGGTGTTTTGACCGTTGCCTTAAAGGACATGGACTGATCTTGCGGATTTCCATTTTTTTTAAGATTTAAAATTTCTCCAGCTCTTCTACTGCTTTGGGAAAGTTGATTTCTACCTAAACGAGGAGGGACAACTTCGCTATGCATTAGAACTCAGAATATGTGTACTTTATGGAATAAAACACTTTGATATGCTCCTTCTCACCTGCGGTAGAGGGTTAAAAAACAAAAAAACAAAAAAAAAAAAAAACAAATTACGAATAAAAACGATTTTTTAACAAAAAAAAAATTATTGTTGTTTTTTTTTTCTTTTAAAAGTTTAAGTGTTATGCCACAAATTCTTATATTACAAAATGACATTTCATTGCGTTTTTCTTAAAACTAATTGGTTTCAAGCCACTGAAAGAATAGTATAAATTTTTTTTTTATTTATTTATAAACAATTTTTAAGACCCTAGTTTCCTTAATTTTGACTCTAAACGGTGGTCAATAAATTTTTAATATCTCGATCCAACCCTGGTTTATTTTGTATTGAGTTACGCAGCTAAAAATAAGGAAGAAGAAACTTTCAGAACGGTAAGGCAGTTCTCTCGATATTTAATAATTACTTAGTAAAAATCCAGATGGACCAAGTGTCATTTCTCAGCCTTTTCTTCTGCCACTAAGCATATACTAATACAATGGAGTTAGTTCTGTGGCTACACGATAATGGCCTGAAATAAACTATTTTACTATCAGTAAAACAATAATTTTGTTACAAAAGTAAGATTTGGTGACCCCCTTGTTGTCTTGATAAAAATATTGGATAGCGTCTTAACTTAAAAAGAAAACGGTTGAATTTATTGTTTAAACTACTAGCAAGTCTAGCTTGTATGCTAACATAATAAAAGGTAAAGTTAGCTATCAAATTTTTAGTGGAAACTTTGCCTGCGTTTCAGTTAAAAAGAAGACATGGTTTAAGACCCATGATATGGTTATAACCCTATGCCTTTACAATAGAGAAACTTAGCAGGCATACTATTGTTTTGCTTTTCTGAAAACTCTAAAAAGATGAAAAAAAAACCTGGTTTCAGTAGTTAAATAATAAATTAGTTTATTGTTGTTTTCCCAGTAAAACATAATGGATGTCATTCTTAGAGAAGGGCATCATATTTACATCCAAATAATCTAATACAGACTTTGTAGATTTGGCAAGCTTTTTTTAAATGTTTTTTGAAACAACATGTTGATCTACTTCTTAGATTTACATTTTTCCTTGTATAACGACAACATTTTTGAATAAAACTAATGTTTTTTTT
The DNA here is from genome assembly GCA_937654795.1 of Cistogaster globosa. Lineage (NCBI taxonomy): Eukaryota > Metazoa > Arthropoda > Insecta > Diptera > Tachinidae > Cistogaster > Cistogaster globosa. Next base: position 91,911,361 of record OW569406.1, on the reverse strand, counting down.
TAGTATTTAGAAAGCGGATAAAAAGTAGTATAATGCTGTTAAATACCAACGACAAGCCTTTAATCACATACCACTACGTTAGTAGTAGATGTGTTTTCATTACATTTTTTTCTCACTTTTTTTACTAGGTTCTTGCAATAATAATCAGTCTTCTTTATTTGTTTATCTAAAGTTTTTTTAAAAATCGTGATTCTTTCCTTTTGCTTATTTTTTGGCATTTAATTTTTTCTTACAAAAATTGCTGACTAAAACTTCGTGGCTTGTCAGTCGTAACGTATATATTTTTCCAACCCAATAGAGTTTATAAAATTGTTGAAATTGACGCTTTTAAAAATCTACAAATTATCCAGATTCATTTAAAAAATCAGTATTAAATTCAAATTATTAATTTTTCACAAAATTCTTTTCAGAGACAAAGCTCATTTTTAGATTAGCGGATTTGTGAATAAACTAAATTGCCAAATATGTTATGAAACCAATCCCAAACAGACCCTACAGCCTTCTTTATATACAGCAAAATGCATCGTTGTATGAGGTTTACATGCTAATGAAGCGCCATTTAATCGAAGTAGAAGGTTAAGTGTAGATTCAACATCTTGGAGGTCAATATTGTTCGTTCTATTCGTAATATAAGGCCAGGAATATCCAAAAAGTAGACTAAAATTGTAGATCCGCTAATTTAATTTTTCTTTTTAAATTTTATATTTTTTTATAATTTCAATTTCTTAAGGGCTAAAAGACATCCTCCACACTCCGAATCAATTATACTGTCCTATATAATACTTCAATTTTATTTACACTCTATTCAAGAAACCTTTAACACCATCACTTTACCAAAAATCATTTTCGCTTCTATTGTATACTCGTAAGAGTAATTGCTATTGCGGACCATCATAAAGGTCAATGAGATTATAATTCCCTAAAATAATATAATATAATTTAATTTAATATAATATAATTTTTTGTCAATAATATGATGCCAGCAGGAAGCATGAAAATCATGACAGAAACTTTTTAAGAACGCTTAGTGTCTCAATACATTTGAAGCTCTTAAGTTGTTAATTTTGTAAATGAATGCTTTTTCTAGATTATATTTAAAACAAATTTTAATCTGAAATTATAGAATTGACGACAGGAATCAGTGTAAGAATCGTAACATCAAGAATATAAAAGTGGAAATATTTTGTTTGGTAAATGCCTTTTTTTGTTCTCTTTAAAGCTTGGTATACAAACTGGCATGCAAATGTTTATTAAGGTACAGTAATCGTACTCAGATACCGCAACTGATTGCAAAACTAATAAAAGAGAAAAAACAGAAAATAACAATTTTACTAAATCCTTCACATGTTCACTGTAATAAAAAAATTGCACTGCAAAATATTGAAATGCAAAACAAGTGAACAATTCAACAACAAGTGCAAGTTTAGTTAAATAAAACTTTATCAAACTGTTATTTCTGCTCAATTTTATTTATTTTTGTAATAAGAATTTTTTTAAAACTTAGAATATAGGAGTGTAATAATTCCTGAAACATAATTGCGTGAAAAGTTTTGTTTTTTTATTCGTTTCATTCGATAAAATGAATTAAAATAAAATTATCTTGCTTTTTATAATTCTTCATAATTTGTTTATTAGAGTGACAAAAGTATTATTGCAGGCAGGATACTGAAGAATCTGTTTGGGATATTTTTTCAAATACCTCTATTGATAATTTAATAATTTTTTGATTTAATAATTTTTAGATATCGTTTGACAACTTAGATTAAACGAATTCAATGGCAACTGTCCTTCAGCTTAAGAGTATTTGAACCAAAAATTAAGGTGTCCAAGAAAGTGCCGTTCTCTGTATACATCCAGTCTTTTATTTCTTCTATACAATGAACTTAGCATTCCAACTAGTACATCTTTGCGCTTTTCTTGGCAGAGGCATTCATTTCCCTTAGCATTTTTGAATCAAATATTATTATTGGTCCAAGTATCGTAATCTACAGGCTCTTTCGTATAGCTTTTATGATCACCGTACAATTTCTACTCTAGATATAAAGCCAATAAGCCTATATAGTGGAAACTCACATCTCCTGTAGATAAAAATAGTCACCTTTGCATTTTTTTCGCGCTGATAAAGCTGAGAAAAAATATAGTTTTTTTAATTGCCGAACAACACAGTTGGTTCAATCAAATACACAAATACGCTGAATTTAGTTTAAGTAAATTATTTTCACAGTGAACAAAAAATTAATAAAAATTAGCAACATTTTTAGTAAAACCAATTTAAATTTTAAATAAACTTAAAATTAGATTCAAGCAAATGTTTGTTAAATTAACACTGTTATTAATCGGTACTACTATCTACTTACAATTAATGTTCTTAAAATCAACTCTGTTCCGTTTAAAAAATGTTAAAGTTGTTTTAATAATTTTGACAACTTTTACTGCCATTAAACATAAAATATATTTTGAAATTAATATAAGTGTGCTTTTATTGTATTAAATAGTTTATAGAAATTGTAATTTTATAATAATATATACAAATAAATAAATATTTATTCTAACACTTTTGATATTCAATTTATCCATTTGACTTCTTGAACCATTTTTTTAGTGCGTTAAAGAATACTATGAAAAATTTTTGGTCCTCTCTCTTCTGCTCATTAAATAATTTTTATGTACAAAAATAAATTCTTATATATAAAAGCTTATATAAGGGTTTGCTAATATATCTTTTAAATTTTTAACAACGTTTTATATATTAAAGACCACTAACGGATATCGAAAATGTTTCTGAATATCAACGAGTATTGAAATTTGTAACATAAATAGCACATCAATTGCCATAATAAATATTCTAATAAAGCTAAGGCTAATCAATTTCCAATGAAATCACTTTTAACATCATAAAACCGATGTAAGTACGTACACATATTTATTAACAGCATCAACAGTATCCATATTGTATACTGATTTATTAAGTAACATCAGAAGCTTATAAGTCTATAATAACAGTAAATACATAAATGAAGTTTCAATAAAAGTCAAATGCCTTAAATTACATCCGTCTGCGTACAAATAAATGATAACGCGTTGCAACGGCAAGATACTCTAAAGACTCAAAGAGCAAAATTTTGCGTGTTTATGTGTCCATAATAATAAACAATTTTATTAACAAAACCAACATGTGGTTAATGGCTAAAACAACCATACACACATACACATTTATTTATTTATTCTGCGTACATTCACATTAATCAATGGCCTATAAAAGATATTGTTGTAAATATGTTAGAAAATCAAATTTCGTTAATACTCGTCTAATAAATGACAAAAGCGGAAATTACATACATATATGCAGGACAGTAATTTTGATGAGCTTAAGCTCATTATTGGCATTTCTACTGCTTTTAATGCAAGCAGACTCAAAAAAAATCAGGAAATTTGGGGAAATTTAGTTCCATGGTGATTTTAAAGCTTTTTAATATTTTAAAATCAAAATTTAATTAAATTTATTTAGTGTCTCAAATATGTATTTACTAAAATAATTAACACAAAATTTTCTAATTAAATAATTAATTGATTCAATTATACATTTAGTTAAAAGAACAAAATAATTTTCTGTTCAAATAAATAAGTAAATCAAGTAAAAAGCAAGTACGAGTGCTATATTTGGCTTTGTCGAATCTTATATGCCTCTCACAATGTTTGTAAATCTAGCTTAGTGAAGTAACTACAACCAATAAAAGAAAAGTTGGGATTAAACTAGGTACTATAGAAAATTTTACATAAAAATGTCCCCGGCTCTCAGTGGGTTAAGCATTTTTAAAAAAGTTTAGGATATACTGAAAGAGCTCTTCAAAAGCCTTAAAATGGACTGTTTGCCATCAAAGGACACCATTACAATACCACAAATTTCGGCAGAGGTATAATTACAACCTCTACTTGATCACACAGCCGAACGCTTGCTACACTCAATATCAGGAAATACGTTAAAGAAATATGAAAACACAAAGCTAATTCTTTTTTGCAAATGGGGATGTGATGTTTCTTCGGAACAAAAGCAACACAAACAAGTTGTATGTGAAAATGTTTTGGACTCAGATATGTTCACTGTATCATTTGTACCATTGCGATTGAAACAGATTTTGGAAGATACAAAGCCTTCGACATGTACAACGAAAACAATGGATATTTGGAAAAATGAGACACCATCTTCTAGGAAATACTGCAGACCAATCAAATTTGAATTCAAAAAAGAAACCCGTGATGCCATTAATAAAGAAATTAGTGATATCAAGGCCCAAGTTGTAACACTACAGCCATTACAATTAAAGTTAGATGGGCAGCAAATTGAAGTTAGCTATCAATTAGTCCTTTCAATGATAGATTAAAAAGTCGGTTAGGCTTTGAGTAACACAAAGGCTCATTTCAGCTGCATTATGTAACAAGCAGCATCAAGCCGATTAAACCAACTTCCGACAAAATCATTAGATAATATCGATGCATATGGATTTGGAATATCACCACTACATATAAGAATACGACTTATGGAACATATAATAAAAATCTGTTATGAATTGCATTTTGGGTCTTCAGGATCCATTAGAAACAATGAAACCAACAAAGAGTTTAGAAGTTCGAAAAAGAAACATGTTCAAGATGAATATCGCAAAATTGGATTGATTATAGATCAGCCAAAACAAGGATCAGGCAATAACGCACAAAGATTCTTTTCAGATCCGGAAACAGCTTCTGAAATAACAGAAGTGCATTTAAACCTTATTTGCAGGTTTAAAATAATCTTAGAAGTACTTGCCTGCAATGAAGAAATTGACTCTAGACAATTTGGAGATTATGCTAAGGAAACTGCGAAAATATATACAACCAACTAACCACTGAGAAATATGTCTGCAACAGTTCACAAAATCCTTTATCATGGAGAAGATATTATAAAATATCATTAAGTGCCACTTGGAGATCTATTTAAGAAGGCTCAGGAAAAAAGGAACAAGGATTACAGATTTTTATAGAGAGCACAATACTAGAAAAATTTCGCGAAATTTTACAAATGAAGATCTATTTAATATATTATTGGCAACGTCAGATTCGTTCATCTCCGATATTTGAAATCAATGAAAGGTGGAACATCGGGATTTAGATGAAGTAGCCAAAAAACTTCTAAAGAACAGAAATAGCACAGAACAAAATATAGAATATTTGCAATCAATATTTGTTTCAAATGAATAATAATTATAGTTGTCATTCATTGTTATTTAAGTAGTAAAAAAAATAATAAATAGAACCTACCATTGTTACAAATGCTATTAAAATCTGTTGCATTTTTTATTTTTTAAAGTGTTTTTCAAAATTACCAAATTTGACAGCATAAAATATTAAATTTTTCTGTAGGAACAGCAAAATATCCAGTAAATTTTACTGTATATTTTTGAGTGTAAAAATTTTTATGAGTGTAAAATTTAAAAATTTCATTATCACAAAAAATAATTAAAATTATTATTAAGTTACATATATTATATTTTTTAATATGTAAATAAATATAATAAAAACATATTTCACTCCAAAAGTTAAAAAAAATCAAAAGTTCAACTTTGAACTAGAAGTCCTTAAAAGTCCTAAATCAAATTTATGTAATTAAAACTGAGTCAAACTAAACTAAATATCTATCTACTAAAAGAAATTGCCTTAATATTTTGATCCCTTCAAAAGTTACAGAATTTTGGCCAATGAAAAACGATTTTCAGCCACTGTGCGTCGGTGTAAAACAATGTTATATTTGGATTTGTGTATATATCTCTCATAGTTTTAGTTTACTATAGATTTGTATATATGTTTATGAATGTGTATGTGCCCACAGAACTTGTTGGCGTTTTCAAGGAGCTTTAATTAAGATGCCGGAAATTTGTACATAAATATATTTACCAAGTAAGAGATATTAAACAAAATATTGCATATTTATTGTTGAATGACAAGCTAGAATGGATTTAATTACTTTAACGTTTAAACCTTTTTAAGTTTTTTAAACAGTTTTTATTATTATTATTATATTAATTAATTATTTAGTATTATACAAATCAATAAATATTTTGGTTATCTTCAGGGATTATTATTTAAACAAAAATTTTTGTTTATACTCATAGTAATCTCTTAACACAAGCAACAAAGTTGGTCGAAATATAATACTATTAAAGTAACTAAAAATATTCATAAAATTAAAAAAAAATCTTAATCTATATAAAAGGACCTTAAGACAAAATTTCTTAATTAATTAAAATTAATGAAAAAGGTCTACAGCTTTAAAAACATTTATTATTATAATTATTAATATTTTTGTAGATAATACTAAACTTGATACCATATTTTTTATTATAAATTTTATTGAAAGTATTAACAAATATTAAAATATATTCTGTTAGTACTAAAAATCTTTATATGGATGCTTTTCATACAGCAAATAAATTTCTGTATATTTGGGCTTCTTTATGTACCCTCTCTTAAAGAAGGCGTAAAGTGATATTAGTCTTTTATGAAGTTGTGAACGTGAAAAGAAATATATAAAAATAAAACAATATGTCTGTTGATATTTGTAAGTGTGTCTTAATATATGACTATTTAAATATGTATATTTATGTATATCACTGTAAGTGTGTCGTCATTTTGCCATTAAACGCATTAAAAATTTATGAATCGCATAAAATTGTAACGCAAACCGTCGCTAGAAGTTGTAGTTAGGGGGATCAAAAACAGTGACATGCAAATATATTTAAGATTGATTTAACTGCTTGAGTGGCCAAAGACACTTAAAGGTAGTAATATTTATTTAACAAAAAATTAAAAGCAAGAATCTAGACATTAATAACAATTAAATGTTAATAAATTGTGTTGTTGATCTTGTTGCATTTAAAAAAAATAATATCACAGCTTATATAAGATGTAAAATGTTTAGTCTGAATAAGGTTCGTATACATAATCTTAATGTTAATTTTGCTCCTGCTATTCGTAGGTTTGCATTGAATACAATTTGCTAACCTCTTCTAAGCCCATTCAAAAAAAATTTAAAATAGTTTCCCAATAGTTTCTATGTTTTTTTTGTCCTCTTGCTTTGTGGGGCAAATATAGTTCTATCAATTTGGCATGAGAGTTTTCTTTTCTTAAATTTCCTTCACAAAATTTTGTACCAATCTTCTGATAAGTTATATGATCCATTTTATAGTTTAAAATAACAAATATTTCATGAAAATATTATAAAATAGCGACATGAGAATTTTTCCTACGTCAATTGGTTTATATATGTTTTGCCAACACATGTTCTTCAGGGCGAACACGCATGCAACACAGTGCGCAATATAAGTTGCACGATGAACGACTTTTTTTTATGAACGATTAATATCTTATTATTTTTTTTTGCTGATATTTCTAGTGACTTTTCTACGCAATAAGCCCAGTGACAGTTTAAAACTTGAAACTCGTGGAAACACAACTCAATTTGCAAAAAATTTGGTAAATACTGGATATTCCAATTGAGGTACGAGTACCTTAAGTAAAAACTCAGTCAAATAATTTAAAAAATTGATTTAAAATTGCCCCTTTATTAAAGGTCATTTCAATAATTTTATAAATATATTACTTTGTTTAATCTTGTTAGCTAAAAATTGTGTATCCTTATTAAGGAAATATCCTACGGAAAATATGAACTCTAAAAAATATTTATTACAAATATTCTTGCTTTATAAATTGACCGTTAGGATAACGTATTGATAACACTATGAATGATCATTAAGTGATCAAGATTAAAGTCGGTACCTGGCCGCGAAGCCCTAAGCCGACGGTGATCTTACCACTGGGCGAAATACAAAACGTCGACTAGCGCCCCCTTCCTGGGCTCAGCCGATAGAGTTGCAATTTCAAAAACATGGCTTGCAGGACCATGTCCTTCGCGTTGCTTGAGGGTTGGAGACTTTCCAAGTCCTCGGTTGATTAGGCAACAGCACATTTGTTTAGCACCGCACCCTCCAAGCGGACACTTAACTTTAACCGACAACCACCGTGTGTACCCCTCGCCAATAATCGGCTACAGAGACAGAGGCGGCTCTCTGTACGTTCCACCGGTTTCCGTGTTGCCAGTCTCTTAAAGGGCACTGGTAAGCTCTTCGACAAGTACCCGTCTTGTCTATCCAGATTCAGTGCCTGCACGCCGGGGGTCTGGTTCCCCCTATACCCCGAGTGTACTATGTCTGTGCCTAGGTTAGAGTTAGACAGACTTCTTGTAATACCCCGTGGGGGACTATGAATGAAATACAAGTTCCTTCCCAATTTCAGTAAAGTTTAAATTTTTAAAACAAATTAGTTTACAACTTTTCGAGACCAGCTTTAATTTAAACAGCTAAACGGAGTCAAGTTGGGTATCATTAAAATCTGTTTTGCACCATTTATGAAGCATGTAGCAATATAAAAAAATTAAAGTTTTTTGTGTTTCTTTTAATCTCTACTGTTAGCACAACATGTGTACGTAGGAGTATGTCTGAATATATGGCTGTGTGCATCCAGTCATGTTCTTGTAGTTGTACGTATTTAGCTTTTCTTTGTTTTTATTATAACAATATTTTCTTTTTATACGTTTGACTTTATATATTTAATTCATTTCATTTCGCTTGGCTTTCCTTTGTTGTATTTTGGCCATTTTTAACGATCGTTGTGTTGTTGTATAAACTTTTAATGCCAACATTTTAGTCTTAAGTTAAATGATTATTGTAGCTGTTGTTATTATTATTACTTTTCAGTGTGTCTTAAAAAAAATAAAAAAAAAATAAATAAATAAAAAAAAAAACTGAAGACAAAATATAAGAACTTTATGAATATTATTGAACATTAAAGTTGAATTTAATTAAGCTTGTAAAAATTATGTATGTTGGCAAGTCATTATTGCAGTAATGATTTTGGCGGTGATAGCAATGGATACTTAAACTTATTCTAATTCAAACGTAAGAATGTATGCATAAGGTTTTCAAGCCATTTTATAATGCACACATACACACAAGCATGCTTGTTATATTAACTTATTTATTTGTATATAAGTATTTATTATAATTTTTATAGTTTTCGTTTGTATTATTATTATAATTTGTTTCTCTCTTCTGGTTCATATATTTTTAATTTTATTAACACAATTTTTCTATAATTTGATACAGTTCATATTAAAATATTGAATGTTTTCAAGAAATTTATATTGAAAAAGTATATTAAATATAATCATTTTGTCACACATGTGAACAAAATATAAGAGAAACTAAGCAATTGCGTTTTATTGAAATATATTTTGATACAAAAATATATTTTGATACAAAAAAAGGAGTTCAAAGTTGTAGATATTATTGGTCGGATCAAATTCTAGTTCTGATTCTTAAAATAATATAAGAAATGCTAACTTGAGCGGCTATTACACCCACCCATGGTTGTACTTTTAATTTAGTCATACACCTTTGATCAGATGATTAAAACCATTTAAATTTTTGTTTTTAGTAGATGACATTTACCATCTGAATAAAGAACACTTTCGTAAGTTTATAAAAATATCAATAATAAAAATATAAAATTTATAAAAACATTTTTATAGAGAAAGAAAAACATACCGTTTTTTTGTTTTTATAATTTAAACTATTTTGTATTTTACCCTTTAACAATATTTGGTAACTTTTTGGTTCTTTTACTTTTTTCTAAAAAAAATATTATATTTTATTAGGGGTAAAAATTTTATTTTTGATTGAGTTTCTGATTCTTACTACAAACATTTGGGTTTTAAAGATAGTATACTGTTTTTCAGTTACAACTCCTAATTCACCGATAGATTTAAGAAAAGACAAGACATAAATCGATCTGGTAAACTATTTTGGTAGCTCTGTTTAAAAGAAAAACTAGCTATTTTCGGTGCGCTGCGCTATCTCAATAAGAATAATGATATCAAAAATATAGATTAGAATATCTTCCTAGTTGGTCACCATATTCTAATGACAATATAATTGAAAATGCTTGAGCTTGATTTTCCCTCAAGTTAATTTAAATCGATTTATTACTCAATAAATACTCTTTATTGGAAGTTTTTTTAAATAATCAAGAGGACTTCACCCACTATTTAATCAACAAACTCTATATCCTAAAGAGAAAGTAAATGCTTGTAGCCCGACTCTAATGACACAGGTAAGGCTATTTGAAACCGAAAGAGAAAGAAAGCAAATCGTCCAGAAAATTTGTATAGAAAGAAATAAAAAAACTAAATGCTTTTCATATAATTCTTCGAATGTATTGCTTAGATCAATGACACAGCAACGCGTCTTACGCTGTATTTTGATTAAAGATATAATTGCAAGATTTCATGCGTAAACAAGCGGATTTCTTCCACTTTTCTTTTCCGCAGATTTTAAAAGAACATACTTTTGCAGATTTCAGATATGAATCTATTTATGGTTTAAAACTCGTTCAAATAATTTAAGCCACATGCCCAAAATGGTGGTATCAACAACTAAATAAAAATTCAACCGTAGGCTAAGAAATATGTAGTTTTCAGTCTATAAAAATGAAAAACTAACGTTCAATATTGTGCTAGACAGATTGGGATACGGTATAACGTTACGGCTAAACAGAAGTTAGCCGGTTTAATACTTTTTTTCTGTCTAGGTACAAAATTTAAAAATACGTCTATAGTACCTTTCAGGACGGATCTACCTTTTGTTAAAATTTTGTTGATACACAAACAAAGTTTACACTTACTTCAGCACAAATATTGTTGTTGTGCATAAAACCATAATTTTATATATAAATATATATATTTATATATTTTTGGCAATTTAAATTTCATTCTAGCATAAAAAGCAATACATTTTTAATTAGAAATATTTGTAAATGAATATTTTGTAGAGGATTTCATAAATTTATCCCAAAAATAAATAAATGATGAACATAAAAATGTTGAAATTATAAAATTAATTATTTATAAATTGAAATTAATCTACAAGAGGCCTTAAACCACAATTGAAAATATTTTTCATGAGTCTAAAATAAAAATCAGAAAGTAGCATAAAAAAGAAAAATCTCATAAAGTTTATTTCAGCCACTTCAGCAACTTATAAATCTAGAAATTTTACAGTAATAAAATACTGACAAGTATGAATGAATGAATAAATGTTTTGTAAAAATCAACATCATAATTTTACGATAAAAAAGAAGATACATTATTCACAACACTAATTTTGTTTGTTTTTGTGTGAGTGTGTGAACTTTGATACAAACATATTGAAATGTATGTTTGTGAAAATAAACATTCAAACGTTATTGTACTTATAAATAAATAAGACTGACTATGTGGATGGCTGTGTTTGTTTTATATTTTTGTGGAAAAGTTTCAAGGCAATGAAAATGTTGGGCATAAAAAGAATAAATCTCGACTGCATTTCAATTACCACATTAAAAGTCGCTGAGGCAGAAAATCATTATAAATTTCTTATGAACGTTTTTGTATGAAATATTTCCGGTATAACGAACGATACACATTGGGTTAGATAATTCTTTGGTTTTGTTTTTATTCAAAGGACTGTTAAAAGTTGTATTATATATATTTAAGTTTTCTAGTTCTGCGATCTTATGTTCTGAGGAACACAGGACAGTAAATATATACAAAAAATATATATTGAAGTCATAGAACATTTGATTTTTTTTAATTTTTAAATAGGTAATAAATTTTTTTAGGCAAAATGCATCTCGTAATAATCATATTTCAACATTTGATTTACTTTTAAATATCACGTTTTTGCGTTTAAGACAATAAAGAAAGCTGGTAAAAATCTAAAGTTATAGTAATTTTCAGGGCTGTTCTCTATTATGCTCTTTTTAAAGACCAAACAGAAGGGTTTAAGAGTGTGTGTGGCTTTAAATAGCAAAATTTTGCTATGGATTTAGATTAAGGCTAAAAAGTATTTTTAATATAATATATAATTGCCAAGACTCCCGTTAATAGTGTTTGAAACCCTCAAGTACCGTAAATTAAAATTAATTTCTTAAAAACAAAAAGTTTTATATACTCTGCTCTATATTTTTTTTTAATAATTAATCCCATTATGCACCAGCATATACTTTCATATAATGTTATTACATCCGTTTGTGTTGTACATTTATTTGTTTAATACCTTTACGTGTAACCTAATGTGTAAATATCTGTCTGTATGTGTTTATTTGAGTGCGAACATGTGTACAAAATACTTGTGTACATTTTAAATTTCACAATAATTCAGTTGTTTTTATTTTTTATTATTAATAATACAACCACTCTTTTGTTATTGTTGTATTATAATTTTTCTCATTGGTTTTAAAATCGGCTTATTTTTTATGTACCTTATCGTAATATTTGTTGGAAAATATGTTTGTGTGTGTAAGTCTTTTTACATTTTTACCATATGGGCTATTTCATGAATATTTTAACTATGCTTGTAAAATGTATATAGAAAGGATAGAGGTCGATTAATCCTCTTTTTTTATTCTATTCTATAAAACATAATGGACTACGTCAAATGTTTCGGAATCAAAGTTCAAAGCAAGACGAATGATGTTAACATTTATTCATAATAAAATCATCCAAAGACTCTTGTAATATGAATATTACAGATGGTAACGAAAGATATTTTGCTTATTACAAAAACAAAGAAAATACTAAATTACACCACCTGAATACTCAAAATTTCCATATTTTTAGTTGTATTCATGTCATGTACGATATTTTGTTATTATACTCGTTCTCTAAGATCACAATGTATGAATGTTCTTAAACTCTTTACAGATTACCCTCTGAACCAAATATTATTTTTTGGGTACTTATAATTGAACAATTTATTTCACCGAAATCATTCAATGTTACGCCCGGGTTCATGGAATTTACCATATGTAAATGTAAAGTATATGTGTCTAAATGTTTTATTTATTTTGTTAGTTAAAAAATTACACTTAATATTCCTTTCTGTTGCATGGACACCAAACATGGTTGGCCAACTTCTTATTTTCCGGTTCTATAATCATACTAATTTTCAGTGCTCCTTTTTTTTTAGCATTTTTCCAGTTGGTTTGTAAATCTTAATATGATTTTTTATATATAAGTAAGTGTATGCTAATTTTTGAAAAATATATATTTGTAAGCGAAAAATATTGGGTTAGGACAAAAGCTCGAGTACTGCTGTTACACTTTCTTGACTAAACTGATCAACGCGATATTATATTTGAACAGTATTAAAAATAAAATCAGACTTAAATAGATAGACAGACAGGTCAGAGGACAATAAAATATGAAACAAAGTTTATATTGCACACTTTGGGTGTATTTCAAATACGAGGGTTGCTATATATATTTCTGGCCTGGCAACACTGAGTGCTGCCAAGTGCGATCTGACATTTCCATTGGAAAGTTTGTCATTTTTAAGCATAATCGTGCTCAAAACGTTTTGACGTACGACCATTATTTGTGTTGTTTACAGTGACTTGAATAAATTAATATAGAAAAAAATGGAATTAACTTGTGAACATTTTCGTGCCATCATTTTTCACAAGTTTCGACGTGGATTATCACGACAAGAGTGCACTGATGAACTCAAATCTTTGTATGGCGATGAATCACCATCCTATAGCACTGTGAAAAAATGGTATAATGGCCGAAGCCGTGGCCGAAGCCGTGGCCGAAGCCGTGGCCGAAGCCGTGGCCGAAGCTCGCTCAAAGACGAATTCCGTGAAGGTCGTCCAAAAACGGACGTTGTGCCAGAGAACATTGATGCCGTGCAAGATCGACATGCGACATACCGAGAGATAGAGACATCCTTGGGTATTTCTTCTACCAGCATACATTCGATACTGCATGAACACCTGGCCGTAAAAAAGGTTTGTTCTCGTTAGATCCCGCACAATTTGAAAGTCGCTCAAAAAAAGGCTCGTGTCGATTGGTGCAAAGAAATGTTGCAAAAATACGATTGCGGTGCTTCAAAAGACGTTTATAAGATCGTCACAGGTGGCGAATCATGAATCTATGCGTATGAGCCGGAAACGAAACAACAATCGACCGTGTGGGTCTTCAAAGACGAGCAAAATCCAACGAAAGTTGTTTGTGGAAGAAGCACTTCGAGGCAAATGGTCGCCTGTTTCTTCGGCAAAACTGGTCATGTGGCTACTGTTACGCTTGAGCAACGTAGGACGGTCACTTCTGCGTGGTACACTACAATTTGTTTGCCTGAAGTCATCGGAGAAATTCAAGAAACCAACAAGAGAAGACGAATCATTGTTCACCATGACAATGCGAGCTCTCACACATCGGCTCAAACCAGAGCGTTTTTGAACGGCCAAAAAGTCGAATTAATGGGTCATCCGCCGTACAGCCCTGATGACTTCTTCTTGTTTCCGCACATCAAGAAAAAAATGCGTGGTCAACGCTTTCGTCGCCAGAAGGAGCTGTTGAAGTGTTCAAAAACCATGTCTTAGAGGTGTCTCAATCAGAGTGGAAAAAGTGCTGCGACAACTGGTATGAGCGCATGCAAAAGTATATAAATCATGCTGGAGAATACTTTGAAAAACAATAAAACCATTTTTGATTATAAATATTCGCATCTTCACTATTAGGCCAGAAATATATAGAGCAGCCCTCATATCTATCTAACCGGTTCAAATTGTATAATTACTTTTAAGGACACCCAATATTTTTTATTTAAAACTTGAAAGTGGTTGCTAAGATAGGCATAGAAATACATGTTGTATATAATTTTCAAGTGGTTGACTACTAAATTTCAAAAGATAGCTCTATCTATAAGTTTAGTTATATTACCTCCGGAGTCACCCTTTACGTGATAAGTAAAATTTTCTATTACTCTCTGTTATTGGGGGATATAGTGACATAAATTTTGTTAAAATTATATGTATTTGTTGTCAATAGACGCATATGGGGAAACTCTTTAATTAGGAATTTTCCTTAATAGGACCGTTCCGTAAGCACCACATTTTAATTAAGAACAAATTTTCGAAACCGGTTCAGAAATAAGTCAGTTATGCGGGTACAAACATCAGAAAACAAGGTAAATAAAAAAAATTCTCCTTTTTTAAGTTAGTTAATAAATAAGAATAACTAAATAGCGATGAAGAAAATTTTTCTGTGAAAGGTCTTATCGTAAAAATTACAGAATTTGAGGTAAAGAAAACCCAGATGCTGTTGTACAAAAATAATTACCCACCTACGTTGGGTTTAAATTCCTTTTTCCTCCACTTTACATCAGCTAATGACGTATATGTTTCGTTAGTTTTTGCTCCTACACAAATATCAACACACATACATATGTAATCAGCTACATGCCGCACAGTGGGATTTGTTAATAAAATGTTTGGCAAAAAATGTAAGGAATGTTCCTAGAACGTTGAAATTTTGCTCTGATCCTTTGGTTAGATCAATTAGGATAATTATAAAGTTCTATCAAAATTGACCATGCCCACTACCCACCGCTCGTTCAAACCAAAATTTATTTTTGGCGCAATGTTCTTGAAATTTGGCACAAAGGACTTTATTGCCTCAGTTAGGAATAAAATTAAGTTTCATTAAAATTGGCCACGCCCACTACCCACCGCTCATAGAACCCAAAATTTATGTTTGGCACAGAGGATTTTATTGCTTTAATTAGGAATAAAATGATGCTTCATCAAAATTGGTCACGCTCACAGAACACAAAACCAAGTTTTTCCCACAACTTTTTTCTTCTTTACCAAAATTAATTATTTTATATATAAATTTTTTAACTATATCATCAAGTTTCACAATCTATTTGTGGAGTTTAAAAGCCATCACGGCACATTATAAAACAAATTTTATTCTGTCATATCTTTTAAATGATATGAGCCAACTTTATAATTTTTTTTTAAATACGCAATAAAGGCTAAATTTAAGAAAATGTTTTTTAAGTCAGAGCAATAAAATTATCTTGCCTACAAATACTATAGAAGTGCGTAAACAGTTTTCAATATTTTGGACTAAAATTTACATGCGACTTACTTCATTATTTCAAGGATAAAAAAAGTTTTTTTTTGGGATACAATTTATGGATTTTTTATACTGAATCAATTTTCTACAAAACTGCATCATTACATTTTTAAAATTTCATGTGTCGAAAAAATTACTTATTGCACCTAAAATGCCACTGTGTGCCGGTAGTCTACAAATATTAATTCCGTTTATACACACAAAAATATACACACAATGTAAATGTTAAAATGTTTATATCTGGCTGTATAGGTGAAATGAACCAAATAATAAGAAATTAAAAACTAGTAGAACAAGAACTATTACATGCTAAAGCATGCAAATGCAAGAACAAACATTACACAAAAAAAAAAAAAACAAAACTTAAAAAAAACAGTAGATTTCTATTTGCAGGAATGTAAGTTTATTTAAATATTTTTCTTTTCTTCATATTTTAGTATGCAAATATTACCTGTATTTATAACAAACTGAAAACTACATAAATCTATTGTAGTAGTTTTATAAGTGCTTCCATTTTTTCCCCTCTAAACTGATGAATTGTGAATGAAGTAAGTGGTGGCCATTGGTTAGCAAATCTTATTTTATGGTAATTATAATTTTCAAGCCTTGTTGGACGAGAGATAGAATAAATTTTGTTTGCATTTATTATTTCTAATAAATATTTGATAAGATTTATTAAAGAATGAGGACTAAGCTACAGTAAGGTGTACTCTTGAAATGTTTATTTAAAAATATTGCAATTTTGAATAATTAAATTAATTAAATTAATTAAAGAATTTAATCTTATTTATTTTAATTTAAAGTTTCATCTTGTATTGTATAAAATGTTGCTTAGTATTAGTTCTATTACATGAAAAGGCAGTATAAAAATTTTGCATTAAAAATTTTATTAACTAAAACCCAAAATTGTTATTTGAACTCTTTCTATGAATAATATTTTTATAGAAATAAATAATGACTTCACTTTACTTAAGGGAGAACTCCGTTACCAACGAAGACTCTTGTCATCACTAGTGTGTTGTTAGCAGTAACATCACGATAAATCTATTTTCAATATCATCCGCAAAGTAGTTCGTTCTTCAGAGAAATGGTACTAGTTAACAAATTCACTGAGAGTCTTTTAGAGCTGCTCTGGAAGCATGACGCATGCAACACAACTTTAAAATTTCGAAGTTTTGTTTTTGTTGTGCACGTAGAGTTCTACTTCTTTGACAAGTGTTACTGAAGAAACACCACAAGCAGCTTTAAAGACTATATTTTAGCATCAGTTGACAGGCGCCAAGTTGTAATATTTTTTTGTATAAATATTTTAAACTTTTAATACTTTACAAAATAATAACTTAATATTAATTTAAACTAATTATTTTTTGAACAAATTTTTATGAATATTATAAAATTGTGGTAATTGTTTAGGCTAATAAATTATTTAAAATTAATTTTGATCCTTAAACATAATTAACTTACAAAAAAGAAATATAAAGCGAGTCATTAATTTAGTAAAACATAATATAAACAATACAGAATTATGTGCTGTTATAGATAATAAACACTTGATTGGATTATTTCCCCTTTTTTTATTAAAAATACAAAAACAAAAATTGTAATAGAAATATAGAACAAATACCTTTAATTGGAACACAATGGCTGACCACAATAGCATAATAATTAACTATTTGCTATTGTCTATATAATTTTTGCATACATTCAATGTACAACAAAAACTAATTTATGTGCATGGAAGTGTATGTGTGTATTTCTAAATTATAAATAATAATTTCGCACTATATTCTTTTATTTATAAATACGGTTAAATGAATTTTGTGTTAATGTGTTTTTTGTCAGTCACGCACTATTTTAAATAATAATGTTTTGTTAAACATATACAAGTATATGTAAGTGTCTGACTAAATGCTGCACTTCAAGGGATAGTTATTCATTGTGGTTATCGAAAACCATTCACTTTAAATTCATACATCGTTAAGTTTTTTATTTTTTATTTTTCATTTATATTTATCATATATTTTTTATTATATATTTCATTTTAAAATTAGCATTAATTTTACATTTTGTACTAGCTCATGCTCAGGATTTCATCTGCATTAAACATTAAGTTGTCAAATACATAAATTTACAGATGTTACCAAGCCTCTATTGTCATTTAAACTGGTAAAATTGTGTTCTCTCACTTTCTTCCCTTTCTGTATTTGGACATGATTTAACTCCCGGCATTAAACGTATACTACGGATATTATCCGGATTAAATAAATTTAGTATTTTTTGCTTGACATGAAGACATTGAGAAAATTGAATAAAATATTTTGTGAATACATGGTCCTGTTACAGTTGTCTTTTATCTTGTTGTTATAAAAATATATTAAAGATTTAATTTATTTATTTAAGTTCTCATATATGCAATAATGCAATAATTTATTAAAAATTAAAATAAAATTCCCAATACTATATATGTAATTTTTTAATAATTTTTTTTCTAGAAGTCTGAAGCATATAAATTATATAGCTCAGATTTGTACTGTAACTTCCGTTTGAATATTTTACGCCTAGACTTTAAGTGTTTCATTTCTGCCCTTTATCTTAAATTGCAAGTGAATAACCCTTAAATTTGTTTTTTCTCAACTTCATATGACTGATGAATATTTCCGGGCTTGATTGTAAATGATGGCGATTGCATGATTATTTTAGTTGTTTAATTAGATCTTCTTCTTTTGAATATGAATTTATCATTTATTCGCTAAGGAATAAACAATTAATAATAACAAAAAAGCGAAAAAGTGGTTTATATTAGATAAATATAGACAAGGGAGTATAATTAATTGGGTACTTTATTTGTTCCCAAATTGGAATTAAATTAGTTTAAAAAGAAAATTTTATAACTAAATTATTTACTGAGCCAATTAGATATTTAATAAGAAAGGGGGTAGATAAATTTTCTAACTAAATTAATTAAAACTTTAATCGATTGTCAACAAGAAAGAAATTAAAAACCTTTTACTTGTGAATGTGTACTTCGATTAGATGCAATCAATTTAAATACATGAAATAAAGTAAAGAAATTCATCACTTTTTTATTTTTTTAAAAGCAGGTAGCCGTGTTGTCACAGCCCACTTAGGTCCACAAATTGGTCCCTTTGTCGGTAGGAAAGGAGAAAAAGAAAAACATAGATAGAAAATTAGAATGAGGCAAGACGTAAGAGAAAGAAATGGAAAATAAGAGAAAGAAAGTTATCATGGGTATGAAAGGTCAAGAGAAGATCCATGATAATATTAGAGAGGGATCCCTCTGGGATAGGGCCAGCTAGCCAAAAATTGTGTTCATATAATTGACTGAGACGCAATATCCGGCAGTGGACCAGTAAACTGCCTACTACACCTCAAAAAGAAACCGATTCTACCTGCACTAAAATATAACACACCAGAGAGGCCCCCGTAGTACCGTTGACCGAGATATCTTAGCCGTATATATCCCAGCGCTGGGCAAATACAGAGAAGGTGATCCACAGTCTCCTGCTTCTCCTCCTCGTTCTGACAACTTGGGCTCAAAAAAAAGCAGTGCCCAGTAACCACAACCACCAAGTCGCGCAATCGACTCCTCAGTAAGTGTAGTAGCGCAGCCGCCCTGCCCTGGTCCAAAGAAAGCTAGATTGTTCTAGCTAGTCTAGTCGATCATATCGACTCGTTAGATCATCTGACCTAGGCCAGATTCAGATTCTGCTCGCTTGCGAAAAATGCTGCGTTTCCGCGCTTATCTATTGTGATAAGCGTGTTTTTTTTTTCTGTAGCAGCTACCAGAAGGCAATTTGGTCTGGTTTATCACTGAATTCACAATTAATTACTTTTTGTTACGAAAGAAAGAAATGGACCTCTTATAAATTTTTGAGTTTCCTTTAATTTATAGGATTTCGTTTTACTCAATTCACTGAAGCGTTATGTAAGAAAGAGTCAAAATCGCAAGCATGTCACTTAATTGTTATATTGGTCAGATAACCTTTGAAAGATTAGCTTCATACAAACATCAGCTATTCAGAATCATGAATGTGGTAGGACTTTAAATATGGTAAATATATAGAAAAACTATTTTTTTAATTAAAATAAAATAAAGGTTCCGCCAAATATTTATTTTTGAAAATGCTATAAAAAAACTACTGAATATTTTCTCAAATTTCTTTTTTGAAAGTACAATCCTTCCGGTTAATAATGGAAAATAATTTCATTCATATGGCTGTCTCGGCTGGCCATGCAATAGCCTACACGATCGGTCTAATTTTTAAGCACACTATCGATTGTGTGTAACTGTACTTCATCAATATTGTCCTTTAAAGCGACAATTATCTCTGGCCTGTCAGCGTAACACTTGTCTTTGATGGCATCCCACAAACAATAGTCCAACGGTGTCAAATCGCAGCTCCGTGGTGGTCAAAGGACATCAGCTTTGCGGCTGATAATGCGAACTTTAAATACATCGAGTGTAGCTTCGGCTGTGTGGCACGTAGCGCCATCCTGTTGAAACCAAATGTTGCCAATATCCTCCTCTTCAATGTTTGTGAACAAAAATGGCCAAAAAAAAATTTCCCAAATATGACTCTGGACCAAAACCCGCACCAAACAATGACTCGTGTTGGGTGCACCGGCTGTTCAATATATGCGTGCGAGTTTTCTGTGCCCAAAAGGTGACAATTTTGCTTGCTTACATACCCGCCAAGATCAAAATGAGCTTCATCTGAAAAGATGATTATTTTTTTTGGCAAAATCGGCATCTTCTCTAAGTCGATCGCAGGCCCACTTAGCGAAGCGAAAACGCATTGGATTGTCAGTTTGCTTCCACTCCTGAACCCATTGGACTTTGTGTGGCGTCATACCAAGGTCTTTATACAAAATTCGTCTCAGTGATGTCTCCGAAATGTTAAATTGTTGGGAACGACGGTGAATTTTTGTTGATGGCGCTTCACGCTCACTTCCTGCCACAGGAGCAATATTCTCGGGTGTACGCACTATTTTTGGCTTTTATGCTTTGGTATATCGGTGAGAATGCCAGTTTCTTTCACTTTTTTCAGAAGATAATGAACATACAGTGCTGCTCCTCTTTCAAAATGCGTACGCAACTTTCGCCCACATTCTGCAACATTACCATGACCTTCAAAGTAATGTCGCAATATCTCCCAGCGTTGTTCAAGCGTATACGCAAACATATTCGTTCAGCGGAAAGATAAAACTAATTATGAGCTATGTGTTACCATTCACGAAAAAACGTTAGATGGCGGACCCTGTATATCAGTAAAAAAATCATCCGAAATTTATCATTTATTTTGGCAACAATTGTGGCTGTATTTCGCCAATTAGAGTTACATCTCGAGTGTTTAATCGCCTTTAGTCTGTTGACATATATAAATAATTTTATATAATTATAAGAAGAACAACCCAATAATCAATTGATTAAATCGTTCAACACATATTCCTTTTTGATTCAAGATTAAAATCAGCAAATTAAGCTACGAAAATTGTAACAAAGGCATCGCCATACCATTAACTATTTGCTCATCACTATTTTTGAAGGCATGTGGAAATATATTACTGCCGACCCATGAAGAGAGGGAAGATGTAAATTTCTTTGGATATAATGGTGTCTCAAAAATGTCTTAGCCTACTTTAAATTTTACAAGTAGTTCTTCTTGTAAACGCTTCCATTCCATTAAAATACAGTCTTCCCGCTACATGGGGGAAAAAAACGCCAATAACAATTTCAGCTATCCAAACATTGATCTACCGTGAGTTTAAGTTGAATAAAACAATGTTGCCAATTCAAACAATTTTTTTTAATTTTATCACGTTTATTTTTGTTTTACTTAATATTTTTACATTGATATCTCCACACAGTTATATCATGCAGAAGTTTTAATAAAATCTACTGTAATATGTCTAGTAAAACAAAATCGTATTAATGAAATATGTAAAGAAAATATGTTTGATCTTTTGTTCAATTAAGGCTTACTTTTATAAGCAGAAAAATATAAATTTACTTACAAAAAATTGTCACTTCTAAAATATTCATAGCCCGGCTTTAATACTTTACAAAAACCCAACTAGTGACTTTTTTTGTTATCATCAATAACTTGAACTGTTTGTGTTTCGAATAGCTAATGAGTTTGCTAATGCATTTTGTTTAAAGCATTTTGTAAATTTTACAATTGCACCTGACAATACGTAAAGAAATGATAATAATGATGAGACTATTGATGATGAGCATATATATGTGTGTTCCTATGTTTCACCAAAAGATGACAATTGATGAACAATGTAAGTTGACTGGTTGATCGCATGTAAATTTTATTTTGTCGTATAAAATGCTAATGCTACATCAACCCCCCGCAGCTGTATTCAATAGTTCACTGAATGAATTTAGTCTTTTGTCATAGTCAATGGTCATTTAGTTATGTGCATATATTCCTACCTGTAACGTTTATAAATTAGAATTCTATAGAATAAGCAAAGGAACAATGCCATAAATGAGTATATATATGTGTGTGTGTGTGAGTGAGTTAATGGTGTCTGAGTAAAACAAGTGTTGCAATTAGCCAGGTTATTGTTTAGTTTCTCTTCATAAAAATCATGTTTTGAATTTAATTTTACTTTTTAATAATACTTTGTCCTCCACGTCTAGTATTTTATTGTATGTGTGTATGTTCTTTTTTGTGAGTTTATTATTTAAAACAATTAGTTGCTTCACCTGACGTATGAGTAATAATAATGTGATTTATTTTGTTTTAGAAAGTCTCCACAAAGTATTAGTGCTATGCACCGTTATGTAAAACAAACACTGTTCATTCAGATAAATTTAATTTTCCTTAAAACATATTGAATTTTTATTTAATATCATTAAATCAGACTATAAAGAAAATAGTTTGTGAACTTCAAGAAAAAGTTCATATTTAGTTTGTTTGAGGAGTTTTTTATTTCACTTTAAAGTTCATTTTATGTTGTTTTATATTTGTTTAGGTATTAATTAAACAAACCATAAATAAACAAAAACAAATTCCTTTTCTAGCATTTACATAAAAAAAACTCTGAAAAAAAAACTCAAACATTGTGTGAGATTCTATTTGTAAATTTAACAGGTTGTATGTGTCTCCTTGCATATTAGCATTTGAGCAAAAGGAATATGTGTGAGAGGTTTTTGTTAGTGCTTTTGTTTTTATAAGCAGGAGCTTTTGCAATGACCATTGTTTAAAAAAATTTGAAAGTGGATTTTCTAGCGCATTAAAAGGGGCCTTTTAATATGACACCCATTAAAATAGAAAAGTAAAGTCACCAAAAATTAGGGTTAATAAATTCGTTAAATTTTTCGAAATTAATAAACGTTCAATTTAATCGTTTATATCTATTAAACAATTTATCTGAAGGTCTCAACACTTCATGATTTCTTCTTTAAAATACACTAGACAGTTATTAAAAAGTAAAAATTCTGTAAAAATATTCTTAATATAATAAATGATAATGTGTGTGATGATTAACTGCCAATTCACCCATTTTGATCACTTTTTTGACATTTCTTATCAGAATAATCTGGGTGAAAAATTAATACAGATAGATTGCCCTCAAGCAATGTTAATAAATTATTTGGATTAAATACGCTTTGGGAACTGCAGCTTCTATACGTTTTTTTGATTTTAACGAAGCACATAATTGTCCTTCAAAGCAAGCCATGTGTATATTTCATACGCCACACGCTCTCTAAATGATGCAATGATATCAACCCGTTGAAAGGATATGCACCGTGAAAACAATATCACCACTAAAAACGATAGTGTGGATAAAGATCCAAATTTATCGATTAATCATCGCTAGCAAGAACTGGAGATATGTCCATCCACTACTTTGAAAATTTTGCTTAAAGAATTTGGCAAACCGTGATAAAAGATCCAGTTGGTACAGGAATAACAGCTACGAGATTTTTAAATGAATCGTTTCTTCGCTGATTTTTCTCTAGACCAGTTGGCTATGGATCCGATGTATTATCGCAAAATTGTGTTCAACGATGAGGCATATTTTCGCCTTCGCAGGTTTTTTAAAAATTGCTGCATACCTGATGAAAATAATCCACAACGGGCCCTACCATAATACGATTTATACCCTTGTGGTATTACTATACCTTATTTTACTGGACTTTGCGTTACGGTCATTTTTTTAATATAAATGAAATTAGTCTGATTGAAAAATTTCAAATAAATGGCACTACCTGTCATACAGCCACCTTTATCGATTTATTGATACTAATTTAACGATGAACCTGCTTGCGAAATGAGCTTTTTAAATGATCTTTGAGGTCATGCGATTTGGCATCAGAAAAATGTGGCTCGCCATCATTCAATTACTTTATCTCGAAGTTCGATACTAAGCTCAATGGTATCCAAGATTTTTGTTTGACACCCTAACTAACTAAGTTCTAAGCTTTGTTGGATGCAGCAGGAAAAGGCAGCTAAGATCGGCGGATTTCGTGCAGTCAGATAATCATGAATTTCCATATTAAAAAAGAAATTAACGATTCGATTAAAACTGTTAAATAACAAGTTCTTGAAACCGCCGGAAAAATACAAAATCTACATCAATTCAGTAGATTGGAATTTTACTTCCATCATTGCTCGAATTTAATGTCTTACTCCTTCAAAGAAACAAACAGAAAAAAAATTATAAATTGAAACAACTTTAAGTTATGCTAAAAATTTTTACAATAATTCAAAATGTTACTTTAAAATTATTAATATTTTATAGCAAAATAAAAAAAAAAATATTAACAAAATTGATAAAAAAATCCTTAAGGGTGAATAAAACTAAAAATTTTAAATTTAACTTTACAAAAAATTAAAAAATTTTAATTATTTATATTTCAATATTTCGCTGCCAGCATGTGTTAATCAAAAAATCTAAAATTTGCTAAATTAATTGTTGTTATTTTTGCAAGAATGCGAAATAGCTCTAAGCAAAATATGACTAATTCATGTGGATCATTTTTACATCTTAATCTTAACATCGTCAATCTTAATCTTTAAAATAGGTAAAAATTCTTAGTTTAAGCAGAAGAAGGACTGTCACCCAGCAAAAAATTTCAAAAAAGGTAATCGAGTGTGGAATTAAGCATTTTTGGTGGAAGTACTACCTAACCGGATTACCAACCTAATGATTTTAACAAGGCATGAGACTTTTATAATCAGTTACTGAGAATTGATTACATTGACTTTTTAACTTAAGGAACTAGTTTAAATACCGCTTCTTTTACTTGCGAACTAATGTAATGTGTTTTGTAAGCGAGTAACAAAATTTGGCCATCACAAAAGTAAGTCATTATACGGCAAGTACTTCTTAAGGATATGCCTAAATTTTTGCCAGGTAAGTATTTCAAAATAATAAAACCAAAATAAAATAAAATGAAAGACTTGCCGATGCCATTAAAAATTGTTCTATTCTTAATTTGCCATCATTATACTCAGTACTGAACATATTTTTGAAACATCAAGGCCCTTGTTGCAAAACTAATTTTCGTTTGTTTATAATCAACATTAACAATAGCAAAATGAAAAAAAAAGTATTCGATATAAATGTTAGTTTGGTAATAGAGCAAACTAATTACCATTATTTTTAACTTTAATTTTTTTCTGCATATTCTCTTTTTATTTCAGGCAATAACAATTTTCTAAACAACTTTACATAAACTTTATTTCTATGAAGTTTTTATTTTTTAATAATAAATATTTTTTTTATTTTTCCTTTGCTTACACTTGTATATTTAACAAAAAGTCATACAGCATCTACAACAAAAACTTCAACCAACAACAAATGCAGTAGCATAAAGTTTTCAATGTGTTGCAAACAAAAGTCCCTTTGAGTTTATGTTGGGTTTTAACATGAGAGTGCAGGCAAAACAAAAAAAACAAAAAAAAAAAAAAAAAAAAACATTAAGAAAGGTAACTCCATTAGTTAGTGGCATTTAAATTCATGCATAAAAATTAAATTAAAACACCATAACTGCAAACTTTTGCAAAATATATTGTACGGGAATAAGGAAAATAAAGAAAGAGTGTTGTGGTCGACTGTGATGATCTTAAAGTTTAAAAATAAATCCGCC
Source organism: Cistogaster globosa (assembly GCA_937654795.1). Classification (NCBI taxonomy): domain Eukaryota; kingdom Metazoa; phylum Arthropoda; class Insecta; order Diptera; family Tachinidae; genus Cistogaster; species Cistogaster globosa. The sequence continues at coordinate 91,885,178 of OW569406.1, read as the reverse complement.
AAGTGTGAGTCTCATTTATAAAAGACTTCGTAGCACGTAAATTTCACCCTTTAATATTTAATTTCATTGTGTAGGGTTAGAGTGGAAAAGGGTATATCTAAGTTTGCTATTCGGTTTGTAACTTCCACAATATTCATTTCCGACCCTACATAGTTCATATATTATGAGTTCTAATGCATTGCGAAGTTGCTTGAACGATGCCCGTTTGCCCGTCTGTGTTCATATTGAAATCAAAAAATTAAAAAAAAAAAAAAAATCAGCAAGATCGGTCCAGGGTTTTTGGGGCAGTAGTAAAAAATGCAAGAAACATTTGTGTTCTTATTTAACATTGAATCAAACTAGGATCTCATACAGTAATTTTCTAATTGAAAAATTGTATGGTAGGAAAGAATTTCTTATACCGATTTTTATATAAACAATTTAATGAGAAATTTGCATATACCTATATATGTATGGGAAGCATATATCGAATTCTACATAACTAATTATAGCACGCTTACTTGTTAGTATTTGTTGTTAAAACCGCTGTATTATACATCTGGTGTAAAAATTTCACAGACAGACGAACGATCAGACATTTTTACGAAAACAATAGTGTTACATTTTTACACTTTGCGTACGAAACCCTAACAAAGATTTATTTTTTTTTTTATTTGGGTTCGGCTATTGTCAACGCATCAAAAAGTTCTTTTTTGAGTTATTTTTTCAAAAATATTTGTGAGTAGATTTTTGTTCTTCGCTAAATGCATCCGAATTTCACTGTACCCGAAATAGAACCGCTATCTTAAACGCTCATTATAGGGGTCTAAATTTGTATGATATAAATATAAATATTTTGAATACGATTTAAAATCACGAAAAATTAATTTGTAAATCGTTATCATTAAAAATCTGGTGGTTTCAAATTTAAGCACTTGAAGGCGAAGATCTTTTGAACATGTTCAGATAAATTTGAAAATGCGACTTGAATTGTCAGTACAAAGAAGCCGGGATTTTTACTAGAATTTATGGTTTCGTTGAGAATAAGAATTTGATGCTGTATTTTTTTTTTAATATTTTAAAATCTTAAATATATTTATACAAAATAAATCCTTTACGTATCCATTTGTTAAAAAAGAGCCATCAGTTAAAATAAAAACCCAGCCATGAGAAGAAAAATAAAATATTTGTTATTAAATTTTTACAGTGGCCAAGGCGTTAAAAGCAGCTCGAACCTCACTAGGGTCTTGAAGTTGAAAGTAAAACAATTGGTTTGAAAGAGTAGTAAGTTGACGTCAAGCCCGAAAGAGGAGCAGTTTATATAACCACGTTGTATATAAGTTGTTTAAAGCACGTGTGTAGCAAATATAATGTCATAAGTTCATCTCAACTATAGGGACATGATGATTTTGTACAGTCACGACTGAAAAAGATAATTAGCCCATTTGGCTTAAAAGAATACCAGAGCCTCAGAATATTTCTGAAAAGCTGGGTTGATTAAGACGTATATTTGCCAAAGAAGAAATGACGAGCTTAAATCTCGCAATATTCAAAGAATATTTTTGTTTTGTTGGCACCATTAGTTAAGCCGCATGTTTGGAGAGCAAGAAATCAAAAAAATTTACATTAAAAAGGGTGTTTTTTCAATCTGCATGTGTGTAAAAAGAGAACTGTCGAAAAATGTGGTGATTCTTGCTTTAAGGAAACTATGTAAAAAAAATTAAAAGAATTTTTCATAATTAAAAGGACTAAATGGCTTCTCCTAATAGTTTGTGGTATTGATATAATAAAGTAAAAGATAAATTTTAACTCCTTTAAAATCAATGCTTTATACATCAAAGATGAAACTAGAAATGATATACAAAATATTTAATTATAACAATGATTCCAAATCCAGATAGGATATCATCTTTATAACAAGCGTCATGTTTTAATTAACTGAATGAGATTTCTTATTTTTTATAAAGTTTAATAAATCAATAATTTGTGTTTCGCCATAATTTTCTTCGATGTACATATATATATGTATTATTGTATTTATGTTTGTGTGTGTGGATGTCTTGTGTAGTGTTACTAATGGTATGATAAAATCTTATTCCGTCTTGTTTTGTAGGGGCTATAAAAAACACTGCTCAAATGCAGAATGTCGAAACATGAAGAAACAAGCAGGTGTAAAAATGCCAACACATTTTCTATGGACAAGAATAACTTTGTGCGCTTCTATGGAATGTTGAGTTTTTCTTAATGTGACCAACATGCCAAATATTGGATATAAAACTTGTAAAATTTAAAAAACACAGGTTTTATTCTACGTTTAAAATAATATCAGTTTGAAAAAATTTTTCTCAAGCTTTGTTGAATTTCATAATTTTAAGGCCAATTGCTTTTTTAAAATTTTCTTATTCAATAAAAAGCGGAAAACGTGTGGAATTAAGTAAAAAATCTATAAGTTTATTTTACAACTTTTATATCGCTTTTATTTTTTTCGTCTATATTTACTTAAAGAAATATTTATAAAAATAAATTACAAAAAAAAAAAAAAAAAATTAAAGTAAATAAAAAAAAATAAATATTTGTTACTTCCTTATCATACTACACAAAGCTTATCAAGGTACCTTTTTGGTTAATTGGATTTGATTTAGGAGCCTGCAAACAAATTAATCTAGATGATCACGTGGGTTGATGGGATCACTTACATATTTCGAGTTTTGCCAAAATCACAAAGGAGTAGCAAAATTTGAAAAACAAAGAAAAGAGAAACAAAATAAAAATACAAAAAAGGTCAAGGGCTTATATTCTTCGTCATGAATAAGGAAATGTCCTCAATAATAAGTGATATACATTTTCCAACGTTTAGTTATTATTTTTTTAACTTACAGTTTTACCCTTTATCAAGTTAAATTATTAAAAAAAATTTTTTTTCTGAAATTTTTGTATATTTTTTTTATTTAGTAAAATATATGGTGACATTATACATAGACACACACACCTGTAAACACACATACAAATTATCCTTGTTTTGACAAAAACGAAAGAGTAAATTATATAAAAATTCAACTATTTGTACTTTATAAAATTAATGTTTTATTCCATTAACCGGAAGTTGTATACAGTAGAAGCAGTTTAACAAAAAGAATACATAAAATAGAAAAATGAATTTGTATAAGTTTGTGTGCAGCTTTATGGTGTCTTGTTATTATTCCTTTTTTGATATCGTTTTGTCGTTATATTTATTTTTTATCTTTAGTATAATAAGTTAACTAAAGTTAAAAAAAGGAAGCAATACATTAAAATTTATTCTAGAGTGTTGTCCACTGATACCCAAAGAATTTTAACTACCACATATGCAAAATACAATTCACATACACATACACAAACACAATATTCTTTTTAATTGTTAATTGAATATTTCAACAAGCGAAGTGCAAACAATTTATCACAAACTATATTATCGTTGATCATGTTTCACTCTTCAACGTTCGTAAGTGAGCAATAACTGTGTATTTCTTTGTATATGTGGGTGTCTTACGGTATTTTTTGACTTTTCGTCCATCAAAGTTATATTTTTACTAGAATCAATAATCTCTTTTTTTATTCTTATTCCTGTGTTTTTTCAATTAATTTTTTATGGAATGCACCATGTTTATTGTTGGCTTAACATTTATGCATCATTGACAAAAGGCTTTAGGTTAGTTTATTCTTAAGTATGATCAGATTACTGAAAGAAGGTTTAATAGTATTTTGTGATAATAAATAAGTGGAAGTAAAAAAAAATTAACTAAATTGAATTACTTTTAAATAATAAGAAACATATTTGTGAGAAGTTTCCTGAAAAGATAAATATGCTGTTGCAAAATGGCCATCGAGACGTACTTTCACCTGCAATAATCAATATGGGTGATTTGATAATTTAATCGGGGGAAAAAAGAGCACTGCATTTTTCTAAAGTTTAATTAATTTTATTCAATATTTCCGTGGTTTATTTTAGTTTAATGAAAAAATAATAACACAAAAATAAATTATCGTAGTGTTGTTGTGATATTTTATTTTTCAACATCTTTTAACTGTATAAAAGAGCAGAAAAATAGACTACCGTATACAGTGGCTAAAGAAAATTTAAATCATTTTGATTATTGTTGTTTTTTGCTTAAACATTGATTTTTTTCTTTACTTTATTGTTTGGACAAAAATCTCTAGTTTATTTAAAACATTTGTGAGAAGTTTCCTGAAGAGCTAAGTAAGCGGTAGCGAAATGGCCATCGAGACGTGCTTTCCCCTATAAGAATAATATCGGTGATTTAATAATTTAATCGAAACAAATAAATGACACGACATTTTCTTAAAATAAGAAACACTTTTGCAAAACTATCAATTTGATGCAAGTATTATCTTCAGTTCTAAAAGCTTTCAAACTGTTTTTAATTTTTCATTCATTACAAAAACGGTTTTTTTTGTGAAATAAAAGGATAATCGCAGATTTATTTCCTGTTTATATTGGACGTTAATTTGCAGATCAAATAAAATTTCAAATAAAAAAATATACAAGTAATTGGGTTTTGTTAAAATCCATACAGGATATGAGGAATTTAAATTTATTTGCAGTAATAAGAGATTTTAATAAATTTTCTTAGTGATTTTTATAAAAATTATATAAAAATTTCTTATTGGCAAAATATCGCAACGATCGTATTACATGGTATATCTGTAATAACAAATGGGGCATCGTACAATAAGAGAAACAGAACTGAATAAGTTGCTATATATGCCACTATCAAACATGTTGTGTATCAGAAAGATAAAAGATAAAGTTGTCCAAGAACAAGTTGTCCATGTAGACCAATCGAGATTGTAGCGCTGGTAGAGGTAAAACAATAAAATCGTGGTGTAAACTTTAACAGAGCAGTGATTAGTAAGGAAAGTAACAGCACAACAATTGTGTTGGTTAGTAGCGCCTGTTTTGGTTGAAAGGGCACGGTTGGTAAAATAATAAGTTATTGAGTTGTGCACAGCTACAGGGTATGAAATAAAAAAATATAAAATAAATATTTAATGAGAAGAAAAAACTAGGAATATATACATGATGTCAGTTTTTAATATTTGTTTAAATTATGTTTAAGATAATTAAACGAACGATATTAGATTAAATTAATTTCTTCTATAGGACGTTCATATATTAGCTACAGCCAACATTATATTTTTTATATGAAAGTTTGTGTTTTGGAAACAATATTATTAAAAAAATAAGTTTTGAAAACCTTTACAACTAAAGAGCTAATAGTGTTGCCTTGTAATAAAAAAATAAGCTGCTATATTTCAAGTGTAATGTATATATGCAATTTTTTATTAGTATAAAATGCTGCAGGTGTATGACTAAGTCCCGACAGGTCTCTGAATATAAAACAAATAAAACTTTTGTTTAGATGATGTGGCAAAAATTTGCTTAAATTATAAAAAGCAAATTAATCTTCAATGATGTGTCGATTAAAATAGGGAACACAATGGTTTTGAAGAATGGCAGTTGAGTTTATCAAGGTAGCTTTTTGGTTAATTCGATTTGATTATGGGGCCTCCTTAGAAGGCCAGAAATCGTGCGAACAAATTTATCCAGAGCCATTAGATGATCGTGTAGGTTCATGGGATCTATTTACATATTTCAAGTATTGCCAAAATCATAGATGGCGAATAATACGCGCAAGGCCTCAGGCGAGGAAGATAAAGAATAAATAAATAAATATAAAATCTTTACGCTTATCCTATCTATACATATTAGGAAGGAATAACGGAGTCATTTCTGCACATGAAATATTTCAAATATTTCATGAAAATAATCAAACTGGAATACAAATTTTTTTTTTTTTTTTTTTTGAAGTTCTGTCTGTCTTTTTGATCGTCTGTGTTCGCATCACGTAAAAACTGCTGAATGGATTTGAAAAATATTTTGTATATCTTATAAAAACATATTTTTCTTAATTTGAATTTAAAGAAAATTAAAAATGACACTCTGACGTAATTAATAAAAAAATCCTTACCAATAACAAAAAAAAAAAAAAAAACTAATACAGTTTTTTACGTTTTAAAACAAATATTTTCAATTTCTATTGAAGCTTTTGGACTTTCGGTTGCTGACCACTTTTCGGTGCTCCCCTGGCTACACCTATTATATCAAATATTTTAAAGAGAGTCGCAAATAGTTTTAAAAAGGTCTTAAAAATAATAACGTTTTTTTTTCTCTTTCCTCTAAACTAATGCTCAAAAGTAAAAGCCAAAAACTATTTATATTTATAAACATTTATTTTCCTTTACATACATTTAATATAGGCACTCAAAAAACATACAAGTAAGTTTCAGTGCATATGTTTGAGTGGGTAAGCTTAATATATTCATAAGACCATTTTATTTTTCCGCTTAACAAAACAATGTTCATTGATGTGAATTTTTATAGATTTTTCCTGTTCTTAACAAGGAAAAAACATTAAAGTCCATGTTATTTTTTCTATAAATTTTTAACAAATTATTTTCAAATCATAATGTCCAGATGTTTTGATTCCATATCCTTTCATTCAAGTGTTTTAAGGCTTTGTAAAAATAAATATTATTACACTCATTTACAGACACACACATACATATGTAAAAGTATTTAGTTTTAACAAGATGTAAGCATTATGTTAAGAGACAGGAAATATTAAAGCAAATGCCTCAAGAAAAAAAGCAGGAAAAACCAAAGAAGCTAAAAAACATTTGTACATATAAAAAGATAAGAAAAAAATTTATTTATTTAACAAAACAATATGACGTCGATGACGTTTCTAAAGTATTGAAAGAACAAAAAAAAAAAATTATGAATGTATTTTCACATGAATTGTTTTATTTTTTCTCTTTTATCTCTCACCCTGCAGCACAACTGATAATAAAAAATGGAAACAAAATTGACCATATAGCATATATTTAGGCTTGGGATATAAACACGAACAACAGCTGCAGAGTTTTAGGCAATTGAAAATCATGTAAAAGGTAATCTTAATGCCGCAGGAATGAACGAGTGCAAAAAAAAAAAAAAAACAAAACACTTTAGTCTAAATAATAATCTTATATGCAAAAACAATTTCCTGATTTTCAACTTAAATATGAATTAAATTATTTTCTTAATAATTTTAATATTTTTGTAATTTATCATTGAAATAAATGCATTTCACACATGAAGTACTTATTTTCCTGGTTTTTAGCGATGTGCTGTTGGCTTGAGTAAACAAACTGGTGAACAAATTTGTTGTAATGCTTGGTCGGTTTGTTGGCTGGATGGCTGTCAGTGTTACTTGTATAAGATGAAAACCTCAACCTGATATGCTTGAGGGAATCTCTGTTGTTGTAGTTACACTTCATGTCTGCGGTTTTTACACATTTTGTTCCTGTGTTTGCACTTGAAAATGAAAAAGTACACAGACTTTAGTGTTTGCTGGATCCTACTTGTAATATTTTTTTTTTATTGTTTACTTTTTGTAGGTACCGTTTTTTTCTTTTTACTTAGCTTTACTTTATTCCTTACAATAAATAAAAGCATAGCCCTCAACGACACACAACAGCTGAAGGATAATAAAACGTATGCATCCTCCCACTTGTTTTAATTTTTTTTTTGAAAAATGGTTCTGGCACTACAGGCTTTATAAGGTGGTATTTCTTCTAGGACTGTTGAAGTGCAATCGTTTTATATAAAAATTTATCGTGTAATTTCATTATTTTTTGACGAATTTATTGGAAAATATTGAATTATTAGCATTTAATTTTAAATGCTTTTCTATTAAGGCAACGAAAATGCTCTAACACTTTTCATACTTCCTAGTTACTTCTAGAAGAGCTGAATAATTCACATTTTTAAAAAACATTTTTTTAAATACTTTCTGCCTACGCATAGTTTAATCTTAATTTAGAGTATTTAAAAAAAAGAAAAGGATTTTTCTACTAACCATATATTTACAAATTTGTGTATTTAAGGCGTTTTATTTTAATAAAAATAATATTTAAAATTTCGAATTTAATAATTGAGTACGAATTCTGTATTTTATTTGTGTAGAACTTTCAAATCTATATTGGACTTTTCAACAATAACTTTGCTTTTTCAAAACATATTACAACAAAAGATTTAAAAATTTAAAACCTGCTTCTAGAAAATATTTGTTAAAAAAAAATTATTCATAATTTTTGGTTTGTATAGAGTTACCATTAAGAGATAAGATTGTAAAAGAATCTATCTCGCATTTAGTTTCAGCGATTTCAAAAGCTTTTCTTATACAGAAAAGAGTTATTAGACCTTTTAAAGGTTTTATTGGTTTTAAGATTGAAATTTAATAAAATTTTTAATTGATTCAGTTATTTATTTATTTATTTTTTAATTTATTATTTAATTAATTTAACTTAAAATATAATTAATTTGTAACAGTTGTTGGTGGGTGCCAAAAGAAATAAAGTAAAATATTGAAATTAGTTAATTTTTAAATAAAACCTAAGTTCTCTTTTCCTATTCAAACCGGGTTTTTTCCCAAGCCGTTCTTTAATGGTTCAGCAAATTTTATTAACAAAATAAATTAATTATAACAAAATCAAGCCTGGCTTAAATAAAAAAATAATTCGTGCAACAAAGAATACAAAGACTATCATAATATTTTATTAACTTTGGATTCAACTAACACTATCATCTTTGTAAAGTAGGGTTCACAATTTATTAGAAATAAAAAATAAATCACAGACTACAAGTACGTGTAAATAAAGCCCACATACAGGACCGTGTCCATGTTAAAGTTACATACCAAATATTTTTTTTTTAATTTTTTATGTATTCAACACATGTATGTTTTCTGCCTCCTACAAGTATGCAACAAAATCAAGTGCAAAAATATTTGCCATCATCGCATTGTAATAAAGGAAAAGTACACACGAACACCATCAAACATACAGATGACGGAATATACATACGTGTAGGTGCAATGACATTTTCTTTTTGTTTCTTTTTTAATTTTAATGTCCCTCTACCAAACAACGATGATGTAATTGAAAAAATGCAAACAGTTTTTCTTTATTTTTTGTCATATTTTTGCTTATGAAATGAAGAAAAAATATAATAGAGAGAAAGAGAGAGAGACTAAAAGGCATTATGTCTGACTGTTTTGTTGCTTTCACCAATCTCACCAGTCTGCCTTAACATAACAGTTTATAGTAGAGAAACTTATGCAAACATTGTACCTTTAACACCCCCTAACTAGGCATGGTTTGGTTTGCTTGTTTGTTTGCGTATGAATTTTTGTACAAACATGTTTGTTAGTTTATGTTGGCAAATCTTAAATTAAAATACTGGCCTCAAGGATTTTAAGTTTATTGCATATTTCAACTTAAATGTTTGTTTTTGTTGTGTTTGTTCTTCTCTGCCATTCGAAACTCTACTTTTGTCCGTCTTTATAGGTTTAAATATTGTTCGTATCAGAGATTGAATAAAGAATGAAAGACTGACGAAATAAAGGAATGAGTGAATATGATAAAAATATAAAAAAAAAAGTTAAAGAAAAATCATTTATAGTAAGTGTTGGTTAAGTGAAATAAGTGTAAAAATAACAATTGTTTAAGGCAAGTACAATAATACCCAGAGGGCAAATTTTACATGAGAATACACACATGTGTATAACATAAGGGTTTCCCTCAATTGTTGTAGATAACATGGATCAAGATGTGATCTCTTATACGATAAAATTTTTTTAAAGAAGATGAGATAAATGATATTTTGCCCTTTAAGACATTGTAGAGATGAAAGCCAAAGAACGTTTTTTAATTTTTACTAAAGAGAAGGTGGTTGTAAAATTAAAACTTCACTTTTAAATTTTTGGTGCTTTAAATATTTAAAGTAAATTTAAGTTAATGTAACGCACTTAGAAGGGTGCACACTAACGTAAATCTCACTGGTTAAAACCCAGTGGGACAGCGGAGTCTGGATGGAGGATAAGAACTCGAATTGTAAATCAATATTATTAGAATTTATTACTTTATCTTTTAAAATATGCACTTAAGGGAAACCCTTAATATCAGCACTAATGTCTGAGATTACATTTATGTATGTGGATGTATTTAAATATTCACTCATAAACCAATGCAATTACATGAGCTCTTGTTTTAATATTTAAACTAGACTAAAGGATAAGAAAAAAATTTTAAACCATTTTAAATATTTATACTCAAATTGTTAAAAAAAAAGATAACTAATAAATTATACTTACTAACCAACGGTTGAGTAATTTAAACTTTAAATATAAAAAGTTCAAAAGTTTTAAATTTTATGGCCTCAATAGTTTAAAAATCATGGCAGTTTCAAAAGAGCCAGAAATAGAAAATTTTTGTTCTCCATCCAAAGAAATAGAAGCTTTTTGCACGTATCTTAGAAATCTGTTGTACTTCAAGTATTAAGGAGTTTCTCTCCACTGCAACTTAGTTTTTTTCTAAGGCGATTCTGATAAGTTAGTTTTCTTTGTATTTCGAATCTAAAATGATAAAAAGCAAAAAGAAAAATTATTTTTTTATTATGATTTAAAAGAAATTCATGGACAAAAATTATAAAACTTTTTTTTTATTTTAACAATATAAAATTAACTACATAAATAAAAAATGAAATAAAATAAAATATGTAAAAAGTCGATTTTACCTTTTCTTACTGTTTTAATTGCTTTTGTTAATATTGTTGATGGATATTTTTTAATTGCTTTAATTATGAAAATTATTTTTTGTTTCAATTAAATACCCTCAAATTTGCATATGTAATTTTACTAATTGGGTGATAGATCCTTTTTCAATAAAATTTAAATTTATAAAAAAAAAAAAAATAAAAATGAATTTTATATTTTTCCATATGCTGCTTCGTAATAAAAGAACTGTTTCAATAATTCCGCTTGTCAAAAAATATCATTTAACAATTCTTAAATTTTTTTTAATGAATTTAGTACTATTGTGCTCAATAATGCTGTCACAAAACTTTATAAATTAAAAAAAAAATTTTTTCACTTTTTACAGTTATTGTCTAATTTGTTTTAGTATAAATCGGCCTATTTAAGCGTTATAAGAAATTAAAGAAATATTAAAATCAATGTTTCTTTCATTTGTGTAAAATGGAGAATGTAATGCAGTATTTTCTGGATTGCTGCTTTCATATTTAGCTTTTAAAGTCACCAGAATGCGAAATCAAATCTTCATATGTGACGTGTAATAAGCAACGAAAAAACATTTGGCTTGTTTAAAGCCTTCGTCCAACTATATTGAAATTGATTGAAATATAAAAATTATTCCTATTCTTATTTATTAAATATAATGTTAAGTAGATAATGATTACAATTTACAAAACCTGAGGAAGATATTGTGTGTATGTATAAGGATTAAATGAAAAAAAGTTAGCGATTTGTCGAAAAATTTCTAAAATTTTTCAGAAAACATTTAATAAGTGAACACTAATTCATTGAAAAAATTTATATTTAAAGTCATACAAAATATATTTTTCATAAACTTTATTTAAATGTTTTTATACCATTAACCACAAAAAGTGAAAAAAAAAACGGTTTGCCATTGCGTTTGTAATATATATATTCTGAGTTTTTATGTAAACAAAGTCGTTTGAGCGATATCCACCTGTCCTCCCATGTTAGTCTTAAAATCAACTTTGCCGAGGTACTAAATTTAAAAATTTAGGTGCCCCAATTGATTAGACACTGTTTCGAAAAGTTTGCTATATAAAGTCAGCAAGATAGATCTTTTTCCCCGAGGCAGTGGGCTAAACACCACGCCTGCCTTTTTTTTCACACTTCATTTGGTACAACAAAGTAAATTCAATTCAAAAACACAAAATTTATGAGCCGATATAGACCCAAAAAATAGGAAAAAACATCAAGTGGAAAAATTAGCGATAGGCTACTTTTTGCTAGAATGGAGCCACTGAAATTTTCATAAAAATTTTTTATTGTATATATGGTCAATTGGGTGTCATTTAAAAGCTTTTGAAGAGATCTTTAGGGAAATTAAAATTTCTTTTTTAAATGCTTAACCTATTAAGAGCCTATGATATTTTTTCTTGTTATTAAATTCTTTCTCACCGCAATTTTTGATTATTTCTTGGAAGGAGCTACTTCACTAAATTAGATTAACGTACTTGGCGAAGAGTAAAAAAGATTCGGCATAGCCGAATATAGCACCCTTACTTGTAATTTTTGTTTTTGAAGAACATACAATTAACTGAAATTGGAATTCATTTGAAAATAATTTATCTTTCTACAGAAATTATGAAGCAAAACGCAAAACGAATTAAATTCCTAACAAAATCTCTGGTCCAATTATTAAGACAAATGTTTTTTATTTTAATTCCTTAAAGTTTCCAATTATCATTAATGCTCTTTCTTAACTTTTCAAGCTTCTAGTAATCTAAACATAAGTTCATATGTAATATTTACGCTCATCTTGTAAAAAAATCTTTTCCAAGCAATCGGAAAATTATATTGAAGGCAGTAATCAAAATAGAAATTTGTTTACGTTTTAATAAAACTTTAAAGATGATACGAAATTATTTAAAAATAAGGATATTAAATTTAAATAATTGCTTTTGATTCTACTTATTTTTAAACCAGCAAAATTATGGCCAAAAACACCAATTTTTGTATCAAAAAATTCTTCAATTATTATAAAACTATTCTTATACAAGGTGAGCGATAAATTAGAGTTCACAACATTTTCAGAGAAAAGATCTATTTATAATTCAAATTATATTAAAATCATTACATAAAATAATTACATAACAAACTTACACACTTTTAAATTTTTATTATATTAAATTTATAACCACATACTTCTATCCATAAAATAGTAAAAAATTAATATTTACTTAAATTATGTTTTATTGTTTTATAAAGTTTCTCCTATTTATATATTTCGATTTATACAATTTTATTATTCCTTACTTTTCCAGAAATTGTAATTACATTTGTTTGTTCAGCCAACAAGAAAAGAAATTTGTTTAACTTCTTTCAAAAGAGTCTTGTTTCTATCTGTTCTTCCTTTTAATCTTAGAATAAAAATGAAGTAGGAACAAGGAGTTAACGAAAGGTAAAACTTCTTTGAATTCTAAATGTAGAAGTAGATTATTTTTTTTGTTTAGTTTTAAGATTTTCTATTTGAAAATGTAATCGAAAGATGCTGTTAAAGTTTACTCAAGTGTAACATATTGTTTTATTTATAATTTCTTGTGATAAACAAACAAAGTTCGAAAAATGTATGATTAAAGTAAAATTTTACTCCTTATTTAACAATGAATTGTATTTATTTAAAACACTTTTTACAGATTCAAAGACTTGTTTGCAAAAAAAAAACAAAAAAAAAAAAGAAGTACAAACAAGTTAACGTCTTTTTCAGCCATCAGCTAATTAAAATTAAAAACACTTGAATGATTTTTCTTAAGGGTTTGATTTTTTAATTTTACTTCAATACTTTGTGCCATCATGTGCGCTGTAATTAATATTAACCACTTGACGATGTTTTAGTAGTTGTAATGGTGTTTTTATTTTTAGTCAGACACCGCTAAGTGTTGTTGAGTTAAAAATCTAATAACAAAATTTCATTAATAAATAATAAAACACATCAAAAGGTTAAACTTTCAGCTTAACTTTATGGTGTAGGGCAGGAAAAACTTTAAGCCGTTAAAAATAATTTTGTGTTAACAGCAAAACCTATTTTAATTTTAAAGACAGATAAAAAGTAAACTTTATACTACAAACGTGTGAAGCCGTTGCTGCAAAATTTTAAGAAAAAACTCGAAGATCATTTTAAATTGCAATTATTGTAGGAATAATTTTCTCTGCCAGACCTTTTTCTTTTGAGTTTTTTGATATATACTTTTCCCTTCAAATCCCTTATTAAAAAAAATAAATGCTTTTTTGACGGCAAATATTTTGCGAGCAACAATTAAAATATTATAAAAAGACCTCAAATACAAATTAACTCTGTAGTCATGCCACTTATATAATTTCTTACTTCATACGATAGAATTATTTTGCTTTAAAACAGTATTATCTTTAATATTCATACGCATATGTGTATTAACAATTATATCATTATGCTATATGAATAAATGTAACCAAAAAATTACACAAATCCCAATATAACTCTTACAACTAAATACCACCGTAAATATGTAACTTAAAGGACAAAATTACTTTTCGTTTTATTTTATATAAACGAATAAGATATGACAGTTAATTTTATACAACATACAAAACTGACAATCAATTTTGAATTGTACAGTTAATCAACCAACTACTCAATTCTTATTTCTATCAAATGCAAACGAAACAAACATTTTTATCCATCTTTCTCACAAAATGTCATGTATTTCATACATTAAATATATGTGGAAGAAAAAAGAAACAGAAACAAAAATTTGAAACTTATTACAACTGACAAGTTCATTCATAACAACATCAAGACAAAAATTTTTGTTAAAAAGATTCTTATAGTAGATAAAAAACGACGAATAAAATAAAATCCAACTAATCAAAAAACGAATAATGAATGAAGATTTTCCTGCAGACTTGGGATACATTAAATAAATAATAGTTTCAAACTTAATTCTTATTTTATGGATTTGAAAATCTTAAATCATAAATACATACATACATACATATATATGTACATACATGTTTACATACATCTATAGATATATGAACACATATCTGTACATATTAAAACGTTTGTTTGTTTTTTAATAAGAGGAGCCTGACGAAATCGAATAACTAAAGAGGAAACAAAATATGATTATTTTTATAACATATTGTTGTACAATAAAATTAGATGAATTAAAGTGGTGGGATTAATAGAAAAAAAAACTTTAGATTCCAAAATAACTGAGTTTTTGAATAAATATAAAATAATTTAGTTATTATTTTCTTAAGGTGACAGCATTGTAGGCCGGTAGTTAAAATTTTTACATTGCGGTTGGCTGTACTGTCTCTTATCGCGGCTCTCTGGCAATTGTTGGATATATGTTTGGGACAGAAGTTTTTATAATTCAAAAATTTAGTTGATTTCTCTAGCGGCAATTTGAAGGATTTTGAAATAATATATTTTTTATTATTTATTTAAAAAAATCGTGCTATTTTTATTCCTGATTAAATCACCGATATTGATTATTGCGGGTGAAAGCACGTCTCGATGGCCATTTCGTTACCGCTCACTTAGCTCTTCAGGAAACTTCTCACAAATATTTTAACTAAACTAGAGATTTTTGTCCAAACAATAAAGTAAAGAAAACAATCAATGTTTAAGCAAAAAACAACAATAATCAACAATGATTTTATTTTTCTTTATCCACTGTATACGACTGGCTTTGTTTCGGCTCTTTTATACAGTTTAAAGAATATGAAAAATAAAATATAATAACAATACTGATTTATTAATTTAATTGGGATAAAAAATAGCACGATTTTTTAAAATTAATTAAAAAAATTTAATATTCCCGTGGTTTAATTTAATTTGATATATTTTTTATTTTAATGTTGTATTGAATATTGTATCAAACTCCTTGGAATACGGCTAAGCTTCTCTTGGTCCTTTAGAATTGAAATGAGAATACTTTTCAGCCTCGAGTGCGTATGTAAGAAAAGATAAAAGTGAAAATTTATTGCTAAGAAACTCCTATAGAAGATATAAATAAAAATATTTTCAAAAAATCTGGAGTGGTAATTTATTTTTTTTAGTTATTTTTTTTTATTTATTTCACCTTATTTAACTCTGATAGAACGTAAAACGTCGCTTAGATAATTAGAAGATTTTCGAGCTATTTAACACAAATGTAAAATAAACTGGCTTGCTTTTTAAGAAAACAATATTTTTCTAATTTTTAAACGTAGGAGTTCGTTATTGATTGCAAATACCAGCTAAGTAAATTTTTCTTTTACGTTTTTTCCGACGATACTTCAACTCACGTTCACCTGCTTTATCAGACAATCGCGCTCTTAAACCAACTCCAATCACAACTGCCACTTCTCAATAACTATTGCTGCATTTAAATTTAAACTAGAGGTTCCTTACAGGCTCAGTGCAATTATCAGGAAACCTTTGCATGCTCAACGTGTCGCTGTATGGTGCTTAATGGGTTCTGGATGCGTGACTGGGCTGTTCTTTTTTCGAAGTTGCCAAACAGTGATTAGAAACTTTGATGAAAGAATAAACAACTGTCTGCGTGGTAGTAGTGTACATTTGCCAAATATTATTTTTAAATCGTAATACAATAAAAAGCTTAATTATCTTAATCATTTAAATTTTTTGTTTTCTTTTATTTTAGAAAGCAAAGTTCTTTTTGAAAAATCCGATATTTCTAGTACAACAGAGCACCGATTTGCGTCGTTAATGTGGACTGGAGGAATGCGACGCAAATCGAATCACCTTTTTTTTATATAAATGCACTGAAATGTAATTTTAATTTTTGATAAAAAACAAGTATGAATACAATTTTATTTATTTCATTTACCCAAAAAAATATTTGTAATTTTAATAAAGAAATAACAAAACAATACATTAAGAAAAAACATTAAAAAATCATAGGGCATTCCCTTTATTTCATGCAATTTGAAATCTATTTAACGCACAGGTGACGTACAATGTTGCTAGAGGTTGTAAAAATTCTATAAGACAAAAAAGATGCTAAATCAGGCACTACAAATATGAGAAATGGTAATGCACAATGCTGCAGTAAAAATCGTAAATCGAAATCAAAAGAATGCAAATCGGTGTAAGAACGACGCAACTTAAAACTGCAACGAGACCAATCGAATTTTTCCAGTTTTTAAAAAGCGACGCAAATCGGAATGACGCGAATCGGGACAACGCAATGAGGGGCTTTGATGTACCTAATAATGTGATATCTGGTTAATGCTGCAACACTCGATCTTTAAATAATTAAAAAAAATATAATAGAACTTTTCTAGTCGTTTGCTTCATGTTATAATACTATTGTGTTTCCTTTTATGAAGTTATTTTTAAATAAAAGTCCAAGTTGTCAAGTCTGCATCCACTCACGCACTTAGCCCTATCCAAAATTTTCTCTATGTTAAAGAAGGAAATTAAAGTAGAAAAACACTATTTTTTAATAAATTTATATCATTCCTTTTAAACATGCAGATAGCGAATTCCACGGGTAATAGCTCGTATTATTTAAAGCAAACATTTCAATTATATTATACAGTCAGAGAAACAAACACATATACCCAATAAAATAGAAATATGTTTAGAAAAGAGCAGCCAATGTGGGTTTGATTGAGTGAAAGCTTCAGCAGATAAAGTGCAATATTAACAAAAACAAATTATTTTTTAATAATATCATTTTTTATTTCATTTTTTTTTTTACTTAAAAAATAAATGGTTGCAATTATCTTTTATGAAATTGAAAGAAATGTTTGATAAATTAAAAAAAAGTGAACATTAGATATATATACATGTATATTTTACCAAACTATTAAATTTACTGTTGCACAATAATGAAAATATTCCTACATTTTAAGCTCTAAGGATTTTATATAAAATTAATTTCGTTCAAATCATATTGCTAAATAAATAAAAGATGACTAAACAGAGAAAGAATAACAGTAAAAACAAAATGAAAAAATAGTAATTTAATATTAAAACAAATAAAACGATTTATATTTACCTTAACGCCAAGTTGAATTTGAAATTATACTTAAACAATTGCTGACGTTTGAATATACAGTGGGTTAGAGTTTATTCAAGCAAATTAAATTTAAAAGATTTGGATCTAAAACAAAAATATATTGACAATTTTCTTTAAGTTGCACATTTCTTTATTTGAAATGCCTCCACAGAAGACAAAATTTAATTAAATTGAATTATTTTAATTTTTATCTTCTATTGGCTTACAAGTTGATAATGTCGATTTTTGTAAAAAAGCATGAATTCAAAGTATTGTCTATCTTTATGGTAGCATATAGGTTTCGTACTATAAAAACTGCCTTAAATTTGGGGTAAAAAATGAATCAAGCGAATTTCTGACATCCTTTATTGGAGTGAAGCATATTCAGTAAAGGCAACGTTATAAGCAAATGGTAGTCAGGAGGCACAAGATCTGAGCTAAAAGGTAGGAGAGCCAAAACTCCCACTGTTTTCAAAGTAGTATTCGGTCTTAAAATATGTGGCCGAGCGTTGCCATGATAGTATATTATGACCTCGTGTCTGCTCAAATATTTTGGTTGTTTTTTATTGATTGCTCTTCGGTTGAGGTCCTCTGCGATCGTCTAACCGAATGTCAAAAACTCATAATATAAAACACACCTCTGAATTCCCCAAACAAAGAGCATTACCATGTCGTTATGCTTTTAAATATAGAAAGATGACTTGTTGTGTGATTTCTAATAAGAATGCAAGTCTTTATTGCAATTGAAGACAATCTTCATCGAGAATTTATTCCAATTCCTTTTCCGGCTGACCAGGCTTCTTCTTGTCTCTTTTCTTGAAATCGTTTTTTTGAATTGCTTTAACCAGCGTTCACCAATTTTTT
Organism: Cistogaster globosa; assembly: GCA_937654795.1. Taxonomy (NCBI): domain Eukaryota; kingdom Metazoa; phylum Arthropoda; class Insecta; order Diptera; family Tachinidae; genus Cistogaster; species Cistogaster globosa. Next base: position 91,866,625 of record OW569406.1, on the reverse strand, counting down.
TTTTAGTTAATGCATGTTGACACATAATTTTCCGCTGTTATTTTCACCCAATGAATGCACGTAATCAAAGTACCCGCAAAACATTTTTTTTGCGCACAAATTTTAAAATTGTGTGCGTGCTTCATGGCGTTTATCAAATACCGAATAAGAATGTCAGATGTTTACCCTCTACAATATTAAATTTTTTATTGTTGACACAAACCATATCTCATAGTTATTCTATACGTTGTTCAATTCGAACTATATACTTCTATAAACAATCGAATATTAATCTGTTGTTTAATTATTTTTTTAACGCAATTTTAAATAATTTTAAGTTAGATATATGATCCTAGACCTTACAATAAATAAAAAGAAAACAAACAGAATATCTCATTTAAAGATATTTTCTCAAATATAATCTGATCTGAACTGTAAGGTTTGTTTAATCTTTTTCTTAAGAATCTCACTGGTCTAAGAGAAATTTGCAAAAATCTATGCGAGTTTTTTAGAATTTGCCGATTTCTTCCCGAATAGCGCAATTTCCATTACAATTATTAATTTCCATTGTAATTAATACAAAAATCTCTTGTAGATTTGTTATAAAAGTTGAGCAATTATTCTAATAAAAAAACTCAGTTTTAGAAAAAATTAAAAAAGTCATTGCAAGTATTTTTGCATATAATTTTCGTTTCAAGGAAGCGACACAATATAATATCCAGGAAATAAGGCTATATTTAATTTCCGATTGCGAAATTTAAAACTAGAAAAAAGATGCAATTATTTATTTAAATAGTAGCTACAATGGAGTCAGGCTTCTAAATTGAGGTTAACAGTAAAGCTGCAACTTTTCAAGAAGCAAAAATAAACGGGTTTCTTGTAAATTGCAGCGGTCTGTCTACAACTGTTTAAAATTTTGGCCACAAAGATCAAATTACATAAGCTTTTAGGACATTCTTAATTTATTAATCCAAGATTTATACATGTTAGTCTAGCGGACTTAGCATAAGAAGTTCTTTGTAAATTTCAACCGTCTGTCTAGAACTGTTAAAAAGTATAGCCATAAACATCAAACTGATTGAACTATATGGGCACCCTTTAAATTATAATTTTAAAATTTTATTTCATTTTATAGAATTTTCAAGCGTTTGTCTATAACGGTTCAAAGACAGGCTCATATAGGTCACTGTAAATTATCTTAGGAACGCCTTGTATATTTTTACTTACTTTAGATATACTTTTGCTATCGTAAAGTTTTGTGATTCGCAGCTTTCTTTAATTTCAAAGTAATGCCCTTAGCGGTCCAAATTACACATAAAAACATGGAGACACCTTTTAATTAATTAAATTATCAACTGTCTTTAGAGTGCGAACAATCAGTAAGCACACTTTTTTAAATATTTTTTTTTTATGTGGACACAAACACATAAAAAGCAACATTAAAACTAATTGATTGATAACCGTTTCTTTATTGAAGTTATAAAAATCAGTTTTCAAAACAAAAAAGAGCTTGCAACTTTACAGCATCCATAGTATAATTTAAATTTTGAAAAGTACAAAATTCACATCCTAAATTTTTATTTATGTTTCAAACACTTTGCTGTGCAGGTCATAGCAATACACTTCTTGTACACTCTATACAATTATTAAGTATCTGCCAATAAAGATTCAAATAATACAATAACACTTTAATAAAGATTCATTGTTACTTTGTATATTCCTTGTTAACTTAAAGTAAAATGTTAGCAAATCTTCTAATAAAATACTAGAGTAGGAAAACTAATTATAAGGATTAAAAAAGGCATTAAATAAAATACATTTATTTTTAGAATGTGAACTAATTCATTCATAAAAGCATATATGGTTTAAAGTTACATCTGTAGGGCTAATTGCTTGGCGGACTAACTTTTTTCACCTTTATTCCCAGTTTTTAATAAAATCTTCGTTGGGTCATACAGTGAGTCTCATCGAATTTTAGCTTAATTATGCTGATAATTCAATCCATCTCTTGAAGGCATATATTAAATCTGAAAAGGAACACCTAAAGATTGCTTAAGACACTTCAACTTTAACATCTTTATTTTAAGGATGGTGATGAAGAAATCGCTTTCTGTCCTTTCTGGTAGAGGACGTGACAACAGACCAATAAAATCTCAGCGAGATTAATGAAAACTCTTCACCATCTTTTATTGCATCATAAAAAAATACTTAAAAGTCAAAGACGGGCTATATATGGATCTATGCGTAAAATATTTTGGCAGCCGTTCAATATAATCATCTATCAATCTGTATAGTGTGAAAAATACATGCCTTCAAATAGTTGAAACTACTCTATAACTTTAAAGAGAACGTCTGTAGAATCTTTAAAAAAATAGTTTTCGTTTATATTCGTAAAAACCACAGTTTTATGGTTTTTTTTTTTTTGTTTGTTTCCGATTTAAAGTATTGTATTCGGTTTTAGACTAAATTTTGAGCAAAATAAAAATCCATGTGGAATTATTTCTGACCTGATAAAATTCTTTCGTAATAGAAATTCACTGAAACTATAAAAGCTATTTGTTATTAAAAATAAATCAAACTTTTCCTAAACTTCGTTTCTTTTCGCCACTGTTAATCACTGTAAGAAATAACGAAATCATTATATTTGTTTTAAACAGTTTTGACTCTTTTTTTTCCAGCTCTGTTGTTTCATCTACATTAATATAAAATTACTTATAAGTCAATATAAACCCAGGGACGAAGATTCTCGTCTTACAAAAGAAAAAAACAGCAAATTCAGTTTATTTTATGTTTAGAAAAGAAAATGCCCTTTTCTAGCATTTATAAGGTGAATAGAGATACATTTGTAATAATAATGTACATATGCTCGTATCTTTTTAGATGTTTGTGTATAAATCCAATATTGTTAAAACACAATTTATATTATGATTTCATCTTAACAAAATAAAATCTTAGTGGCATAAAATGAAAATCATATTTTCCACTAGAAAACTCTATGGCAAAGTGTAACTTAGAAAAAGATAAATAAAATATTTAGAAAATACAACAAATAAAAAGAAACTGGCAATTGTAGCAAAAACTATTTGTATAATAAGTTTTACTTAATACTCGTTCTTAGAGTATAAAATACAAAATTCATAATAAATAAATAGTTGCTGTGTCAATTCATAAAATGATAAAAATACAAAAAAAAAAAAAAAACATAAGTACCTGTACACAAGTACTTTTATTTGTGCTCAGTACTTTTAGCTTCGTTTTTTGTACTTGTAGTCCCTCTACTTTTAGATAGCGCATTTGTAGTTTGTAAGCTTCATAAGTGCTTACCAACAGCTGGATTTAAGCAACTGCTTCAGTCTCTTTCTTATTTATCTAAATATTTGTTTACCAAAGACGGCCTATAATACAGAGTAACCAATATTTTAAATTAATGCACACATAATTATATTATGGTTTCCTTTTTAAGACAGACGCTTGCTCCAATCTTGTGTGATAAAATGTTTAGCGAGTTATAAAACCAAAGAATAATTAAATAATATTACCGCATTTAGACTAGGCAATTTTTCATGAAACATGCATGAAATTTTTGCTTGTTGGTGAAGCAGGAGGAGTAAGCAATATGGTATTACTGGGATTTTGAGGGTATATTATTTTTGCTTATGTTTATTTTTAAATAACGCATATCGCTGCAACTTAAATAAGGAATTGAGACAAAAATGCCTCAAAAAATTGCATAGTGTAAATCTGGACTATGTTTAAAAATTTGTGTGTTAAAATTTTAATTCTTTTGCCTCTAGACAATTACACATTTTTTTGTGTTTAATATTTAAAAATTTTAATTTTTCTTGAAGTATGTTTGTCAAGCTGTCTTTAAAAAATTTTAATTGGTTGGTTTTTAACATTTCTTATAGGCAATTTTATTTTCTTTTTTCTATTGGGGAGGACTAAAACAGCTTGTACTAAATGATTACTATGTTTTTGTTAAAGGGTTTCTGAATTTTTGTGCTTTGTTGATTTAATAAATTTGTATTTTAATAAATTTGAATTTTTCATACAAAATTTGGGTAGAACCCACTGATGAGGTATGTGAGCATATGAACATAATTCTCCCAAAGTAATAATTTCTTTTAATATCATGAAATAATATTTTTGAAGGAATAAAACACAATTAACATAGAATTATATAAAATTTTTCAAATAATACATTTTTAATAGTTTTATACTTTTAAAAACAATTTTCTTTTAATGCAAACAAAAATATTGGGCGTTATTCAGAGTCCGAAATAGAGTATACTTTAAGAGAACTACTTTCGGTTTTCTTAAAAGTCAACTTTAGCACATTGGTAGACAATCTAAAATATGCTTTTGGCGTTAAAGTCGACTGTAAATTGTAAACTCATTTAAGCCCATTTCATACTATAATACTGAATATTAAGATTGTCATATTATGAAAAAGCGTAATGGTGCGAAAACAAAAAATGAAGAAAGGAATGTGGTATCCTGTAATACAAATTCATTTTTAGAAATTTTTCTGAACACTGTAATTTTTTTTATCAGGTTTGTTTTGCTGCTCATAATTCAGCAAACCATTAAATGAGCACTAAGAATAAAGACTCTTAGAAGAACCCACCTAAGGAGCTATTCCTGTACATGACTTATGACACATAAATGTGTGTATCTTCGCAGCTATAAATTTAAGAGCTCTTTTAGAGACAAAGGCTATCAAAAAAGAGTCGTTTCTGAAATAAAGTTAAATCAGTATAGCAGAAAAACACTCTCATTTTTGAACGTTTTAGGCAAACGATTTTTTTTATACTCTTTAAGAGCGTAACAGCTTCGGTAAATAAGTTAGTAAGGTTTCCTTGCTGACGTATATGGCTTGCTGGAAATTTTCATTCCACCTGAAGTGTGATAATGTAAAAATAAAATGTTATGTAAAGTTTTATTTTTTGACAATCACAAAAATTTTCATTAGATTTCTTTCTTATCAAATCTAATGGAAATCTTAAGACTTGTATAATAGTGTGAATGGACCTTTAACAACAGCTTCTGTTTTATTTATCAATTTAAAAAGTTTGTGAAAGTTTGTCTTTTAATAGGGGAGAATATATATTTTAATCTACTTAAATTTTACTGCACATTTTGGAGGACTCTTTAAAACTTGATCAAAATGTGTAGCAATTTCATCACTATTAAAAGTTGACTTAAGTCTATAACTCTGAATATGGGCCATTGTATTAAATTTCCAAGTATTTAATATTTGTCACTCTGTAATCACAGTAATATTCTTAAGTCCACCATCATACACAACAACCCTTTGCATTTTGCAATTTTTGCTTGCAATCAAAATAATGTTATGCGGTTATATTTAATAAAATAATTTCCCAAGAGTTTGCGTTTTTCTTTTCCCAGACTTAAAAATAAACTTACATACACACATCAAGCATTTTGTACCTGCATAAATTCTCAACATTAAAATGTTCAATACACACATACAAACAATACATATACAGTGAATAAGATAATTGGTAAGTAAAATATTTTACCAACTTATAAATACTTTTAAAGCTCTTGGTTTAAAAAAATTAGTGAAGTTTGGTTTATAGCAAATATTTATTATTGAACTAATATAATTAAAGCTGGATAAGACTTTTAAATAAGTTCAATATAACAAGTGCCTTGTAGCCGCTTCTGAAATTAACGATAAACAGTGATTTGTTAATTTCTGGTTAATGACAAATAGTTTTCAGGAAATTAGTTATTAAACTAGTGCATTACTTTTATATATTTTCTGCGAAATAAATCTGCAAAATTTAGATCCAAGTACAACAATATGATATTCCTTTGAAAGTTGGGATGAGGGTAGAACAAGAATCGAACGCCATCATTAATATATATTTTTAAATCGTATTACTTTTAATCAGGACTTAATTCATATATTTTTTATTTTGAATTTAATGCAGAAAAAACAATTTTTTTTTATTAATGATGAGTTTATTTTTAAAGAATGTGATTAATTTTCAGTCAGCATCCATCTATCTTCTATACATCATAAACAACATCGATTTAAGCAAACAATTTAAAAATACAAGAATTATCTTTAACAAACCTCATGCACATCACATGTAAATTCTTTATTGTTTTTTTTATTTATTTATTTTTTTTTTTTATAAACGTCACATATTTTTGATTTGGCTTTAGCCAAATTTCGGATAGCAAGCTGTCAGTTACAGAAAATGTTTCAGTGTCATACTCAAAATGCATGGTGTTCGTAACAACATTTAAAAGTCATTTGTTTAAAGAATCAAATGAATTTCAGCTTGTCTAAAAATATTTAATTTTTCAAAGCCGACATTTTCTAACATTAGAATGATTTTAACATTAGAAATTAAGGTTTCGATTAGTGCAAAATATGCAAGAATTTTCAACAGAAGACGAAAGACTTTTCAATAAAATTTATAAAGCTGCTTTAAATATTGATATATCAACCAGTGTAACTCACAGGTAAAACATTCAAGCTACCGCTGCGAAATATAACTCTAAAACTAAAAAAATTAGTTTAGTGAAAGGCTACGTGAACGTACTCATAAAAAGAAATAGTTTATTATTTATGCAGGTAAGATTTTCGAAAAGCTTAATATGGCTCTTTTTATCGCAATATTGTACTGACTTTTAACTGACTTAAAAAAGGTTAATTTTTTCAATTCGTCTGTATTCTTTTTATACTTTTGCCAGCAGAACTCAGTGATCGTTGAACCGATCTTGAAAGATAATGCTTACATATTGGTACCATTAAAAAAAGTTTAAAAATGAAGGGTGTCTACTTCTAACACTCATGATGTTTATATGTATATTGAAGTGCAATGAAGCCCTTATTAAAAACTAAAATCGCTGGTATTACCATAGCAATAAATTCATTAACTTATATATTGAAGAAGGTCTCATAGTGGCAATAACAATTAATACATGATCAACCGATAGTTGATACAAATCAAAAACAAATGTATAGGATAAGTCAAAAAGAGAATATTAAAGAAATATTTTATTTTGTGTGTCGGCTTTGTCTACCCAAATATTGATATGATTGTTCCTCGTATTCTTATTTACAAAATAAGTTGGTTAAATAGATGATGTTTACAATATACACAACCTAAGGTAGAGAGATACGAAGAATGCTGATAAAGGACGTAGCGATCCAGAAAATACAGCATTACATTCTGCTGGTGTCTAATTTTCCTTGTTTTCTTTGAAAAACGTCCGCACACATTTGAAAAATAAAATTTCTTTTTAAAGAAGGTTTTTAGAAATTAAAAAATGAACTTAATCCAAAAATAAATTCTAATTCGTTCAATAATTGAAGTATGTCCGCATAAGTAATGATGGTGTTAGATGTATTTGGCTTTACCTTAGGAAAGTATTATATAGTATTTTATTTACTTTTAACATCTTTACATACAGACAATAGAAAAATAAACAAATTACTACAATTCTGTGTCTTAATTAAAGTCGATAATATGAAAAATTTCTTTTCTTTTACAATTGCAATCAGCTCTCACTTTTCCAACGTAACTGTAAAAGAATAATTTGTAAAAAAAATTTCTTATTTTCTTCTAGCAAAAGTTTAGCCAAGAAAGTTAACATAATGTGAATAAAATTTATCGCTCAAAATGTACGGTTACATGATGTTTACTTTGTCTTTATTTAAGAAAAATCACTGCAAACATCGCCTGTTTATGTTTGCAGTGAAGAAATTAACTTTCTAAAACCCATCAACCGGCAATCTTCTAAATCATATTTTGAAAAGAGGCAAATAACACAAGTTTATGCATTTGAAATGATAAACACACTCTTGTTTTGTAAGGGTGATTTTCTTAGAGGTTTATTTAAAAAAATTTTTGTTTTATAATATTGGAAAAAATTCTACAAAAAGTAATAAATTCTTATCTATGTCAAATGTATAATGCCTAGTTCATTTACGTGTCATAACTAATTTATTCTCTTTAGTAATTAGTTTAGAGTAGTTTGTAACACCTAAGTATTTTTTGACCACCATACAGATACTTTCCTGAGCATAACGCCTTTTAAATTTCCAAGGTTACCAAGATTAATCGAAAAAAAAAAATTGACTGAATTTGCAGCTAAAAATGTTTGCAGATCTTGGTTTTGTACAACTTTAGCTCTTGGAACATTATCAAACAGCCAAATTTATTATAAATAAGATGAAGTCTTCTTACTTGAAGAGATGTAGGCAAATATGAAAATTTTTAATAGATCATACAAAAATTCAGTAGTTCAGCTGGCGCTACACTGTATTATTGTGTCATCAATCCAACACTAAATACTGTAAAATGTGTGTAAGCTCTACAATGCTCTTTTCTTAAATCTATAGATGTTTTCATAAAAAAATAATTCTATAAAACCAATTATCTCGAAAAAATTTCTTCTGTATGACTATGAGTCGCTTGGCTATTGGATACGTTGAAAATTTAATTAACTAAAACAAACTAAATAGTTAAATTAACTATCAGTTTTAATGATTTTTATTTAGATTAACTAACATATTAAAATGAAAAAAACTTAAACTAAGTAACTAAATAATTTTCTGTCTTATAGCTGACGTTAAGCAATTTAGTTGTGTCTAGAGAAACCCGGCTAAATTAACCTAGAAAGTATTTAATTTTTGTCCAACTTAAAAGGGTCTAAAATAGAAGACGTGCGTATTTTAAGCATAAAATGAATCGAAAGAAAAATTTAATATAACTTTTTCTCTAAATGTTAACTCTATTAATTATTTTTAAATAAATTAGTTTGATTTAAGGAATTTTCTTTAACTAATTACTTTTGTTTTATGTTCGTTTCTTCTTATTTAGTTTGAAAAAACATATTCAATTCCATTGAACAAAATAAGTAAAGCCCTACAAAATTTTATAAAGTTTAACTGCGTTTAGCAGAATAAAAATATTTAGCAAAATAAAGAAAAATTTAGTCAAATCACTGAAATTATTATCAATATTTTTTTTATTGGCAAAAATTAAAAATTTTCCCAAATTTAAATAAAATCTTTTTTGGAAGTTTCAAATTGTAAAAGCTATTTTACTTTAGAAAATGTGAATATAAACCTAAATAGTGTACTAATTTAATGCTATAGTTGTAAAATTTTTATTTGTTTTGTAGGTATTTATTTTTTGCATGTTGAACAGTTAATTCATTTATGTCAAGGAATCTGTGGAATCTTCACTAAAAAACATGACACGAAATATTTAATAAAAAATCACCCTTTACTTAAGGGAAATTTCTTAAGATTAAACTGAAAGTAAGGAAACACTTTAATATCTTTTTAATTTTAATAAAAGATAGGACAGATAGTAACCCCTTTAAAATAGTTTTGATTTATTCAGCCTTAACACAAAATTTTCAAATTCAGAAGTTGAAAAAGATTCTTAAAAAACAATAAAGAAAAAAAAAACATCCATAAAAATGAAATCAAATTTTGATGTTTTTTTAAAGTTTTGTTTTAGTATATTTTTTTCTTCTCTATTGCCACAACCTGACAGAATAAATGTTCTTGGAAATAAACTCAATGAATAAATGAAAATGTATGAAAGAGTTTAAGTGTTTTTTTGTTTTCTTTTTACTAAAACATTCATTCATTCATATTGATGTTTATACTGTCGTTTACATTTGTTTGTGTATACACTTGTATATCCTTAGTTACCGTTACCGTTAACATCAACTTTACATCCATGGGTAGATTGCATTTGAAGTGGTTTTCATTTGGTTTTGTTACTAAAAAAAACATCTTGCAAATAGTTTAAGAAAACTTATAAAAGAAAAAAAAAAATACTCTAATAGTATTTGTACGGGCTGCTCAAAACGTCTTCCTTCAATTTTGATTTATTTTTAAAAAGATTTTTTTTTCATAAGGAATGATTATGATTTTTATGTTTTATATTATCGTAAAGAAACAGTTATATTCTTGTTGGCAATGGTAGTTGTCAGTTATAGAAAAATTATTAGCGGCTGCACAGGTTTATCAAATTTTGTTGATGTCTTACTGAGATGTTGCCACGTAATTTCCCCTTGTTTAAACTTTGGAATAGTCAAAGAAAATAAGGAAATAATTTTGATTAGTTTTACCTAAAGTGGTTGCAAAACAAAAATACAAACACTTGTATATAAAAAACTGTACATAATGTGGCCAATACAATTTCATTAATAATAAAAATAAATTGCAAGAACTTTTTAGTTGTGAAACACTTTTTTAAATGGGCCTAAAATTAAAAGAGATTTATCAAACATATTGTTTTTTTTTGCGTCACTATGATATATAAAGCGCAGATTGTGTGAAAGAAAACTCTACTTTTGCTAACGCAAATATATATTTTTTTAATATTGATGCTTAACGTATGCTTTATTCTGTTCACATAAAAATCATACGCTCAGTAGACATGCAAACAATGAGGAAAACATGAATCATAATTGATATATTTTTTATTCTATCGTATTTAGGAAAAAAGGTATTTTTGTCAAACCTTAGTTTAAAGAAAAACATAAGAGATCTTAAGTATAAAAAAGTGAAGGATTTTCTTGAAATTTTACTTTCGGTTGAGAAATAAAAAATACTAAAAATTAATGGTTGTTTTGAAATTGACGTGATTCCATAAAAATATTGTAATTTTTTTTAAGTCTTTCGATTATATTTTCTAAAATTTTTTCTGGGAGGTGTCTTTATAACAAAATCGGTTTCATAAAGCATTATTTTAATTTATGCACATAACGTTTAACTATGTTTAAAATTAAAAGTTAAAGGGTGAACCATACATGGTGTGGAATCTTTCGAGTGTGAATCAAATTCACATTTTTTTTAACCGTTGTAACTTCAATAGTTTATATTCTTTAAGCAAAAGTTTTCAAATGTTTTTATTCGTCGTAAGCTATTTTTAACAATCCAATACATTAAAAACACACAACTTATCTCTTGCCCTACTGAATAACAATTGAATTTATTTTATAATTCTTTTTATAATGAGAACTTATTGACTAAATACAAAAAATGCAGAAGTGCTTAATAATCTTATTTTCTTATTCTTAATAATACTGTTGTCATACCTTTCGGTGAAGACCGTCGTTACTGGCTGTTTATTTGGTACGTTTGGCGAGTGCTCTCGATGTGAAAACATAATTTTCAAGCCGCGTTTTGATTAGTATTGGGGAGATAGTATAAGGTGTTTGGTGCATAGATATTGGTAAGCTCAGGTAGTTTTGTCGTTTAGGATGGTGTCTATTTAAATGGTATTATGATTGGTATATGATATCTGTCATGTTTATTTAAGGTATTCCTAATTATTTTAATTTTTTGTTTGCTTTTAAGTTATGCTCTTTGAATTTCCAGATAATCTTATAACCTTTATTTTATTAATTTCTTATTTGCTAAAACAGATATTCCGTTTTGGTGGTTTGGTTGGTGGTTGTGTTGTAGTTGTAGTTGTGTTTGCGGTGGTTTCTGTAACTCGCGTGTCTAAACAATAGCGAATACTGCTAATAGAGTCTGTCTTTAAAGTTTTAGGTATTAAACAAATAGTGTTTCTAGTGGTTTAAGGAAGTACAAATTTACACGATTTCAACAAAGGATTTCTTCGAAGATTCTAAAAATTTCAGGAAGCTGCAAAAGTATACAGGCAATCATTTTTGAAACTAGTAGTAATATCAGAAATCTGATTAGAAGTATATTATGAGAGTAGTTAGCACATCGTATTTAAACTGTTATAGAATCCACGATGAAACAGTTATTTTTCAATGTAGTCTGCTTAAGGAAATAGGTAAATACACGAAGTAAAGATAAAATAATTATAAAAATTGATTTTAAAATTTGAATGCTATAGAATTCACGCCGTCCGCGGATGTGTTAATTTGGTTTAACCAATGTTGCCATACTAAAATTAAAAACTGGAAGTTAATCTTCCTTTTATGAATATACCGAATCCGTAGGAATCTAAAGAAGGTAAAGCGAATTGAATCAGAATGATTAACAAGGAATTCATACCATTTGGATCAGAATGTCTGATAGGCCTAATAGTAAGCTTTTATAATGAATTATATTAATAAGTATAACTTTTAGGGAATTTTTATGATTTAAAAAAAATGTCTACGCTTCTTCAATTATTTGAGTGGCATTGGGATATTATTTAAGGCCTTTTCTTTATTACTTATAAGACAAACATTTTTGTTACAAAAACATAAAGTATGTCTTAAGGAAAATTTTAAAGATAATTAAATAAGCTGGTGTTAGTTCGTTTTTTTTTTAATTTTAAATCTTCCATGTATGTGCCTGAGCTACATCTGCACCTTTTATGGCTGGGTATGTCTGTATTGAATTTTCTATATTCATGTTTCTTACCTTATGTATGCAGGATTGACAAATGTCAGCTTCTTATTTAACTTGTGTTGAATATGTATTATCTTTAACAGAATATTTCTCTCTTTATTGTTTTAATAAATTTAAAGTAAATTCTAATATATTCTTCGATGTTTAGTAATATTTAATATTCTTTTGACAGAACCGTGTGAATAATATGATTTTTATAGCTTCGCGTGCCATCTTTTTTGATAGTGTTCTTAAACCTAAATTTAACCAAGCTTTATTACCGCGCAATTCAGTTACACAATTTTCTCACAATAAGAACATTAAAATAAAGCGAGAAAAATGTAGAATTACACTAATTCTTATCCCTACCATGGCGGCAATATATCCAAATTCGAATTCAAGTTTTGAGGCCCTCATCCCATGATTAGTATAAATATTATCGTAATATAATCGCTATCATAACATAAGAGATATCCTTTTAAAATACTCCTTAAGCTAGATGTGAGTGGATTTTGCTACATTTTTCAAACAATAAATAAATCCTCATATTGCACTACAGATTTAGTTTTTATTTTTTAAGCTACACTTCTTTTTGTAGCTTCTACTGCTGTTTCTACTAAGCCAATAACACGCTTAAGCTTTCATTTACACCCACAATTATCTATGTAACTGTGTTAAAACATAAATGTAAATAGTACTTGTTCTAATGTGTAAGTAATCTAATTAACTTTAATAGCAGAATTAATTTTTAAACTTGACAGACTTTTCAACGAAACAAGAAGTTAAGCATCCTTTTGTGCAGAAAAAATTATACAATCTGTAGCAATTTTAAAATGCAAATAAAAACAGGGTATGCTATTTCCTCATGATTCGATAATAAACGAAATATGTTTATACCTTACTTTATAACAAAACTTGTACGTGTCATATAAGGAATTTTACTTTTCATTAATTGAAGTAATAAACGCTTGATTTTGTAATAAATATTAAAAAAAATTTTATTTGTTTTTATGAGTAGCGTTTGCAAAAAATTAAGAGTCTGATGTTAATCTTCCTTTCTTGAAGTTCCTTAATTTATATTTGTTGCCAATCGTTTGTTTAACTATCGACTGCTGGTTTTTCTTGGGGTACTAAATTAATGCGTATAACGAATGCTTGAAAATGTTTACAAAACTTATGATTAGTCTTGTTTGTGTTTGTTTTGGCGTGCTATTTGGGATATGCATATCGCACGCTTACCATAAAAAGTCCGCTACTAGTAGAAAAAAAAATCGTTTACTAACCAATATTTTTTTTCTTTTTTGGAATTCTAAGGAAGGTGCAAGTCTGACCTTATCATTGCATACAAAACAATATCTTCAGATTTAAAAATTTAATAACAGTTTTAGATTTTGTGGAAAAAATCTATAAAACGCATGTGTTTGATGGCAAAAGATGTATGTCTACATCTATATCTGTACCCCTATCTGTATAATATCTTTATCTGTATCAATATCTGTAATAATACCTGTAAACATATCTGTATCAAAAACTGTACCTGCAAAAAAATTTATAATAGAACTATAGTCGACTTTTGATCATTTAAAACTTATCAATTTAAATCTCTCGACAATTTGAACTGTTACCCTTGAAAAACACTCAATACATTAAAAAAATTCTATTTGATTTGGTACCCTCAATAATTTTAAACTATTTTAAGGGAATTTTGATAGGCGACTCTCAATAATTTGAATTTTTTAGCTCTACGCTATATAATTGAATTGTTTTAGTTTTGAAAATTAAAACAATCGTTTATTATGTTTTTTTTCTTTATTTGTTTTGTGATGTGTTACAAAATGATATCTTGCCTGCCAACATTTTATAGTTTGAAATTCGATTTATACTTTGAACTCCTAATGTAATTTTGTCTCTATTTTTTAAGAAATTTAACCCTTTTCTTTGGTTTCTATGCCAGCTCTATAAGCTCTTGATAATTTATTTTTTTATCTTTCTTTTGATATTTTAAAGTCTCGTTAATATGAAAACTCGATTATTTGAACTTTTTTTCTGTTCCCTTGAGTTTCAATTTAATTGTACCTACGCCAGGCTACAATTAAAATCTTAATTCCAAAACAAAAATTTATTTTTATTGAATTTTTTCTCATATTCAAACTTATTTTTTTTTTCTTCTATATATTTATCCTTTTAAGCTATAAGCCTTGTTAAATTTAAGAAGTTTTGAAACTTCATCCTATTTATCTTAAGCGTACGATACGTGGGCTTATAAATGTTTGCATTAATTTCTTTGTTATTTTTCGGTGTCTGCAACTTTTTGAGTTTGTTGTCATGAATATTCATGGGCACGAAAGGACATTATATTCTAATTTCATTTTGTTAGACAATTATAAACCAGTATATTCATGTTATGAATACTTTTGAGTGTGCGGACTTACTAAATCAACAATTTTTCTTTTGGTATAATTCGTTGATTGCGATTGTAAAATTGAAATGAAAATATTGTTTATAAATTTAATATTTTTTTATTTTTCCAAGGATTCTACTAACGCCTGATCGAAATTTGTTTTTTCTATACTCCTTACACATAATTTTTTTTAAGTCCACACTTGGCAATGTTGCAGCCACATTTTGCATTAGGTTAATGCACAAGTATACGCTAAACATTAAGTATACGCTAAACATTAAGATGATTAAGACATCTTTTAAAGTTGATTGAAAGGAACAAGTATGTAAAATATAATTAATTTGTTACTGATATTTTGCTTCTTAATTCTACTCAAACTATTAGCACAATTTTTTATAAAGAACTTTTTACAAAGAAAAAGCTTTTAATAAATCATATTTTTTATACAAAAATGTATTCTTGACAGAAAATTAATAAGGAAAAAGGATTAACAAATATCGGAGAAAAAAAAACACTTTGTTGTCAGCTATCTTTCCAAACCTTTACTAATGGACTTTGACTACCTTTTTACTCTCAAGTCCGTTCAATAAACCTCATCAAAGGCAAATGTTTTTTTCTGCTGTTGATGTTATGTTATGTTCTGTTATGATGTGTTGTGAGTATGTGCTATTTTTTTCTGTGTATTTTATGTCTTTTTGAGCACTTACAATATGTGAAAGCAAACAAAGAAACCAACAACAACAAAAACACATCTAATTTACATCAATCACATGCATAAGGGTGGAATTTTTAACAAAAAAAAATATATTCAAACATAAGATCACAAAGCAAGTGATGGCAGGCCACCAACCACCCTTGACTAGCAAAAGCCAACTCTAGAAAAGCTAATAAAAGTAAACAGCGCATAAATTTATACAATGTAATTATGTTATTTTCATTTGCTTTAGTTTTTTTTCTTTAACAAAATGTGGGAAGATTTTTAAATATGTAAATCAAAAGGGGACTTTATTTAATTGTGTTAAAAGTTAGGATTACTTGCCATTAGTAGAAAATTTTTCGAGAATTTTTAATTAGATTTTCTAAAGAAAAACCGTAATAATTTGTCAAGATTTAAATCTTACCCTTTCGATTCACGTTCACTTATTATTTGAACCTACACTCACGTAATAAACAGTTAGTTGTCTACAAAGTTGTTGAATTAGTTATTGGGTAATTTGAAACACGTCTTTTGAAACAATATAATGTTTTCATATGTTATTAATGCAAATAAATTTTCGATACTGGAAAAAGGTTATGAAAGTTAAGCATCTCTATGTTAAAGTCGCCCAACTATAAGCATCTAAAAAATTATATGAGTTTGTGCGAAATTTTTATGACATCTAATCATTTTTTACACGATCTTAATAAATTCCTAATACAGTTCAAAAAATTGTGAGATCTTTTACTAAAATTGCATTTATAATTATTTTATTAATAAAAAATATTCATCCGACAACAAGCTTAAATTAAAACATAATTCTCGCTTTTTTTAATTAAAAGTAAAGTAACAAAAATAAAATTCAAGCGGAAAACTTCAGATTTTGTTTTGAAAGTTATCGTTTGATTAAAATATAAACTAAATATTAATTAATATTTTTCTTAGTCCACAATTAAAATAAATTAAAGTTTTATTTGTCCTCCCTTTGAAAAAACATTTTGTTTCGCATTTGTCTTGAATTTATTTAATTCTTTTAGTAATACTCTGTACAGAATAAGCATTTTCTTAGACATGGCTTTTGAATCCATAGGCTTATCAGTTCTATTCCTGTCCAACCATTAGGGAGGGGAATGCAATTGCTTGGTTACACTGTGTGTGATATGTACTTTTTGGGTAACAAATTTTGCATTGCAATGGCTGTATTGGGTTTTCTTCAAAGTCATTGCTTACGATGGTATCCATGCATGATAAACTCAGGCTCGTTATTTAAACCACTCTTATCTGTATGCGAACTTTAGAAGACAACTTGATATTGGTATGAGCCACAGCGTATTGTTGTATGGATGGCTTTGCTAATAAGCAACACATCGAGTGCCTTAAGTTTCGCTGCAGTCACAGAGTACTGTGGCTGCTCAAATTTTTTTTTATTTAAGAAGAGCTTGTGAAGCTACATAAGCAGCCAGAGTCATAGAATAAGAGAAACAAAACAAGAAATAAAAGGAAATAATTTAAAATTGACGTGATTCAGTTTGTAGTCAAAAGAAACCCAACATTCGAATTATAAAAAAAAATAATCTTGTGTTAATTTGCAATTAACAAAATATAATCAAAATACCTATTCTACTTGTGGTAACAATATTCGAAATACGACTGATTTTCAAATGTACAAAAGCTATTTTTGCCAACTTTCAATTCGTGTTATCTTTCCATAAAATATAGAAGGAAATTTAGGATTAGAAATTTAAAAAATAATAATATGCAGTGAATAAATATCCTTAAACTAGTCTCTTTCTTCCTTATGGTATTTAAACCACACAAAACGGTATGAAGTAAAACTCATGAGGAGTACTTACAAATATATGCTTCACTTAGTACTGCCTTTATTCGTAAATAACTTGAACTTTGAACTCAAGTAATGACTTCAATATCTGGATACATGATCTATGGCCGCCAAATTAGTTCTTTATCTTTTACCGTAATAAAAAGTCTTCAAGCAAAATTGAATGAGTCGAAAATTTACACTACGGCTTATTATATCTAGATGTATCCAAAATAGTTTCTAATATTAGCATTACCGAAATACTGGAGTACAGTAGCGGATTTATGGGAGGTCCTTCAGGCTGATTGCCCTCCCCCAAAACACTCAAAATTACAAAAAATAAATTAATCTCTTTTAAAACATTTATTTCTAAGAATGGCCTATTAATTTATATTGAATAATAATATAGTGAATAACACAGCCCTTATGTACATATATAAGTTCCAATTAAAGCCAATTAATACAAAGCTGTTTTGAATATGGCGTTAAAAGCTAAATTCAGGAATTCCTTTGGAACACCGCGTGCATGTGTTGCCACATGCCAGTCTGGCAGTGCCATTCTGCGTGGGGAACTGAGCGTATTGCTTAGTGACTGCTATTGTCCAGTAAAAAATAATGGATGTCATTCTTAGAGAAGGGCATCTTGTTTACATCCAAACAAGCTAATATATATTTTGTAGGTTTTGTATGCTATTTTTTAAATGTTTTTTTGAAATAACTTAGATTTACTTCTTAGATTTACATTTTTCCTTGCATAACGGTAACATTTTTGAATAAAATTTAAGTTTTTTTTAGTATTTAGAAAGCGGATAAGAAGTAGTTCAATACTGTTAAAAACCAACGACATGCCTTCAATGACATGCCTATGTAAAATTCACTCGAATTGGCACCACTTCGCCAGTAGTTGATGCCGTGTTTTCATTACATTTTTTTCCTCACTTTTTTTACTGGGTGGTGGTACTGTGTTTTTCATTGTTAAAAAGTCTTTTCAAGTGTATTTCATCAGTTAAAAATGTAAAAGGTTTTATTCATTAAATGTAAGTGCTCATCAATGTGTCTAAACGGAAACAGTTTAATATTTCGTCATTTTTTAAGAAAAAAGTGAACAGTGGTAACAAGAATGAAGAAGAGAGGTGCGGCGTTGTTTTAATTCGTAAAATAGCTTGGTTTTAATAGCTCCAATTCCAAACTTTTTTAGGTAACCCCCCACCCTGTGCGCTTTATACTGGTGGAATTCCCCAGAGTATCACTCAGCATCCCCAAAATAAAATTCTGGATCCGCCCCTGCTGAAAACCCTATACATTTAAGTTTCAAGTAGCTTACTTCAGAACCTTGGAGCAGTCCAAAACTCAAGTCTTTACATGGAACAAATTTCTAAGTAAGACGAAGCGTATGCTTTAAATCAATTCTATACGTCGTTGCATAGTTAGTCAGTAGACATTAATTACATGAGAGTTGCCTCCTAAAAATGAAATCTGTAGTTATTTAACCATCTCTAGCTCTTCTTCTGTGTTTATTTCTACCTGACAATAAACTAAAAAAATATCCATAGCTAATGCTAGAATCAAATGCATCTCTAAATTAAGCAAACAACTTGATAATAATATCAGTTTAACCAAAGAATAAAGATATTTGTACAACTACGGTATGATTGAATAATATTGTGAATGAATTACTTAATTCTCTAGTCTCTTTCTTAGCGGAAGTTTCGGATACTTCGTCTGTTTTTGATATCAAAATACGCTTTTCACCACCTTTAGAGATAGCTGGATAATTTTTTTCCTTCCATGCTATGGCACTTACAACACATTTATTTTCTATTAAATAAATGTCATTAGTGAATTTAAAAGCTAAATTAACTTATGATTTTTTGTAGTGTCTCACATCTCAGACAAATGTATCACACTTGGTAAAATAACTATTATATTTTCTCATCCCTTTAGTGTTGAGAATTAAATGAGGGTCAAAACCATATTCTCAAATGTGCAACTAAATAAAATTAGCATCCTAAGTGGCCTTACCATTCATTTTTAAAAGTTATTAAGTACATGTGTATGTAAACGTTGTACTAAAATGAAACATGCCCTTGTAGACAACTTAACAAGCAAAGTACTAACAACTGTTAACCTGCTGATAGGAAATCCGGTGAATAGTTGCCAAATTCAAGTCTATGCAAACGGATATACATAAAACTCTGAACGTGGTTTGCTTTAGAAAATCTAAATAATAATTACAATTGCAAACATTATTCAACCCTGCAAGCAGCGCACATAGAAAAACAAATAACGAATTATGATAAATAAATAAACTTTGTTTATCCTTGGAGAAAAAAAGGTCAGACAGTTGAGATTCTTTCTGTTTGAAAGTTATTCAAAGCAAAAATAATAATTTTGGTAGTCTGGCATGTAAAAGGATGAAGCTTACAAAAATTCAATTCATATGTTTTAAAAAAGTAACATTATGTCCAATCAGATAAAACAAGAGGGCTAATTATGTTCAAAAAAGACGAATAATATTGTCTAGCTTTAGACAATTATTATGAATGATAATATTTATTTTTAAACACTTATATCAACAAAAAAAAAAAAAAAAAAAAAAAAAAAAAAAAAAAACATCAAGAGTTTCTGTTTTTTTAATTTTTTATTTGAATTAAAAACCCAATGAATGAATATCGGTGGAAAGGTGTATCGGAGTAAAATGACATATGTGTTCGTTACTCAGACACCAGAATGTTTACTTTTATTTTAAAATATTATTCCAACAAGTTATTTTCTCTAGTACGAGAATCTTCCTAAGTATGTTATTAGAGAAAATAAGAAATTGTCTTTCGATATGGGAGTGATAAGATCTATTCGAATTTTAGAATGTTGTAGCGTTATTTGGGAGAATATTGCATGGTAAGTAAAGATATATGTCATGAAATATATGGCATGTGCGAGTCCTTCTTTTCTTAATTTGTGAACAATCCTTTTGTTGGGTGAAAATGTGATAAAGCATAATAAGATTATCAAAGCGCATTTCATTCAGTTGGTATTTTAAATTGACTATTCATAACAAAAAACGAAATTAAGCCCTGATTTGGTTAACTTCATTAAAATTAATTTATTTAACAATATTATACTAGAAAATCTAAAATATTAAAAAAAAAATGTGATTTTAATTTTTGCCAATATTTTTCGATGGTCGCCTGAGCCAGATAATTAGGAGACTTCTATAAAAAGTTTTAAAGATAAAAAAAAATTACTTTAAATAAAAACCTTTATTGACCAAATTAAAATTGTAATTAAATCCTAATTCGGAAATATGAAACCTTTAACAGAAGCTATATTATATGTTCTTATAATCCTCTATTTTAATTATGTCTTTTTTTCAAGAATTAAAACGATGTGTTATGTTATCAAAAAAAAAAAAAAAAAATAAAAAATAAAAAATAAATTAATAAATAAATAAATATATAATGGAAATTAAGAAATGTTAAAAATTTTTCTTTTCACTTAATTCTCGAGTTCAAGGTTACTAAAAATTTAATAAAATATATATTTACACTAAGATTGCGTATAAACTTTCTACTAAAATTATTTTAATTCTACTTTAAATTTTTAATTAATTTATCCATCATTTAAAATTTTAAAGCATAACAAGTACAAACGTAAAAGAAAGCTCCTGTCTCTCTAATAAATGACCCTTATCAAATCAACAAATCACTGTCGATATTTGTTTTTTCCTCTTTAATGTTAATTGTGTTGTTGTTTTGTTTGTATTTGTCTGCTGTATGGACAACTCATATTGGCAATTAAATAATGTCCGGTGAGTTAGATTGTGAATATGTATGAATGTAAATAAAACCAGACGCACAAACTTAAACAATTACGTACTCATATGAATCCTCAAATCTTTGTATTTTGTTTTAAATGAAAGAGGGAGAAAAATATGAAAAGCAAAAAATACCGGTATTTGCAAATCAGTCAAAAATTTGATTTATGCACATTATTCATTTGCATAATTCCAAAGGACATCAAAACAAAAACAATCACAAAATATAAAGAAAAAATATTTTTAAAAGAGGATTTCTTCTACCCTTGAATACAATAACAAAATATTATTAGGGTCCATTTGAAAGCTGAGTGTTAAGTATTGCTATTACAAACACATAGATAGACACACTTCATGAGCAGGATGTTATTTGTGATAACAGCTAAAAAAAAAAATTAAAAAAAAAACAGAGTAGACGACCAAACAAGGGTGCTTTTAGATTTCAATTACTATTAATAAATTTTTGACAGCAGTTCTATGTATTTTATTTATAAATTTCAAATTGCGTAAAACCTTGCAGGATTTATGATAAATTTATGAAAATTTTTATACTTTAACCAAAATCAGAAAACATATATTTTTATAGTTACTACTCATACAGTCTTCCAAATTTTTAAATGAAAATTATTTTTTTCAAGGGATTACTTCTTTAATCAAAAACTGGGGGTAAAGTGTGGCATTCGATATCGATCGAAATTTACATTTAAATTCATTGCCGTAATTTTCTCCCTGAATTTCAAACTTTATTTATTTCGAAACTTATCACTGAGAGATAAGTCTGATAATGATGGGGATGACGCAGTTGTTTAAAGCATAGGTCATGAACTTCTGTCCAGTTCCGAGTATTTGCTACTGTACCTCTAAATATCAAAAGCTTCTTTAACATAAGATATGATATTATTTATATATTATAAATGCCGCATACATAACAAGAATTAATTTTTTTATTCAATAAACTTTGCGAAAGTTTATGCAGCTTCTTGACCCCCAAGGATTCAAACGATAAGACTGCTACTTGAATAGAAATGAGTATTTTTATTCAATAACAGCTTTATGTTTTTAAAATTTAACTAAAAAATAAATACAAAGTTGTCTAAATTAAATGAATCAATTAAAAACAAATATTAATCTAAAAGCATGAAAAACCTTATAACATACCTATTATTGTATGTTATAAAGAAGTGTCAACAAAAATTGGGCGTCTTTCATGTGAATAATATTGTCAGTGCAAAAGTAGGAGACCCTGTAATTTAGGAAGAAAAATTGAAAAAATTCCAATATTTAAAAAAAAAAAATAAAGGAAATCTTAATTTTTGTGGCATAAAAGTGAGCAATAGCCAATAAAATTAAGCGATGAAATCCTTCTTTTTGCCTGCATATCAGAAATTTTTGGGTCCACAAAAAACTGGTCACAATACTCGCGAAGTTCCACAAGTAGACAATCAAATCAATACCGTTAAGTCTTTGTATTTTGTACAGTTCTACTGTGTTTTATAATTAAAGTGAGAAGTGCAAGCCGTTGTACATGTGGACGATCCACAAATAAGAAGGTGTGATGTTACTCAGATATAATCAACAACAAAGCAACAACAGGCCTGTTAAATTACTTTTAGAAGTTTTCTGTAAATATAATTTATAAATATAAAACTATTTCCCTGCTGCTACATTTTACACTCAATCTTTAAATGTCAAATTACTCTTAGAAGTTTTTAGATTAACGACAATAAATTTGTATTTAAGTAGAATTTTTCTCGCCCTCTTCTTCATCCCTTTGCATCAATAAAAATTTTATTTTATTGTAGATCAAAATTGATTTAAATTTTAATTAAGTCAGTTACACAGAAAAATGTGTTTGCACCATTTAAAGGTTTTATTTTTCATTGAAATTATATAGAAATTTAAATTAATTCAATTATTACTTAGAGGAAATTGTCTGCTTCTTTTTTAATTAAATAACTATATAATTGATTCAATTAATTATTTTAATTAAAAAATCTATATCTATTTTTCAATTAACCACATAATTAGGCCAATTAAAAATTTAATTATTTTACAATTTGAAAAAAGTAAAAACCTAATTAGCCGCCAGAACTTTTTTCTGCTTATGTCAACGAATTCCTAATTAAGTAAATAATTGAATCAATTATATATTTAACAAACAAAAGTGCTATATTTCGCTATCGCGAGACTTACATACGTTTTATCATAAATATATTAATAACCACACGAGATATACTACAGACTTACCATTGAATAGTTTAAATAAGAATCTTTTTGAATATTGTTAGTTTTGCTTAGTAGTGTTGACCATGCTAGTTAATGAAGATATTGCTATTTTTCATTAATATTTTTATAATAAAACATAACCACCTGCATGAATACAAACGAAAGATGAAATAAGATATAGAAAAATTAAAAGAAGGTGTTGTGTTTTTTCCGCTGGCTTGATGAAAACAGACCGATCGTTCTGATTTGCAATACCAAAACCATGTGATCGGTTGGCGTATAAAAATTGTCTCAGCTCATCTAGTGCCTTGGTAAGGTTGATTTCAACACAAACATGGAAGACAGAAGGGCTGAATATATATTTTTAATGGGGTTGAAAATGAGTATTGGAGAAATTGCAAACGGATACCTTTTAACCTGTGGTGAAAAGTAACAAAATTGATTTTTTTAAATTCGTTATGAAATCAAGTAAAGCCTTGATTAGTTGCAAAAACTTTTTTGTATCCTTGGTTATGCTCTGAATGCTCTGACTTTAACAACTTCCGGCGTTTTATTGTAGAATAAAGGGACATTTCTCTGCGTCCTTATATCTGTTTTAGTTGTTATTGGTTTAAATATATAAGATAGGACTGCTTACTTAATCTCAATTATATAGATATTTGTTTGCGATAAGAGTGAGTGCCGAGTTCGTGATAGCAGTAGGTTATGTTGCTACTTAAATTAAAGAAGCCCCGTCAATAAAAAAGGTTCCTTTGATTTTAAACAAAATTGTTGGGCTTTTAGACTCAAACTCACTCAGTTTATATATTATTGGCATGGTCTTATAAAAAAAGTTAAAATTTTAATTCGATTTTTTAAATAATAAATTTTTTAATTTTTGTCTTTATGATTTTAATAAAATTTCTTGTTGTATTATGCTCAATCCTCGCACAGTTGCTTTTTATATGGCGCTTAGCGTTTGAAAGCTACTGAAAAATAGGTCTGATTGAGTTACGTTTAAGCTTATACAAAGTCTTTAAGAACATTTTGTTTTAAATTCTACGGCCCACATTATATTTATAGCAGATAAATTTTAAAGGCTACTTCACCTTTGAATCTTGTTTATGCTACAAAAAATGCTTAAAAATGTTGTGTTTACTAACTGTTTAACTGCTTTTAGTTGCAACTGCTTTCCGAGGAAGATATTACAAAAATATTTAATATGCAGCATGTAAGATCGTGGACCGGTATTTAAACAAAAATTATATTGAGTTGTTTAGTTCAGAAAAACGCTTTATTTTCTTTAATAAACTTTTTTTTTTGGATAATTAATATCCATTTCAGAAATTTTCAAAAATCATTTATAATCAAATATCTTTATAAAACTTTTAGTTATTTAAACATTTTTCTGTAATTATAATTTATAAATATAAGACTATTTCCCTGCTGCTACATTTTACACTCTTTAACTTTAATATTAAATAAAATTCCTTTATATTCACATATAAAGACATGCCATTAATTAAAGAAAATATCAATTAAGTCTGTTGAATCTACTTAAATTAATACCAAAACTTGCTTCTTATGTGTTAAATGAAAAAAAAGAGCTCATAAAAAATAAATAGCAAGTACTTTACGAATACAAGAGCATTTAAAGTTCTTTTTCACTTTATTTTTCATCACTGTTTTTATCTGCACAAATATTTTCAATTTTCCTGTCGGTAGTTAATTGATTTTTTAATGACTTCACATGTTGCACAAATGACTGTCGTTCAATGTACTTCATCACCGGCACCATCATCGTCACCGTCACCACGGCTGTCGGTTACTTAATACAAGTAGTCAACATTGTGAAATTGAAGCTTACAATGACACAAAATATGTAACAACTATATTTATTAATCGAGACGGAAACTTGACTCATTTATGTTTGAACGCTGTTAGTTGGTTGGTTGGTCGGTCGTGTTATCAATCGGAGGAGTGTGAGTTGCAACTTTTCATCAGATGCCCCATACTATTGTTAATTTTTATATATTTGTTGCTTCTGACAAAATGCAAAAGTTGGCCTACGTCTATATTAAATTGTTTTATTGCTATAGAAGGAAATTGATTTAAAAGAAGTAATTCATAAACTCAGAAAAAAAATTATATTAGCATATTATACTACACAGCAGGTTAGAAAAACATGCCATAAAGTTTTTCACAGATATTTCTCATGCTGATATAACATTCAGTTATTAAAAAACATATATCAGCTCAAAATAAAAGAATTCATTCATTTACATTCTGTACTGAAGTAAGTAGTAACTTTGTACGTAAAATATTGCACAATGTGGCGTTAAATTGTTGTTTAAGTTTTAATGACAGATCGGTTTTCATTATGTGGTGCTCTGGTGTTTGTGCCATAGCAAAAACCATTTGTCAATATAATGGATACAACGCAGATACTTTTTGAACAGCCATACTTTTGTGTCGATAGCTATAAAAGTGTTAAATAAAAAAATGCCAATTCAATGAAAACAAGTAAGATAAACTGTATATTTTTTTCTATAAAGAATATATAAAAACTCTGCTTTAGCTACGGAATGTTGAAAGAAATGAATGTAAAAATTTCAGCACGTAGACATACGAGTTTAAAGGAAACGTAAATCTTTATAAACATTGAACAAATTAATTGTGTAGCGTCTGTAAAAATAAAGTATGATAAATTTAAATTATCTTTTTTTTATTTCATTAAAATTACATTTTGGATAATATAAAATAAAATAATTTTTGCTATAATAGATACAGGTTTTTTTTTCTTTTATTACTTAATTTGAAGTGAAAGTTTTAATTAATTTAATTTATTTATATCGTTGAAAAAATCCCATATGGCAACTCTTTACATGTTTGTAAAAGATTTGTTTTGTTAATTTTAGAAAATTTTTTAAAATTATTACTGATTAACAATGATCGCCAAACAAGCCGGAGCGGTCACGCGTATACAATACACAAAATGAGTTATCATACCCACATGCCTGCTTTTAATATATAAGAACCATTTTACACGACGTTATTTTGCATAAAACTAGTTTTATGAAATTTTTGTTTGTTGGCCAGAGGTGTACAAACGCAAGCAGAGTAGATAAAATGATTTTGAAAATGTCTATCATTGAAAATACGCAAACAGCTACAATTCCGATGTTATTAAAAATAACATAGTGTATGGACGTAATTAACTCGCTGAAACTTTTAAAGAAAATTGAAAATATGGCGTGAAAAAATTTTCAAAGAAAAAGGTTTAATTATTTTAACGACAATTAAATTTAATAAAAAAAAAGCTAAGTTAGCTATTAAATAATTAATTAAATTAATTCAGTAACATATTTAACTAAAAAAATAAATAAAAACATTAAAAGAAATGCAAAAACAAACATTAGTGTATTTCAAATTTACTTGCGTTCGTTATCAAAAGGTTTTGGTTACATAATTTTCCAGAAAATTTTTCATCTTCCAAAAACTGAAAAATGCATTAAAAATAACTGAAAAATGATTGTCAAACAAAAACTTCAGTCAGCTTAATGTATGAGATGTTACGAAATTATAAAACTATATAATTTTATTATTAAGACAAGCAACAGGTTGCAATTTTAAGTTACACGAAACTGTTCAACTTGTTATTTAAAAATGCTTCAATTCGTTTATAATAAACATTTTCAATATATTTTTGTCGCCGTATTCTCAACAGAAAAATACTTCCAATTTGTTAAAAAAGAATTTTCTAGAGTAGATTATTAAAGAAATTTTTACGTTTTCATTTGAAAATAATTTTTTTAATAAAAGATTTACACAAATATTGAAAAGCTTCTTCGATCATTTTTCTATGGAAAAACTATTTCAACTAGTTATTTATACGTTTCGAACAGTTTTCAAAAGAAACTCTTTCTACCAATTTTCTATTGAAAAGCTTTCTCATCTACTTGAAAAAAATATGCGCGGAGTCTTTTAAAAATAATACTTTGAAAAAAAGGTTTACACGAATATAGAAAACTTCTTTTAGTTAATTTTAGAAAACTTATTTCGACCAGTTATTTATAGGAAACCTTTTTAGATCAGTTTTCTAAAGAACCTTTTTTTCTCCAAATTTGCTATCAAAAAAGCTTCTTTAACCAGTTTTTCATAAAAAATATTCGACCAATTTGCTCTTGGCGATGTCTTCCACCAGTTTTTTTTATAGAAAAGCTTCTTCGATTAGTTTTCTTTAAAGAAGCTATTTTGATCAGTTATCTATAGAGTAACTTATTTAAGAGGTATTGAATAGAAGAGCTTCTTTGACCAGTTTTCTAAAAAAAACTTTTTTGACTTTATAAAGGATTGTCAAACTTCAAATAAAACATATAAAAAGTAAAATTAAAAGAATTTTTTTTCTGTTTAACTTGTCTCCTTAAATGATTATTTTAAAGTAAATAAGTTAACGGAAAAAATTTCTTTAATTTTATTTATTAAAATTTAAAGTAATTTATTAAAATTAAGTCATATCAATGGACACATTTTTTACTTTAACATCCTTTTAAGTAGTAGCTTTAACCTATTTCATATGTTATTTTTCTAACGACGTGTTCCTCATATACTTAACAATTTTTAAGTAAAATTAAAAAAATTTACTAAACAATATTTAATTTGAGTAAAATTTGTGAATTAAGAGTTCTGTATATATACAACAGCAGTTGAGAGTTTTGAAGAACCAAAATAATAAAACAAGAAAATCGTGGTCTAGTTTAAAACTCTGTCTTATATTGAGAAGAAAGTAGCAGGATTACGGTATGTTTCATTCATGGCATAGTTAGTAAACAAGGGCGATCGTGTAATTGATTTTCACTGAAACCACAGATAAGTTATATTAAATCCTCGTATCCTGTGTTCCTAATTAAATCAAATATTTGTTTGATGTTATTGAGTTTGCATGATATAATAGAGGTAGAAATATTATTATACTAAAGCATCAAAGCCTAAAATCCGAATGACATTTTATATCAAATGCTACTCGTCTATGTAACACAATTTCTCATTCCCTACAGCAACGCTTTTCGTTTTAGAAAACTTTCAATTGAAGTCCCTTTTTTACATGCTAATTTTAATCAGTTTTAAAAAAGTTTTCAATAAAATTTTTTTATATAACTTTGCAAATTCCTGCACTATAATTATTAGACTTGTCTTGCTCTTCAAAACAAATTAGAATTAATGAATATTTTAAGTTTCTTTATACCACTCACCACAGGTGGAAAAACAATGTAACTAATTTTGTTATTCCAAATATAATTTCTATCATATACATTTCTGATCTTATAAAATATAAATTCTATTCGTCTGTCCGTTCGTGTTCCTGTGGAAATCAACTTTTTTTAAGGCAATAGATAAGCTAGAGAAGATTTAAATACGCTAATCGATCGAAAATTTTGCTATTAAAAATCAGCAAGATCGGTCTATGTCTTTAAAAGCAGCGGAAAAAAACTTCCCCGGTCTTTAATTTTCAACTTTCGTTTGCATATATATTTGCAAACATATTTGTAAGTTTTGCTTAAAATGTCGCCAGCTAGTAAAATTATTCTTTACAAAGTAATAAAGACAACCACCTGCAAGCGTAAGAGAAGAAGTAGTAACGAGAACCATGGTTAGCAAGAATTTCTTATGCCAATTTATATGTGTGCACATGTTGCTATGGTGAAGGATATATAAGGTTCGGCATAGCCAAATATAGCAATCTTACTTGATATTTTGAAAAAGATATTTTCCATTTAAAGGTTAGTTTTGCTTTTCCGGCTGTTTCCATAAAAAACCTTAAATATTTTAGTCCGATCGTAACCTTCTATTGGCCAATCTATATCATTCATACTTCCACTTAATTTGTGTTTTGGATTTTAATGTTTTGGCACCACAGCGTTTCTTGATGATACTAGGAATTTGCAAGTTTAAGACCTAAATAAGACAAACTTAATAATTTATCATATATTTATAAATATTAACAGTATGCTCTGCATAATAAACGAACATCAATAATATATTTCAAATTAAACATGATAACCAATAAATGTACAACATTAATTTTATCCAATAAAGGAATTGTTTTACTACACCAACATAAGGTCGGTAATTTATTATAACTAACAAGTTACGATTAATATATTTTCATATTTTACATGCTTACACAGGATTATATTTTACTGTTAGATGTTTATATAGAGGATGTACTCGTGTTACTAATATATAGTTTGTAGCAATATATGCAAAAACGATGTTATTAGTTACCCTCACGTTTTATTAAGAGCGCGTTATGTCTCCAACTTGGTCGATGATTTACAGATTAAAGCAATTGCAACAACAGGTGTCACACCTACATGAAGCAACTAGGGCAACAACAACAATAACAATACATGTTACATAAGCAACAAGTGCGGAGAAGTGAGTTTATTAAAATTGAGAATGTCATTTGAACCCAAACAACCTTATGCAATTTATAGTTTAAGTAGACATGAAAAAAATATCTTAGAAGCCAATTTAAATCTGGCGATCAATAACAATAAACGATACAGTATTATATAAAAAAACCAAGTGTAAAATGAAACCAACTAGTTCATAAGTTTATTAATTATTAAATGAAATTTTTGCAAAAAGTATGTAAAAAAATATCAATTGAAAAAGTATAGTTCGTTGTCACCAAATTGCTGAAAAATATATTGGAAATAATTAAACATAATAAACAAAAACTTCAATTAACTTCATAATAAGCAAGCTTACATATGATATTTTACGAAATTATAATACTGTATTGTTTTATTATTAAAACAAGTAACAGTTTGCAATTGCAAGTTACAGGAAACAATTCGACATGTTTCTAATGAAAAAACTCTCGGCTTATAATTAAAAATGTTTTAATTAGTTATCAATAAAAATTTTCAATATTTTTTTTGTCGACGAGTTTTCAATAGAAAAATGATTCCAATTTTATACAGAGATAATTTCAAGAGTGGATTTCTAAAGAAATTTTCGCGTTGTCGTCTAAAATTAATTTTTGGATAAAAGATTTAGACAAATTTTAAATTTTTTTGACCAGTATCTTATGGAAAAGCTATTTGGACTAGTATTTTCTAGGAAACATTTTTTAACCAGTTTTCTAAAGAGACTTTTTTTTTACTAATTTTTTTATTAAAAAGCTTCTTTATTCATTAACAAAAAATATTCCGGTGTCTTTTGAAAATAATTCTATAAAAAAAGGTTTACACGAATATAAAAAACTTATTTAAGTTATTTTTATAAAATATATTATCGACCAGCTATTCATAGAATTTTTTTCGACCAGTTTTCTAAATTAACTCTTTCTCTACAAATTTTCTATGAAAAAGCTTCTATGACCAGTTTTTGTTAAAAAAGACTTGACCAGTTTGCTATAAAAGGCTTCTTGACCTATTTTTTTTTATAATCTTGCGAGGCCTTCTGAAAATAATTTTGAAAAAAGGTTCACACGAATATAGCAAAACTTTTTACACCAGTTTTTTATAGAAAAGTTTTTTATGCCAGTTTTTTATAAAAAGGCCTGCGGTCAATTTTTTAATAAATTTTTTTCGGCCAGTTTTTCATAGAAAAGTTTCTTTGGGTAGTTTTCTAAAGAAAAGTTTTTTCGATTAGTTTTCTATAGAGAAGCTTATTTTACAGGTTTTCTTAACAGAAAAGCTTCTTTGACCAGTTTTCTATGAAAAAGCTATTTCGACCAATTATTTAAAGGAAACTTTTCTACCAGTTTAAAAACTTTTTCTTTCTAATAATCTTTTTCTCTTTCTAAAGTCTTCTTCGACCTGTTTTCTATAGAAAGGCTTCTTCATTCACTTTCTTGAAGAAATTATTCGTGTTGTCTTCAGAAACCAATTCTTTACACAATTCTTTACACAAATATAGAAAACTTCTTTTAGTTATTTCTATAAAACTGTTTTCGACCAGCAATTTATAGAAAAATTTTTCGACCAGTTTTCTAAAGAAACTCTTTTGCTACAAGTTTTCAATGAAAAGCTTCTTTGACCAGTTTTTTATAGAAAAGTTTAGATCAGTTTGCTATAAAATGCTTCATTTTCTAGTTTTTTCGCCATGTCGTCTGAAAATATTTATTTTAAAAAAAGTTTACAACAAGAATATTTAAAATTTTTTATACTAGTTTTCTACAGAAACGATATTTCTGCCTGTTTTCTATAAAAAAGTTTCTTCGACCAATTTTTTTTAGTAAAATTTCTTCGAGCAGTTTTCCATAGAAAAGTTTCTCCGACCAGTTCTTTATAGAAAAGTTTCTTTGATAATTTTGCTACAGAAAAGCCAGTTTTCTATAGAGACGCTTATTTGACAGGTTTTGTATGGAAAAGCTCCTTTGACTTTTGTCGACTAGTTTTCTATAGGAAGCTTCTTTAACCAAGTTTTGACCAGTTTTCTACAAAAATTTTTTGTGACTAGTTTTCTGACAAAGCATTTCCGCGATTAGTTTTATATTAAAAAACATTTTTCCAATTAGTTTTTCGTAGAAAAAATTCTCCGAGTAGTTTTTCGCGATTTCGTTTGGTTACATTACTTTATCTTGTATTTTTCCTAAATCACTCATGTCTGCCATCATAATAAAGCAAAAATAGATACTTTATTATTATTTCACCAATTATTTTTTCGTGGGTCTAAAACTACAGAATACAAAAATTTTCGCTTAATTTTCTTTGTTGCTTGCACCATAAAGCTATTAAGGCTCATATGGCCACAGAATTAGTTGGCAGAATAACATACGAGTGTATGGAAGTTTTTTGACCGCGTTATTGACACCCATCAATGGCAACAAAACTAATTTGTTCAGTCGATTCAATGAAATTGAGTGAAAA
The DNA here is from genome assembly GCA_937654795.1 of Cistogaster globosa. Lineage (NCBI taxonomy): Eukaryota > Metazoa > Arthropoda > Insecta > Diptera > Tachinidae > Cistogaster > Cistogaster globosa. The sequence continues at coordinate 91,834,467 of OW569406.1, read as the reverse complement.
ACCGTTTGTTGTTTTCGCTTGGCACTGTTTGTTAAATGTGGTGTTGGTTGCCACATATACTGAGGAAGTTAAAAGAATTTAGGGGGCGTTTGTATCCTTCTGTCATGGCTTAGACACTTGTGTTGTATTTTTATAATTGATTTTCTGGGTAGGAGCAAAGCCTTAGTTGTATGTTGTATAGTTCCAGCTGCTACTGCTGAACTTGGCCATTTTAGCTGTCTGTGTGTAATATCTGTCTATCTGTCTCTTCACTTTGTAATGCGTTGTATTTTTAATGTCTCAGTTTAATATATTTTTTCCTGTTGTACTGGATGTTGTTTTATTTTAGTTTTGTCGTTTGTGAGTTGTTTTATATTTTTATTGCACATTCCCTAAATTTTGTGTATCACATGAATTTGTATATGTCTATGTGTGTATGCGAGTGTGTGTGAGTAAGCGAATAAAGTGGACAATTGTTTACATCTGTTAAAAGTGGGCGACGGTACCTTTAATATTAATGGAAGTAGATAAATATTTGTTGTTTTTCGTAGATAAGCAATTGTCTTTGCGAAAATTCTTTTGTCTCTGTGTTTATTTTCGTATATTCAACGTGGGCGTTAATTGTTTACATCATCGGTTTTTTTTTGCTCGTTATTGTTTCTGTTTTCAGAAGGTAGTAGTCGTAGCAGTACTTTGTTTTATGTTTGTAAATGGTATTTGGTGTCGCCTGCCTTTCGGTTTTCATTGGCGTTTATGGTGTGAAATGACAACAAAACGTTTTAATTAATTTCTTTGAGTTGATTAAAGATGTTAAAGTTAAACATGTCGCTGGTATTCAATATTCCAATGTAGGTATACAAATATTTGCAAAAAAACACATACATACATTTTTATTTAAATTTTAACACATTGTGTTGTACTTAATTTAAATTAAAGATATTATAGAGCGGAAGCGTATTTAATGATATGAAATTGAAGGAATTCGTAAAGAAATATTTTAGATGCAAATTCTTGAAATTTTAAACCATGAAGTACTAGAAATGTGGATTTTTTACTATCAGTGAAGTTTTTCAATAAATTTTGTACAAGCCATCATAGGGTTACGCTTTTTCTCCACTCATTTAAAATTTTTTAAGATTTGCGCTTTTCATACATAAGACACCAATGCATTTAAATAATTATTAACGAAGTATAAATTGAAGAATGAGTAGGTAAATAATGTATTAAATTCAATTATATTAACAACTGATACCTAGAAGTAAAAGTGTAATAATAAAAAAACATACTAGAATATTTTCAAAGGAACTTGGTGTTGATATGTTGAAAGTTTCATGAGAATAAACAATATTCACTTTTTATACGTTTAGCAAAAACTAAAAAAATAAATAAATGAAAGAAACTAAATGTGTACCCATATCCATATTTGTATCCCCGCTGTCAAAATGAGTATGAGTTTCAACTTTGTATATACTAACACACATATTCAATTGTACTTAAAAGCTATTTTACATATCTTACATCGTACACACCTTTTTGGAACCCAGTTTCAAAAGAAATTTACAAACGCAAGTAAAATATGTAGACAAGAATTTATCAGTATGTTTGACTACGCGTATTTCTTTGTAAGATAAAGTAGTGCAGTGTGAAAAAAAATATCTAAAATATTTATAAACTAAATACTCACTGTGGAAATATTTTAAAATTCTTACTTTAGTTCTGTGTTATTTATTTATATACATAAATGTTTATGTGTGTGTGTCTGCACATATATAAATAAACCAGTGTTCCTTGAAAATTTCGATGCTCTGTGCTTTTGTATTTAGCACTTCTGATGCAAATTATTATAAACTATAGAGTTTTAGGGGGTTTTCATTATCATGTAAAACAGAAGCGGCTGCAGGCAAAATAACATGGCTTGAATTTGAAGAGACTTTATTACACTTGCTTTGTGTACGTTCGCTGCATACGTTGTGTTGCCTGTCTATTAAAAATTATATAATTCCTTGAAAAAAAGGTTTAAACGAATATAGAAAACTTCTTTTTGTTATTTTAAGAAAACTTTTTTCGACCAGTTATTTAAGAGAAATATTTTTCGACCAGTTCTCTAACGAGAAAAGCTGCTTTAACCAGTTTTTCATAGAAAAAATTCGACCTATTTGCTTTAAAAGGCTGCTTGAACATTTTTATTTTTTTTTAGGTTTTATTAATTTTATTTTTATTATTAATTTTTAATATTTTTTTGAATGTTTGATTTTTTAAAGGTCTTAGTTTTTTTTTTTAATTTAACTTTCTGTTGTAGGTGAGTTTTTTGTATTTATACCCTTCGCCACAGGCGAAAAATGGTATATTTATACATTTAGGTTGAAATCAATTTTTCCAAGGCACTAGATGTGCTACAGAAAATTTAAATACGAGTACGTCAACCGTCCAATTGAGTTTCGAAAATTTTGTTTTGGAAAAGATCGGTTCATTTCCTTCAAGGCAGCGGGCAATATTTGCCTCACGAGTACCAAAAAAATATATTGCCTGATATTCATAACAACATTTCGATAGTCAAATATAAAATAAGAATAAGTAAGTTGCTGAAAAAACAAAAGTAATAATTTTTGATTTCTTTATATTAAAACAAAAATATTTATTAAGAACTCTTAACGAGTTCAAATTTTAAACGAACAGTTATTTTTATATTGGTGCGTATGGCGACTAAAAATCCATTTCGTTTATAAGTCTTTTTTTTAGCACGAGCTTTTTTAATGTTCATTCCAAATATATGAATGTATGAAGTCTTAACGTTGAATAGGAATGTTGTTAAATATTCAGCAAAATAAAAAATTCCTTAAATATTCTTTTGTAAAATGTTGCAAATTTTACGTGACATTTTAGATTTTTTCATTTCACTTTCTAATTTTTTTTATTTTTATAAATTATAATTTTTGCAAAATAAGAAAAATAAATTTATAAATTCTAGTTAAAGTTGTACATTTTAATTAGTTTGTGGAAGCTGTATTTTAATATTTCTACGAATACTTTGCTTATCAAGTTGTGTTATTCTAAAGACTTCTTCTTGGCAAATCCAAATATAAAAACAAATAACAGAAAAAGAATTGAAAGGTTTTAATTTAAAATAAAGATCTTTAGTGCCGTACCGAAAAGACTAGCCCTCCCATTTGTGTGCAAAATTAATATTATAGGATTTTCACTATGGGCCATAATTTGAGCGCATACGCATATATATTTTACATATTTCATATTTACTTTGTGTTTTTCGGATAAAAAATATCATTTCCGGAGAAGAGAAAATTACTATTAATTTGTTACAATCAATATAAAAAAAAACAATTTAAAAAGATGTTATAAACACCTTTTAAAAATGTTTTTGCCCATAGCTTTTGTTTTTTATGCAAATACAGCCAACTAAGATATGAGACTTTTATTTAAAAAAGGAAGAAAGTCTATTTTATGTTTTTATAAGTTATTTTAAAGAACTGATGTGCAAGCTATTGGAATTGCTTAAATTAAATTCATTATTATTATAAAAATAATACGTATAATTACATATCTTCAACCAATAAATTTTAATTATTATTTTAACTTTATTTTTACTGCTGACTTTTGTTTCCTAAAATTGTAAGTTAAGAATCATAGGGATTTTTTTGACTATTTGTGTGCTGTCTACCATTTGAGGAAACATGTTGTGGAATATTTATTCAAACAAAATTTTTTTGTAGAACCGCTATTAACTCTACTTTTTTTTAGGAAAAACTTGAAACAACTCTACAACGGTTACACAAAACTTTATACTTTTTCTTGCTATATCACCAAAAAAAAAAAAAAAATTAAATAAAAATAAGTAAAATAAAAAAATAAGAGCATTAAAAAAGTAACATGTAGCCTAATAAGGCGACATTAAATTTAATTTTATATAGGAATATAACGGCTGAATAGATGTACTCTAGATGATAAAACGCATAGTTTTATGTGGATTTTACTTTTAACTAGCA